>JBBPDB010000040.1:7419529-7443643 GCA_037974465.1 Brachypetersius altus
TCCGTTCCAGTTCATCCCAAAGGTGTTGTATGGGGTTGTGTCCACAAAGTTGGAAGCATGACATCCAAAATTTCTTGGTATCCTGAGGCATTTCGATTTGCCCATCATTGGAAGTAAGGGGCCTAACCCAAACCCTGGGAAACAGGTTTTCCCAATATGTTTGTCCATATAGTGTAATTGCAGTGAGAGCTGGTGGAAATGCATCATGAAAGGCGCTGTGAGCAAGTCCAAAGACAATAAAAGGAATTACAGTGGGCACAATAACTTTGTACCACAAAACGACTGTGAAATATTTTATAACCAATCCTCCAACCAACCAGTCAAGATTATCTTTCTTTCTTATGTAAACATATAAATCATCTGAAAGCTAATCAACATTTCTCATTATGAGATAACTTAAGAACATTACAAGAATATTAAAGTAGGTATGCAAATATGAAAGACAGCTTTTGGCAGAGAGAGAGAGAGAGAGAGAGAGAGAGAGAGAGAGAGAGAGAGAAAGAAAGAGAAAGATAGGGAGAGAGAAAGAGAAAGACACAGATTAGAAGTGCGTGAGAAAGCCAGCGTAGTAGCTCTCCATACTGCCAGCTTGTCAGATCCAGCTTTTCATTTGTAACACACATCCATACATTCAGGCTTTGAAGTGGCAGGTTGATACTGAGTGCTCTAATGTGGTCTGGGATCAGAGCCTCTCTCACAGTCTTAAGCTCTATTCATAACTCTTACATCATCTAGGGCTTTTAGAGCTAATAAAGTCATATTATATAATCTGATCAAGCCACAAATGTAACGTCTTTCTAATACATTCACATTCAACATGTCTTTGCTGAGCACAGTAAAATGTTCAAGCTTACAATATCTATGAATCTGCAACTGTCTTTGAGAAATCTTTTAATAGAGAAGAGTAGATTAAATAATGTTTGCATTTTTCATTTCTCTCTATCAAAAGTTCTGTTTATCAAAAGGACGCCTCGGCTTTAGAATTGTGTGTTTTCTCGTTTTTATTTTTTAAATGAGCAGCTTAGAATATCAGTTAAAATCTATTAAACATAATATGACCAGGGCACCCAAACTTTTACACACATCTACTTTCTTACATTTTGGGTGTGTGTCTTCCTTGGTATTAAAGATTAATTTTATGGCCATTTCCTTTTTCAAACTATTGCTAAAACCACTAATTGGAGTGCCTTGAACAGCTAATGTCTGAATGCTGATTAGCATCACAAGAAAGTGAAAAAATGTGTGTGTGGAGATGGTACTTTGCTCAAGGGTGCCTCAGTTGTGCCACTAGCAGTGCTGGGATTCGAACCCACAACCTTCTCATCACGTGTGCAACTTCCTAACCACTATGTCACCAGCTGCCCCAGTGGTGCAAGCTTAATCAGTAGAACAATGTTAGTGGACTTCACCTGCATGGTGTACTTCACAGAGATAGCCGACGCCACGCTGGCATCCCTGTAGACCTGCAGGCTGATGGTGGTCGCTCGGAGTGTAGCCACAGGCAGCCTGGACCCAACGGCAAAGTACACCCGCCCACGTGGGTCATCGCTCTCCAGCATGGTGATATTGGCAAAACGGGCAGTCTGGTTAATGGCAGCTCCATCTCCCACTTCATAGATCTCCACCAGAAACCACACCGCAAACTCCGGGTCCTGAAGCGACAGATTGAACAAAAAGGTGTCTAATTACACCCCATAACACTGCAACATTCTTATAACTTATGTCACTTAGCAATACACTAAGCCAGTCTGCATTAAGTAACTATATAGTAAGTCTTTAGATGCAGTGAGCATGCAAGTTTAAGGGCTTAATTAGGGGTGAAGCAAATCACACATGCTAAATAGGAAATATATTAATGTCTGTTTTACTCAGACACGTATAAACACCTATAAGCATGACACATGTGGTAATATGAGACTTGTAGACACTAATAAATGCTGTCTCTTTTTCATGCACCATGTCTTTGGCATAGTTATTAGTTGGGTGGTTCTCTTGCCCTTCATCAGCAGTCAATTTCTGACCACAGGACTGCTGTTGGTCGTTTGGACATCTCTGAATTGAGCTGATTCCTTAATCTATTATTTAGGCATTGTCTTATATATATCTAAAAAAAAAAAAAGAAATGAAATAATTAGGACCTCAAATTTAAAGAAAATAATATGTAATAAGAGTGAAGTTAATTAATTGTAAAAAACTTAATAGTAAAAAACAAAGTTGATTATAAACTGCTACATACATATTATTAAAATTTTCTGAACAGCACAACTTTGTTCCAGTGTCTCTTCTACTATAATCACATTGTCTCAGTAGCAATAATCATCAGGGCTGCAGTTTTACAAGAAGGGGTGATTTTTGTCTCGTTTTTTGACTAGCTGGATGACATCTCTCCCTTTCATTGACCCCTCAGTTGGGTTAACTGAGGGCTCAAAAAAAGCTGCTACACCTCTTTTGCATTTACTTTCTGTGCTGACAGATTGTTCTGCTTAGAAGAACAGGCATGGTAAAAAAGGGAAGGAAAAAAAACAGTAGAAAAAGTGCTGAAGCAAGCGCCACAGACTGGAAAGAGATTAAGGGGCACAGCAGTGAGTCGGATCAAAGCGCGGGGAGAACAGAGTGTGCGCAGCAACAGCACTCAAAAGAGCCACAGGCTCATGCAGAGAGGGAGAAAGACAAAAGGACAGAGAAAGAGAGAGCAGGAAGAACACCTGGGTGGAGCAGAAGAAGGCTAGCATTAGGTGTGCTGATTTGCAATGTCCTGCTGACTCTGCCATACCTGATCGGGCCGGACCTCCAGATGAAGGAGGCACAGCACCTCTCCTTTCATGCACTGCACCCTGCCTGACGTCTGCTTCAGCTCCCGCGTCAAATTCACCCCATGACTGACCAGAGTAGGAGCCGTGGGACTAAACGTGGCCCTCCAGTACACGAAAACGTTCTCGAACGCTCTGTCACAAAACAAACACAGACATAGTGAAGGCTACTTTTAGTTTTTAAAGAGACAAAAGTTTGTTGTATTTAAGATCATTTTACAGCTCAGTATAAGGTAAAGATGTGGCAGTCTGGCATGATGCTAAATGAGTATAAGCTTCTAGGTACATTAGCCTCATTGCGTCAGTGTAAAAATAAAGAGGTACATTTTAGACCTTTAACTTTAGGTAAAGTGGCTCCTTATAGTCACGCATGAACAAACCAGGCACACAGTGTGAACAATGTGAAATCCTTTCTCTGCATTTAACCCATTCATCAAGTGAAGCAGTGGGAGCAGTGGGTGGGCACAGTATCTTGCTCAAGGGTACCTCAGTGATGACACTAGCAGTCCTGGAATTCAAACCCACAACCTTCTGATCACAGGGGAAACTTCCTAAGCAATAGGATACACCAGCTGCCTAGTGAGGCATCTGATGTTAATTACAGCTGCGCAGAGTCAGTGCCATGTTCGAGAGCTTTTACCTGTTTTCCTGCCTCTGGAGGAGAAGTACGGCCGTCCTGTTGACAGAGTCTTCATCCAGAGCTTGACCTGACTGAGAACTCAAACTGAAACCCAGAATTCCATTGTGAAGATCGCTCCCTGAGAGGGATAAAGGGATTGCAGAGATGAACCAGCAATGAACGGCATTCTGAAATGATGACTAAGCATGTCCAGGATCTCATTACACTAGAACCTTAAATTAATAATAATCATGAGGAAAATGCACTCATGGGGTGAAAAGTCTGGTCCTTCACAATAGCAGGAGCAGCAAACTTAATACATTTATTTTATCTTTTAGCTTTGTTTGTTGTGAATCATGCAAACAGCCCACTAACAGGTCTTGGCTAATTGATTTCATTTGGGCTCTTACAGTCATACAAACACGTATCCTATGTATCATCATTATCATGCTGACCCAAATTCAGTTCATGTATCACATGGGAGTGTTACAGAACAATATTTTGACACATCCTATTGGTTTTCGGAATATACAATATGACAGTGGTGACTGAGGAGCAGTGTGTGGGACAGTACCTTGCTCAAGGGTACCTGTGATTCAAATCCACAACCTTTCCATTGCAGGGGCAACTCTTTAACCCCCAGGCCACCAGCTGGCCTAATAAATAGCATATATATCCATAACAAATAGTATTGGATTACCATCTGATCCAGTTTAATGTGTGAATTTGGCAATATTTTGGTTACCAACCCAATGAACAGTCAAACAGTCTCAAATGCCGTATGTGCAGATATTATTATTAGTAAGTGTACATCATTCAGCTCGGTGTGCTAAGATGGGTCTGCTCCATGAGAGCAAGAATACAACAGACGGGCCCTGCATATATTGCTGAACTATTATAACAAATGTAATAAGAGAATTGAAAGGTGAAGCTTGTGGCATGGAAGAGTGTTAATGTGCAAAACATTGGCACACATTTAAAGAACACAATACTCACCAATGATAACAATTTTGGCAAAGGAAATGAAGCCACTCTCATCTGGCAAGGTGACTATCTGTGCTCCTCCCTCTGCCTCACTGAGGTAGATGAAGAAGACCTCCTGTCCCTCAGGCTCCAGGTCATCCAGGATAAAGAGGCTGACCTCTGCCTCTCCTTGCCCCTCCAACAGAGTCACAATCTGGGACTCCAGTCTAAAATCTTCTCCCTCTCTGGCCCAAGTCAGGTTGCGTTCCTGGAGGAACGGAGCCATGTCCAGCCCTGGAGCCATGAGACCTCCAGCATAAGCCCGAACCCTGACACTGACCACCCCTGTCTGCCCCACTGTCCTACGCACTCTCAGCGTCACTTTTTGAGGTGGTGCCCCCTCTTGAACATCTTCAGAAGCCCGGACCAGTGACGGACCAATACTCAACAATCCACTGACCGCATCATTGGCGAGAATGCTGATGGTAGAAACGCTGTTCTCAGGGATGATTCGTGGATATGCACTGGGTGAAGGATAGCTAGCACTTAGAACACGAACGTCAGTCAGATTAACGTAGAACGTCTCGTTTGGCTCCGTCAGCGAATCGTCCAGTATTGATATCTGAATGGTGGCTGATGTTTGGCTGCCATTAAACAGCAGTTGACCATCATGCACCGGAGTAAAGTCTTGACCGGGACTGGCGCTGCCTGGTGACGTCTTGTAGTACAGTTGCGTGCGGTTGCTGCGAAAACCATAAAGCCGCTGGACGTAGAGTGTAATGGTCTGAACATCCTCTTCAACCACCAGGTGCTGAGATTCAGGTGAGAATCGATACACACCCAAAGGTTCCACCTCCGCTACTGTGTAACCAGATCTGAGCAACACACAGAGCAAAATAGCAAAATGTCTTGGTATCTTGAATCTTAAAGTGTATATTTTATAATCTTGTAATGTCATATCTGAATGTTTAAGTGCCGCTGGTAAAATGATGTTTTGTTGATCCTCTACAAAGTGCTGCACATTTTGGTGCACAATTATTGTATGTTTGCTCAATTAAATCAAATATAAAATGTGGGCTGGGCCAAGAATATGCCACATTTTATATTTAATTTTTCATATTTAGATTTAATATATTTTACAATGTATTATATCCCAAATATACACACATTTTATTGCATGCTAAGGATTACATTTAAAGAAGTCGTCTTTGACATTTGTCAGAATTTAAATAAAGTAAACATTACCTGAGTCTGGCTCCCCCTGGTGACTTGGAATCTACGCTGGTCAGGTGAACAGCATGTGCAACAGGCTCAGATATATTATACACAGCAGAGAGAAGTACAGTCTTACTCCTCTGGCCATGGGACAGGGTTACTGTTCCTACAAATAAAACCAAACAGTACAGACACTGGAAAATTGATAATTGTTCTCTTCTTATACCAAACTGCATCTTAACATACAGTGTTGCTAACATTAGCCAGTCAGGAAAAAATATCTAGAAAAATAAACTTTCTGATGATTTACTTTTTATTCTGGCCTGTTTTTTTTAAATACTTTATTCAGTAATTGACATTTGTGTGTTTGTATGTGTGTGTATGTGGAGGCTAACCTGAGTAGGGGGTGACCACTCCTGGGTGGTAGCCTGATGGAGTCTGTCCAGGAGGGAATCCAGCTCTCCACTGCACATCCACATCACCATAAAGACCAGTCCTGCTCACTATCGCCTCACACTGACCACTAGCCACATCAGACACCTGCAGCACTAAGGAAGCAAAGCCAACCTACAAAGAGAGGATTCGGCATATTCAGTTAATATAGAATAGGACAGAAATGCAAAAAACAGCTTCTGTCTTCTAATGGCAAACATTCCAAACTTCTCATAATTTTGAATACATATATATATAAAACCAAATGATAGGCACAACAAATATTTTAATACTTTTCAATTGCTCATTTTATCAATTTTATCTAGTTGAAATGTGTGAGTCTGATGCCCTCTAGTGGTCAGTTGGATGCATTTCTGACCTCAGCGTTGGCTGCCTCCTCAGGCACAGATACAACAGCAATCCTCGCCTCTAGCTGCACACGAGGAGGGGAGCTGAGGAGTTGCCCTATCAGAGTCGCATTCGTCAGTTCCACCGTGATGTTAAAACCATTAACAAAGAACACCTGCAAAGAAGTACGTTTCTCACATGACTGTTGCTTTAGGTGATTATTCCTGTCGTCTTTGAAGATGGAAAATAATCAGTAAAATAATCACATGTAGTACCAACCTGTGTGCTTATTGGCACTGTGGCACTAGCAAACTTCTCCCCATCCCTCACCAGGACGCTCCCAGTAGATCTATCCTCAGTGAAGCTCTGTCCAGGTGTGGGGTAGCTGATCCTGTACCCAACACTGACGTTGCCGAATGCCCCCGCCAGCCTGCTGATGTTCAGAGCCAGATGTCTGCTGCGGTCAGTGGCGTTGAGGATCAGCGCCTGACTCTGTGGTGGAAGTGCAAACACACCATGGGGTTCATCATTGGAACGGACGCGGAGACGTGTGCTGCTGCGGTCAGCGTCAAGCTCGGCTCCGCCCTCCACCCTGCTTAGACGGAGGACATAGATCTCCTCCAGCTCTGGGATGTTGTCAGGCAGTAGGCTGAGGGTTATCTCCGCCACTCGCTGGCCAGCCAGGATGGTGGTGGAGCCATGAAGGGCGGCGAAGTCTCCCGTTATGTCCGAGTCACTCAGGATCTCCCAGAACACCTGAGGAACAAAGACAGAACTGAGTACACTGAGCACATCTTTGTCCACTCAAGTCTAAGGCCTATACTATATCACTGCAAAGATTACAAATAGTGAAAAAACTGTTCTGGGATCTAAAAAGGATCATATATATATATAGTCTAGTATAAACCCACTTTTTCATTTATATATGACCATAAAACCTTTTTAAAAACCAACAGGTTGTTTTATTACTGGGCCTTCAGAATCGATGTATGTAAATGATCTCTGTTCTGATTGATTAACTGTTTCGTAAGTGAAATGAGGCTACACCCTAATGGTACATTTGCCTGTATCTAAATAAAATGTCTGAAATAGAGTGGCTGCCATATAAACGCCCATGAATGTGTTTGATAAATACATTCAAGAAATATCTGTTTTCCAATAATAGGCTCTTTTTATAATGTATTATTATGAGTTTTCAAAGGGGGCAGCAGTGTAAAGGGTCTGATTTTCATATATTAACACCCCACAGTACACAGTGTGAACAGCACAAAATTCTTCTCTGTATTTAGCCCATTCACCGTGTGAAGCACAGGGCAGCCAGGAACACAGTGCCCAGGGAGCAGTGTATGGGGACGGTCCCTTACTCAAGGGAACCTTAGAGGTGCCACTAACATCCTTGGGATTCAAACATACAACCTTCTGATTGGAGGGTAAACTCCCTAACCACTAGGCTGCCCCAATGTGTGTGTGTGTGTGTGTGTGTGTTTGTGTCCTTACAGTGATGTTGCCCATGACCCCCTCTCTGCGTGTAATGAGAAGGGAGATGTTCAGTGGGCCTTCGCTGTCGCCAGGTTCACTATACACTCGCTCTTTCAGATCCTGCTCTGTGAACTGCACTATGCCATTCGGGTCGCCAAACTTTGCAATCTATCACACACATGAATAGACACATGCATACACACAAACACACACACGAACAAAAAATATCATGTAGTTCATTTAATACACATTTTCAATCAAAACCACACTTGCATTTTAAGCAGAATATGAGACACAAGCTCATTGAGTGTTTCTTCCTAAAATTAAAAGTAATAATTCTCCACATCCCATTTGACTCCTCCACACTAGATGCTGTGTTTGCATTGCAACTAATTAGAAGGGGTGTCTGGGTGTTTTAAAAACTGTATTTGATGTATTTTTGGTGAAATTTGTATTTGATCATTTTTAGCCTTTTCCATGTTTATTTCACTTTAAAAAACTTGTTGTAAGAGGATTAATATGTAATTAATTTTAACAGTTAATGATATAACTGTAAATAGTACAGCAAAACAGTGATAACTAGACTATTCTATGTGGTGAACTATCTCCTTTTCCCATGAAAACAATGTGTATTCATAATACTGCACTGTAATAGACAATAATAACATACCCGGAGTGTGACAGAGCCTGCTCTGGGATCAATGTCCATTTCTCCAGACAGCACATGGAGTCTGACCACAAACGTTTCCTCCACCTCCACCTCCCCGTGGGGCAGAATCTGCAGCTGGATCACCCGCAGACCCCCCTCTCCATCTTTGTAATTGAACGATCCATTCACGGGTTCACCAATATCTGTGTTTACAGATGGCAAAACCTCGTTTGAATTTGGACCTAGTATGTTCCATGTTATCTGAGGGAGAGCAACCACATTCCACAATTAGCACACTTTACATTACGACATGAAGAGACAAATCAAACGGATTGTGGCATTATTGTCTATTGGAGTTCACATTAAAATGACAGGTCGTTCATCCAGCAACATCTTTTCTTTTATTACTGAATGAACAAATCAAAACGATCTAAAGCCAAAGAGTGATTTGTAAATGTATTCAGAGCTTTTCATTTGGTTCTTTAAGTTAGTCTGTTGGTTTTACCATTAAAGGCTCAATGATCTTGAAACATGTCCCAAAATCCAGCTCAGTGTTTTAGGACATGTCAGATTGTGACTTGTTAAAGTTAATTCATAATGAAACATATTATTAACCCAATCATGTCTAATCATTACATTTTGTATGAAAAAAAATCCTTTCACAACTGACATAAACGTACATGAACACTTAAAAAGGTTTATTCTAATAAACGGCAGTTGTCATAAAGGATGCTTTAGTGTTGCAACAACTGACATATAAGTCTTTAAAAATTACCATGTAGTTTATAAATTCCTCATTTGTCAAAAAAGGTCTTATTTAGATGTGAGCTTATGAATATTTTAAGAAGAAGACACGTGTCCCATGCACACAAAATACTCATAATATGATAAATTAAACAATAAAACACATTTTTATATCTGTTTAAGGATATTAAGGTGATGTATTATATAGCTAACAAATAAAAAAAACATAAAAAACATAAGACTGAAATAGTCCAGTGTTAGGTCTGAGTTATCTAACAGACAGAGTGGTGACTGTATTTACTGTGCCTTATAATGGTGCTGTTGATGTTATTAAAAGGCCTCTGTGCTTGTTAGATGCAGGGACTCAGGAGCCGGGCTTTAAATCATTCAATATATTTCCAAAAAACTGTTACTATGCTGTGCACTCAGCCTCATTAAAATGACAGGTTTTCCCTCTAGTCTCCATCAGCTGACTGCTTTTATCACTTTATTGAATGTACAAAGCAGTGGAAACATGCATTGGACGTTTGTTATTTTCCAAATGTTTTCCCCATATGTGCAATACCAAGAGCATGGTGTGAGACTGAGGTCATCGTCTAGACAGGACTCACCATTGCATCTCCCACCAGCCCTCCGACGCGATCCAACACCAAGCTGAGTGTGAGGGTGCTGTTGGGATTGGGGATGTTGATTAGGGTCTGGTTGATAAAGCGCACCACTCCGCTGGGCGAGTCGCTCTTAGCGATAGTGATCTGAGCGATAATCTGGTCACCTAGTATAGCGCCACCTGTGGCTGCAGTGAGCTGGATCTCAAACACCTCATTATATTCCCTATGAACAAGAGAGATATTTATATTTCAATATATCTTTATTATTACTCAAATTTATTATCATATACACTATATGGACAAAAGTATTGGGACACTTCAGCATTACACCAAGGACTTTAATGACATTGCATTCAAACACATAGACTTTAATATGGAGTTGGTCCCCCTTTGCCTTTGGAAGGTCCCCCTTCCACTCTTCTTGGAAGGCTTTCCAAAATATTTTGGAGTTTCTGTGGGAATTAGTGCCCATTTATTCTGTAGAGGATTTATGAGGTCAGACACTGATGTTGGACAATGGACGATGTAGGGTAAATCCTCTAAATCTCTCGTTCACTGCTCACCTGTCTAGATCGTCCACTATGGAGACGTTGATGTGGCTGAGATTCTGGCCGTGCCTGAAGGTGATGGTGCCATTAGACAGGATGTAGTCTGAGCCAGGCTGCGCAGTAATGCCTCTGGAGATGAAATCCGCAGTGACCTGTCCATATGCACCCACTCTCCTCAGTACAGGAATAGAGATATTGCCAATGTCCTCCTCAACTGAGCACAAGAGTGGTGCAAGACCAACCAAATCAACAACAAAATATATTTAAAACAAAGCTCTAAGCCCACAAGGCCTCTATCAGTGAGTAAGTGAGTATGTTTACCAGTAATGTTTGTGTAGGAAGAGTGAAATTCCAGAATGCCCTCGATGTTGTCATTCTTCTGTATGACAATCATAACAGAGGAGATGTTGCCAATGGCTGGAGGCTGATCTATCTGCAGACCCTGTTCCCTTATGGCAAAGTCCCGTTCACTGAGGACAGCAAGAAAGGATAAGGTAATAATTGCACACAGCAGAGGGAATAATCTGAAGCATGTCCTGTTACTAAGAACAGTATTAGTTACATTTATGGCATTTAGCAGGTAGGAATCGAAATCATGACCTCTGAGGCAAGAGGCACCAACATCTAGTTATTTTTATGTAGAATCTTAGAAACCTGCATAAAATTTCCATTTTAATAAATAATATTCACTCAGTGGCAGATAAGGTAGCATTACTTCTTAGCCACACATGTAACAAAAAAGTAATGGTGGAAGATGGAAGTAGCTATTCATTCTAAGCACTGCCTAAAAACAGAAAACATGTTTAATAGAACATTTTTAATTTAGCTGCTATTCCACAAAATATATGCTTTCATCTCTCTTGAACGTTAACCTTTGTCATTCACACGAGAATTCACACTGAATAATCAACATTACTGCAAGAAATCAAACTATTGTTTCTGTCATTTTATGTTTTAATGTTCAGAGCCGTAAGGAAGGATAGACGCAACAACTTGATTTAAGCTACAGAGAACACAAGTAATCCTGTGAGTACCACCATATTTAAGAAAACTCATTCAAATGGTTTTACTGAACGGCAACTTTTTCTCTGTGCTGTTTTAACTTCACTTCACTTCCAAAACCACCCACAATGGAGTATTTGTGAGATGCTTAGTTCTGGAGAAACGCAGCGAGTTAAAGTTGTTCACAGTGGTGGTCAATGGAACCACACATCCACTTTTAAAAGGTCCCTCACAGATAGTTAAAAAGCTAAAGTTGGAGGCATCAGGATTTAACTGCTGCAGCTCAGTAACCATTACTAACCACATTTGCCATAGCAACCACACAATCAAATTTAATATTTTTTCCTGGAAATGTATCTTCAAGTTTATAAAGTTCTTTTTGTAGAAAGTAAAATAATGACTCTGGAACACTGACATGGCTGATTAGGGTGGTACTACCATGTCTGAGAAACAGCAGTGAAGATTACATGATCCCACCTCCTCATTCCAAAATATTTTTATCCAAACAGTACTTTAGATGCTCAGTGAGATTATGGATTTGAGTACTGTACTCAAGGGGCACAAAGGTTTCTGGTGCTTTACCTGTCGTTGAGAAGCTGCACCTGGGTGATGTTAAGGAAGAAATGTTCAGGTCCCTCTGCCAGAGGATCATCCAAGACCTTCAGGGTGATGACTTTGAAGGCGTCTCCTGGGCTGAACAGCAGTCTGCCTGAGGCCTGTTCAAAGTCCAGTCCACTCACTGCAGTGTGACCCTGTGTGTGGTAGCTGACCCACACGCTGCCCAGCAGCCCCATGGAGCGCACCACTGTAACGTTCACCTTGGGGAACAAACAGAACATTAATGAGCAGAGCTATCAATATTTGACCTATTTTGCCCTGTATGTTGTTTTTAAACAGGAACTCCACTTTCATTAAAGAAGTAACAAGCTTTTGACTGGAATCTGTTGTGACTGTATAATGTGCATTACAATGCCGCTATTACATCTGTATTGCAATCTTGTGACATAATTATGCATTTTATGCACGACTCGTTCAGCGAATAGCCACCTGCCTCTTGGTGGAGCATTTTATTTGATTTATGTTATTTAAAATACCATGGAGTCATTCTTCATTTAAGAATTTAAAATTCAAGTTTGGCCCCATACAGAGCACATATTAATTGCTTTGTGCAATTCTTTACTTTACTAGACATGTGGCTTATATATGTTCAGTTAGTGTGAATCTGGGTTAAAAAAAACGATAGAATCCAATAGGAACATCATACTAGTTTATAGTATATAGTTTATAGTATAAATCATGCATTTGTCAGAGACACCAAAATGCCCAGGAAGCCTTTTTGGAACTGTTTCTATTGGCCTCATGTGAAATAAGCATATCATAAAGTTAGTCTTTGGCAGTAAATCAGCAAACATCAGCCAAAATTCTAACTGGAATTCTGTGGTCTTGCTACTGACACATCACATTTTAAACATATTCTTTCGGTTCACACAACATCAACAGCCTACAGAATGGCATTAAGTGAAGTCATGGTTAAAGGGAAGTCTCACTGATCTGTCCTCCTCTGAGGAGTTGAGGGACGGCTGAGAGAAGGAGAAGAGGCCGTAGGGCTGGTCACTGGCTGCCATGGTGATGGTGGCACGCTGTCTGCTGGGGCTGATCTCTGAACCAGGTGTCAGAGACATGAGGTTCAACTCATACACACGCCGCTCCTCTGGGACGTCATCATCCATAGCCTGGAATAAAAAATTAATCAGCCACATTAGCCTCATAGCTTTAGCACTCTGACTGACTCCAGCAGTGGTAAATCTGGGTTTCTCGTGAACTATTGCTTTTATTCTGGTCAACAACATCTAATAAATGACACAATGTAGGCAAATGTAGCTTCAATACATATGTCAATATTACCTATACACTATACTCTCTGTTACGTGCAATAACGTGACTACCATTTGTGTCACTAGTAATTCACTTAACTGTAAGTAACTTATCTATAGTATTCATACCTAGTGTTTATATTTGGGTATATAACACATATTGAGGTGTTTTCTGCAGATCTTTTTTTATTGGATTTTTATTGGATTTATTTAATATTTTATATTATTATATTGTTGTCTCTGTGCACAGTCATAACATCAAGAATTTCCTCAAGTATCAATAAATTTTTCTGATTCTGGTTATTCATAAATGTGTAAAAACTAAAGGTGGTTGTCTCAAGCAATGAATCACAAATCAAAGGCCTTTCACGCTCAAATATCTAAAGCTTACCTTCAGCTGAATGGTGGCAGCAGACTGCTGATCTCTCATCATAACCCTTCCTGAGATTGCCACAAACTCAGACGCTATGGCTGGGGTGATGTTCCAGTATATCTCAATCTGACCGAAAATGCCTGGACCCCTGACAAGACTGCAATACAAACCATAGACACAAACCACACAATTACAAAAGACGGCTCACCTGAAAACTGATGAAAAATGAACAAAACGGAACCTAAAGTTGTACCTGACTAGTGCTGTTCCATTGTAGATACCCTGAGGCTCTCCAATAAGAACATTCCTGTAGGAGTCAGCTATTCCAACTATTCCTAGGGCTCCCCGGTCTGCCCCAATCACAACCGTAGCAATGTCTATTGTAGAGAAGCAAAGAAATACATAATATAGGCCTGGATAACTTTCATACCTTTCGTACTTCTTATTCATCATTACTGACCAACTAAAAGTCACTTAAAGTAATTAATTAAAATAATTAAACCAAAAACTGTAATGCTATGCATAACATGGATCACCAAACAACTATTAGATATTTAACAAGCTATTAAATGATGCAATTAATAAATGCATATCAAGTTAAAGAACAGTCTAGAATTTGACTCTGCATCACCACACAACCGGTTAATAGGATGCCGGACATGCACTGTTTTATATTATTTCCATGTTATTAATGAAACTTGTTTTGACGTATTTTCATTTGATGCAAATCTGAAGTAAATGGATAACCTGTGGTGAAAAAACCTGTGGTGTGAAAATTTTTTGACTGGTATATGTATATATAAATATCCTCTAAAACATAATTCAAATGGTTGGTGCAATGACTCACTTCTCGTTGGATCAATAACAGCCTCGTTCTCAGCTGACAGAAGCTGAACTGTGAATCTCTCTTCACCCTCCAGAACAGTGTCAGCCAAAGCCTGGATCTCCAAAGTCTTCCTAGACTCCGTCTGAACAGAAGACAGAGGTTTGTATTTAAAGTATGACTCTTTCTGCTTTTGATATATTCAAAGAAATCGAAGCATGAGTTAGAACAGCCATTTGAATATATAGTGACAATGACGTTGTTCACGTAGATGTGTTTTTAGGTAACTAACTGAACCAACTCATTGAGTAGATAATTTTGTAATTACATTCAAACATTTTACCTAAGGACACCCCAATGTCTAGCTGTATATATATACAGTGTTCGTACATATATATGTTTCCACTATGTACATGAACACATACATTTATGTGCTTATATAAACATATACATTTGCATACACATGCAAATGTCTGTTTATAATTTTTGTATTAGGTGTAAAGTGTACTCTTTCATTTTATCACGTTGTGTTGTATAGCTTTTACTCTACTGTTTTGCTGCTCTTTGTTTCTGTCTACTTTCTGCCGTAGCAATGCATATTTCACACTTGTGGGACTAATAAAGGTTTATCGTATCTTTATCTTATATATGGAAGGTTTGTTTATAGCAATAAAGCAAACTGTATTTATGGGTTTTCTACTTACCCCATTAAAGACAAGAGTTCCATTATGAGGTTGTAGGTCATCTTTTCCTTTTTGCTCGAGAATCCAGATGAGATAGACTGTGCCTACACCCCCTGAACTTCTCACAACTGTTAGATTTGCTATTGAAGCAGGATCGTCTCTAAACTGTGGCTCAGAGACAGTAACCTGGAGAACAAGAAAGCAATTTAAAAGCATTTTTCTGAGCAGTAGGGTTGAAAGAATCTTATTCTATGAATTTTTATATTTACAGTGAGCTCCTGGAATCCGAAGCGACCCAGCGGTGAATCATTAGCAGGGATATTGATCACAACAGACGTGTCAGCTCCCAGTCTAGCTCCTCCAATCACACGAGTGAGCTTCACAACAAACGATTCCATGGGCTCCACAATAGTGTCATCTGTAATGACGATCTCAATCATGGCCACTGCCTATAAAACAGAAGAAATTTACTGATGTAGTACAGTTTCTTGTTTCACACATACACAATATGGACAAAAGCAGTGGGATGCCAGAACATTCCACCAACAGGGACTGCATTCAAATACATAGACTTTGGAGTTGGTCCCCCTTTGCCGTTTCCACTCTTCTTGGAAGGCTTTCCACAAGATTTTGGATTTTCTGTGGGAATCTGTGCCCATTCATTGTGTTGAGCATTTACTGATGTTGGATGAGAGGGTGGATGTAGCTCAGTGGGTAGGATACTTGCCTCCAGACCAAGAGGTCATGGGTTCGAATCACACCACCTCTGGGTCCCTAAACAAGACCCTTAACCCCAAGTTGCTCCAGGGAGAGTAGTTAGGGAATCTAAGTTGCTTTGGATAAAAGCGTCTGATAAATGTTATTAATGTAAATGAGAAGCCCTGGCTCAAAATCTTCCACACCGAACTCATCCAATCATCTCTTGCCTAAATTGTGTCCGAAAAATGTCTTGACGTTTGTCCATATTTACTTTGGAACAATCTTACAACTACATTCACTGTAAATGTGTAAAATGATCCTTACGTGTCCATCTTGAAATGTGATGTTGCCTGAAGATGGGGTAAAGTCCTCGGTTGTAGCGATGACTGGTTGAGCTTCCCAGAACACCACAATCCTGTCAGTCCAGCCAGCCAGTCTCACCACTGGTAGATACAGGACATTGCCAGGTGGAGGAACCTCATGGGCAAATACGACTCCAGAGGCATCCTGAACAATATAGACATCTTTTTTGATCCATGAGGATAAGCAAAAGAACTAATATAGTGTGATATTTCTATATTTTGCTTCTTCTACATCAATCGACTGAAGAGTTGGTGTAGCTCGGTACAATGTAAGTTTGATTTTGCTTGGGTAAAAAAAGGCAAGACAAAGATTAAACCTCTTAGGGTCTCCAGTGGTGTGCACATTTTAGAACACCCAGTCTGACTTTTTTGTTGTTTATTTCTCACTTGAAACTCAAACTCAAAAGCTGTCAAAAGTGTAGGTTCTACCTATTCAAATGTGAGTACAAAGAGGCAATATTGTACTTTGACTTGAATTTATTTATTAATTGCATTGAGATTAACCTGTTATATTAAATAAACATAATTAATGACAGAAAATAACGATTATGTTATTCTTGTATTTATGTGAGGGACTATTATGCAATTAAATATACATTTGTAATGTAAATAAGAACACAGAAATGACAATAAGAACTTCTCACCCTGGAGACATTAAACTGAAGGACCCCTCTGGGGTCATCATTTTCTTGAATAGTGACCTCAGCAATCTCCATACCAGGCCTTCTAATCCTTGGCTGTCCCGCCCCAGTCTGACCTCCCAGCAGCTCCACATGAGTGATATTGACCAAAAATGTCTCAAACAATTCAGGAATGTCATCCTGTGAAGACACATAAACGCATGACAACGAGCACAATGACTTCAAGTTTGCTATATTTGCTCACAAGTAGCTCACGACTGAATTAAAAAGGCATTCGACTCCAAACCCATGTCAGTTTGACATCTGTTTTCCAGTAATGTGCGTAAATAGCTTAGCGTTAAACCAGAACTGAATTATGTGTTATGCAGCTATTCTTGCAGAAATTGTTGATTTTTGCCAGCACTGTGAGACATAACCAAGTACACTCAGCCCAAACAAAACTCAGCATGAGGCTACGGAAGGCGAAAATACCCGGACCGCTGCAATTTGCAAGAGCATGAGCTATTTGAAGAGGAAATTGAGAAAAAAGGCAGTGTTTCAGCGGTCGTGGTGATAGCCATGTGTTGCTGGCCTTCACTGTAGGCAGCATGCAGGCAAAAAGCCAGCTTGTCTGCTTAACAACTCAAACAGAGCTTTGGTTACTGCCCCTGCACAGTTTAGGTGGCCTGAGATGAACTGTGGCACTGGGAACAGAGCAGTGGGGGTCTATGGCATGTACTGTCTGATTTACATTTAAAAGGTTTCAAATTGGATTTGGCCACATCAGTTTTAAAAGCACTATAATGAATGTGCCAGCAGTCAAATGAAAACAAGCTGGTACATCCTGGTACATCCAATACTGGTAGTTCATGCTGTGTGTACAAAAATTACAAAATGATACAGATCCTTAGCGAGTCTAGCGCTCAACAGACTAATAAAGTATTTAACAGTTCTTACTGTCATAGGCACCAAAGAATCAACTGTAAATGTACAGTACAATTTACAATATCATGCTGTGTTATTAATTTGTGAAACTTTTATTGTGATATAATTTTCTTTTCTGGAAGCTGATTTCCTGAAAGTCCTGAAAGCCTTACAAGAATCAACTAAAGACTCAACTAAATACATGGATTTCACAGCATTAACACTAAACATGCAGGATTTCAGCATAAGACAATTTAAAAATATGAATAAATATTAAATACATTAGAAAAACATGAGATTCTAAAAAGTGAAAACATGAGAAATGAAAAAGTGAGATTCTAACCATAGCTTTAACGGTTTACATAAAAGCATTGCTGGGGCATACTGGGCACCAGTACCTGCAAATAAAGTACTAATACCTGAACTGACCTCACAGACATTATTGTTTAGGATCTATAAAACATCTTCAGGATGGGGTATTAAGGTACAGTGTAAACCTTGAGTGAAGTGCACTGACATCACCTAAAGGGGGAGCAAGACTATCTTGTATGAACATGTCTACAGCAAAAATAGACTCAAATGAAACTTCCAAAGAATCAAAAGAAGCTTCAAGACCAGCTATCAAGTTGTAAGTGGAAATGGCAGTGCTAGATAAGGACTTTTAGCAGTGCACAACACTTCTCCACTGTTGGCAAGACTAGAGTAAACGAGTACAGGGAGTCGCATAATGGGCCCAAGGACAGTTCTGTGATGTATTAGGGATAAAATCAGAGGACAATGTCTGTTTTCTGTGAATGAGAAGAAATGTATGTTGCCCTTTCCAAATCAATTGCAGATGCAAAACAAAGCTAGGTGGATTGTGCTAGATCAGCAGTGACAGTGAGGTGTTCTTAGCAATGTGAAGAAGATAAAAACTGAGACTAGGGAGAAAGGGCATAAACATTATTTCACATGATGTGCTTTGCAATCATTAGCCAAGGAAAGGCTGTGAACCGCTATTGAGGGAATTAACTGAAGTAGAGCTAGTAATCATGGCCTTATTTGCTCTATGCACACTGGATACTATTACTTTTAACTGACAAACTTGTGAAGGATTGTACTACAGATTTGTACAGGGTCCCTTTTGAAATGTAAATGCTTACCGGTAAGATGGTGATGGTTACCAGGGCAACAGTAGCCTGCTCCATCATAACAACCGTAGCTTGTTTAGCTACATAGTCCTGACCCTCACTGGCTTGATTGACTGGTAGCAATGAAAGTGCTGGTCTGGTTGTATAGTGGACCACCACATCCCCAGATGCCCCCTGATCTCTCACTATGCTTAAAGTGATATTGCTTGGGCTTCCTAAAAGTAGATGAAAAAAAACCACAAATCGATATATATATATGCTCTCCACAATTGCAAACATTATTGTACTACAATAAATGAGGGCAGAAACAGATGATTTATGGGCCAATCAGAAACTTATGCAAGCATCTGTGCAAGCTATTTACATATTTTTCAGCAATCAATTCACAGAAACTGCAGAATAATGATGACCTCAAGTTTTAGTGGTAGACCACAGCAATGTAGACTGATTATATGTCATTCAAACGCCTTGCATTGTACCAGATTGGCTAAAACACTCTAGAAAGAGCTGAATTACTTTGAGGTTCGGCTGTGATGTAGTACTGGGAGTCCAGGTGCCATCCAATCTCCCCATAAGGAGATCCATTAGCTTTAATGGTGAGGTCAGCCCTGGCTCGCTGTGGGTCAATCAGAGCTCTCCTGGATGGATCCATGACACCGATTGTGGTGACGCCTGTCAGGATGATGGTCACTTTCTCCGCCATTTCTGGAATGCCATCAGCTAACACGCTTACCGAGATGGTGGCTAAAGCCTGGCTATCTGAGAAAGTTACCTAGAGCAAGAATAGAGAGAGGAAAAAAGAACTGTAAATTACCACACACACACACACACACACACACTGCTCGAATTCTGCTTTAACACGCCATGTTGCTAAAGAATTGCCATTATGCCTCTCATGGAATAAACATTGACTATAATTTTTCTTGGCAACTGTAGCCTGCTGTTATAAAATACATTGCTAGTAACTGTTTACTATAATTATTATTGTCATAAATGTAGTAGCCATTGTAAGAAACTGATGTTTGATGATGTTCATTATGGTTTTACTCATTCTTTGAATTCAGTATACATTGCAGTTTGTATGGCATTTACTTATAATACTGATTTAGTTAAGAGTTACTCCCCTATTAGTGGATTTACTTGGATAGAATATCACCCTACATATTTGGTATTATTATGGAACATTAATTTTACAGTTTTGGTTACAATTTGCCGATTTTGATTGAAGTCATACACCCTATATGGACAAATAATTTGGGACCCCTAACCATTACACCAACAGGGACTTTAATGTAATTGCATTCAAATACATAGACTTTAATATGGAATTGTGGTCGCCCTCCTTTCAGCTATAACAGCTTCCAATCTTTTTGGAAGGTTTCGTGAGAAGTTTCTGTGGGAAATTTGGCCCAGAACATTTATGAGGTCAGACACTGATGTTGGAAGAGAAGGCCTGGCTCACAATCTTTGTTCCACACAGGTGTTGGATGGGGTTGAGGTCAGGGTCCCCAAACTGTGTCCACAAAGTTGGAAGCATGGCGTTGTCCAAAATGTCTGCTGAAGTATTAAGATTGCCCTTCACTGGAAGTAAGGAGCCTCACCCAAACCCTAAACAACAGGTGTGTCCCAATACTTTTGACCTACATTGGATAAGCCGATTTATAAGAATGTCATGTATGAGTACAGTGATGTATATTTATGTCATATTGCTCTCCCTTACTTGATGTTATGTCGAATGACTCTGCATGGGATGCACAGCTTCTCATAGCTACGTGCACCAGCTTTTGCAAAATCTGGATTTAAAAGTTTCAAATATTGGAGTAAACCAGATGATGGCACTACTCTAGCGCGTAGTAAACAACACTCAATTCACACTGATATGCATCTACTACTGATAAACTCCCATTCATTTTTATTGTTATTTTTCTGTTCTGACTGTATAATGTCTCACCACTCCTGATGTGGGGAAAATGTCCTCCAGACTGCCGTTGGCCGCCCAGCTCACAGTCAGTCTGCCGAACGTGCCCCTCCTCCTCTCCACACTCAGAGTGACTGGATTATCCCTCTCCAGCTCATCCACCTCCCGAGATAAAGAGTTCTGCACACAAGCACAAGTCGCTCAAGAAGTGCTTAAGTATGTCCATGCTGTGACGCTTTCCATCGCTTTAATCTTGACTGGCCCATTTGTGTAAATCACTGGGTTTTATTCTATTTTAATCAGATTTCTCCTCAGCTTTCATACTATGTTATACAATTACATACAATATATTATACAATATTATATATACATATATAATATAGTCACATGATTTATTTATACAGCAACTTATCATACACAAAATGAAATGAATCAAATAAAATAGAATAGACATAAAAGAATACAAGAATAAAAGTGCAATACAAAGCAGATATTTAAAAGAAGGCAGAGGGGAATAGTGCAGTTTTTGCCAAACTTGACAACATTTATAATACAATTTAATACAATATGATATAATCATGAAATTCAAACAACAAACATTGAATGAAAGCCGTTGAATGTAAGATGTTATGTTAGATTGTTCATTTGTTCAGAGGTTATATATTAGCAATGACGGTCAAGGAGGACTAAGCCTTTGTAAATTCATGGATGTTTACGGACATGGAATACCTGGAATGAGTGATACCTGGCTAACACATATCTGATCTTGGAGTGTAATACCTGTGCAAAGCCAATAATGCCATAAGCATCATCGTTAGCAGGAATGACCACAGTCACTTGACCACGGAAGCCAATTTCTGCCCCGCCTTTAGGGTTCTTGAGACTCAGGTGGAAACGTTCTTCTTCTTCTGGAGCATCATCATTGATTATGTTCACAGCTATTTCTAACTCGCTGACTCCAGGCTGGAAGAACAGCTCACCAGAGCTAAACAAGGATACAACCATTTGTTTAAATTTCTTCACGAGCACAAGCTGATTTATAACACAGAAATGTGGAGCATGCTAATTGTTATTGTGGGAACAAACCCTTGTATCTCCAAAACAGTAACTTTACAGGCGAATGAACTAACATTCTTAACTTTCAGTGTAAGTTTCATTGTTATTCTACGTTGCTTCGGATCATTTATAGAAGTTGGCTCATCATGGAATATATACAATATGCACAAATATTCACAACATACAAGGCAGCTGGTATTTTCATGTTGTGTAAAAAGAGTGAAAAATGGGAAAAACACATAAGGAGATACAAGGTTTTGCATCAGACTTACAGCATCACACATGCATCACATGTAGCACAGTATACGTTTACATTACAATAACACATCCATTATTGTGATGGTGTAATTGAACCAAAACAGTGATTCGATGTACTGTACCGAGGGATGAAGTCGGACAGGTTGGACACTGAGGTTAGCTCATATATGATGGAGTCTGATCCTCCTGTGGCGATGATCAGACTCTTTGTTGCGTTAAGCGATGGAACAGGCATGTAGAGGAACTGCTGAGCTGGAGTGGAGCTCAGGACTTTAGTGAACTGGCTGAGATCAGACTTCCATGAATACAGAGCAGATTCATTCGTCCCAGCCAGTAAGAGGTGTGCTAAACAATGCAAACATCAATAGCAGGTTCACATAAGTACTGCAAAGGCACAGAAAAACATTTTCTGATGATTGTTCCGAAAATTAGAAACAATATAAAACCAGGTGTATTGCTGAAATGTCAAATAGAACAAACATGTAAAATACTTTTTGATTTCTAGTTAAGAATTCGGTTTATAGTTAATAACAAAAATGATTGACATTTCAGACTTTTGAACAGTATAAGACACAAGAACCGAGTACACATCAAAAAGAGATTTGCATCATTCACGTAATCAAGCAAAGGTGATAAACTGTGTTAACGTACGTATGCCAGATGTAGGGGAGAAAGCGTGGACTGAGGTCAGGCCAGGGAATGGAATAGACTGCGCTCGCTGGAAGAAGGTCTGCTGGGAACCCCATAAATACACATCACACACAGGACTCGGGCCTTTAGCAAAAAAATGAAAACACATACACAATTACACAAAGATACAACAGCAGTGGAGGTGACTACCTGTGTAATAACTGTTAACTAATAACAAGAACTGTTGTAATAATCAATTGAATTATGAATTAACTTATGAAGTAAATAAGTGTAAAGACCTTTTATTTCAAGTAAATTTGAAGAAATTCAACTGGTTAATTAATCACAAATGTAAATTCATCATAAATGTTTTACACAATGTGTAAGATGACTACTGATGCAGAAAAATATCCAATATTTTTTATATTTTTTAATGTTCCACTTTACATTATATATGTAACTATCTTTGTATAATATAGTATATGTTTACAGCTAGCCCTACTTTTTTCAAAGCAGTACTCTCACACACACACACACACACACACACACACAAACACACACAAAGTGTGAAGCGACTGTGTGGTTCTGACCTACACACACACAAACACACACTAATACATATAACAATTCTGAAGTGATTATGCAGTTTTGACCTGCGCTGTTTTGGTTTTGGATCTTCATTATAACTTAGTGTTGCCTAAATATGCATCGGAGCCTTCAAGTCTGCTGGTGAGTGAGAACGCACTTCATGTTGTGTCCATGGAATGTTTGTACACCATCGTTTGTACATTAGGACGCAAGCATGCGACCACAAACACAGAAAGTTCAGCCGGTCAACAAAAATAGCCTACCATCAACCTAGCCTTGTTAGTTCTGGGTCTAATTTGCCATTAAATTACAGAGAAGAATATGTGCCTGTAATGAACTGGTGACCTGTGCAGGGTGTTCCTCCACCTTTTGTCGTTTGAGCACTGGGATAGGCTCCAGCACCCTCTGCGACCATGGTTAGGATAAGTGGCTCAGAAAATGCATGAAAAATTAGTTTAACCCTTTAATAGTAAAATTAGGTCTGTTTCTAACTTTTTATCTACTCTTTACCTTCAATGAAGCGAGTTCCTTATTCTGTTGATGCATTATTACGTTCATCTTCTTCCCTAATATCTACCACAGACCAATCGCATACCTCATACTGATACAACAATACCAAGTGTACAATAAACAATACACCAAGAAAGCAGCCTGCATAGAAGCTCATTGCCATGAAAATGCCTCCAGGGGTGTCAAACTCCGGTCCTGGAGGGCCAGTGTCCTGCACAGTTTAGGGTTCTCCTACTCAACTACATTCAC
>JBBPDB010000040.1:7450874-7472618 GCA_037974465.1 Brachypetersius altus
AGTGAAGCAGGGGGCAGCTACGAACACAGCGCCCGGGGAGCAGTGTGTGGGGACGGTACCTTGCTCAAGGTACCTCAGCGGTGCCTAGCGGTCTCGGGAATCGAACCCGGACTTTCTGGTCGCAGGGCGAATGCCCTAACCACTAAATTAACTAAACAATATTTAGATCACAGCATGCATGGTTGTGTAAAATAAATACATGTTTTTGCGTGATTTTTCAATCTGAAAATGCATGACTTGACCTCCCAGGCCTGAGGCGAGTCATTAAGGGATGATTCGGTTTCATACCTCAACGGGCACAAACACTCCCTGCCAGCTGTAGAGGGTGGCCTGGTCCTGGACTGAGCTGCTGTTCATGCTCCCAAGCCTCAAGAGCATAGCAGATCCTCCACTAGACATAGAACACCATCCTGCAGGCTGTCTATCTCTGAAGCGCTGATACACAGCCAGATATGGAAAATCTCCCTCTAAAAGAGTAATCAAATGCACACTGAGTAAAAACGTGATACACTGGCTTTCACATAAACCAAAAAAGCAGTCGATGGTCATGCTTAGTAATTTAAAGGACATTGTAAATCAACACTACATTTGAATTGAATGAGACAATATCATTGACAACACATTTCTGCTCTTATTGTAATGAAACATGAAACTGGTCAGTCTTCTTTGAGCACTGACAATGTCACAATACACTAGAGAAGCATGTAATGCAATATTGATAATTGTACACTCATAGTAATGTCCTTACTCATGCCGAAGGCTGTGTCTGACTGTGTCTCAAACTCTACACTGACTGCAGAATCCAGTCCATTACTGCGTGACACTGTCAAATACACCGTCCCTACTGTCTCCTCGACTGTCAACGGGCTCAGACTCCTAAAAACAGACACACAAACACACAAGAACAACAAGTTGACACCAGCATACTCATTCATTTGCGTACAGCGTTTCTTCATGTATCCATAGCTGTGTGTATGTGCACCTGTTACTGGATGGGGCAATTCTGAACAGTCCTAGTGGAGCCTGGTTCTGGAGCACGGTGATTTGTGTCTGTGTGGGCTCTCCCAGTCGTGCTCCTCCAGTGGGGTTGAACAGAGTGACTGCGAAGGTCTCATTCATTTCTGGCTCTGCATCTAAAACTGCCCAGATCTCCAGAGTCTGCAACCCAGCACAAAAGTGAATGAAAACTGAACAGGCCCTGGAAAGCATCTGTGTGTCCAAAAACATGCAGTGTGTGTTCTGATACGTTCCTGATAACCTCACTAATGATGGGAGACAACAAAGCTCAGCAAAAACTGCTCATTTACTCTTTACTGCCAATGCAGTTTTTGTACTTGTGCTTTGACTACAGAAATGTGTCTAGACTGACCTATTCTTCATCAGATCTCTGTAACTGTAAGCTACTTATCTGTAGTATTTACCTGTAAGTTACTTATCTATAGTATTAATACTTCAGTATTTTTGTCTATAGCAAAGAGCATTTCATATAGCGTTTTTTAGATGTATTTAGACTTGTATAGTGCTCTTGTCTCTGTGTGCCTGTGTAGATGTAACACAAGCAATTTCCTCAAGGATCAGTAAAGTTGTCTGAGTCTGATTACCTTATATCTGACCCCATCCTCCAGAACCACAAAGCCCTCGGATGGCGTGAGGTCTTCTGTGTTGAGTGTGCCGTTGATATCAGTGATGGAGAACTGCACGGTAACAGTGCCGAAAACACCCTGCGGTGGATTCCGTACTACGTAGAGTGTGGCCACGCTCTGGCCCAGACCGGACACTGAGGTGGGCTCCCTCAACAGAAAGTGCTCACTGTTGTTGAAGGAAATGATGCCGTGGCCATCGTCATTGGCCAGGATGGTCACAGTTGCTACGGAACATGGAACACAAGGGTTAATTTAGTGGACCAAACTGGTTTATGTTGGATATGACTGCTGGGCATTTATCATCAATTGGCATACACTATATGAACAAAAGTATTGGGACGCATCACGATTACACCAACAGGGACATTGCATTCAAATGAATAGACTTTAATATGGAGTTGGTTCCTTATTTGCAGCTATTTGCAACTGCTTCCTATCTTCTTGGAAGGTTTAACACAAGATTTTGGAGTTTCTGTGGGCCCTATAGAGCTTATTTGTGCCCTATAGAGCTTATGGCACTGAGCTCAAGCCAAACCCCTGAAAAACAGGTGTGTCCCAATACTTTTTTCCTTATAGTGTAAGAGAAGAGAGGAGAAGAGAAGAAAGTAGACATAGCATAACCAATAGAATAAAAAAATGTACAAAATAATATGATTTAAAAAAAACTATAACACTATATACGTTTGTGCGTATGTGTTTATACAGCACATGTTACCGAAGAAATATTAACCCTGAAAGAACGACTTCTCTTATCAGTCCGTTTTGTGTGGTCAACTGTGAGATGCTCATTGTAGAGTCTGTAATTAACTTCTTCAAATGTAAGTTTTCTTGCATTACTAACCAGTAGTGTTCTTTCCAAGCTGGAGCCCTGAGGATGGGTTTGTTAGAATGAGTTGAAACTTCTCATCCCCTTCAGGAATGGCATCATCCAAAACCAGCACCTCTACAAACTGATACCTCTGTCCGTCCACAAAATGGAGCATCTGCAGGGGAATCGAAACTGGATTCAAGGGTAATTCCACAGTCTAAATATTTGTTCATTCAATTGTTAATTGTTCACAGTACCGGTCATAGGAACCAGACATGCCAAACAATTAATATCTCTTAACTAAAAACACAGAACAACTTGACGATACATAAATAAAAATTCCCTTTAAAACCTCTGATAACAGTTACACTTTGAAACACATCTTAAAGGATTCGTTTTTTTGAATGAATGAAAGAAATTCAGCAAATTTACCATCTAAATTTGTAGTGAGTACAGTCTTACTTAGTGAAAAAACAATGTGATCATTTTCATGGTCATTTTTTGACATCAAGTATAGAAACACAGTCTGCCTCTAGAAAGGTGGACCTGAATGTAAATGAATTCCATTTATTATGCAACTATGTAATTAATTACATTAACTACATTATTCTAGCTAATAATAAACAGTTATTACGAATTCATTTTAATATAAATAAATAGTAATATCAGCTATCTATTATATATATATAGAAGTATTTACGACTCACTGATGCTGTCGTGTTGAAGTCTAGGCCCAA
This sequence comes from Brachypetersius altus, assembly GCA_037974465.1. Taxonomy (NCBI): domain Eukaryota; kingdom Metazoa; phylum Chordata; class Actinopteri; order Characiformes; family Alestidae; genus Brachypetersius; species Brachypetersius altus. The sequence continues at coordinate 7,454,063 of JBBPDB010000040.1, forward strand.
CTGAGCCTCCAGATTCTGTGCGTAGAAAAAGAGGGAGACATTGCCGTATGTCCCAGCATGCCGATACGCCACCAAAGACAACACTCCAACTGTCTCATTCACTTCATAACTGCAGGGGAAAAAACAAACCTGCCAATCATTTACTAGCTCAAAAGCATTCATGAACATGAAGTTCCAGTTTGCATTGCGAAGAAAACAATTAAATGTATTATTTAAGCGGCGTATCCTTACTCGATGCTTTGCCAGCTGATGATTCCCCTGATCCCGTCGTTAGCGGTAATCCTAACTTCTGCAACCAAGCCTTGCGTATCTGTTAACATATTCAGTCCACACCAACAAATTCAATACAATTCCTTACATAAAACAGATTACAGACATCTGTTACAGTGGCAGTTTGTCAACAAATCAATTATAGTTCATCAAAGACCTTCCTGATGCCTGAAGTTTAGTGTTAAATGTAATGGAAGCCTTTATTTTATCCATATATCAGACCATTTTATAGATTGTGTAGATAATTAACTACATTTGGGGTCAGTATGATTTATATAGATGTTTTTTTTGCTTCTATTTGAAACTATCACAATCTTCTTGGCACTTTAAACCTGGTAAAGCTCTGAGAAGGCATCCACCAACACTAGCAAAGCAAACTTAGCACAGATAAGCATTGCATCTACATCTTCTGATTACAGACAAGTACAGAGAGAAGCAGACATCCAGCATTACCTTTTAATGTATAGCGCACCTCTAGTGAATGTTGAAGAATGAAAGAATGAAGGAATGAAGAAAACAGAGTCATTTAATAGTAGTTGAGAATGTAAATGGACGAAGAGACTGAGAGAAAGATGACACAACAAAGAACTGATTGTATGAAACACAAGGTTTAAGAATCATTTAGGACAGATGTGATAAATGGGCAGTACCTAGCTTGGGTGCAGTAGGGAGTGTGCTTATCAGAACAGCTGATGTGATGTTGATCAGAAAAAATTCCTGCAGCTCAGGAACACTGTCCTGTTTAAAGGCAAAAAATGACATCTCAGTGAAACTGGGAGGAAAAACATAATGAAAACCTTCAAAGCAATAACTTTGTAGAAGGCAATTACACTTTTCTAGAATAGTACTGTATTGTGTCTTCACCCGAGAAATGCATCGTTTGTGATATTACAAAGACAAAAATTCAAAATGGACAGTTTTTTCCTGTTTAAATCTTGGGAATTTTGTGAATGGCACAGCAGTATCTAAGACACTTATCTTAACCTGTGGCACAAAGGGTGCTGGAGCTTAACCAAGCACTGATAGGACAGAAGGGAGAGAAACACCCAGGAGAGTGGCAGGACAAAATGAAAAAATTCTCAATCATATTACACGCTGTAATGAAAATATAGTAAATCCCTGCTTATCACAGGGGTTACGGTCCAAGAAAGAGCATGAGCATCTAGTGAAAAAATGTGACCGTGAAAAAAATTCCAATAAATACCTATTTTTATAGTGTAAACCCTAAATATGCCCTTAAATATGCTCCTAAAACACTTAAATTTCATTTTAAACTCAACAAAATGCATTAGCTTTAAAGAAAATGTAAAGGTAAATCCGTGTCTGTACTGATCAGTTTAAACGGACTGCTAGAATGTAAAATACAGATGTTACCCCAGTATAGACTGTACTGTAATTAATGCAAGGGCATTTTCTTTGGTATGTGCTGTTGTAAATTAATATTATTTGACCATGGGCACCCCACACCTGATATGTTAAAACTGCATTAACATAGCACTCTTAAATTAAGTAATACTATTCCTATGAGTCCAACTACCCTGCAATGTTCCCATAATGTAAACAGATGCCAGTGTTTTTAATGGCGTTCAAAAAAAATAAGTTTTTCTTGACGCTGACAATATACAATAAACTTATTAATAAAATCATACATTATTTATTTTACATTCAAGTGTCAAGAAAACTCACTGAATGCAATGAGAAGAGGCATACAGGAGACAAAATCACTGGCATTAAAAGTGAGAGACTTACATCTATAATAGTAATTGGGATGGAGACAGAAGTCTGTCCGTCCTGCATGACCACAGAGCCAGAAACATACAGGAAGTCCTGACCAGGTTCTGCTAGAGCCCCCTCAGTCTGTCTCAAGTCCTGCAGGGACCCTTTCACTGTCTCATAGCTGATATTAACTGCTCCTGTGGAGAGAACTGTAGTATTGAGCAACTTTCACAAGATCTACTTCTAAGGGGTGTGACAATACACTGATGGAAAATCATTATAGTTCCAATCAATTGAAATGCATTAAAACAAAAAAAATTAAATGAAAATCATATGCTATGCTTGGACCAGACCACCAACACCGTTTTCAAACTGCATTCACTGTTCTAAAAACACCACAAAAGGTTGGACATATTTGACTAAATGTATATTGTTCAGACAATCCGACCTCAAGGCATATTAAAATGTCTTCAGATTTGTTTCTAAGACAGGACAGAATTTGTGGCTGATGCCTATGTATGGATTTATAATTTTTTTTAATGTTAAATGTATTTTCTTTCCTTTGATGTAAACTCTTAAAAGTTCAAATCGATACCTTGTTTTACACCTTACACCTATGTATGATCTATATCTTATTTTACATCTACACCTGGAGTTTGAGAAATTAATGAAAATACTATTTTATGTATTTTACACAGAACACATCTTTACATTCATGCTTTCTTAAGGACAAACCTGAGGCTCCGAACTCCCTGTTAATGTAGATCCTGATTGTAGTGTTTTTCTCTTCGGTGGACACGCTGCGAGAGGATGGGGCGATGCTGAGCATTCCGAACGGCTCATCGCTGGCCTCCACGCTGACCACCGCCTCACGACCTTGAGGGTCCAGAGCTGCTACACCTGTGGCTGTTACACCTGCCAGACAGAGACGGGGGCTAAGCAGCTGTAGCAGACACTGGTCTTCAATAAAATTCACATTTGGGACTTTAAAAAATAATCACACTGTGGCCTAATGATAATGCTGGCTAATTAAACCAAACACAATGTAAAGGGGGCTTTTGGCTGACGCCCTTATCCAGAGCGATTACATTCATTAATTACAGGGACAGGTCCCCTGGAGCAACTGAGGGTTAAGGACACAATGGTAGAAAGTGGGGGGATTTGAACCTGTGACTTTGTGGTCATCAGGTTCACAGGCATGTGTTTTACCCACTAGGCAACAACCACCCGTGTGCAGGAGGTTGTGACTTTGGCTAATACTGAACTAATACTAATATAAAAGCAAATACACACTAGAAAGGTTTGGCACAAATGTATTTTGACAGAGTATTTTCTCCTGTAAAAAATCAGTTAAACCTTATATAATTACCACAGATGACTAGTCACCCATGGCCAGACTCCCTCATTTACTTTACCCATTTATTGCAGATAAGTGTCTAACAAAATATAACTAATTAGAACAAAAGAGTAAAGCAACAACATCATGAGATTTTACATACTTTCATGTTTACGGCATTTATCACAGTTTAGGGGAGCAATATGATATTCCAATGTTCAATTAATGATTTAAATCAGAAATAAACGGTTCTCCCCAAGTGGAAGTACTTCTTCCCTTAACTCCCAGCAAGACAGCAGTCAAAAATGATTCCAGAGCACATTAAAGCAAAAGTTTATCAAGTGTTCTTTTGTTGAACATAACATGTTTTAAAAGTTCTTAATTGTTATGTGAGTTTTCAGATTTGTGTTAGATACAGTATGTGCTGTATGAATGGTTGGGAAAAACACATACACACAGCAAAGCAAAGTGACATTAGCAGCCTACCCTTAGTCTGAATGTTAGATAGGATGACTCTGTACTCCTGTCTTTCCTCAGGTGTGCTATCATCCAACAGCTGCAGCACTATGGTGTAATTCGTCATTCTCTGTCACCAAGGGCACAGTAAAATACAGAACAAAATTAATGCACGCAGCCCTATAAATAAACATATATTCCGTGTCTATGGGTGTAGGACATAGATTTTCACAGGGGTCTGGCATCCCATTACTTTTGCAAAGGCTGCATGAACAAAAGTAATGGGACGTAGGACCATTACACCAATAGAGACTTTAATTACCCTGCATTCAGATACATATACTTTAATATGGCATTGGGACTCCTTTACAACTGCTATAATGCTACTGCCCCCCGTGCTCTGAACTCTAAGGGGAATTTATTTTTCTATAACAAACTAGATAAAATGTGGCTGCCCTAGAGTGGCAAATAGCTGTGGTTTTACAGAAATATTTGAACTGCAGCTATGTAACTGTGTTAAAGGGAACACTGCTGTTAAAAAGCTCCTTATTTGTTTAAAGTGTTTGCAAACTCAATGTTATTACTCAATTGTTCATGCAAAAGTACTTTAAAAATAAAAGTGCACAATATACTACTTTTGAATTGATATTTTGGTATAACAATGCGATAATTATACAATCATATAGTATACTGTACTGTATATACTATAGTATATAATATATATAACAATACAATTATATAGTATATAATAACAGTATATATATATATATAAAATTGTTAGAGAGGTGACAATATATTTTACACACCTCACTGAAGAAGAGAACTCCAGAAGTCTCCACAAAAGTTAATGAAGGTTGAGGGCCTTCTATTCTCCACTCCACTGTGACATTTCCTATTGCAGGAAGGGTTCTTTCCACCAGCAATGGAAGCTTTTCACCTGCCACATACAGCAGAAAAAAAGATCTAAAGCTGTTTCCCTTCACTATTGATTTTCTACAGGATATACAGATCTTTAGACTTATATGTCCAACTATGTGGAATATAGAACCCTGAAACATCTGGTACTGGTGTAAAACAAGTCATAAAACAAGTAATGCTTCTTAATCCATAGAAGTTACCTTTATTGCTAGCAGTAACAAAAGGTGTAAACTACCTTTTGTGAGTCCTGCTCAGTACTAAATTACATAATGATTAAAGAATTTGTGAAGAAGAGTGTTGAAGTGCTCTGTCATGTATGTATTACGACTCCTGCCTTGTGTCCAGTGTGCCAGCTGTTACAGCACGCCTCGTCTCATCATGACAGTGCGTCACTGGTTACTACGGAGTGCTTCACTGAAACCTGATCTTTCAATTACATGGGTGGGTTTCAAATGCCTATACACACATACCTACAGGAGAATTAACATGAATAATGAATCCCTCAATAGAATCCCCAGAATGTGTCACTCAAGATCAAGTGGGCGATTGTATGCATCTCTTGTAGAGGAAGACAGAAAAGCAGAAGAAGCAACAAATGGATGGCAGCTGGTGGTCTCGTGTTTAGGACGTTGGCCATGTGATTAGAAGGTTGTGGGTTTGAGTCCCAACTGCTACTGTTTTCACTGAGGTACCCTTAAGCAAGGCACCATCCCCACACAATGCTCCCCAGGCGCCTTTCCTTGGTGGCAGCCCCCTGCTTCACTTGGTGAATGGGTTAAACTGTTAGTTGCGCTGGCAAAAATCCTTAGCGCACTTCAAGTGAACCTCACAAACAAGGCCAAAGACAAACACTTTCACCCTTTAAAAATGTTCACTGCGGTACACATGTACCCGTGTACCCGCTCCTTCTTAGCTATTCAGAACACAGCTAACATTACTAAAGAGAGAAAATAGAGGGAGTGTGAGTGTGTGTGTGTGGGCGTGTGTGTGTTTGATACAATCACAGAGAAAGGAGAGAGAGAATAAAATAACTTGTTCAAAGATAAGGCAACACTGTTCCCTACAAAGACAACAGGCAGGAATAGCACTAGGGATCTCACCTTCTCTAACGATGGCTGATCTGGAGGATGGGTTAAAGCCCACCAGGCCTGCTGCGTTGTCATTAGCGAGGATGAGAATGGTGACGGTATCTGAGCTTGGCTGAATACGGCTACCACCCTCAGTCCTCACTAAACCAATCTGTAAGGTCTCGTTATCCTCAGGCTCAGTATCATCTGTGATGAAGAACTCAATGGTCTTCTTCACATCACCTTCGAGTGTAAGAATCACAAGATCAAAACAAAACACACAATAGAGAAAAAGTATGGAAGCAAACAGCGAGTTTCATGTTTTACAAATATTGCTGACATTGCCAACAACCATTATAGAATATTTACTGACATCTACAAAGCTTAAGAGGTTCAAAAAAACATTTCATTTAGGGTGATATGCGCTTCCTCTAACATGTAGAAAACTTAAATGAACAGTTTTTCAAGATTTATACACTCAAATTAAACACTCAGTAGATCTGACTGTTTACATCTCTGACCTCATTACATTAAATCTGAATTGACTGCAGTTAGTTGCGTAACTCACAATTAACAATTAATATGTAATCACATATATACAGTCTTATTAAACACATAATGGATTTAAAATTTTATGGTAATTTAGAACTGTAACATACATGCACATCTCTTTAGACTCACCTTCTGCAAAGATCAGCATCTCCCCAGTGCCATTAAAATCCACATTAGGTTTTGCACTGCCGCCAACATACATCCACTCCACCATTACCTGGCCTAGACTTCCTCCAGTCCTGTCAATGACCAGCGGCACTCTGGTGCGAGGCTCTTCTCTTACTTCCAGATACAAGCCGTTCTTGGTGGCATTAGGGCTAATACTATAGAGCATAAACACTCCAAACGCATCACCATTCATCCCTATTGTCACTCTGGCTGTGTCAGGCTGGCCGATGGTGGGCAAATGTTTCTCAGCCACGGTCATATTAACCAGGCTAACCCTCAAGATTTGCATCATGAAACTTTCATCCACTTCTGGTAATGAATCTGTCAAAATTGGCACAGTGAGGTTGGCAGTACTTGACCCATCCAGCATGGTAGCTCTCTGCGCTGTCATTGTAACATAATCACTCCCGGCGACCGCCTGTGAGCTGAAGAGAGACGCTGCGGCCGTGGTGTTTTTGATATAGGTGAGAGTCTGGGTGCTAGGAGAAAGCTGGTTTGCCCCAGAAGTTACCCAGAAGCATGTCGCAGGGGAAGCATTAGTGAAGGAAAAGGCTTGGCAGGCTTTTTCTTGTAGGCAGAAGGCTGCACAGAAGTTCAAGGGGTCCCTGGTCGATGTGATGTTAATGGGCCTTCGGATGGCACTGGTGGGTGCCCCAGTCAAGGGCAAGTTGTAGTAGATACGGAAGTTATGGCCGTCCTTCTGGGCATTACTCACCACGTCAAACTCAAATGTGCTGTATAGGATCTCTAGGAGACCAAAATTACCTCCGCTAGAAAAAAACAACATTTTTACTGGGTTAAATATTTTAGATTTAAATACAATACTTTATGTCAGATATCATAAATTAGGTAAGATCTGATTGCAAACCTCCTCCGAACTGTAATGTTGGCAATGTACACTCCTTCCAAAGGCTCCTGCACTCGATATACAGCTTGGTCAAAGTACAGTGTTCCATACGGATTGTCATTGGCAGGGACGATGATATTCACCACTTTTTCTGAACCAATGCTTCCACCATTTGTGGCACCAGTAAGCTCTACCTTGATGATCTAAAACAAACATATCACCAAGACTATAACTCACAAATACCCACAAAGGCTTTGTTAAAATGCACATTTATTACATGATCGCTTCTGCAAAATTCCCCACTTACGAAAAATGTAGACAATAAGTTATGATAAAGTTATGATTCTAGACTAATGTTGCTAACAAGACTAAATGTGTGTGCTAAAAGTGCGTGCTATAAATGGCACTAATACTCCTGAGGAGGTTTACTTAAATTACTGTTTACATATATGTTCACAACATGTCATACTGTGTCCTAAACAATATCAACAAGTCTACACCACCTTTATGGATCACTGGATGCAGTCCTAAAGAGATCAGAGAAGTTTCAGGGGTGTATTTATAGAAATATTAGCTTCTTAGGTGCAGTTCGAAACGAAAGATTTGGACTTCAAACATGTTTTGTCTAAATTACTATATCTAGTACAAGTGGAAAAACATGTACATTTATTTTTAGTCTTAACAATTTTAATACATTGGATATTTTGAGCACTTAGTACAAGATAATCAAAGTGTTTTCCATTCAATGTTGAGCAGTTTTAGCCTAAATTATAATTTTAATTTTTTTCCAAACTACTGTTAAACACATCTTTTAAAAGTTGATCTGTGTTGACATAACACCAAGAGAATATGATATGAGCTGTGTCCAAGCTTTCACAATCGAGAGGTTTTTACCAAGTACAATGGAAAACCTATTTTATCTGTAACCTATTTAATGTTACTATATTGCAAAAATATAGTATATATTAATATATTTGTAGAGTATGTAACAATTCCCAAGTCATAAACTACGTGTAGCATTGTTTATAGCTTGATTCAGTTTCAAGTAGGTCCTGACTACTGAGAAAATGTGACCAACACCGATTTTCAGATTTCAGATAACATTCACATTATATCAGTCAACATAATATTCATACTTTTATATTTCATTAAACAGGGCTTTTATATTTGGTGACATTTACAATTAACTGTAATTTCTCCATAGTCAGATTTCTCACACTCAGCAGAACTCTCAGTCTTACGCAGTCTTAAATAGTAGAAATCCAACACAGAATCCGTTTCTACTTGTACAATTAAGACAAAAACCATGTGCAAGTTTATGAAACATTGTTAGGTGTCACCAAACTATTGGCAGGGAATAAAGCATACCACTCAGAGAAATAATACTTACCTCTTCAATTTCTGGCACATCATCAGCCAAAACTTCGACTTTTAATGTCTTCATGGTTTCACCAGGTGCGAAGCTAACCTCCCCAGACAGGGGCCGAAGGTCACCAGTTGCAGGTCTTCCATTGACGGTAGCCCGCCACTGCACAGCCACATAACCCATCGTCCCAGCATTCCTCACAATAGGCAAGGAGACTTCAAATGCATTTGCTCCTGGCTCTTCTATAGTGATGGGTTCAGCCTGGAAGACTGGGCAACACAAACAAGACAAAGACATCAGATTTGAAACAGAAGTTAGATCCGCATAGTGTGAATGCATGGTTGCTTTAAAACCAGTGTTTAGAGACACACAAATATCATTTTTTGGGGAAAAAAAAGTTTCTGTTAAAATATTGCTGCAAAGATACAAACCGGCACTCTTCTGATTCTACTCATTATGTTCCTAGTGCTTTACTGGCTGCCTCTTACCAAACCATTTATGGGTCAGGATGACTCAAAACGTAACAACATTCAAAGGCTTAAACAAAATAAACAGTGACGCACATCTTTTCTAGAAGTGATCTGAGCTTTAGTGTCCTGAGGTTTTTGAGTCAGCTGTGTGTTGTTCTCCACATTTGTTTCTCCAGGTTTTGTCCCTTTCCGGCCATCTTAGCTGTGTCAGACTCTCTCTCCAACACCCATTTTTAAGGTGACACGACCATCAATTCTTTCTCACAATACATTACAGAGCTGACTCAAACACAAAAAACGGCCCCTGATCAACCGTACAAAAATCTGAATACACGCACAATTCACTGAGAACAGCAACCAAATTCCCGCTAAAAAAAGACAATTAATAAAAACAATGAAAATTAAATAAGTCAAGCAATCACATTAATTAGACCAACTGACCGAAGGATCCATAAGGGTCATCCGAAGGCAGGATAGTGATGATTGCCTGGGTGAGTTCTCCCAGAAATGCTCCTCCTGTTGTCTGATTGAGAAGTTCAATGCGAAAGGTTTCCTCCAGTTCAGGCACCACATCGTTAATGATGAGAATGGGGACCGGCTTACTGCTCTCTCCCTCCAGAAGAACCACATCAGAGGAGGCCACACTGTAATCCTCACCTACACACACAGGCACAGGCTAACACTGAGGATATTCTTCAGATAAAGCGATGAATTGCTGATAAAACTTACATTTACAATACAATTGCCATTTCTCCATAGCTAAAAACTCAGTCATAAGTATTGCACCACAGATGGTGGAGCTAGACAGAAATCCTTTCTACTTACCAACCCGTGCAGTTAGGGGTACAGCACGGAATTTGACGGACACATCTGCAAAAATCCCTCCGGTGCGTGTTACGTTGATGATGGGTCCCACATAGTACTCAGGCACACTCACTGCAGGAGAGGAGAGCTGAAGCAGCCCAAAGGCATCGTCACTGGCCTCTATGATGACCTGAGCCACTGAGACATTCCTGAGGCCGAGGCGAGGTGACAGAGCGACTGCAAGAATCAACACATCATGAAATGCTCCTGATTATCTGTGTGTGTTTTATAATAGTTGAAATATTAAAGCTTGCAGTTAAACAGTTTCCATATGTGGACTACAATGAGTGTGAATAGTTCATTTTGATGATTTACCAGTGTGTACCAGCTTCTTCAAACTCTTTTGACTAAGCAACATTTGGTTTTCTATGATGCTGAACACCTTTAAAACCCAATGTATTAAAAACCTGTAAATGGATCTTACTTGGTCTTGCCTGCATGCCTTCCACCAGTGTGACACTGCTGAGCTCCACAAACACAGACTCCGCCCGCTCTGGGTCCTTTTCGTCCAAAATCCTGACACTAACGTTTGTTTCGCTCTGGTTAGCTGAGAATGTTACTGAATCCATAACGGGTACAAAGTCATTTCCGGCACTAGCCCTGCCCACGCCTGGTGTGCTGTAGGGCTCTGGATCCGTATCCCGCAACGTTCTGTATGCCACCCGCACCTTTCCCATCAACCCGTTCCTCCTCTGTATCGTCAAGGTGACAAGAGTATCTGCTTCAGCCACGCGAACCGGCCTGCTGCTCTGTGCGAAGATAAACTGTCCATACGGGTCGTCACTGGCCAGCACAGTCACAGTAGCAACCGTCTGGTTCCCGAGTCGTCCGTGAGAAACATTAGACAAACGGACTCTGAAGCTCTTGTCCAATTCAGGAACATTGTCCTGGGAGATTAGAAGGTAAATACTCCCAACGGTCTGTCCCACGCCGAATGTCAAGTTGCCAGACCTGTAGATAAGCTCTCCTTCTGAGTCTGCATCTGCCTCCCAGTACACAGTCACATTAGACAGAGCTCCAAAAGTACGAATAACCTGTGAAGGAAAGCAAGCAAGTCTGTCATTCCATGGAACTGCCAGTTGGTTTGTATTATCAACGATCTTTTTATACATGAGGTAAAATGATAATTTGTGGTCATTTATAGCACTGACACAGGTGCAGTATAAAGCAGTTTTGTAGTTTGCTGCATTGCTGAATGTATATTATAGAGGGACCTGACCTGTAAGACCACAGTACTCCGCCCTTCTTCAGGCTCTGTCCCATTCACTGCTAGAGAGTCAGCACTGAACTGAAAGACCCCGTGAGCCTCATCGGACGCAGCAATGGTCACAGTAATGCGCGATGCAATTCCCAAGTTAGCTTTAGAGTAAAAAAAAAATTTATTGAATTCAAGTGATGCATGACTATCTCCTAAACCCATATTCAACTTCAAGTAAAAAATGACTGGAGCAGAAATAAAGTAAAGTATCAGTGCAGAAATGTTCTTTGGTTGGGTTTTAAATGCAGGAAAATGTACCACAATCGCTTTCATCGCTCCAAATGAACAGAGAAATGAAATTATACACATGATAAATGTGACTTTTATATGGATAATGCTAAAGTTGTACAAACTCTAGCCTCAAAGTTCTCTCTTAAATAGCACGGGTCAAATCATTTCGGAAAATATGGCAAACCACTGTGGTGAAAAAATCTGACTGAAGCAACCATGGCTAATGTTGTTGGATTTGCACAAGCTAAGAAATGAGCCAACCTCAACAAAAATGCCAACAGAGCACTCTATATGTGTTTTAAAATGAGGCCCTATGGGAAAAGTGAACCTCCTGACATTTTCAATACGCAACTTACCACCGCTGCCATCCTCTCAATATAATGGCTATTTGCTTTTCCCACATGTCTCCTCTGAGTGTTCGTTGGCTTCGGCGCAGTGTAAATAGTGCGGCAGACACTAGTCTTCGAGTTGCAGGAGGCCACTACACAAGGATGTTTTATTTGGGCATTGAGGTGGACAAGGGCTCCAAACTTTTACAGCTTTTAATCTGGAGCCTACCAGCGAGAAGCTTTGATTTAAGAGCCAGTCAACACCGGCCAGAAAAGCAACTAAAAGAAAACAAGAGTGTGCTAAGCAGTGAATTTACATTAGCTCTAACTGGGTTTTTGTCAAAACACCCAAGCCAACAGCTACTGAGTGTGTCTTTCTGGTGAACTAGATGCATGAATGATAGACACTCTGGAAATGAGTGGCTATAAAAGCGGAGACACTGTTGGTTTCAACAGACCTACAAGCTTTCATGACCCGAGTGCAGACTAAATAAGATTGCACTAAAGGCACTTAAAAGAGAAGTTTTTACGAAGTTTTTGTCTCACCTTTCTCAATAAATCAACCATTAAACGTAAAGTTTGGGGACACCTTGTCTTCTTTAAAAAGTTCTCAGTTATCTTTCAGTTAATCAGAAATGCAAATTTGTTAAAAGTACATATCGAGTCGTTTGGCTCAAATGTGGTTTGAGTGCTGACATCAATAGTCTTCAATATTTTACAACAAAATAGCAAAGAAAGAATTATAAATGCCAGGTGTCCACAAACGTTGATGGCAGAGTATTAATACCGGAAAGCGCTTTGAGATACACAGTAAGAAATTCCATTTCAGAAAAAATCAACATCCTACCATCCTCTTCCTTTCCTTAATCAATGCATTGCCAGTTAGTGTTGGTATTTTTTTTGGCAGAACTGGCAGTAAGTGTTCTCCAAACATGTTAAGCTGTCCACATAAGTTGCTTCAAGTTTAATATTTATTAAACAAAGCACATGCTATATGGACAAAAGTATTTGGACCCCAGACCCTTACACCAACAGGGACTTTAATGATATTGCATTCAAATTCATAGACTTTTGGTGCCCCTTTTGCAACCATAACAGCTTCCACTCTTCTTTGAAGGCTTTCCACAAGAGTTCTGTGGGAATTTTTGCCCATTCATTTTGTGGAGCATTTATAAGGTCAGGCACTAATGTGGGACGTGATGAGTTGGGTTTGTTTGATGCTCCTGAAACGATTAAGTGGTGTGTCCCAATACTTTTGTACTTATAGTGTAGCTCTCACAAATCAAGTGCTAGTTGCTTTGCATAGTGTTGAGGGCTAGCTTGCAGGTGGAATCAGACATAATTAAATTTGAGGGAGAAATGAGAACCATCATTTAGACCTTTCATTCCAAATGGCAGCATTTTTCTGAAATGGAACAAGGTGGGTTTCGGGGGTAGATTAGACAGGATCCGTGAGCTTACCGTGGCGATAGTGAAAGGGTGGAAGGAGGAAGTCAGTGTCACTCTCTCCACTCCCACTGCCCTCACCCCCAAAGAACAGATCCACTTAGGCACCGCACAGCAAACACACAGGACAGAGGCACACAGAATCCACACAGTATATAAAAGGGATCATACAAAGGTCCATTTTCCAAGATCATGTCAAGATCACATGACACGGAAATACAGTTAATCATACAGGGCATGCAAAAGTGAGGCAGGGCAGTATATGAGGAATTTTGAAGGGTAACAAAAGTTCATTCAACAGTGCAACGGAAAAGCGGCACTGGTGTTTCAAAGTGGAAGGTAAATTACAGGAAGTCTATCGATAGGAAAAATGGGTCTATTAGCTAATCAGACCATTATCTATGAATTTTCAAAGTGAAAAGAACAAGAGGTAAATTAATTAAGTCTTTCACCTCCCCCTTCAGGGTTGTAGAGTTCCAGTCTAAACACTTTGTCCAGCTCAGGGACTGAGTTGTCTATAATAGTCACATTTATGTATTTGAGCCTCTCGCCTGGCAGAAAATCCAGCAATCCCTCTGCATCCTGTCCGATAGAGGAAACACACACACACACACACACACACACACACACACACACATTTATAAGGATTGCTTGTCTTTTAAAGTTATTCAGAAAGAAATAAGTCAGACAAGGATGCACAGACTGTGGTTTTTACTGGACAATTCTGATTCTGATTTTGATTCTGATTCCTCTACAGTCAAATCAGCTTTTACTAACATGCACCCCAGCATAATTTTATACAATAAGTTAATAATAGTTATGAATTAGGTCACTTGAAATATTTTCCTAATTATGCTTGCCATACATCAAGAACACATTCACCTATTCTAGTGTTTCTCAACCTGGACCTCTACTTTATACAAATTTTCCCGAGTTTTATCTTATTGTCCTAATTGAGTGTTTTAGAAAAAAGACAGGCGTAATCCAGGACTGAGACTGGGAACCACTGACTCATGCTTTTAAAGCTCAGATCTTGGTGGTTATTGATCTGACTCAATCTTCTTTATCACTCCGAGTAAGTGATCAGGCATAACATGTTACTGTTGCCCGTTTTTATTCGTGTGCCATAAAAGTTTATTAATGATTTTGAAGATGTTTTTGAACTGACTGATTACTAAACAATTAACTAAACAAATGTAAAACAGTTTATAACCCTTTTAAAGTATGGTCTTACTGTAAAATGTCACTTTTTACACTCCGAGGAATTGAAGATGCTACCTGGTAATCTTTTGGGCTGATGGCTGTGAATGGGGTTGTGCGATAGGCCACCAGCACTCTTCCCAGGAGGCCCTGCGCTCTGGCCACAGGCAGTCTGAGCACACCAGCCTCCTCTTTTACAGTGATATGGGCCTCCTCTGCAGCTGGCCTGATCATAGCCTGTGTGACAGGAGCCGTCTGAAACTGCAGCAGACCTGAATCAATGGAAGAAGCAGGTCAGAGAAACCAAACGTCATCTTTATCAGGTGTGCAGAACTGAAATGATAGTATATCCTCATGATCCCCTTTATTTGAAAAACATTAGCTGCTATTTCTATCCACTATCGCCCTTTACCTCTTTAACACTGTCATGTTCTTGACCACAGGACTTGTTATTTGTAATGATTCTCAACACAGCAGTGACACTGGCATGGTAGTGGTTTGTGTGTGTTGTGCTGGTGCACTAGGCATCAACGTGTATTAGCCTCAGAAGTGCTTCTATGTTACTGTCAATACTAGGTTTAGAATCCAAAATAATCCAGCCAAGAGCAGCTCTGTGGTCAGAAGTGGACCACTGATGAATGATTAAATTAAGGCTAACACAAATTGCACCTCAACAGATGAGCTACAGCCCTTAATAATACAAAGATAGTCTGGTAAGCACATATTTACATGCTCCAATTAAAAGGCCAAAACGAAAATGGTTATTTCCTTGTATATTCACAAATAATTAGGAAAATTAA
Organism: Brachypetersius altus; assembly: GCA_037974465.1. Classification (NCBI taxonomy): domain Eukaryota; kingdom Metazoa; phylum Chordata; class Actinopteri; order Characiformes; family Alestidae; genus Brachypetersius; species Brachypetersius altus. The sequence goes on from JBBPDB010000040.1 coordinate 7,469,357, forward strand.
TTAATTAAAAGTGGATCACTACAACGGAAGGAGAAAACATATTTTGACTAAGCCATGTATACCATAGGGGTGATCGCTGGCCTTGATGGTGATGTTGTTGATGGCATTGTCAGGGTCGATGCTGGCTCCGCTGTTTGGAGTAGACCCTTGTTTGCCGTCTCCAGACTGAGCTGAGACCAGCCTGACTTGGAAGAACTCATCAAACTCAGGAATGTCATCATTCACCACCAGCAGATTCAAAACCTAAAAAATCCAGGAGACTGATTCCCAAATGTGTTTTATATACTGTAATGTGGATCATATTCACAGCAATTACTAACACAAGAATCACACTACAAGTAAACTATATGGACAAAAGTACTGGGAAACTTCACCATTACAGCATGAACTTACATTGTATTTAGTACCATAGACTTTATTATGATGTTGGTCCCGACTTTGCAGCTGTAACTTCTTTGCGGCTTTCTAACAGATGTTGGTGTTTCTGTGGGAATTTATGAGGCACTGATGGTGGATGAGAAGGCCTGGCTAAAAATCCCCACTCCAATTTATCCCAAAGGTGTTGAGGTCAGGGCTCTGTGAGGGCCAGTCAAGCTCTTTTACACCGAACTCATCCAACCACGTCTTTATGGAGCTTGCTTTGTGTACTGGGGCACAGTCATGCGGGAATCAAAAAGGTTCTTCCCAAACTGTGTCCATAGTGGAAGCATGGCGTTGTCCAAAATGTCTTGGTATGCTTAAGTATTAAGATTGCACTTCACTGGAAGTTAGTGGCTTAGCCCAAAGGCTTGACAACAAGTTTGTCCCAATACTTTTGTCCATATAGTGTATGTACACACTGTACCAGTAATTTTGCATAAAATGTATTGAACAACCAAATTGGTAATATAATCCCCAGCACCCACTAGATGGAGCTAAAAGTTTAAAAGCTGGCTGTGACAAAACATTAATTACAAAAAAGACAAAACTTTAAAGCATATTCACAGCATGGTATGTTCTTTCAAACCCGTCTTTGACCTCTTGGCCGGACACAGAGTGTTTCCGCAGTGTTTCCTCAATGGGAGGTCCCCTTCTCATTAATGATGGATGACTGACAAGTTAGCTGTGTTACCTCTGAGCGCTGCGCCGGCAGGAAAAGGATGGAGCCCGTGGCGTTCGTGAAGTCTGAGCTGTTGGACTCAGAAGAAGGAGAACCAAGCTGTGTGACAGTATAGTTTACATATACAGAGTCCAGAGCTCCACGTGTGCGCTCCACTACACAGGACACTGTGGAGCCCTCCTCAGATATCTGATGATAAGAGAGGAGACAGGATGGATGACCACATACTCAAGCTCAGGCTACTCAAATTTACTCATAGAAATCATTAGACATACTTCAATTAATCTGAGTTAGTCCACTCAGTCTAACGGGGCTTTATATTTCATAGACAATTGCACAGTTCATTGTTTTTTTTAATATGACAACACATAAAGAGTTTTTCTATCAGCTAAACAACAGCTAGCAGAAAGAAATGTAGCATAAACTATAAGGTTTGAATCCATACTTTTGACATAATTCCTTCTTTTTACTTTTTTCCAATGTGACAAGAGTGAGAAATACAGTAATCCCTCGTTTTTCGCTGGGGTTACCGGTACGTTCCAAGAGCACCCACCTATATTGAAAAACTGCCTTGTGTTTTGGTAAAAAAAAAAAAAAAAAAAAGCCTAATAGTCATAGTGTAAACCCTAAATATGCCCTCAAATATGCTCCCAGAACACTTTAACCTCAGTTTAATGCATTACCCTGTAAAGATAAATAAATAATCATAATCAGAAAACGGTTAGCAGTAACATTTGGGGGGTAGTGTAAAGCAAGACACATGCTGCAGCAGGCTTCTTCTTCTTCTTCTTTTTTTTTTTATGCCGGTTGACAACTTTTCAGTGTATTACCGCCACCATCCCAGTTCGGAACTAAAAAAAAAAAACGTTTGTTTCATGTGTGACTGAATCCATGACTCCGGATCTGCGTAAAACTGGGGGATTTTTGTTATTCAGAATCATAAACGGTATCAGAAAACTTTCCTGAGCCCAGAGGAAATATTCCCCGCAATAACCTGCAAGGGTTAAGCAACAGGGATTTCATTAAATTAACATAATAAATAAACTATTTGGCTAAACTAATTGTTTAACTTTAATTTCACTAGTAATTGTGTATTGCAAAGCAATGCCTAACACTACACACCTGATACTCTTTCTTGCAGTAATCAGCAGATAGTAGGATGTCGTAGTCAAAGAGCTTCAGAATGTTTCTACAATCTTATAAAAATGACTACATTTACATTTGTGCATTTGGTATAGAAATGCTTCTTGTCCAGAGCGACTTCACACATACTCCACAATACAATGGTCTGTTATACCATTCTAAGAGGACTAAGTTCATTCATCTATAGAGACAGAGATGGCTATCTACATCTGTTTCTAGTGAGGGTATGTCTCCATTTCTTCTGCCTGGCTGAAAGCATGCAGGAGGGTACATGCCACCATGTCTTTTGTCAGTAAGCGAGATGTAGTCCTTCTAAAGGAATTCTCTGGCCAGGTCTGCCATCTGTTCTGTTAATCGACTCAGCCATCGGAGATGCCATGGGCCCAATCTCCCTAAAGAGTCCAACGTCAACTCCTTCCAACCAGGCGTGAAGACAAATTAAATATACACGAGGACATGCGCTCACAACCGGGGGTCGCGTTACGCGCTTTCTACAGAGCCAAACCAAACACCGATGAACCAAGAGAGACGTGTCTACTTAATCAACTAATTCTTTGGAATGCTAAGTAAGGATAAGAAGCATTAGCGGACTAGTTATGTTGGGGAAAGTGAGTCGATAGGGATACACTGTATAGTTCTCACTCATGTGAAAGGAACAGTTTCTCCTCAAAACAAAAAAATAATGAGGAACATGAGGAACAATTCTGTATTCACTTTAACCTTCAGAAGTTGCAGTTACTACCGCTGATAGGCATGTTGCTATTTTATGTGAATTACTTCTCACTTGTAACTCCATGAAATAAGTGGAGAACCTCCGTCTGAGGTGGAGAGTCACGACTACCATATTTGTGTTGAGTAAGTAGAAAAAATATATGATGAAACATTAATATTCTGCATAAAAGACTCATATATAGTCTAGCACTCATACGTACTTAACTGTAATCTAGGGTTGTCACGGTACCAAAATTTCAGTATTCGGTACCGATACCAGTGAAAATCCACGGTTCTCGGTACCAATTT
>JBBPDB010000040.1:7472718-7484243 GCA_037974465.1 Brachypetersius altus
CCGAAAACCTGGTACCGTAACTTTTTTTTTTAGGTACCGTACTTGGTACCGAAGAACCGGGACTTTTGACAACACTACTGTAATCAATATAGTTATGAAATATTATGTTTAATGTCATTTGCATTTATTTTGCTACACCTCATTGGCATAGCAAAATGATAACATGACTGTTATAGAACTGAATATGAAATGTAATGTAAACGAAATGAAAGTCAAATGTAATGTATAGAATAATGTCATTTACAAATACACTCTAATTTGCTTTGATTTAAAATAAAATCAATGTTATTTCAGTTACTATGTGGAGCACCAGGTACTTACAGCAGGAATGCACGCTCCAGTGAATCCAAACAGGCCATTGGCATTGTCGCTCTTGGTAACCCTGAGTCTGGTAATGGGTCGAGGGGTGGGCAGTCTGGCCCCGCCCTGAACGGCCACCAGCTGCAGGTAAAACACCTCCTCTCCCTCTTCCTCCTGGTCATTGCGGGTTTCCACGACAAATGACTTGTGTTTCTCATCTTGCCGATATGCTAGGTAGCCTGACACGTTTCGCAGGTCAGTCTTAGCTGGCTGGCCGTGGAGTTCGCGGATTTCTGCTTGGTTCAGACGGCTGAAGTAGAGACGCACATCCTGCAGCAGACCAGTAAAGAGCTGCTGTCCATCAGGATCTGAGCCAATCTGCACCGGAGCCACATCTGCAGCGAGTTTGAAAAAGTCACATCAGTGTTATATTTAAATACATTGTGTTTAATGTAATTTCATTCTGTCATATGTGAACACACCACAGCACACAGTGTCAACAGCATGAAATTCTCTTCTGCATTAATCCATTCATCCAGTAAAGCAGCGGGCAGCCAGGAACACAGCGCCTGGGGAGCAGTATGTGGGGGCAGTACCTTGCTGAAGAGTACCTCAGAGTTGCTTAGCAGTCTTGGGAATCAAACCCAGCTAGTTAGGGTGCTCTAAACATATAATACAATACAAGTATTGTATGATATGGATCTTTTTAACAGGCTAACACTTCGATTCTGTTGTCAAGCTACAACAATACAAATCACATTCTGTGTTAGATTTAATTAATACTGATGGTTTCTCAGGTTATGTTTGACATAGGATCACTTTTGTATTGAACATTGTGATACTCCACTTGATAGCAGTATCAAAGTCAAGATCATGAAAAACATACATCAAACAAGTAATTTGCTGGTTACATTATGCTAATTAATGAAGTACAAGCTTCCTTCACGTTATCTATATTAATCCTGTGGTCGGAGTACATGTGCCATATTGAACACATTTTAAAAGCTCAGACACAAAAATAATTATGCCCACTTAAACTGCAAGGCCAAAGCTCAGGTCAGGCTCTGTTTTTCTTAGCCTGGCTCCTTAGCATATGTAGCAGTAGTTGCCACCAGAAAGGCATTCAAAGGCACACAACTGTACAAATTGAGGAAATACGCTCAAGCGAACACCAACAAAACCCAAGAACAAAGCCTGAATAACACATTCAGGCAGTTAGGCTAACAATTCAAGACAATGTCAAATATGCTGGCTGTTTGTATGTCTATCCAGTTGATTGAAGTTAGCAAAAGAGATGTCAAGGAAGCCTCCCCGGGAGGCTTCACTTTTACTACAAAAGCCACATTGTTTTCAATTACTTGGAAGGAAGATTGCCGGCCGCTTTCATGTGTCACTAACAATGTCCAGCGGCAGCCGAGCACTCACTCAAGCATATCGGCTCTGTGAAATTTCAAACAATGGCGCGGGCTTTTCGCAACAGGCCCTCGCCAGATGTGGACCGTGGGCACAGGGAGAAGCTCTGTGAAAAGCCTCTCATTAAAAACCACAATAACGAAGTGTAATGTGGTGAGAAGAAAAATAGCCATGATTTGCGGTGCTAACATTTAAGGACACGTTTGCATAGTGAGTACAGCATGCTGAAAGTCTTTTGGATGAAAGCAACTGATGTGGAAGAAAAATATAGTAAGTCTCGTCTTCTCTGCTGATACATGCCAATTTGGAGGAGTGTTGCACTCTACAAGCTACGTGCATGAAGGGGGATGAAGCAATGCCACATTTACATTTGTTAATCACCATGGACACAAGCACAAACATTGTTTAGGTCTAGTTCCTAACCTTAAAATAGACCCTGTTTACACACCATTCATGACGGCCTCTCCTTTCAGACTCTTAATTCCTCCAGGCATAGGGCTTCCGTCCAAATAAAACTCGATAATTCCATCTTCCACTGCGATAATGACGTGAACCCATACGTTATCTTCCACAAACTTCACTGCTGTAGCTCTTGCCACTTGGGTGCTGTTAGATCCTAAGGTGGTGTAATGAAGCATCACGCTAACATGGGACTCATTAGACTGGAACCTCACTCCGTAATATATGGTTCCATTTCCATTGCCCTTTGAAACAATAAACCCATCTGTGTTGGGCTTTGGCATTAGCCAGGCTGACAGGGTGAAGTTTGCCAGGTTACGAGGAATCTCCCCAGGCTGATATTCAGGACTGATGGTTCCATGAGCTCCAGGCAGACCAGAAAAAAAGAAGGCATCTGTTCCAGAATGGTGCCTCCTGGCATGGGACTGGAACAGCACAGCTGGAGGGAACGTAGCAGCCAATATCAGGTCCTCCATTGGTGGTAAACCTTGTGGGAAATCCCCAGACAGGATCTCCCATGCCACACGAACATCTCCGAAAGTGCCCTGCTGGCGGAGGATGGTGAACGATGTGACTGAAGACATGTCATCTACAGACAGGACATCTTCTGCAACCTCTTGGTCCAGGCTGGCCTTGTCGATAGCAAACACTCCAAAAGGGTCATCGTTGAATGGGATGAGAACAGATGCGTTGAGGTTTTTCTGAGCCAGTTTGCCACCTTCACCTGGATAACCACCTACGGGCAATAAGAAAAAACATTGCTTATGAACAACTATGAGCTTACTGCTATGAAAATTTTAATAACCGTCGCCCTACAATTTAAATGTCGCTTCTTTGAAAACCATTCAATATGATAATATGACTAGTAGTGGGATAGCGGGATGTAGACCATAAAACCAGCACTGCTTTAAGCTGCTTTACTGTCTTCCTTTTTTGGCAATGGCAAAAAAATATATGAGAGCATATATTTTATAATATACTTCAAACTTTCCAAATTCAATGTTGTTGAACCTCTAGATTAATGCATCACGATGCATCACGGCATGTTTACACTTCAACAATTCTCTAATAAATTATAAGGGCAGTGGTCAGTTCATTAAACTTCAAGAAGAATATATCATGTTTTTATATTAGCCTCATTCCCTCAAAAGACACACGTTCAGTGTTTTTCCTAAACAGGAGCTGACCTGAAATGTTCATCAAGCGGAGCTCATAAAACTCATTAAACTCTGGGATTTTGTCAGAGATCGCCTCCAGGACTATTGGCTTGGTTTTCACTCCGGTGGTGAAGACAATGAATCCAGATGTGTTGATGAACTCCTGCTGGGGCTTGAGAGGAGTGTCATTGGCGAAAAGTTGCCAGTATACAGTGACGTTGCCAAAATGCCCTCTATTCCGAATAACACTGGAGGAAAGAGACAGCAGTTAGAACAGACAGGATGTTGCAGATTTCTGTAACCAGCCATGCCTTTTATATTGATTCATTGGAAAACATCCACATGTTTAAACAAATCTATTTTTGCCTCATCACTAACACATGATGAGTTACCACAGACCTGTACTTCAAAAAACTGAAAGCCTTTTGTAATAGAAGCTAAATGGAAGGAATTCACTGGCTTCTCTCTCTGAGAAACTGAGAGACTTGTGAAAAGTATTGTCTGTAGTAGGGGTGGGCGATATGGTAAAAATATCATTTTTCAAAAATAACTTTACAGTTAAATCATGATTTCGATTTTATCACGGTATTTATATTAATTTGTAATTATAGATTATTTTTTTTTACAATGTTGCAAGTTACTCAACAGTACAACCAAACTATTGTTGGTTGAGCGCTGTTTCTATAAAGCGGGCATTAAGCGGACAATGCAAATAGTGCGGTTTGGATGAGAAAAAAATGAGGAAGATCTGCTTTGGCAGATCATCAGCACATAGATCGTCTTCACAATCTTATATATCGTCATATCACCCACCCCTAGTCTGTAGTAACCAACCATGCAGTGCAGACACAGAGATCAGTTAAAACTGTAATATTCCTTTAACTTCAATGACTTTTGTATGTAAGAGTTCGTTTAAAAAGTGAAATTCCTCACTAGAAGTTGTTGGATTTGCCTTCCTCCACAGGCTTCTCAGTGGTATCCAGAGAGAATATACCATTGGCATCATCGTTGGCTTGAACCACCACTGTAGCAGTGTCCTGTCTGTACACCACAGCATCCCCTACACACATAACACCAAATATCATATGAAACCACCATATAGTTTTTCATTCATTTGTTGAACTAAATAATACAATATTAAATGTCTCTGTTGGCATTGTAAACCTGTAGTAAATTATTTATTAGGGTCAGATGAATGACAATCAGGTGTGAGTATGCTTGACACTGTCCTATTCCTAAAACATCAACCTGAGTCTTCCCAAGTCCGTCTTTGCCACACACATTTGTGAGAGCATGCTACGCTTTGGTCAAAGGAGGAAAACAGTTGTCTAGACTGATCAGGCCTGACAAGGTTACAGTAGACAGACAGTGACTCTCAGACAGTGAGTGTACAATAGAGAAAATTCATTGCCTCCCTGGAGAGGTTTTGGAGAGACTGTCCAAAAAGAAAGCTTGCAGAATTACATCACAAAGAAATCCTGACTAACACCTGAAGAGTCTGCAGACCTCTCTTGCACTGGCTGCTATCTGTGTTCATGAGTCCACCGTCAGGCAAAAACTGAGAGTAATAGGAAGAGAGCATAGAGGAGGTCACTGATCTCCAGTGAGGGCACAGCTGCCTGTTTCCTATAGTAGTGCTACACACTGCTACTGTTCTTAATAGGTAAAATAACAACCTAATAAAAAGGTGTGCATTAATGTATTGCCAACGCATTGTAGTTTGTATTTTGGAGTAACAGTATGAGAAACACAACCATCTATAATGTCTGATACTACTGAAATAGGGATAGAGAATACAGAATACAGATATTACAGTGTATTAAAGGGAATATATGAAATTGCTCCACATTTTGAATTTTAACATATTGTGAGCACAAGAGTGGGCCTAAATCACTCAAACCCAGCTTCTTAGAATGCTGTTGAAGATTTGTAGGTTCAACACTTTATTGGCCATGTAACACTCCTAATATTTCTTAACATAATATTCATATTAAATCTTATTGCTGGCATAACCAATAGCTTATACGGAGCATATCAAGCCAAAGATTTACTTAATATTTACTGAATAAACTTCATTAGGCAGTAATTCATGTATTCACAAGAATTATTATGTATAATGTTATCTTTTGAATATTTCTATTAATGACTCGCCAATAAATGCAACAGTTATAATAATAATAATAATAATAATAATAATAAATAAATAAATAATTACCCATATATATATATATATATATATATACACAAATTCTTCTGAATTTGTGTGCATTGTATCATGATTGTCTTAAAAAGGCATAGATGAATGTTAAATAACATTCTTTTTCCACATTATGGTTTTAACAAACATAATTTTGTAATAATAATACTTTTAATGAATATTTGTACTTATTTAATTAATGCGTATAGTAATCCTATATCAGTATTGTCTGTCTATATATATGAAGTACCCAAATGGACTTTTAAAGAATTATTTCATTAAAATCCTCAGGCTACCAAAAGAAAAAATATATTTCGTACTATCTAATCAATCCAATGTTTCGAAGTAATCAGAAACAGATAAACCTCCATGCTATGAAACCACATAAAAAAATATATGGCACCGACTACTCTGCACAACAAGCCAGAGCATCCTGTTTGTAGCGCACACTCAATGAGACTAATTCATGTCCAACATCAGAAATGCTTCATTCATAATCCTCTTCAAATCTTTTATAAACAAGAACCATGTGCTTGCAAATTCAAAAGGGAGCACACATGGTCTGCATCTGAGTGTTGTTATTATCACATCAAAACAGCAGTGCAAAGCACAAGACTCTGTTCTAATTAGCAACGAACACAATAACTAAAGTGGCGCAAACAAAGGCCCGGCTTCAGATAGCTGTAATCCATCGCCTTAACATATTCTCAGAGAGTAAACCCAGCATCACTTTGTGGCGAAAACCACTAAAAGCAAAGGCTCTTGGGTGGGTTGGTGTGATGTATAGAGTGGGAGAAAGAGAGAGTTCAGTGTCTGTAATTAACTTCCTACACTGTTCCACCCCCCCTTTTCATGTGTGTGTGAGTGTGTTACACAATACAGGGATTAGAAAGGGCTTTGCAGGGTCAGGCCAGTCGTGTCCAATCAACAGAGCTTTCTGTGTACTGAAACAAATGTGAAATAAGGTGGATTCATTGGCAATAGCAGACAGTTGGAAAATTATGTGCATTATTTGGCTCTCTATATGGGTTGCTAAACCATCCAAATGACCAGCAGAGAAATATACAGTCCTGGGTGAAGACAAGGTTGATGGAAAACCTTTGAAAGCAGGTTTATTTCCATTGCTAAATGAGGCCAAAAGCAAAATAAAAAACATTAGCAAAATAGCTATTTCACCAGGGTCGGGAAATTAATACTCCCGCTAATTAGTCAGGGACAAAATTTGGGCAAACAGGGCCTTAAAAAAAACAGCTTTATTATGAACAAAAGCCAAGGGCTTCCACGCATCCTGAATATAGGATAGTCTATAGATAGAACACATAACATTTACAATGGTTGACCATTGGCAGCCCGAATTAGGTTTAAGTCACTAACTCTTGCCTAAAGAGTGAACATCCAGTTACCTTAACCCTATAATTCAGGCTCATGTTCCTGCTCTCTCCCTCCACTCCACCACAGGACATCGTCTGAGGCTGCCAAGTGATTGTAATGTAAATCATCGTAATGTACATTTACAAAGTTTCTATTAAAGTGCTGCCAATATAACACACCTGTGGTGTTGTGCAGGACGATGTAGAAGGATTCATCAGTTTCTGGGATGTCATCATCATTCACAGCGACTGAAATGTTCTTCATCCATTCTCCATAGCCAAACAACAGCAGCGAGTCATTACTCAGTGGAGTGAAGTCTCCAGGTGATGAGTCTCCATACTCGAACCGGTACATGACTGTTGCTATGAAGTTAGCCTGTCCAGCCCGCAGGATAGTAAAATTTACCACATCTCCTTCACTGACTCTCTGCATTGCTGGTTCTGTGAGCCAGAAAAAACATTATTATATGATAAGATTGATAGATATTATACACTCGCCATACTAAGGATGCCAAAACTGTTCTTAAAGCAATGTCATTTATAATATTCTGATCCTCTAAAGAACATTTTAAAGAACCGTTTTTGTAAATGTGATTTGAAGACCCATTTTTTAATGACCAGGTTATGTATGCTCTTCAGAATAAAGGTTCCTAAATAGCTCCTGGCCTGGACATGACCTTTAGTATAGAACTCTTACATTGCAAGAAAACTCAAGTGACAATTCATTGTCAAAACGGTGAAAGGGCGCTCACACTTGAATATCTCATTTACAATAGTGAGCCGCTGAAAGGTTCTTTAGACTGGTATGAATGTGATGTTTAAGCAGCAAAGACTGATTGAGTTTATGCAGAATGTACACAAACCTGCGAAGTAAACAGGGTCATCATTCTTTCTAATTTCTAAGCTTGCATTTCGAATGCTTCCAAGTCGTGCTCCCCCCGTTGCATTGATGAGAGTGATGGTGAACTGTTCATTATCCTCTGGAATCTAAAAAAAGGAAAGTAACAAGTTTAAAGTTCAGTTAAAGAGTCAGTCTACCTTTATATCAGCACAACTGGTACAATTCTGATGAAAAAAATTAAGTCACCAAATATAAATAAGTAATTGGCAGAATATATTGCATATCATCACACACACACACACACACACACACACACACACACACACACACACACACACACACACACACACACTGCTGTAACCAGGAAAAATGGGCAGACGGAGTGAATTTGTGATGGCTAGATGACTGGGGCAGAGTATTTCTAACACAGCAGGTCTTGTGAGGTGTTTCCAGTATGCAGTGGTAAGTCCTACTAATACTGGTCCAAGGAAGGGCAACCAGTGAACCAGAGACATTGCCATGGCTACTCAAGGCTTACATATGAACATGGGGAGCAAAGGCTAGATTCCACAGAAGAGCTACTGTAGCACAAATTGCTGAAAATGCTAAGACTGGCTATGAAAGGTGTCTGAACACAGACTGCACCACATCTGGATGCATAATGGGGCTGTGAAGCCGCAGACTGTCAAAAGTACCTAGGATGGGCACATGTGTATCAGAACTGGACCAAGGAGCAAATGAAGAAAGAGGCCATCTTCATGCATCAAATATATGTGTCGCTTACTTAGGGAAGAGACAATCAGGGTGCACTAGGGGAAGAAATCAAGCCATTCTTCCTCTATGCACATGTGTGATGCACTGGTCAATCCTCTGACGCTCACCACCTATAGAAATGTTGTTACACTCCTTCATGCCTGCAGTATGACCTAATTAGCCTTCTTTCAGTAGGATAATGCACCCTGCCACACTGCAAAAACTGTTCAGGAACGGCTTGAGGAACATGACAGAGCTCAGTTTGTTGCCTTGGCCTCTAAATTCCCCAAATGACAACCTGCAAATGGCCTGATCATTTTATTTTGGCATGCATTTTTGTGGCAATTGATTATAATTGTGTATTGATAATATAATGAGTGGTTTCAAAATCCAAAATTGATTCTTTGATGGACTGTGTTTTTCAACCCGATATCTGTCTGCCACATCTTCAACACATTTCAACACATTTCCTTTATGAATAAAAATCAATTCACTTAAACATGGTTATCACTGAGGCTATATCTACTGACATCCAAGGGTGTTTTTACATTTTGTGTTCTTTTACAAGGACAGGGATACCTGTCTAAATTGTGTCTGTGGTAATCTGCTGTTTGGTATAGATGCCAAAAAATGCTATACATTTAAGAATACAGTTTTCTGGATATGGTGTATCCATTATCCGTAGAATGAAAATGACTGAGGATCATATTCTGATAATTATAAACGAAACTTTAGCAAAATGTATTTTTAAATGAGTTTTTAAAGTATTTTATAGATTTTTTTGTTTTTATTCTTTTTTGTTTTTTATTTAACTCTGTAGCACTTTGAGATTGCAAAAAATGTAAAGTGCAATACAAATAAAATGTATTATGTTATCATTATTACCTCATCTGGCTTGGAGAACAGGGTCAGTTCTTTCATATACTCTCCTTCAGCAAAGACCACCTCCCCCTGGACTGGGGTTACATCTCCTGAGTATGTTGGCTCCACGATCCAGAGGGCTGACACATTTCCAAAATGACCCCTCCCTCTCATGATGGGGTAAGAGGCTATAAGAAAAAATCATCAGGTATTGGTCCAAACAGCGTGAACATCAAGAAGGGTGGCCTACATAACAGTGACAGTTCACCACGAGTCAATATAAGTCAGCACACCATAGAGGTCAATAAATAATTAATGCTAAAAGCACAGCATTAGTCAATATATCAGATAATGCACTATAGAAGTCAATAAATAATTCAGGCTCAATGGGACTAAAAACGTTGACAATGAGTGTTAGCCAGTGGAGAGTAGCTAACATCTCCTTTTGCTAGCATACTTATTACTTATGTCAGTAATGTAAGCATTTTGGAGTGAAGTTTTCTATTAAATCAGAGAGTAGATGTGAATACCTGATTGTAAGTCCATGGCTTTGCTTTCATTGATGGAGAACCTGAGGCCTGCTTGAGTGAACTCAATGACTCCAAATGGGTCATCGCTCTTACGCACGGTGATGTTGATCTGTCTGTGGCTGCCCAAGCGACTGGCAGGGGTGCTGTGGCTGCTCAGAATTACTGCGAACGTCTCGTCTAGCTAAGAACGAACAAATAAAGAGACAGCCATATGCAAATACATAATATATGATTCTGTATTGATTTTCTCTCTCTAGATATATATATATATATATATATATATATACAGTCATGCTGGAATAGAAAATGGCCTTCCACAAACATTATAAATGGGAGTTACTAATTCTAGGATGTTGTTTCAGGTATTGTGATTTCATATTGTCCACCCTGACACGTTTCTCACCTCAGGCAACCCATCAGGTTTGGCCACGAGAGCAACCATCACCTCCCTCTCTCCAGGCTGGAACTCCAGGATTCCTGTGGCTCCATAAAAGTCCTCATTTCCAGAGGGAGTCACAGTGTACCTCACTAGCTGATTCAGCAGTTGCCCTTGCTGTCTGATCACTCTTAGTTCCACTGTCTCCCCTTCCTGCAGAGCACAGGAATACCTTTTAAAATGTATTTTCAGTGCCATACGGCTGAATTAGGAAGGTAGAAATGCACTCAATCTTATAATGATATCACAGCTTGAGCTCACCTGTTGGCAACAATAAAATGAACAGACCCTTCCCCTACCACCAAAAAAGTTATAGTCCACTATTGTAAAAATACACTGGAAAATAACGTACTGCAAAAATAATTATACTGGCATTAGGTTATACATTATAATTTAAATATATTGATACATTATACAGTTAGTGACAAGCAGCTTAGTTAACAGTGAAGTACTGTGTTGTAAATACACTTTACGTTCCAAGACCGTGTGTATTCCCAGGGAGAAATTACTGCACCACACGTACACACAGAAGCTAAGAATAGCACTTCACACTTACGTTAATGAACCAGGGCCCTCTAGACACAGGTGAAAACTCAAAGACTCCGCCTGGGTCATCATTCTCCAGGATGACGATCTCCCGGCTGGTGAAGCCAGGCTTCAGAATCTGGTTCTCCACGTTTGTCCTGGGCCATAAAACAAACAGCAGTTACAAAACCAGAAGCTTTCTCTGACTGAGTGGCCATCCATACACTGAATAACTGCACATGCACTGAGAAAGAGTGATGCAATGAATTTACTTGAGTACATCATTTCCACATTGATAAAATATATTAAATGTATTACAGTGCAAGAGAACAAATTTGGATATTTTATTCAAATGGAAATCAGGTGCACATTTGAATCAAGTCATCGAATTTTCATTTACACCACCAGTCAAAAGTTTGGACATGCCTTCTCATTCAACGATTTCTTTGTTTTTATTATGGGCTACATTGTAGATTAATATTGAAAACATCACCTATTGCTCTGATGACAGAGTTGCACACTCTTGGCTTTTTTCGAAAAGATTCACAAGGAATCGACCTGGAATGGTATTTAATGAACAGGAGTTCTTCACCAAGAGTTCATTCATGGAATTTCTTGCCTTCTTAATGTGTTTGGGATCATCAGTTGTGATGGTCGGGTTGGTCCACAGTTAGTGATCCTGT
>JBBPDB010000040.1:7499281-7513701 GCA_037974465.1 Brachypetersius altus
AAATATCAAGGTGAAAGTCATCATAGCTTACGTAGTATAGACCCAGCTCCCAACCCAACTTTGTGAATAGATTAACGCTGATATTTTTTTTATCGCCCGATAAGACTCTCACGTTAACGCAGCACGTTAATGCTGATAATGGCCCAACACTAATATATATATAGTATATATATAGTTTAACTTCTGACATCTATGTTTTTTCTCCAAACTTTCAAACAGGTCACATTATAATTGTTCTCACTAGCTTAAATTCAGCAAATAAACAGTAACTGTGCATTAAAATGTACAGAAGTGGAGAATGAAATTCTGCTTAATTTGATCTAGAAAGTGCATATCTTTGCATAAAATTGTAAGTAATGTAATTTTGCTACATTGTTTTATTATTGCTAATGATAATCTAGCTTCTAGCAGGTTTTGTTGCTTGTCACAGTTACAATGACGTATCATTTTGAAATACATAAGATATTGCCTTATGGTCTAGTGGTCAGGGAGTTGCCCCAGCAGGTTGTGGGTTTAAATACAAGGACTGTAAGTGGCACCACTGAGGTATGCTTAAGTATGGTACTGCCCTCACACACTGCTCCCTGGGTGCCCCATTGCTGGCTGCCCACTGCTTCACCTGGTGAATGGGTTAAACGCAGAGACTAAATTTCACGCTGTTCACGCTGTGTGCTGTGTTTACGCATGACTATAACAGGCCAATTTACTTACCTGGAGTCGAAGATTGAACACAAAGGTCTCGTCAGCTTCAGGCAGGTCATCGTCCTTCACAGCGATGAAGATGGTTTTGCTCGACACAGAAGACAGAAGGAAAGCAGCTGCATTGGTGCCCTCAAAGTCTCCAGTGTCCTCACCCTGCAGCTGCATCACCACAAACCACAGGTTAACTACTGTCACATCCCATTCCTCAAATACCCATTCACCGTTTCACATGCTGGGCTTAAGTGAGAAACTACAATCAATGAGAACAAACATGAATTACATCCAGATGAATACAGTACCAGTCTTGGATGCCTGACTGAATATGTGTTTTTTAACATCTTTAAGACTTTTTGATCTATGGTTCTATGTCTGTAGACAATATGAAGTATTTATACCCAAAAATGAACAGGAAACAAATCAGCGATAAAGGGCCCAGCAGATTTAAACTTTTTCAAGTCTGTTGGAAGAGCAAGCCAGGGGGCTCCTCATGAAGCTGCTTGAGAGAATGATCAAAAAAGTGTGTAAAGCTGCATCAAGGAAGGACTCTAAACACAATTTTCTAAACCAGTTTTTCATGCTGATTTCAGATCTACTTTCAGTTTTTTTAATTATAAGTAATATAAGGTTTGAAATAAACTTGTGTGTGGTTTTTATTAAACCGCAGGCACCAATCAAGTAACTGTTTCAATATTTTCAGTGTGAAGTCAGACAGGCCACACGGTGGCATAGATATAATGATCTGTGTCAGTCAGCTACCACTGTTTCTTCACAAACACTCAGAATATGATTATTATATGATCAATATACCAACTATCATGCAGTATAGAACTAGCTTCATTACAAAAACTGCATGTGCGGGAAAAACACAGATCTGAAATCAGCATGAAAAACTACAAAACCCACATAAATATATCTCTGATAATTTTGACCTGTTGACCTGTGTTATGAGATTTGGTTTGTTTGACGCTTATTTCATGACTGCATATATGTCTTACTGTCTTCACTATCATTCTAAAACATGGAAAAGAGTAAAATAAGACTATTATATCAACAAAGTTACTGATAATATAAAAACCATGGATCTACAATCCTCTGTAATCTACAAGTGGTTTACAGACACTATAGTATAGTGGGCTTTCTAATTAAAAACTGCAACTAAATGAACACAGGACACTTTGTGATTAACATAAACCACTGTTTGACTCACATGCTTTTTGTATGAAAGCCGTTTTTTGCCAAGCAGACGTCATAAAGTTTTTATTCTTCTCTGATTCTGATTCATATCATGATTAGAGGTCTATATAATGACTCCTTTTTTCATGATTATATCTTGGTGTGTCTTTTACATTACATTCATTTGGCAGACGCTTTTATCCAAAGTGACTTACAGAATGAGGAAACACTCAAGTTTTATGGGCAGTGAGAACCAGAGGAGAGTTCTAAGGCAAGGAGTAGGGGAAGAAGGTAGATAGTGCATCAGGAGAGAAGATACTCTCTGAACTGATGAGTTTTCAGGAGGTTTTCAGATCAAGTCAAGTCAAAGTCAAATGTACTAGCTGAGAAAGTATGTAGTATTTTAATACAAGCAATACATTTGAGAAAGTAAAACAGATTTTACATATGAGAAACATAGCTGAGGTCATCCCTGGAAACCATGTTATGCAATAAAATCCTGTTTGCATGTAATATAGTAAAGAGTGGTTTAGATAAAAGCTTTCAGCATTATTTAGGTCATTGTATTATCATTTTAATGCATGATCTCACTAATACATACATATATATTTAAATTTATTTCATTCGATAAACAGCTTGACACAGTTTTTTTTCCAAAATAAGTAAATTACAAGCAATAACTGTCATGTAAACTCCAAAATTAAGAAAAGTTTTTTAAGAGCTTTTCAAGCTTTACACAGCTCGTATTTACTATTAACCTTGGTAAATTTGAAAAGGTACATTATTGCAAAACTGAATTCTCAGTTTTTCATACATTGGAAATGCCTATAAAGGCATATGCCAAGTATGTTTATCATTAACTTTTTAACAAATCACACCAGCAACTTTTAAATGCTCATGGTGCAAAATGTTAGTAAATCTGCCCCTAAATGTACTTACCCGAAAAAGACTACAATATGACAATACAATATTTAATATATATCTGATTTTAATATATCACATAGTTCTGCATAATAGTGATTTGTCCTTTACTGAATGCATGCATAATTCTGGCACACTCAGAATACGAACAGAGAATGGGAAATCCCCTGCTTTCGAAAGCTTCCTCTGCATAAACCAGACCCATCTGGATGACAATTACCCACCATTAGCCCTCGCATCCATGCCACCCACTAAAAGCCACAACAAAAAAAAGGTCATAGATCTTCCCTTCACACTACCATGGGGGTCTTTGATCGAAGAGCAACTCTGAGACAATTGGCGTGACAGTTAGCACTTTCTGTCGAGCAGTAGGCAGCTCTGGCCAGCTGTGTTAATCATGCACAGATGTGTCTGGTGATGAGCTAACGAATTAAGAGCAGGCAGATGTTTGAGTGTGGAGATCCACCCTGCCACTACTGCACATCTGGCTGACATAGTTCAGTGATACTCTGTGATATGTCACTAGAAGCCTAATTATGAGTGTTAAATCATGTTAAACTACCGTTGTCATGAAGAGCTGCCGAGCAGACCGACTTCTTTTATCTGTTTGTCAACAGTACAGTTTTACCCAGATGATAACATCACTGTCAGCTTTTCTTCAAAGGGAATTCCACCGCTTTTTCCAAATTAATGCAGAAGTCAGTGACTACAAACAACATTATTTCGAATGTTTTGATGTGGAATGGCTCACCGTTAACGTGCAAAATTTTACAGCGATGCTGATAGGGACCAGCAGTCAGTAAGTTTATGTATGCATTTTATTTACTATCCAAAACAAGCAGTGAACCTAACCTCCATGTCTTTTGTTAGTGAGTGTGATTACGTAAGCAATCACATTCCTGTTTTTCTAAAGCTTTATTCTTATTTTTACTATTGTTATTCTTTTTATGGCCAAAATAGACGCCACTTCTCGTCGGAGCTCGTGCTGAATTTTGGAACTGCTCCAGTGTAAAAACTGCTCTGATGTATAGGATAATCCGTAGTCGTGTGCTTGTGATTGGTTAAACTTCGTGATTGGTTGATCAGGGGCCGAATATTAATCGTTTAAAATCTTGTCGAGAGACCTCTGAAGCATATTGTGTAAGAGAGAGAATGGTCGCGAGACCTTTAAAATGTCTGACAATGGATCCACAAAATTGCAGAATACAATACGTTTTCTTTGGTTACAACACCCTGCAAGTCATGAACAGATTTGAAAAATATGTTTTGGCTTCAGAAAACTGTCATGAAACAATGTCTCAAACATCATGTGTGTATTTGTAATCATTTTGTTTATAAGCTATCTGTGAGGAAGCAATAAGCGCTTCAGACGTCTGGTTCCCATGAACATCACCGTGAACAACATCTGGAAATCTCTGGAAACAAGTCTCTGGAATGGAGCATTTCCTATTAAACCTCTCAGAATGACTGTTTCTATCATAACCATTTCATTATGCAGATTTTTTTGCAAAAAAATGTGGAATTTTCCTTTAACTTTTACAACATATATCCAACGAAAACCTTAAAAATTAGATTAAAGGAATTACAATTTTAGAGATATTTATACACATCACATCTTCGCAAATCCTAGATTGCTAACACAGTAGATTCTTCTCATGTTTAAACATCTGAGCCTTTCCTACTGGCAGTACTGTAGCACAATATGGTCAGGACAGTTAAGCTAACGGAACTAAAGTGAAATGATCCGACCATGTGGTTATATTATTGCCGTACCTATACTTACACTTTCAATTCAACACCAGCTTCAGCTACAGCTACAGCAAGCCAAACTTCATGTGCTTCTGAAGAGCTTACCAGCACCAGAGCAGTGACGTTGATGGGATCTCCCACTCTCTCCACGACCAGACGCACTACGGATGTGCTGCTCTCATTCACCACAAACTCTGTCTGCCCCTGGAACCTCAGCTCCGCCGACTCCGGCCTGGCACTGGGGATGAGGAGCACCAGGAACAAGCCAGCTAGAGCCAGGAGCCCTGGCATTCCTGCAGAGAAACAAAAAAAACACACACACACAGTTGGAGAGAATATGTAAAGAGCTAAAATGGGTGTTGGAATCTGCATCAACTCTTTATTATGTTCGCATAATTTATAACAGTGATGGTTAAAGATGATCAATCAGATCTGGACTCAGATAAAGGAGCTGTTGTTCAAGTTTGATTTGCTGTGCTGGTAGTGGCTGGACTGCTATGTGTGTGGGGATAACTGTGATTATGAAGGGGGGGGGGAATCAGGAGCTCCAGATGAAGGATGAGAGGAACTGTCTGAAATAAATAAACACCAGTCTTCCAGTAAAGTCCAGAAACTGTGAGGGGCCATCTCTCACCCCCATCTCTCTCTCTCTCTCTCTCTCTCTCTCTCTCTCTCTCTCTCTCTCTCTCTCTCTCTCTCTCTCTCTTATTTTGTAACATAAATAGTAGGGATGCACTGTAATGATTTTTTTGGACAAAACCGAAAATGAGGAAACACTGAGCTCCATTTTTTAGAGCCTCCTCCATTCTACTTTGTTTCTGTTGTCCTGTCTGAACACTGTATGCTGAAGAATAAAAATGCAGTCTGCTGTGAAATCAAAAATGAAAGAGAGGTGTGCCTATTTTTTATTTGGAGATCAGGAGAACGGGCTGAGTGGATAGGTGAAGAATCTCTTATGAACTACAACATTACTATAATTACTATTTTATTAGTAGTATTTTAGTAGTAGCATTAGTAGTACTATTACTACTACTATCATTATTTGTATTATAGGGTTAAATCAAATGAGATTAAATTGATATATAATGGGGAACGTGTTTTGTCCTCTCTCTGTGCAGGCGCTTGTGTACACAATGCAATCTCTGCCTCTGATTGGCTTGCACTGACATGCATTCCTTGACTATTATAATCACTTCATTATATGAGACTTGCAACAAAACAGACATACATCACATGTGTGGAGATCCTTCACTCTAGACACACAAACAGCACGGTGACCTGCACAACCTGCAAGTCGGAGTTAAAGTACAGTAACAGAACCAGCGCTCTGCATCTGAAATAGCTCCACTAGCTAACATGGCTAATGCTAGCACTGCAGAGAGTCGTCCAGGCCAGTGGAGAGTGGCGCTGCGGCTTAAACTGTTCCCACTTTCTTGAATTTACCAGAAATTTGTTTTGTTTTGTTTTGTTTAATTGTCATGTTGACTTTTAATATTACAGAGAACATAAAAGTGGCTCAATGTTGGGCATGTGTTCCTCCTCTTTGTGTGTGATGATGTCATCCATCGCCTAGTCGACTCAACATCGACTTTGTTTACGAATAAGTCAATCTGAACAATTCTGAGGTTGTTAATGTCCTAATACATATATATTTTACAATACAGATGTCCATATTTTATATTTTATTCTATTCTATTGTTCTTTCTATTTTTGCTGCTCTTATTCCATCCACTTTCTGCCATGACAATGCAAATTTCCCACTTGTGGGACTAATCCATGTTCATCTTATCTCATCTTTTCTTTAATTACATGTACAGCCACATGATGTCGTTACAGATATCTGCTGTCAGTTGCAGTTTGTATACAAAGCCAGCATGTTTATTGCTTATGTTTGTTTTTGAAGAAGGATGCTGATACCTCCCTGATGTTTTACGACAGGCCCAGAACAAATGTCCACTCTCTCTCACTTACACTTACTCTCTCTCTCTCTCTCTGACATTTGGTAGTCCCTAAGCAGTTGCCATGGCTAGCAAAACAAACAACCTGTGGATGTGTTCATGCCGATTTGTGGGCATCTCCTTGGTCACCACTCCGGTTGGTACAAATGACCACATGCATCCTCTCTTGCGTTGTTTTTTTTTTTTTTGCTGGATATTTGCACCAAATTGCAGGGTTGAGAATTACATGTAGTGAAGTCATTTTGTTTTCTTTCTTAATTATTTATTTTTTTCGGCAGAAGGGATATTACTTAGGAAAGTTGGAGCTTGGACAGATCCACTTCTTCATATGTTCCATTCCTGGTAGCTCATTTGGGGTTATTTTGGGCCGTGAGGGTGTTTGGAGCAGAGGGGGTTTCATCAATCAAGGTGCCATGCTAGATTAGTGTAGAGTTCCTTTCTGTGGAGTTGGGGGCAGCCTGGGACTGATGGGAGAGTTTTATTGAAAGGAAAGAGAAAGGAAGAATTGCAACCGTAAGCATGGAGATGATTTATTAAAATTATATTGCAACATGACATGTGTGTGAGTGTGAGTGTGTGTGTGTGTGTGTGTGTTTGGAGGCATGGGAAGGGAATAAGAAAATGACAGAAAAACTAGACTAGTTTGTTGGGGTGATTCCACAGAAGAGACACTTTTAGAATACATTTCAATTAATAGGTGTGTAAGAATGAAGAACCTTTTCAACACAATATTGTGGTTCTATTTGTGGCACTGGGGCCCAAAGTGGGCTGCAAAGTTTGTGGGGGTCCAAAGCTTGCAGGGGAATGAGAACCCAAAAGACAAAATAAAACCCCCATAAATAAACACGGTAGGTATGCTTTAGGTTAAGAAGTTGTTTTATAACGTCAATGCCTTAAAAATGGCCATCATAAAGAATATTTTGTGTGATCCCATTGAACAATGACCACCAATCCTGACATGGTTGGATGAGTTTGGTGTGGAAGAATGTGACCAGCCACACTGAGACCCCTGACCCCCGTCCAACACCTTTGAGATGAACTCTAATGGATATTATGAGCCAGGACTTCTCATCCAACATAAATGCTCTACAGAATGAATGGGTACAAATTTCCAGAAACTCCAAAATCTGGTGGAAAGCCTTCCAAGAAGAGTGGAAGCTCTAATAACTGTAAAGTGGGAGTCACTCAATATTAAAGTCTGTGTATTTGACTGCAATGTCATTAAAGTCCCTGTTGGTGTAATTGTTGTGCATCCCAATACTTTTGTTCATATAGTGTAGATCTCAGGGTGGAGGTTAGGTTCAGAACCATTGTGATTCTCTCAAACATAAACTGAATGTGTGAGTGTGAAGAACCTTTCTAAATTTTAAAGAATCTTTAGATCTTTGGAAGAAATTCCGCTTTACATCATGTAAAGACCCTTTATCTTTTTAAAAGGGTTCTTCACACTTACATATCTACACAGGGGTGGAGCTAGATGGTGACTAGGGGGGCCAAGGCTCCCTGTGGTTAAATCGACCCCCAACCATCCTCCCCTCCATGTTTACCTCCCTACTGGAGTTTTTCATTTCAGTTCTTCAAGCAGCAATGTCAAAGAAATGTAAAGGACTGACTTTATTCACTAATGTTTTAGTCAACTGACTTTTTGAGCAATAATTTGTGCACATAACATGAGTACATTCACTCTCTGTGACTAACAGTAAGGTATGAAACATGTACTGCTAGCTTGCACTCCATCTACTGGCATTACTATTTAGGCTAATATAAAAGTAGCTTTAACCATAATCTACAGAGAGCCACCCAAATAAAATGACTGAACCTAGCACAGCTCCCCTTTAGCCATTAAAATTTGACCAACATAATGCAGGTTATATCTTATCACTGGTATATAATGTAAAATATATATTTATTTTTAATAAATAGTGATTAGCTATAATGTACAAATAAATCCCATGATGCAGCTTTATACTCAACTTGTCTTTTTGTCTATATTGTAGTTCATCACTGGTCTATAATGTAAAACATATACTTATTTATAACATGTAATAATTAGCTATAATGTATAATCAAATCCCAAAATGCAGAAATGTATTCACTGGAATTATTATACAGAAATTATTAGCTGTAATATATAAAAAGATCCCAAAACAATCCCATCAACTTACTGTCAATGTTTTTCTATATGGTGAAGCCCTAGTGTGCGTATTGGTGTGTGTTTTGATGACGAGTGGCAGGCAAGACAGGAGGTGTTGTGAAAGCTATCAAAACAGGATTAGCGGCTGCCGGCTGGCCGGACCATGGGGAGAGGAGACAAAGCACGGACAGCGGAGGGGAAAGCCTGCTATTCAGCTGCGAATCTCCCCTAGAGCTGGGAACTTCCTCGCTCTCTCATACACACGTGAAAAACTACTATAAACTAATGTACACCCCCATTTAATGAACATTGAAATCCTTTCAGCATGAATAAAAAATATATATATAACGTTAATGATGAAACAAGTCAAACTTTCTCTAGAAACCTCACATTACATGCAGGTCTTAAGAGGCAGAATAAGATATAAGACATAACACCTTTGGTGCTTGGAGACCTAATCACTTCTGAAATAACTGTGGGTGATAACACGTTTCACACATCTGCAAACAGTGCTCACAACCTTTTAGTTGTTAAACTATTTCATGTACATCCGCATAAAATGTAGGCAAAATATGAACACAGCATTTCTCAGCGAAAACTTCAACAAGACTGCAAGACAAAAAATAACCAGAGATTCAACTGATTTCTAAGTCAAGTGGTCGTGAAGCCACACGATGTGTCATTCCCATCATCCCAGCATCATAAAGGGTTCAATCCTGTCACTGTCTTGCTTGGTCCTCTTGTGCCAAGCCCAGGACAGGGGGATCTTAGAGATGTGTGAACGATCATTCATCACAGAGGTCACCATGGGAGTTTCTCCAAAGCCTCTTGACACTGATAAAGAAAGACCCTGCGAGGATCTCCTTAGCTTCTGCCAGCCCACCGCAGGACATACTGGCCAGGCTCTGACCAAATGCTTTATCAGTGACCAGGAGGCCATGAACCAGCCAAGAACCTGGCAGCTTTGCTCTTTGACTGAACCAGGAGGGTTTATTGTGGAGATGTCTTAGTGTGAATGAGTAAATGATCTGTGATGATTTTGCCAACAAGTGAGGTCAAGATACTGCTTGTTTCTCAAAAGCAAGGGGGATAGGTGGCGTGAGCTGTTTACTATACTCTAATTGGCTGGTTTCTGCAGCTGTGATGAATCAAACTGTCAAACCGTGACACGTAAACTTTTATTCTTTAGATTCACACTGGAACTACAACACAAATGTAGATAACAAATAATGGAAGCTTGTAAACCATCAATCAGCACTATACAAACAACATGCCTTCATCACACCCCATCCCTACACACCCCACACACACACCTCAAACTGTAAAGAGTTACCGTTACCCACGGGACTGCATACTTTTTATGGTTTTGACTTGAGGACAAAGACAAATAAACCTCACATCAATCCATGGTAGGGTCCTCAGGTGGGTCCTGAGGGGACTACAGAATTCCCCACATGCTCTCATGGAAGTTTCTGGCTTTTAAAAACCAGTATTTCTTTGGATGCTTTCATGGACTGCTAGGAGATTTTGTGCTATTTTATGATGCTGCTACCAACCTGTCATCTAAAAATAAATGATAAACATGAAAATATTGGAAACTGGATGCAAACAGTTATTAGAAATGTTGTTACACTAACATTTTAAATAACATCAACGAATAAATATTTTTATTTATTCATTTTTATTTAGACTTCCTCCAACAAGCAATACATTAAAAAAAAATTATGATAATGATGCGTGAAGGTTTTTTTACAATACACTTATGTCATGAACACAAATTTGCTTTTGGGGGATTTTGCCAGAATTTCTCTCCACTTTAATCACGTCCAGTTCCACCGACTAGCTAGGACTCAACACAAGAAACTACTAACACAAAGCATTTGCTTCCTCTGAGTCACATGAAGCACCACCATATCTGTTTAGCTGCTGCTAATGACAGCTCCGCACGCATGGAGGAGAACACTAACCATTTCAGAATCAGAACCAGAATCAGAAAACGTTATTGATCCCAGAGGAAATTGCTTATGTTATGACACACAGAAAGAATATAAAATACAGATCAATAAAATATCTGCAGAAAAAACTGCATATTTAGGAGTTCTGAGTATGTTACTACACATAGTAGAGATCAGTAGTAAATAAGCAATATTGACATAAGCAGTGATTCACATGGTTGCACATGATAAAATATTTGCACCTAATGATTTTAGCACCCAATAAGATAACTGCAAAATGTTTACTGTTATGTCAGCTAACAGACACTCATGCTGGCTGGCATTGTACTGAGTGATGGGGAAGTTTCAGGGCTTCTCTACCCTGCTAGAGAAACTAAGGCCAATAGAGCTCTCCTGGACTCCCAGCTGTGGCTGTGGCATCACTAAGGATCAAATTCACAATTTCCTAAAAAAAGAGTCGGGAATAAAATTATTTCATTTAACATTTCACACACTGCATTGCATTAAATCTAATTACACATGACAACTTATCACGACTAATTATGCCTTATAAAAGAAATGCAGTTGGTCAGTGTTTTATAAGTACTGACAATATCCACAATACGGTCAGAAATGCATATTCTCAAGGTCTGCTACTGAATCCCTGCGTTCAAAGTGGTATGCTTGACTGTCCCTCTCTTTCCTGACAGCCAACAGATGTGAAGTCACTCGGACCGCCCTAAGCTCCCTCGGCGTCCTCCACTTTCCGCGGCTGAATGCCTCTGAAGATTTATATCTTCGTTCTTATTCAGTAGCGGTGGTCTGGAATTACCACCCCTAATAAAAAAGCCTGCATGTGTATGCCAGGAAACTTGATTACAATGGTCTCAGCACTTTATTGTTGATGGTGATTAAGCCGCTTAATTCAAAGGATTAGCAGATCAAAGTTTGCAGGGGAAAAATGCCACTCTGGGCAGCTTTTAAAGGGGTTGAATTTATTAGCTATAAAAACTTGGCCACTCTGATACTCGGAGGTAGGGAGTCCGCTGAGGCCTTGACCTCGCGACCTTCTTGGGTGGCTTGGCAGCAGGTTCAGATGGCAGCAATGGCCATAACGTAACTGAGACTTAAGCAATTACACTGGATCGACTGGCCGGAGATGTGACGGAGTGTATGGTTACGAGCTTGCTATGAAGTGCAGCGGCTGCCTCTTGGGTTACCCCAGCCAGAGCAGGAGGATCCGCAGTCTTGACATCAATTATTCAATTAGTAAAACTTCACAGCCAGTGCTGAGCAACCAGGAGTGTGTATCCTGCAAGATGACGCTCCTGACTTCAGGAAGTGTGTGTGTGTTTGTAAAGGAGAGAAACAAGGCTATGCTCCCTGACTTCACGGCGGTCACACATGTTTCGTCCATGCAGATATCACACATGGAAAGATCTTTCTCATGCAGCAATCCTCCAATCGTTAACAACTAATGCTGTAAAAAGAATGATATATTTTAGTCCCATCATGCTGCGAATGTGATTTAATGACAGCGTTTTTGCATCATCCAAATTACAGGCCTGTCCTAATCTCATGGTTTCTCTTCTGTAAAGACGTGTCTGATGAGGCCGTGGTAAGCTTTGCCGACGGCGTTCACACAGATCGCAGCACGCAAAGTGCTTCTGAAAGTGAAAACCTCTAAACTCTTGCATCAAAAGTGCACTGATCAAAGTGTCCACCAATTTATTTTCTCCCAGTGGGTAAACCAGGGAGACAGGTAGCTGGTCCACCAGAAAACTTTACAAGTAACTTCAATTCTGCATGAATTTCAAGAATCTTACAAGAACATTTATTTTATTCAGAGGTCATTTAAACTTTAAAAAATGTTCTTTAAACTTCACATAGCACAATGTCTCAAAAGAATAATTCTCTGAAAGGCTCCTTAGGGATTCAAAAGGGGGTTTATATGCCATTATACAAATAACATGATAGGACAGAATAAAACTAGATCATGCTTAGGTAGCTATAGTGGATACTTGTTGCTATGTGGTAACTAGTGTATCAGAGGTTGAGTGTGTGTCCCCAGAAGTTAATCCTTACACAAGGTCTTTCAAGGTTGTGCTGGATTAAGCTGATCCGTGATGACTCAGCCATTAGCTGCTGTTTGACTGGTCTTAACATCCCTTTTCCCGGCTATTGCATCACACTGATGAGAAATTGATGAGAGATAATCAGACACACGTAACCAAGGACCATAAGCATGACAAAGACTGTCTGACGGGGTTACAGAGGTCACTGGCATCTTGATGTTTTCTTGCTTGCATTCAGAGCTTTTAGAGCAGGAGCAACAAAGAGTCTTTTGGACCATGACTACCAGTATTTAGGAGACTGCCATTGGTAAATCATACAAATCAACTCAGTGGAGTATTCTGCTGGTGCTCATGTTTGAATCCCACCCATGCAATGTGCCCTCCAGTCCAGCTTTCCATTGCATTCTCAATAGAAGAGGATGACAACCTCCTTCTGGTTTCAACTAGGAAGGACGTATAAACTCATTTGCTCTGTAATCTATGCATCCTGAACGTGACTGAGACGCTTTCATTTCCTCTCATGACATGCTTTGTTGCCTCAGTAACCAGTCTCTTCCAGGGGGGCTCTGGGAACCTTCGCAGCCGCCGTATATGGAGGACTCAGAAGCCAATAATTACCACGTATGTTGCCTCTAAAGTATTTTTAGGCAAGCCGCTGTCCTTGACATCTTGCGGTTGGGGAAATTAAGATATTTAATAAGTGACTACGGCTAAAACATACATCATTAAACCGGAGGAGATTTTTTTTCTCGAAACCTTGGTTAGACACTAATTTGGCGAGCACTGCCCAAAACATTCTTATTTTTGGATGATAGAGAAAACCTAGAATTAGAGCACGAGCAAAAAAAAGTGTTTGCGAGCGCACTGGTGTGCGTCTGCGTGTGTGTTCGAAAATGAGGGGTGCAGAGAGCTTTGAGTGGGAGCAGATGCCATCCCATCTGAGGGGCATAAGGAAGGAGAAAAAGGAACGAGAACAAGACCTCTCCCAGAATCGCATGAAACAACTCTGTCATGTATTGTCTTGTGGTACTTCTTCAATCAAGCGTTTCACCTCTCTAAGAACTTGCACGCCAATCAGATCTGGATTGGCTAAAGAGCGAAGGGAACAGAGGAAGAAAATATTTTGAAGCTGTTCCTGGATTCCTCTCTGCCTGATACGTCCTGTGCCAGCGGCATCTTACAACCTTGTTCCCCAAAATCACAATGACTTTTCTTCGCTCTCAATTTGTGGAGAGGGAGCGCAAGAAAAGGCTCCCATTGAATTTCACATCGCAAATGCTCCTGGGGGCCAAGGAGCTCCATGACTGATTAGCTATTGTGGCAAACAATGTCAGGAAGGGAGAAGAAAACGTACTTTCATAGGATTAAACAAGGCCAAGCCTCTCGAATGGCGGCCTGGACCAGGGAAAAAAAGCAAATTATAAAGCTTATTACTTCATCAGATATAGCCAGTAGAGCCTGGCTGAAATGCTAATTGCCTTTCTATGCAGCTGCCTTTCTTTGCAGAAGTGAGGGTTATAGAGTGTGTGTGTGTGTGTGTGTGTGTGTGTGTGTGTGTGTGTGTGCAGTGTGTGAGAGAGAGACAGAGAGAGAGAGAGAGAGAGAGAGAGAGAGAAAGAGCCAGGGGCGTATAAGCGTACTCTCGATTCACTGACCAAAGCACAAAAACGTGAATGTGTTTTTTTTCAGCAGGCTTGCTGTTGTGCTCTTTCTTTTCTCGCAACATTGTTTTTTCTCGTTTTTCTCGAACCCCCCCACCCCCCACCCCCACCCC
>JBBPDB010000040.1:7513801-7534788 GCA_037974465.1 Brachypetersius altus
ACTTAAACAAGGAGCACCAAAAATTGAGGTTTTTTATATGTGTTCATATAAATGTTGCAGCAATATGTACTGTACATTGTGCAAATGGAATGTTAAAGTGCATTGTGCCATAATAGCGCAGCAATATAAAACAGATATATTGCATTCACTCATTTTCTGTAACCGCTTATTCCTCGTTAGGGTCAGGTGTACCCAGAGCCTATCCTGGGGCCAAAGGGCACGAGGCAGGGATTGACCTTTGACGGAGCACCAGCCCACCACAGGACGGGTCTTAACTCATGAGTCTATTAAATCATTTTGATTTTAATCTTAAGTAAAATTATCAGTGTGAGTTATGCTAGCAGATCTCTGGACAGAAGTATCACCAACATGGTTGCGTGTGTTATTCTGGACTAAGTGCATCAAATTCAGCAAAACTGGTTGGTTCTTCATCACAGATAAGAAATTCTTTTGAAAGTTTTTACCACAAACTGAGATGTTTGATGTTGAAATGTGCATAGCTGCACTTTAAGGTGTTCCTGTGGAAGTGGCTGTCCAAGACACTGAATAACTGAGAAAGCTGCTCTATCAGCAAAGATTATACCATCAAAACATATCTCTTATCTGGTCCTGACACCTGATCTAAGTAATAAGCGCCGTGTAATGGGATATACCCAGCCTGTGGGTGGAACTAAATTAGGTTAAAACCATCTTTTTACATCCCTGTAAAACATTCCAATTTAGTTAGAAATCCACATCCCACTTATTTCAAGATATAGTTCACAGTCATTTCTAAGATAAACAGTCAAATGTACATGAGAACTTTCAGTTACAGACATGTCCTGTGAGAGAGCAGGGTTGGCAGTGAGTTGTGTGGTCTCAGTATGAGTAAACTTTTGGTTTGCTTTACTTATTACTTAGAAGCAACAGGGGTATATGCTTGTGTGGTGGAGGTAGCTCAGTGGGTAGGATACTTGCTTCTGGACCAAGAGGTCATGAGTTCGAATCCTATCTTCAGCACCACCACTGGGTCCCTGAGCAAGACCCTTAACCCTAAGTTGCTCCAGGCAGACTGCCCCCTGTAGGTAGGGAATGGAAGTCGCTTTGGATAAATGCCGTAAATGTAAATATAGTGTGTGGGTGCTGCATGACATGCAGTGAACTGCCATTACAGATGAGGCATTTCTTTGTTTTTTTGCTGTACTCAGCACACCAGCTCAGCAGTATAGCACTCCATCCAGGGTATGATCATACAGTGCATAATGTGTAACTACATGTCACTTTTTGATGTTAATGCTTTCACCTCCATCGCGCTGACCGCGTAACAGAGCCCTCTGGGAAATCAAAGGGAGTGGGAATCTGTTTCTATATTAACGAAGGTTGGTGTATTATGTCACAGTGTTACAGAGATTCTGCAGCCCAAACCTGGAAATGTGTTTCATTAACTGCAAACCATTTTATTCACTGCAGGAGTTTTTTTCCTTCACCCTGGTCAGAGTTTACATCCCTCTGCAGGCCAAAACGAACGGCATGCTGACCAGCTTACCACCCTGGAAAGGAAATTTCCAGATTCACTTTTGTCCTTGGGGATTTTAATAAAGAGAGCATAACACATGACAGTGTATATGTGTAGATGTGCCAACATCATTCTCAGCCTCGCCCCACATGTAGACACACAGAAATGAACACCTTACACACACTCACACTCCCTATATATACTCTATACTCCAGGCACCACTACCCTCAGAGGGGCAATCCCCCACCAGACCCTGGAGCTGGACCCCCTTTACTCTGGCGTGGAGACAGGAAGACCACCCCAGTCCCTGCAGCGGCAGAGAAAACCACCAGTCCAAACCCCAACCAGATGGCCAGCTCATATGTAGGCTACATCCATGCATGGATGAGTTCAGTGCCAAAGAACTTGACTGAACCCCATTCAGCACCTTTGGGATGAACTCGGACAGAGATTGTGATCCTGACCTCATAAATGTTCTACAGAATGAATGGACACAAATTCCCACTGAAACTTTCAAATCTTGAGTAAAGCCTTTCAAGAAGAGTGGCAGCTTTTATAGCTGCAAAGGGGGGACCAACTCCATATTAAAGTCCATATTAAGGTCTATATTAAAGTCTATGGATTTGAACGCAGTGTCATTAAAGTCCATGTTGTTGTAATGGTGTAACGATCAGGCCTCCCAATACTTTTGTCTCATTAGGCCTTTTTTCCATATAGTGTGTCATTAAAAGAGTCTGAGGGATTGTCTCCAAAGACTACATAAAGGCCCTGGAGGGATGTTGTTTCAACTTCATTTGAATTAAAAGTTACTTTTCAATCTTGAAAATTGTTTTGCTGCACATGCTAAACGGTTTTCATGCACTCTGTCACGGTCTGGCCAGCGGCCATGTTGATTCCCCTGCCTTTTAGTTCTGTTCTGTTCTGTTTATTATGTTTCCCCCATGTGTGTTTCCTCCACATGTGTATCCTGGTTCAGTCTGTGTACCCCATTTGTGCATCTTGGTTCAGTATGTGTCACGTGTTCTTGGTTTTCCCACCTGTTCCCTGTTTGTGCTCCCCAGCTGCCTCGTGTTTCCCCTGCCCAGTCTCGTGTATATAAGTTTGTGTGTGCCATGTATTCCTCGTGTGTCCATCGCCTCATTCTCCTGCCTGTGTCCTGCCTTTTCCCCGGTTAAGAGTTTTTGGAGGCCATCGTTGCCTGTTTGCTTTCCCCCTTTGTGTTTTCTTTAATAAACCTTACTCATGGATTCCTGCCTGCCTGCCTGTTCCTGTTCCCTTCTAAGAGGTAGCTCCGAGTGCTGGCCTGACAGCCGGCCTCGTGACAAACTCATGTAAAATTTGGACACCCCTGATTCAATTACATTTTGTTAAGTGACAATAATTACACAACACACTTCTGTACTTTCTAATGCCAAAATACTGGGCTTTTTTGCATATTGCCAATAAAGTAGTTATAAAACGTGACCCGTTCAAAAATGATTGCACATTTCACATTTTATGGCTTTTATATATTAGTCTCAGCAAAATAAATTGAAATTGTGCACTTAAATGTTATGAAACATGTCATGTTAAAGCATCTCATTTAAAAGGAAGTAAAATATCAAGGTATCAAACACAATCTTGATCAGTTTAATCTTGCAATATTTCAGCAACTGAAGATCTTCTGTTTCTTACATCATTTCTTACTTTATACTTTCCTTGTGTAGTTGAACCAAAAAGTCAATGGACATGTTTAGCAGTATTAAAAATAAATATGTTGTTACTTAATAAATCCTAATAAAAAATAAAAAGTGAAATGGATTTCGTTTTAAACAGACCACTTCAAGACTGTCGTTTCTTGTGTATCAGATCATGTGGTCAGCTGTTATGTCAGCTACGAGAGTGCTTTGTCTAGCTATAGATACTCTATTACTATTATTTATTTACTCTTGGTCATGCCTATGTGTCACCCATGGGTGGACCCTGAGACTGCCCCTCAGACTGGCTCTGCTGCTGCTTGCAGTCACAGAATCAGTAAATTCCATGTGGAAATTCACAGCATAATATCAAGTTGACTTCATGTGATTTAAAACTTGAAGGTGAGTCAGGTAACATAATTTGTAGGTCTGGGTTTCAGACCAGTAAGTATCATTTGCCACACATGCAATATGGTCCAATATCATACTTATGGTGCAATTTTAATTAAGCATGGTTTGCATTGCATTCACACTATACCTGTTACATTGTTGCACTGTCTATTTATTGTACTGTGTTCTTAAAAGTTGCTATATGTTGCATTGTGGCCCAAGGAGAAAAATTGTCGCATCACATGAAGTATGTGTACACCGTTGCTGCTGATTTAAAAGTAACCATGAACCATTGAAGAAAAACTGCATTGGTGAAAGTGGGGCAGTGCTTGCATTAAAAACACTATTGTTGCTGTGTTTTCTGTTGACTTATGTCATAGAGGATTTGTACTGCGTCTGATTAAAAGGCATCACACTAGAAAGGTTCTGCTACACTGAGCAGAATTGATGGAACACCTTGCTGGGCACAGTTTGCTGCATTCTGGAGAAGTTTTCCATGGGAATAAGCCTGTGGAACGGTTACTCTCTGTGTTCAGCCCTATATTGAGTAAGGCCTCTGTCCAACAACACAGGGCTAAATGAACAGCAGAGTGACTCTAAACAAACAAATGCATATTTTCCAAAGGTCAGAATCCTGACCTCAACCTCATCAAAATGCTAATATGAAGCAGGCCATTCAAACACGTCCCACCAATGTAGCAAACTTATCTAAAATGTCCAGTTTGAAACTCACATTCATTGCCTGGGTTTTCAGACTCTTAAGCAGTTAGTAAGATGAGCAGCAGGATGGAGAAGCCCCATAGGAACAGATTTTTAATGTTTTCTCTAGGGTAACAAGAACACATTTTTAGAAGACATAAATTGTCCAGAAACCTTCATGATAGCTGTTTTTTTTTTAAGGTCTTCACTTGCTGATGTCTAGCTGATGTCTGCTTCTTTCGCTCTGACATGTGGTATCCATTTCACAACCACAAACCCTATCACATTAGTCGGCATCGGAGAAATGGCGCAAAGTTAGACTGATGGGGAGATAAGCTAAAATGTGTCAAAGCAGGAGAGGCCGATGACTCAGTGATGGGTTTTGCCACTGCTGAAGCCACAGTTTATGACATCTCAGCATCAGCACTTGGTGAACCATGTGGGTGTGCCATGGTGACAAAATTTGCATCTACCAGGAGATTAAGATCGAGGTCATAGTCATATCTTTAAGCACAGCATTTATCAAAAGTGCCCAATATTCCCAATATTCCGAAAAAGTCCACCAGGAAAACTAGCCAGCAGGGCTATTGGCAACTTTTTTCTTTCCACCTTCAGTTAATATTAACGATTGTAGCAAGCAAAATGAGCAGTACCCAACATGCCTTGAATAAAATTGTGATACGTTAACTTACATTGAAAGTTAATGGAAAGGACATCCTGGGCTTTCCAGTGATGTGTCATGTGAGGGGTTTGCATGCTGGGAACAAGGACTGCAATGGCAAGACATACATGAGGTGCACCAAATGCAAGATGTTCCTCTTTATAATCAGAAAGAAAGCATGCTTCCAGGACTATCACCGCTAAAATATTCAGAGGATGTTCTATGACTTATAATTCACTGTTGAACTAAAATACATGTTTTGTTGTCCTTGCAAGCAACAAGCAAGAGAAGAGTGATACAGAATTGTATTGTTTTGATCAAATTGAACGTGTTCTTGGGTTAATATCACTTTTTTCATTTTCTAACTTCAGTTCTATTTTCACATGGAAATCGTCCTGTTGTTGTCTACAGTGCACATGCTGGGAAATTAAAATGAAAAATGTCCTCAAAAATGTTTTGATTGTAAGGTGTTTTTAGGCCCAATAGGAAATCAGACAAAAAAAGAAATTGTAAGACACTTTTTTCTTTTAAATACATAAATATATCTTAGCTATAAGCTTTACAGTTATAGCAGACAGATGTAAGGAAATCAATTGGAATAATCTATCTACTATTATGTGCATCATTATGGGCATTATTATCTTATTATTATGTGCAATAGCCTACCATGTGCAATCTCAATGTTCAACATAAGCATTATGTGGAATTTCTTATGGATAACAGTCCATAAGAAATAGTAATAGTAGTTTTCTTTATGAGTGCTTCATAATTTTATTATGTGCAATATCATATAATTTTGTGCAATAGACTTACCATGTGAATATCTCTACTTTTATCAATGTTACTTATATACTTATATACTCTCCTATGTGCAATAACATACTCCTTACTACCATTTGTGTTGTTAAAATTTACTTACGAGTGAGTTATCTGCCTATAGTATTTCTACTCAGTATTTGTGTATATATCATAGTATAAGGTTTTAGGCCATTTTTTTAGACTTTGTATTTTATATTGTACTTATATCTGTGTGTTTGTTCTGATCAAGAGTTTTGGTCGCTCCACTCCTTTTCTAGGACAATGGATACTATGGACATTGTTTTACCGACACATTACTCAGTTTTGTGAATTTGTAGAAAAATAAAGGAAATAAAAAGAAGCGTTGTTGCATGGTTCGTTCGGCTGAAAGAGGGACTCCGCAGCATGCGACATGTTTTGTATGAAAGTTACAAAACCGACAGTGACAAATCTTCAGGAGTCAAGCGCTAAGCATTTATCATATAGGTCTTTCATTCCGCTCGGTGTATTCAATAACATGACGCACAGTAAAGCCCAGTGGGGTATTCCTACTGCGTCCCCATTCTGCTCCGGGTGTCGAGTCTTTGTGGAGCGCTCTGACCGGCTGAATTCATTCCCTCCGCACGCCCAGCTCCATGCGTGGGTACTTTGTTTTAGTGGAGGCCCCAGTCTGATGGGAAAAGGGGACCCAGATTGGAACCCTGCTATGGCAGTTCAGAAGGTGTGGAAATCTATACCAGACCGGAACTAATGGAAACTTGAAAGTGTGGTCACTCTCAGGATTTCTTTATCTGGACCACAAGTGTTTGAGTCATCTATTACAAAAATGTATTCTGACAGAACACACGCCTTGACAAGCCAACATCTGATGTTGCCAGCATCCACCGTCATGACTTTTATTCAATTTCTGCGGAGAGTGAGGAATAGGAAAATTATTTTTTTCCAATAAAGGAAATATAGCCGAAAAGTGAGATAAATGCCTTCACAACAAATGACGTAAAAAAAAATCTAAATGCATTTCCGTGAGGGTATACAAAATATAAATGTGTTGTTGGTATATAACCAACTAAACATTGGTTTAAAAAAAAAAAAAAAGTTTGCGTTAAAAACAAATTCTCTCTCCGATATACATTTTTAAGGCGACTCGACCGGCGGCTTGACAACAAAAATTAGAATGAGCCCCTGATCTACGGAGCAAAAATGTCAAATATATATGCACTGCAACGGATACGAATGGACGTTTTGACATTGGAACCATGCCAATATTTCAAAAACTGTAGGAGGAGTAGAGCACCAAATCCCAACAGTAGTAATAAAAGTTTCTACTCTGCAAAAACTGCATAGACACCCATGTGTAACAGGTGCACAAAATGAAGCATGCTGCATGCGACCTCCATAGACAATGACTGTACAGTCAGGCGTACTGGGTGATTCAATCAATGCTCCAAACACAGATAAGGCAGCGAGCCATATGTCCACACACACACAGCTGACGTACAAAAGGATAATGGAGGTTGTGGGGGCTTAGATTCCGGGGTAGGGCCTCCAGGGCTTGGAGATGACACAAGGACTAATAAGCAAATCTCTGCTGCCCTCTTTCCCTGCCACATGTTAAAGACTATGCGGGCTGTCTACCCCAGCGCTAGGGAGACTCTCTGCTCGCTCTTTTGTCTGCGTACACCTGCTGCTCCTCCGTCACGCCCATGTGTGGTCCATTTATCCCCACATGAATCACGGAGCCGGCCTGCAGGCTGAGCCTCAGCACATCCTCAGGGAAGGTGCTGCTTATGGCACAGCCTCTTTGTCTACACCACAGGAGAGCGAGCAGTGTCCAGAAGCACTTAAATGACTCAGAAAAGTGACCCAGCAAGTTACAGAATCAAGAAACACTGACTAACATTAGTGAACAGCATGTGATAATCAATATAAAAATGGAGAATGACAAATGCGGAACAAAGAGAAAAGATTTTCCTCATCCCATCTTAAGACAACCCGTATCAGAATGAGACAGAAGCACAGTGTGCTTTGACTGAGTCCTATCAGGGCGCACAGCTTCATGTCCCAGGTTCCCAACAAACACACACACGCACACACTGCAGAAAGAACTTCAACCTCCAGGTTCTTCACAGTGTGACGAGCTCCTCCTGCTGTGCTCTCCACACACAAAGCCCTCCATCCTCCGAGAAGCTTCACAAACCACCACGGGTTTACCCTCCTTGCGTGTATTTTTCTAAGGTCATGCATTTCATATCACCTCTGTTTCCAGTAGAAAGAAAGAAAGAAAGAAAGAAGTGAAACAAAGATACAACGAAGTAAAAGAAAGACAAAAACAGAGTAAATAAAAGAAACAAACAAAAACAAAGTGAATAAAAGAAAACAAAGAAGAAAGAAACAGATTGAATGGGTGAAAGACAAAAACAGTGAATAACAGAAAGAAAGAAACAACCAAACAGAGTGAAAGAGATACAAAAACAGAGTGAAAGAAAAAAAGAAAGAAAGAAAGACTAACTGAAATCATTTGTGAAAGAAGGACAAAGAAACAAGAGTGAATATAAAAATAAAATGTAGCATTATTGATAAGAAAGAAGTAAGAAGGAAATGGCAACTAAAAGAAAGAAAGAAAGAAAGAAAGAGGATGAATGTATATGAAGACAGAAAAAGAAGGGGAGAGGATTTCAGAAAGGCAGAAATGCAGGCAGGCTTGCAGGCATGTCCATCAGTAGGAGCTGTAGGTGAAGACCGGTGGTTCAGGAGACCACCCCTCACAGATCTGACAGTAATAAACAGTGTACTAAGGATAGAGAGACTGCACTACACGAGGCATCGTTTGAAGAAGGAAAGTTGAAGGGACCACCTGTTCCTCCCGCACTCACCTGAACGCCTCGCTCTAAGCGCCCGGGGGAAACTGCAGAGGGTCCGGCTGAGGTCCGGCTGGGGTCCGTAGTCAGGTCGCGTGGTTTAGGGGGTCACTGCATGTTGTCCTCGCGCTCTGCTGCTCCAGTGAACTTCCACGGCGTGCAAAACCAGCACGTGAGCAGTTTGTGTCCTAGTGAGCGGTGGTCGAGTGTCGCCTTTCCGCGCGGGAGCTGCTGAAGAGTGGTCGCGCTGCCATGCCGTCTGGAGACCCCTTAGC
Organism: Brachypetersius altus; assembly: GCA_037974465.1. Classification (NCBI taxonomy): domain Eukaryota; kingdom Metazoa; phylum Chordata; class Actinopteri; order Characiformes; family Alestidae; genus Brachypetersius; species Brachypetersius altus. Next base: position 7,522,654 of record JBBPDB010000040.1, read on the forward strand.
ACTTCTCCTGCCTGGACTCACAGAGCCTGGCCTGAGCAGAGACAGAGACGTGCTAATCTCATTACACCCCCACCACACACACACACACACTCCAGACAGAGCGCACAGCTCCACCCAGCGATATGTCATCCTCACCCAGCCGCTCAGGAGCACTTTCAGGACAATTCTGTACCACACGGGCTTTCCCTACTACTGACTGTAAGCCAGTGACGACATTTTATACTCCTAAATTCAAAACAAATCTGCACAACTCAGTAGTTGAGTATTCTACTTTGAATGTGCGTTCTAGTTCTATTTATATGAACTTTTACACTCATTAAAAGAGAATTCTGCATAATTCAATAGTTGAGATTCAATAAAAGGCCGTTCACAATCACTTTCTGTAACTGACTGTGAGTGACAACTTTTTGCCCTCATTAGAGGAAATTCGACAATATTTTTGTACAAATCTGAATAGGTCAGCAGTTGCCATTCATAGTGTTCTGCTGTGAAATGTGCATTCTAGTTACATTTATATTAACTTTGTTTAAAGGACGAGGTATAATTCTTTTAAAAATCTGCATAATTCAATAGTTGGGATGCAATACAATGCAATTTAGAGTATTCTGCTGTGAAATGTGCAATAAAAAGAAACTTAAAGACATTTTTTTTACAATGGTAGTCAATGGAACCAGGCATCACTATACCTCTAATACAAATACAGCATCCAAAACCAGCAGTGAACCACCATATGTCTTCTACGTTTATGTAGCTTAATAAAATGGTGTAACGGTTTCCCTGAGGACTATTTCTCCTTCCAGCACTCGGTATGTGGGCATGCGTCTCCAGTTGAAAGGGCTTTTAAAAATATGTGTCAGGCCAAAATTTCATCTCACTGATCTAAACAATGTCTCAGTCCTAAGACAGCAGATTCACAACCATTTCTTATAATAGGTTTCTGATGTTTTTAGAACCATTAAACGCTTCAGATGCCCGGCTCCTATCACCACTGTTCGAATCGAACCACTCTCAAGTTCTCAAGAACAGAATTATTCACTAATTTGGACCACATGCACCACAACTTTGGCCACTCTTGGATTAAAAATAAATAAATGAATGGTGTGCTGCTTTATCAAAAATGTACTAAAGGATAACATTAGAAATACTTAAAACAAATGCTACTGACTGGTTTTCAATGTTTAATAGTCTGTAGTAACACATTATTTATCCACAAATGAACAAACTATTGGTTTTGAAGAGACATATCGGGTGTGTCTTTACATTAATTTTGTGTTGGATCATGAAAAAAGAAAAGTATCAACAAGTGTTCAAAAACTATGTGTTTATGGAGCTTGCTTTGTGCATTGGGGTACAGGCATGCTGGAATAGAAAAGGTTCTTCCCCAAACTGTGTCCACAAAGTTGGAAGCATGGCGTTGTCCAAAATGTCTTGGTATGAAGCAGTGGAAGTAAGGGCTAGCCCAAACCCTGAAAACCAGTTATGTCCCAATACTTTTGTCCATATAGTGCATTTATGCTGCATTCTCAGATGGAGCCCTGTTCAACAATGAGAGATTTATGGCTAACATCTGTCTGTAGCGCCATCTTCTGGATGGTCTCCTCAATTACAGCAATTCACCCTTAAGTGCAAAACGCTTTTCGAATCCAGCTCAGCAAAAGTGCCTGTTTTCGAAAACCAAACTTAACTGCAGTTTAGGTCAAACAGGCCTACATCGAAAAGAGGAAGCAGCACCTAACAAAAACGAAAGTTCACTTTATTTGCTCAGTACTTGAAAGGGAAGTCCATGGATTTGTTTTGTACAATTTCTGCATTAAATCAGTGACAAGTAAAGGATGTTACAGCAAATTGATTTGAAATGCTTTACTCTTAGGAAACTATCACTTTATATATGTTTTTGGTCAAAATATTTTTTTACTATAACATATATAGTAACAGTGGAGCAGTACATGCAGAGCGTTGCTTAAGAAAGGCCCGTTTTCAGATTATATACATCACATATTAATATGGACAAAAGTATAGGGACATCTGATATGGAGTTGGTGTCGCTTTGCAGCTATTAGAGCTGTAACGTAAGGGCTCTGTCTGGGCCAGTCAAGTTCTTCCACACTAAACTCATCCAACCATGTCTTTATGAAACTTGCTTTGTGCCCTGGGGCACAGTCATGCTGGCATAGAAAAAGTTCTTCCCCAAACTATGTCCACAAAATTGGAAGCATGGCGTGGTCCAGAATCTTTTAGTATGCTTAACTCCATGTTTTTGTCTCTCAGTCTTATTAATAACTTTAAACAGGATGCAGACTGCTCCTCTGCCCATGAGGGACATCTCTCCCCCTGATGTCCACCTAATGCCCCCCAACAGCCCACCCTACGTCATTACGTTCAGACTGTGTTGACGTGGCTTAGCTGATCTCAGTACAGAGAAGAGGAGAAAACAGGGGATATTGGAGTGAAGAAAAGAAGAGAGAAGAGGAGAGGGGAAGAGAGAAGAGAGAAGAGAGAAGAGAGAAGAGAGAAGAGAGGAGAAGAGAGGAGAAGAGAGGAGAAGAGAGGAGAAGAGAGGGGAAGAGGGAACAGCGAAGAGAGGAGAAGAGAGAAGAGGAGAATGGCTTAGTTGAGACAAGAGGAATATTCCTCACGTTATAAGGTAACAGATTGATTCTCATCTGTCCTAACAAATCTTTGTTTACTCTGGTATTACTGGATTATCTTACTTAACTGTTATCTAATAGAAACACTGACAGGTTGGTTAATGTTAAGCTCTGGACTTTGACTATAACGTTAACTTCACATTAGCCAGCTAGCTAACGACACTGTCAACAAAAACTCTCTAGTTTTTATTAACTTAGTTTGTCTCTCTTAGCGATTACAGATAAGTAATTATACTCATGTACGAATATCGTATTGGTGTAAGTTTACTTGACTTGCTAGTTCTGAGTTATTATATTTGTTTTTCTTGGAGCTAACCGCTAACGTTAGCTTGCTAGCTAACTTTAAGTAGTTGACCTTAGCTAAGCTAGCCTTAGCCGTTTTAGCCATTTGATTTTTGTTTCATTATAATTTGTATTTTGTTTTATTATTTTTAAATGTTAGCTAGCTGTCGAAGAACTTTGAATGTTTTAAAGGAACGTTTAGGAGCTAATCGGCTAATACCATTAGCTTGCTAAGTTGGTCAAATTTTAGTGACATTGCCAGCCTGAAGATAATTTGTTAAGATTACTTTATATTCCTTGACTGGCTTATAATATTTTAACTTGACAATTTTCAAATCACTGTTATGTTCTTGCTGCAGAGCAGGCCATGGTCACAGACAGGGTGTAATCAATAGCTGTAACCAGCTTCATTGACTATGGACTGTTCTAATGGTCACTACCAAAATTAAACTTGATCTTTAAAGTCCTGGAGCTATTTTATGTTTCTCTTCCAAATGTTAAAGAAATGGATGGTGGTTTCATTATGTTAGGGTCCACTTGAACTGACACTTGGAACATAAGTGCTGTAAAAGCTTATCCTTCGATTAGATGTATTTTATTTTATGTTTACTGCATTGACGTGTTGATTGTTTCTGCTCACAGGAAGAAAATGACTGGAAAGAACCAATATAATGGCTTCCAGTCTCCTATGGTGGTGCAACCAGCAGTCGGAGGTAATGCCTATATATTTGGGAACAATTCAGAGACGGAGTGCTCTGAGGAGGATGGCGAGAGCTATGAACTTCGTTCCAGAGGACGGGAGAGGCTTCGCCGAAGTGCTTCCAGAGAGCGGATGGATGACATTGTATACGTAATGAGGGATATCAAAGAGGGAGACACCCTGATTAGCATTTCTCTTCAGTACTTCTGTTCTGTAAGTCAACAACACATTGCTTATTTGTCTGTTCTTTTCTCATTTTCTATTATTGGCATTTGCTGATGAACTGCAAACATGACCCATAATTAACACATTTTTTTATTTTGGGTTGGGGGTATCTTAGGTGGCTGACCTAAAGCGGGCCAACAATCTCCTGACCGAGCAGGACTTCTTTGCCTTGAGATCTATAAAGATCCCTGTGAAGAGGTTCAGTTCTTTCACTGAAACTCACAACACGGCTCCCCACAGCGGCATTCGCAGGGTATTGGAGATCCCAGCGCCTGGAACCCCCACAGACTCCTCACCTTCCTCATCTTCATCCACCGATAGCGTAGAGTGTTTTCTACAAGAGAAGGACAAGGACATTGAACAACTTGTCAAATCCTCCAGCCCTTCCAGGAGCAGCCTTAGTGAAGTGGTTTCCTCCCTCAGCCCTCAACAGCCGCTGCTGGGAGACTCAGATCGCAGGCCAGCCCCGAGAAAAGATCCCTACTATGGGGCAGACTGGGGCATGAGATGGTGGACTGCAGTAGTCATCATGCTTGTTGTGGGCATTGTCACACCTGTATTTTACCTTTTATACTACGAGGTACTGATGAAATCGGACGTTAGCCACCACACTACCATGGAGTCTATCAGACCTGAGCCTACACATTCTGCCTTTGCTGCTCCCCCTATTCTGCCACCGGCCAAATCTGTTCCTCACCAAGAATCACGTATACATCCAGTCATTGAACATGAGGGACCAGATGTGAAGCAGGAAAGGAAAACGTAGAGAGAGGATCTGGATCAGTTAGGCTTGGACCAAGACATTTATTTGAGGCATTACATTTTTTAAAAATTTCACTTATAACGCAAACCACTTTTAAAATGATGAGGATTGTATCTTAAAAGGATGAGGTCAGTATTTTTGAACCAGATCTCTATAGATAATTTCCCAGAGTGGTCCTGGAGTATTCCTACCCAGCACATTTTAGTGTTTTCCCTGCTTCTGATACAACAAACCAGTTAATTACGCAGCTTCTTTTGAGATGAAGTGGGCGTGTAAAGAAAATGCAGGGCAAGGTGTACTCTAGAACTGGTTTGGGAATCACTGCTATAGACAAACACAGATTTGGTAAACGGTTTCTTGATTTGCATCCCATAAAGATATCAAAGTGCAGCATTTTTGAAACATTTGGGCGTTTGTAGAAGCGACTTATATTTTATCTTGTTCCAAATACCTTCTTATTTCTGGTAAAGAAAAAAAGAAAGTAAAGCTTCTGGAGGGGATTTAGAATGTATCCTAAGTGATGCACAATAACATCAGGTCCACATCAGTATTGGAATATAACTTTGAAGTCAGAGATTAGGATTTGACTAGTATGATGCACAACAAAGGGGAATTCCACCAGTTCTTTAAAGTTCATTGGTCATTAATAGTGTATTCTAGTGTAATAGTGAATTCAAGTCTTTACAATATTAATCAGAGAAAGAAACCTACAGCAGAAATTTAGCGATTTTATTTCCAAAATCCCTAGTAAATCTACACGTGTCTCAAGATTTGATTGAACACTGATTGAATCGCTGGTTCCCATGTGCATCAATGTCTACAGTGCTGATCTGACAAGGATCTTTAAAATGCTGTATTTCTGGTTCTCATCAAAACCATTTGTACAGGATTCTCTATAGTGCACAATGTATTATGTTAAGCCACTCTGACTGATGTTGACTGCAGTTTTTTTCCCTCTTTTAGTACACATCCTCTGAACAGAGAAGTTGATTTTGACCTAGTGGTTCTGTGTAATTAACATTAGTTCAATTCATGCATTGAAAATCTATACGGACCTCTGTAGACTGAGTTGTAATGATGGGCTTCATCCAGTTTTTATATTGAGGCAATTCTGAAGTGTTTGGTTCAAAACTACTGAACTCATTCTTTAAAATGAGGAACGACTTAAGGCTATATGATACTATTTTCAGCCTTTTATGCCAGCCTCTGGATTTATTCACACCAACAGTGCCATGTATTTCTTAACCTGGTACTGCTGTGGCATGATGTGTAAACCAGATGGATCTGGCCTAATTCCTATAGGCAATTGTCCTAGTTGCATTTTGCACAGTTTCACCTTCATGTGAACAGACCGATATCTTAATTACTATTAAATGTTTGCTTTAAGCAGCATAAGGAAATGTTTTTTTCAGAGTGTAACATGGAGACGGTTGATGTCTCACACTTGCTGTCAGGGATGTACACACTAATTTATTCTAGAAGATGGGCATAGTTACAGAAAAGACAAATCAGTGTTAATGCTAAAGTTCTTTTTAACATTTTTTGGAATGGTTTTTGTCTGCAAACAGTTGTGAAATCCATATTTAACATTTGCCAGGACACGGTGGTGTGAACCGCATTTAAATACTTAAAATGGAAATTTCATTTTTTTTTTTCTCTTGACCATGATGTTTTTCTTTAATGGCAAATTTGAGCAGTATGTGCCTATAGACTGTAGTTTGAAAAATAAATGAACTATATTTTAGTACCCAGATCTCCAAACCTTGTTTGTACTTTCATATTTACTTGCAAGCAACAACGACAATAAATAAGAATCTAGTCCATTCAGATGGCAGGAACAAAACAGAAGCATCAGAGTGATCCCCATTTAATTACAAATCAGTATGTGGCTTCATCCATGTTGTCATCACTGCCTGCTCCGTAATCATCGCCATCTTCAAAGTAGTTTGCTATGTAGTCATTTTCCTGTGAAAAGAAATGCAAATAAGTCTACATTTCTCAATATTGCAATACATCTTTCATAATAAAGTGGAACTGATCAGTATATCCCATGCAGATACACTATATGGACAAAAGGTATTGGGACGCCTGACCATTACACCAACAGAGATTAATGAGTTGGTCCCCCCTTTGCAACTATAACAGCTTCCACTCTTCTTGGAAGGCTTTACTCAAGATTTGGGAGTTTCTGTGGGAATTTGTACCCATTCATTCTGTAGAACATTTCTGAGTTCAGGCACTGATGTTGGATGAGAAGGTCTGGCTCACAAATGTTGAATGGTGTTGAGGTCAGAGCTCTGTTCAGGCCACTCTGAACTTCGTGGAGCTTGCTTTGTGTACTGGGGCACAGTCATGCTGGAATAGAAAAGGTTCTTTCCCAAACTGTGTCCACCAAGTTGGAAGCATGTGGTTGTCCAAAATGAAGGCTGGTCTTCACTGGAAGTAAGGGGGCCTAGCCCAAAGGCCTGAAAAACAGGTTTGTCCCAATACTTTTGTCCATATAGTGTATTTGCAGAGACATACACCTGGTTTTATTTCCACATGTATGTGCATACTCGCTCTCTGTGTGAAACAGTCACATTCTGGATGATGTCCTGCCAGCTTTAGCTGTTTGAGTTAGTGTTGTGTCTCGTCTTCTTTTCTCCACAGCTCCTTTATTGTAATATCACTAGTTAACTTGATCATAACCTGGTCCTACAGTCATATAGCTCTTACCTCCTCAAATTCCTCATCATCATATTCTTCTTGAACTTCCTCTTCCTCCTCCTCCCCCTCCCCCTTCTTTTTTTTGGCATCCTCTTTCTCTTCATCTGATACATTATCTTTCTTCTCTAGCTCCTTTAAGACCACATACAAATTAAATTAATATGCTCTGCATTATACAATCATTAAAAAAAATCAAAGAGGGTTTATGAGGTTAGAAAGAAAAAAAACTTACATTCAGTTTGGACAGTAAAGCCTCCTTATCTGTGCTTGAGACCTTTGGGACTTTCTTAGAATCTGTAAACGTTTGTCTTATTTGAAAGTACATACAAATGCAGAAATCTGTATTACAAGTGTGCAGAAGTACATTTACCAGTTTTCTTTCTAATTTTTTTCCTCTGGGGCATTAGCTCCTTTGGAAGACGGTTCCAATCTGGAAAACAGATCTCAGGCTAAACGATTCTTTGTAATATCCGACATATTCTTTGTTAAAGGTGCAAGAGAGATTACCAGGTGTCCATTCTTCATCACTGATCTTATGGCAGTCCCTTATGTATTTTTCTTTATATCGTTCCACGTCTGTCGATGAGGTACAGGCACAGTGATCAACACCGCTTACTTGATTCAAGATTCTAATGTTTTAAGGGCACTACAAGAATCCCCCTACCCCCACCTCCTCAAAGTGATTCCACACCTCATGGCCTGCTGTTTGGCTAAGTGTGTAGTCTTAAGTGCAGCTGCTGAAAGGCATCGTGCGTTACAGCTTGCTGTAATGAAATCTGTAAGAGCGCACCTCACCGTTCTTGCCTAAGGCAGGCTTTATATTAAAAGGCAGGCCTTTCATTCTCCCTCTGATCTCTTGTTTCAAAGCCAGCATGTAGTCTTCGTCCTCACCAGCCTTTAGAGGCACTGGTTTAAACTCAGTTTGCTGTAGAAAAAATATAAAGAATGGTGACATGGTGCTACATGATGCATCAGGAATGAGGGCACACAGCATAAAGACATTAGACCAGGATAACACTGAACTGGGTGGACTCAAACATACCTCAGTAACTGGCCTACTAATGCTTAATTGGTAGATTTGAGCAAAAAAAACCAAAAAACCCAGCTTACTGCATACTGGATCCAATGATATTACAAGCCAAATTTGATCATTGTACACAAGAAGAGTAGAACTGTATTAGTATTTGTAACATTAAATAAATTAATGTTATATTTATCTGTAATGCTGACCCAGGTAGACAGGCCTGTTTGGTACATTTTATTTCTATTTGCATTGGTCTTAGCAGTTTTTTTGTGTGAGAAATATATCTGCATGGATCCAGTGCATCCTTTACTAAAGTAACGTAGCCTCTCATAGTCACACCTAAACACATCACAGCACACAATGTGATTTTTTTCCTGCATTTAACCCATTCAACAAGTGAAAGCAGTGGACAGCCACCGACCCAGAGAGCAGTGTGGGGGATGTTACCCTACTCAAGGGAGCCTCAGTAATGCCATTGGTAGTCCTGACCTTCTGATCGCAGGGGCAACTCCCTAACCACCAGTTAGCAAATAGCACAAAAATTGTAAAGGAGGTGACTTTCTAACACTAACACTCTAACACTCACAGGAAACATTGGCCTGGGCCCTCGTTGAGTCTCAGGCATGGACCCTCTGTTGATCCCCAGTGCCTCTATGTTGAAGGTAAAAGCTGCTATACCCCTGCCTTTCCCTGCCATGCTGGTTCAGTACTACTTTCTCACGATTTGTTAGGGTTACAAAATTAAAGGGTTTACAAAATTCAAAATTGCTTTTTTGTTACCAGCAGATGACCACAAACTCATGAAAATCTGCTAGAAGGTACATCCAGAGTGAAAATTAGGCTTTAAACACTACAAGACCAAAATACTTGCAAATAATTGGGTTTAATATAGGTAAGCAGCTGGGGTGGGCGGTGCTTGTTGTAGTTGCACCAATTGCATTTCAGTTCGACATGACGTCCGGCAGGCCCGCCCTCCAATCATGTGTGAGGAGGGGCGTTAGCCGTTGCCTTGTTTGCAAATGTCTGCAGAGCTCGGGGGCAGGTTGAGGGTTATTTGTTGATTTTTTTTACGTATTTATTCATTTTTTTGCATAGAAACGTGGACGTGAATACACCGGGATGCCCTTGCTGGACTGGTACGCGCATAAAACGCTCGACAACGGCGTGTTTTGGATCCAGGAGCGCTTTTACGAGTCGGGGAACAGGGCGAACATCTGGTTGATCCGCGGATCCCACCAGGACGTGCTGATAGACGCAGGCCTGGGTTTAAGGAGCCTTCCAGATTACATCAGCTCCAAAGATCTTCTAGGAGACGACACGAAGAGAAAGAACCCCTTGCTGGCCATCGGCACGCACGTCCACTTCGATCACTCGGGCGGTCTGCACCAGTTCCAACAGGTGGGCGTGCACAAGGCCGAGGTCGATGCCCTGGCCAATGGAGACAACTTTGAGACGGTGACATGGCTCTCAGACCGGGAGATAGTGGAGAACCCCTCGCCTGGTTGGACGGCCAGGCAGTATAGCGTGAAGGCTGTGCAGCCCACCCACATACTGCAGGAAGGTGTGTAGTGACAGACCACTGGAGCTGGGTTGTCTTCATCTGTGTGTGTGTGTCTCACCCTGTTCTCATCTCATATAGATCAGATACATCTACCTCACTCACCTAATCTTGCCACTGGTGCAGCTGGTGGTCAGGGAGTTGCCCCTGCAATCAGAAGGTTGTGGGGTTGAATCCCAGGACTGCTACTGGCACCACTGAGGTACCCTTGAGCAAGGTACCATCCCCCACACTGCTCTCTGGGTGCTATGTTGCTGGCTGCTCACTGCATCTCCTGCTTGGCTAGACATGGATCTGATACGTCTACCTAATTTTCATAATCCAGTTGCCCCTGTGATCAGAAGGTCGTAGGGTCGCTTCCCAGGACTGCCAGTGGCACCACTGAGATTCTCCTGTGCAAAGTACCATCCCCACGTACTGCTCCCCAAGTCGGTGGCCGCCCTCTCCCACCCTTGCCGAATGGATTAAATGCAGAGAAATAATTTCACACTGTGTGCTGTGGTGTGTTCACTCATGACTGTAAGGGGACATTTTATAAATTAACACCTGACTTCACTCATCAGCTTGTGAATTAGGCCTTTAGTGGGGTTAAATGGGTGTGTTGGAGAAGGCAAAACACTGGAGCAGGGCTACTCTAAGACCAGAAAACAGATAATGGGGTGTACAGATTGCAGGATGACTTCATTCTGACTTGGCTTGTATGTTCTGGAGAAGGATCGAATTCAATCAGATTACGCCAGTCTTAAAAGGGTCATGACTGCGGTTAGAGAACCAAGCCCACGTCTTAATATGATTTCCTTATCTGTCTCAATTGACTTGAGATGCTGAACTGCACAGTCACACCTCAGGAAGGAGAGCATATCGATGTAGGTGTCCAGATTACAGTACAAGCCAAAGCCCTCATTAATGCAGGATGATATTCTCTGAAACGGAATACTATTATATTAATATACCAGAATACTGCTATTCAGTTTTAGCAATATTTAGATATATTTGATAAGCATTATAGCCATCATAGAATCCTCATAAAATAGTGGGTTTTTTTTATTCTGTTTTGGGCATTTTACTGATATCCTGACAATGCATGTCATTGATCGGGAGCTTAGTGTACCAGTAATCATTATTACTAGTAGGGCTGCACAATATATCGCAAATTTACTGTAATCGCAATATCAACATGCTCAATATACATATCGTGAAAGACTGACTTAACCGTAATGAATGGTGTTTTTCCAAAGCTCTTCACTCAGTGCCACAGAGAAGAGGGCAAAAAAATCACTGGGCAGTGTCTTCATCTTCTGTGCTGCTGTTATAGATTGTTCCTTTTGGTATCTTTTTTCTGGCCAAGAACCTACTATAATATAAATTATGTTTACATTTATTTAAGATTTACAATTATTTTTAAAATATTTTCAGTTTTTTTCAACAATGTTCAATGGTTCAAATGTTTTATGGGAGGCATTAAATGCTCGGTTTAAGTAAATTCTTAAAAAAACATGTTGGAATGGAAGTATTGCATTTAATTTTTTCTGCATAGACTAGTCAGCATCTGGAGTCTATGTTACCCTCAAATCCAAAGCAGAATAACATCAACACTAAAGGCTAAGTTTTTACTCACTTATCGCATGTGATATCGCCATCGCAACACTATCGCATGTTTTCCTAATATCGTACAGCCCTAATTACTAGTACCAGTAGTCATTATTAGTACTTTATAGATACAGACTTAAAGATCACCTGATATTGGGACAATATTATGAAAGCTTTCGGATATTGAATAAGTATTGTCCAGCACTCCCACTCATTTGGTCATTAGGCATTAAATGAAAGAGTAACTCATTTTGTATATAACTACTTAGTAGCAGGAGAATTGTCTTTGGTCAGTTATTGTCCTCTTTGAAAACCTACAGATGTCGGAACCACTTCTAGGATGCACTTTAAGTGTAAATGTAAGCAAAAAAGTTACACATTTTGGCATCATTGTTGTTTCTCTAATTGTTTTAAAAGTTTTCCTGGTGATGTTAAATGATTAATTTACAAAGTCAGTTTGATGTCAGTCTTGCGTGAACCCACCACAGCACACTGTGTGAACATTGTGAAATTGTTTTGCTGCATTTAACCCATTTGGAAAGTAAAGCAGGGGGCTGCCACTAGCGGAGTGGGAGATACGAAGCCCTGTACTGCAGACACGCCCCCTCTATGTTTGGAAAAAAGTTATAAGCTCACATC
>JBBPDB010000040.1:7534888-7560053 GCA_037974465.1 Brachypetersius altus
ATATAATAGTGTGGAATGAGTCTTGAGTTGAATGTTTTTTAATGGGCAAAAATACTTAAATGAATAAATGGGGAGTTGAATTTGTTGTCTTTTTTATTTTTTTGCTGATCCGAAAATTGATCCGATCCGTGACTTAAAACCGTGATCCGGTCCGAACCGTGAGTTTTTTGATCCGTTGCACCACTACCAACGAGCAGTGCCTGGGGAGCAGTGTGTGGGGATCCAGCCTTGCTCAAGGGAGCCTCAGCGATGACATTATCCGTGTTGGGATTCAAACCCACAACCTTCTGATTGCAGTGACAACTCCCTAACCACTAGACCACCAACTGGTTATAATTGAATAGCAATTATAAATTGTTAAAACAGTTTAATTATCAGTTTAAACAGTTTCTTTGTTTACAGATCAGCAACGTATTCATTGTCCTCATCATCAGTAGCAGCACAACCATCATTATCTTCAGTCTAATAAAGTACCTTTTTTTAAGCTTAGTCATTTTACAATACTACCTGCAGTAACTATGTAACTATGTAAGCAAAAAACAGCATCTTCGGCACCAGTTTTTGTAGTTACCTAATTTTCATTAGTGTAGTTTAGCCAAGAACGTTTGTCACATGATGAAACTTATCCTCACTGACCTGATTTAATTCACAGCTCGACTTTGACCTATTTTGCATTTTGTACATCAGAATACTGAGTCCAGAAATGTGGCATTTATGTAGAATGTGAGTTGTGTGACACTTAAATTTGTATTCCACACACCTTCACTCTCCGCCTCCTCAGGAAGCAACTCTCCGGATTTCCTCTCTCCCTAATAATTTCTGCACTGGTCAATGCGGCTTGTGCTGTGTCAGTGCTGCAATGCAGCTGCAATATCCAGTTGCTACACTCCCTTTCTGTTGCTATTCCATTCTCAGGTGATGTCATCAACCTTGGAGACCGGCAGCTCACGGTGCTCCACATGCCCGGCCACTCCAGGGGCAGCATTTGCCTCCATGACAAGGACAACAAGATGCTCTTCAGTGGTGACGTGGTCTACGACGGCTCCATGATTGACTGGCTGCCCTACAGTGCCATTGGTGACTACGTCCACAGCTGTGAGAGGCTGGTGGAGATGGTGGACAAAGAGGAAGTGGAGTTGGTCATGCCTGGCCACTATAACACCTTCGGAGCCAAGAGGCTCCACCGATTGGCCACCAACTACATCTCCAATGCAGGAACCTGCCATAAGCTCTCAACCTGTGCAGTGAAATCAATAGCCAGCATGGCACTCCGTTTCTCCAACTCCTGTTGTGTCTGTTAGGAGGTGTGTGTGTGTGTGTGTGTGTGTGTGTTTAGCAGTTCACCTCAGCACTGAGCAATACTGTTTCAATTATTCTGAGCCCTCCACATGTCTGGAAACAGTGATATGAAGTCAAGAAGTGTTTCTTGCTGCTGTGTACTCAACTGTTTTAGATTAAAATGATGAAAAGATGAATAGGGCCCAACTGAACAATACTAATGTGGTCACAAAGTGACTGTAAGGAGTTTCAAATTCGAAAATAACTGGTAATGTTGGCAGATATAATTTTACATGGTTAAATTATTTTCAGTCAACCGTGTCATCTATTGGCCAACCAAGATTGCATTTTAGCTAAAAACAACTGAATGAAAATACAAAGTAGCATTTAAAAACCATATACCATGCACACAACAACTGAATGTAGCTCTTGAAAAGTTTATACTGAAGCTTGTGAAAGCCATGCTACCTGGTCTATGAAATATGGCAGAGGTAGTTCCATGATCTAGGCATGTCTGACTGTTTTATCAATTTTGTTATATAACTAAAGATGGTCGACTTCAAGTGCATAGACTCAGTGTCCAGGGCCTCTCTAGGTACTTATACTATGAGGCAGCAAGCTGGTCCATAACGCTGGTATGGGACCTGAGGCATTAGGAAGAGCAAAGATGGAACGTTTTGCCTTTGCCCCGCCATTCCACAATTCATATCCAATTCAGCAATTTACTGATTTGTTGAGGGATTCCTAATTTGCTTATACCTCGACATAAGAAGAGACATTTTTATATGTTCGCTCTATATTTTTGATTTATATGGGATAAGTACACAGCAGTTCCACAGTTGTAAGACCTATTTAAGGCACACATTTAGGCTGCAGCTTTGTGCTGGTGTAGGAATAATCTAATAGATGTAATGACAATTCACTCAAATATGGAACGAGTAATCAATCAATCTCAAATCTTGTGCAGATGTTTGTGGGTGTTTGTGTCAGGATATGAAGATGTACAGTGGATTACTGTGGAGATTTAAACATGAATTTAAGTGTGAAGTGAGAGGTGTAACTAAGTAGATGATGTTGATACCTTTGACGTACCGAAATGAATGTATTTTTTTTTTGGTGAGATAAACAAGGATGAAGGATTAATTAACAAAAATAGTATTTAAGGAAATTTCTCTAAACTGGGGAGTAAAGAGCTGGTACCAGGCAGAAGGATCGTTTTGGTCGGTTGCCTAATCACTAACAGTGATTGAAACCTCCTGAGCAACAATTAGTGGCGAGACACTGATTGGTGGATTCTAGGTTCCATTCATTGTTAGCGGCATGTATGAACAGACTTGTGGTGCCATATGAACATGGCCCATGTAGATAACAAGAGAACAATCTCTAAGATAAAAGAGTGCTCCTTCATAAATCGTGAATATTTCAAATAAGAGACGATGTGAGGTTTGGGAGTTTTAAAGATTAGCTGCTTTTGTTCAAGTAACGTGCCAAAGCTAACGCAGCATGCCTCTGTAGCACAGACACTAATAGTAAAGAATGAACTTTACAGTGAAAAGCATGAATAGACACATTGTTTGGAGACAAATGATGACTTAGACACAGGCACACCTCTAGTGTGACTGTTTAGTTGATTCAGAATGCAAACTTGCTGTTGAGTTTTTCTTAGCACTGTAAGCTAAACTACACTATATGTTTGCACACCCCTGTTTCCCCATTTCTTTTAAAATCAGGGGTATTAATAGGGAGCTTGTATCATTGCTGCTGTAACTGCCTCTACTCTTCTGGAAAGGTTTCACGCTAGATGTTGGAACATTGCTGTGAGGATTTGATTGCACGCAGCCACAGGTGCATTAACGAGATTAGACCCTAATGTTGGATGAGTAGACGGATAGATCTCTCTGAACACCATTCCATGGCCCAGTCCTGGGGGGCTTTATGGGCCTAGTGACCTAGTGGCTGAGGTTCAAATGCTCCAGTGTCCTGGTCTGTCAGGAGTCTTAATCCTTTTGAATGGGTGCACCTTAATTCATTGTCCATATACTTTCGGACATGTATGTGTAGGCTTTCAGCTTCTACCAGTGCATGGTATACACGTAAAGCCACTCGAGCTGCACAGTGATTATTTTTCCACTTATTTTTAAACATGTAAGCACAAACCTACCATCCTGCCTAGTTTCCTTGACATTCCAAAGTAGCCACATTATCCATGCAGGAGTTCTATTGCGTATGTAATGTGAGCAAGAATGCAGCGTAGATTAATCCAGAGGCGTAATTAGGATTTTGACACATTGGGGTTTGCCGGTAAGGGTGGGGGAGGCGGGAGCGTTACTTGCCGCACCTCCACGAAAGCTTGGAATGACAGTTAATTACAATTAGACATGGGGCCGTTGGCTATTTTTAATTATCGTTATTATTTTTGAGATTGGCGCTGTAGACGTGGATGGCCAGGCCTAATGACGCCCTGCACTGATGTGTGTAGATACGCTTATTAGCACACTTTTGCAAGGATAAGGAGAATTGATGGTTGTGATATTTCCAGGGTGTGTTTAAATTATTGTTGAACTCTTTATAGATATTTGGAAAAATGCCTTACCATATTAAGCTCAAAAGTTATACATTTATGTCACCAAACTCCTCCATACTGCTGTGTATTATAGTTCAAGGAAATTATACTATTTGTGGAACACATATTAGCCATCGATATATCTAAAATGTGTAAAAGTGAATGAAATACTGTAATGTGTACATGGGTATTATTATGTAATGGCAATGGAAATGACTTTGCTGCTGAAGCTTGTATAAATGGACCTTGTTTCTGCTCAGGAATCCTATATGAATTCAGGCACTTTGAGCAGAGCCATATAATATAACACCATATCCAGTGCCTCTCTGAGTGTTACCCAACTAATACCTCACCAAGCTGTTGTTGCAGCTGTTGGAATATGCAGGCACCTTGTTTCACAATATACTGGCTTTCAATTCTCTTACGCGTTTCTCTTCATTTCTTTCACACACATTTAATAAAAAAACAATTATCATCCATAGATGATGAGTTTCTTATAAACTTTAGGTAACAGCCGTCTCCAACATTCATCAATAATGTGGTGCTTTATACCTTTTCTGCATCCCTGTTGTCTTAACTTACTTTTCACTCTCCATTCCCTGTGAAAATCCATTTAGAAGATACAAGGTTATTATAACAGTAACAGTATACAGTGATGAGCCACCGTTATGAACACATTCCTTCTATCTAAATTCACTGTCCGTTTTATCAGCTACACTTGCCTTCTAGGTGCAATTAATAGTTTACAATTCCAGACTGTAGTCCATTGTTTTTCTGCATAATGTCTTAGCCCCTTGTAATTTGGACATATCCTTTCTCATGATAAAATATATTATTTAATTCTTTCCATTTCTTCCAGTATATCAAGATTCCTGTCATAAAGAAGGTGGTTGATTCCACTATCTTTAGGGCTAGTTAAAACATTTTAAAAAGTTTAAAAAAAATGTTCAGTACTGAATCAACATTTATTTAAGCTTTGCAAATGTTCGAAACCGTTTTAGACATAATGTCTTAATTTTGCATTTTAACATGGTAACAGGGCTGATCTTACATACATATTTATATACCGATCATAGAACCACTTGGGTATTAAATAATAAATAATTAACTATGACTAACTAAATCTTGATAAATCTTGATATTCTAATTAATTCTAGGGGCTATAAAGCCTATTTAAATATTTTGAAACCTGGGCTTTTCTAACAATTCTTAAGTTTCATTTCCAGAGTTCTACAGATAATTTGAAATCATTTATACACTTAAGTGTTAAGCTGTTTTTTTTTTTTTTTTTAACTACTAAGCTGGTTTATTAGGAAAACATTCAAACATTTGAATGCTGGAATTTACTGGAAAATTAGCTCGGGAGGTTCATTGTTGTTCAGTTATATCTCTCCATAATTAACTAGTGTAGATAACTGACCCTGCTACAAAAGAAAAAAAAACAAAACAATCTCTTACCTACCTTTTAGGTGTTTTTTCCAAAGGAGCATTTGAAGGAAAGTAGTTTAAAGAAGAGCAGGATGGCCTCTCTAGTGCACTGCTCTGTTACCACCACTAGAGGAGGACATTGACTTTAGTATGAGGTTCAAAACACATTCCATTAAAATAGTATACTTTCAGACAAAAGACAGTTTGTTTTGGCTGCCTACCACTCATCATATAATTCCAGACATTTATAAATTGGCATGCTTCTCATTTTTAAAAGCTGAAATTTTCTTACATGTCAATAACCACGAGCACGATTCCCCTCGGCTAATCGTGATTGATTGGGTGTGACATTAATTTCCTTAGAAAAGTCTTTAAATATTTTTTGGCAAACTTCAGCTCTGGCAGTGTCATTGAAATCCATACGTTTGGCAGGCGCGCACAGGCTTTGAGATCGGGAGGTAATATTTGACACGGCCCTCAGTCAAGAAAGACTGATGGCTGTTGACAGATGACTAATTATATCCAGGGGACTCTTTGTCTGATTTGCCTTGGGAGAGGTAATTACTGTTATTTTTAAAAGGTGATAGGGCTCTTATGAAATGATGATTGGGTTACCGGGGGAAACGGAGCAGGAGGCTGAAGGAAGAAGGAACTCAAGTGAGATTCTGGTCAGCTTACGTGACAGAGGTGAAGGAAAACAGACATGTGATCGTGATCTTACAGCTTAGCATTGGAATCAGTTCAGCATTGGCTAAATATTTGGAGCAATGGCCCCACATTCTTTCAGATTTAAAGGTGATGTATATTGGGTTTGATACTAATTTTCCATGATTCGTTTCCACAGTTTCCCAAATTTTTTCTTTCTTTTTATTTTTAATGGATTTTCCCCAGTGTTCTCCCATATTTAGTCACTTCCAATTCTGCCTATCGGCTAGACTTCCTCCAGTCAAACAATACCACCGATACTGGGAGGATGAAGGCGTGTGCTTCCACTGAGTCATGCAAACTGCCACTGACAAAACATATTGCTGGGCAGCCCAACATGCTTGGAGGAGAATGCTAACTACCAATTCTGTTTTGTCAACTAATGGCCTACTGCACTAGCTAGCATCCCACTGAGTAACAGGGCAGAGGGACGCCATCTTACCAACCCTGAGAGAGCTTGTCCAGTTGTGCCCTGTTGAATTCCTGGCCATAGATGGCTGTGACCTAACCAGGGATCAAGCTTGCGATCTCCCAATCATAAGGTCATAGCTTACACAGAAGCACCATTTGGGAGTCCCCCGTTTCCGCTCTCAATGGTTGCTCAAAGGTTCCTTAAACACCCACACGTCTCATTTAGTGGTTACACTGAACGTGGCTTCTCTATGGCTTCACCATAATTGACGAATTGATTTGTAAGCTTCAGAAGAAAATGATTAAGCTAATTTGGTAAAAGGAAGGAAGAAAGGACACACAGCAAAACTAGTGATGTGTGTATTTTTATCGAATAGGCTCACTGAGGTCATGCCCAGAAAGGATATGATGCCATGGAGCTTGCTCGCCATCACTTTCATATAACCTAGCCCTGAAAACAATTGAACTGTGATGTCTCTTTGTGTTAGCTGAAGCGATAGAGAGCTGGTGACTAATGTGCCAGCCTCCCCTCAGCTGTCCTTCTCTCCTGCTGGGCGTTTCTCTCCACCCCCCCACCCCCCCGTCCTCTTCAGTAACAAGCCGCCGTGTCCCGCAGGCGGACAGACGGACGTTTGATGCGCGCTCAGGCCGCGGGGGAAAATCGTGGTTTGACATTCAGCTGCACCCTGCATTAGCTGCTAATTGACAGGCCGCTCTCTGGCCGCTGGTGAGTGTGGGATGGGGCCGAGCTGAGGGCGGAGGAGGGAAGCGTCAATCATAGCGGAGTTCTGTGAGCAGGAGGCCCGTGGCAGAGCGGTAATGTGACCTGGCCGGAGAGGCCTCATTGGGTCACCAAGTGGCGCAATGCAACCACACAGTTGTGGCAATCCAGGCGGCCTCCGTATTCAGAAGTGCTTAAAAGTTACTGTCTTCTCCCACAGCAGCATCCCTCTTAGCCCTTCAAGACTACAGGACACGCTCACGATAGGACAAGCTCACAATAAGGCCAGAACAGTCCATTGGGAAAGTCACGAAAGTCACGAAAGTCACGAAAGACTGAGAAAGTCAAACATACATGTATTGAACTTAAGCCTGGAATACAATACTCATAAATCAACAAGTAACTCTTCCATCCATGTGATCTCTGCACATACACACTATACACATTGATATGACTTGCTCTACTAGCTATAGTGCTCACTTATGTTGCCTTATCCGTTTCCCACTACAGGAGTCCTGTGTGTTTTACTATCTGCATTGCCTGTATCACCTTTTCACGTATGTTCCTTATCTGCTTCACACTACAGGAACCATGCTCTATTAGCTCTTTTGCCTGTATCACTTGTTCACGTAGGATCCCTTATCCAGTTCACATTACAAGAATGTGTGTTTCCAGGTCTAAGAAAGGAAATGTTTAAAAATACCAGGAGGCCTCTAATCACTCCAGGGCTAGGTCAGAAGGTTAAAGACCCCCTCTCAAACTACCACATCATCTATGACATAAATCGTTTTGAGGTCCTGACCTGGAAGTTTACTTCCAATCTGGAAAAAATTGCCTGGAGGTGCAAATTGAGGTAAAGCAAGGCTAAAAACGGTGTAAAGTTGTTACTACCAGAAGTTATAGACGCTCCTATGTACAAGCTGTAGCCTGTAAGCTATACAACCATAAAAGTTCCTATTATGACTGTTAAGACTTACGCTGGTGATCCTTCCAACATGTGGTAATCTTTGATTGGTCAGTGTTTCTACCTTTCTCTCTGGTTATCTAGATATGATGCACTATTGTTTGAGCTGCAAGATGCTTATGAGCTTTACTGATTTTACCTCTAGATACAAGTTAGTCTGTTATCATAATCAGAGACTTGGCCTGCAAGGGTAGCTCCTAACAATGGCTCCTACAGGCAGTACAAAACAGCCTCTTTCATCTTCTCTCCTCTCATCCTTTTCCGCTCGCCCTTAATGCCACGTGACAAGTGTTGAGGATTAATTAAGCGGTGGAGAGAGGAGTCAGGATGGGCTGGGGATGAAATCCCTGTAGACTGAGAAAGGCAGACGGCGAGCCTGGGTTTGCCAGGAGAGTACAGCCCAGTCAAAACTCAGCCGGCAGGGGATGTGAAGTCGGTTAAGAATGTCTGCGAGTTTTTCCGCATTGGCAGGAATGCCCATAAACCTAACAATCATTTCAGCCCAAAATAGAACACAAGGGCTGTCCCTGACGAGTGATTCACCTGGCTCTGCTGGGTGGTTTTCAAAAATGAAGGCCCATTTATGTTTCCCACTAGGGTATTATCCCGTCAAGGCCTTTGTATTGTTTATAATAGTAAACATCCTTTTTTTTGGCTTCAGTTGGTGTGTTGAAATTAGCAGAGGAGATGGTTTGGCCAACCACGAGCAATTTCCACTAAATGAGAATGGGGTTTTAACATCACTGAGCAATGCCAGTCTTATTGTACCAGCCCGATGAATTGAGCTGACAGACGATGAGTTCCTTGCCAATTATTGGCAGCTTAACAAAATGCAGAATTACATCATGCGGACGCCTTGATTAGCCTTTTCTTCCGAAAAATGATTTAGCATTGTTGTCTAACAACATTTATGTTACAGCTCCTGGAAAAAAAAGGAAAACAATCTTATATAACTGAGAGCAATGTACTGGCAAAGGAAGAGAGACTTATTGTGAGCATATAAATCAGACATAAGAGGTTCTGAACTGGCAAATCGCACTTTCTGCGCCATCGCCATCAAAAAGTAATTTCCCTCGACTGGACCCAGGCTCAGCCGAACAATGAGACTGGAGGATTAGACGGTCATTCTGTCTTGGAGAAAAGAACAAGTTAAAAAAAAAAGAAAGAAAAAAAGGAATACAGAATATATTCCAATGGTTTGCTAAAGCTTCCCATCGTTTCATCTTGTGGATGTCATGATTTCCATAAGGGGGGGATTTTACTTTCATGATACCATTTCTCTTTTCTCACCATCAGACATCACGTCACCTTAGTTCCTGAATTGTTTTTTTCTGGCGACTCATTGGATTTTTCTTTTTGTTTGGTTTCTTGGTAACTGATTAATTATGCTTTATATTGTAAAAGGACCTTACAAGAGATGGTGACCACAGACTAATGCGCACAACTCAAGAAAAACAATTTCCTTCACTGTATTGAAAAAAAAAAAGAGAATTAATTTTTAAATGTGTGGATATAAGCAATGCCCAAATATCCCACTTCACTTCCAAAAAGATAAAGCTGGAAAATTTTGTCTGCCAAAAAATTTGGATGCATTGGTTCTTATTTTTGAGAGAAGCCATAATTGGTTTTGCTCTTCATTAGCTTCTTTTGTGGTGGAAGTAGTCACTGGGCTTTTTGATTTCATTTTTATTGGATTTTTTATTTCTACCAGCTTTTTATACATTTCCACCGAGTAAATTAGACAGCCTGCTGGAATGAACTTTTCAGGTTTCCATGGAAATTACACAAGAGAGAGCGCGAGCGGGAGTCAGGGAAGGTCTTCTGAGAAATCTGACTGTAATGCCGTGATGTTGATTTGCCTCATATTTACAGTTTGCTTTGAACTTGCTTTGTCTGCTGTCTGAAACGTGTCCTCCAGTGTAATGTAACCAGTTCCAGGTGATCTGAACTGGAATAGACATTTTCTACCACTACACAAAGGGTTCCTACATGGTTCCTGGCTTTGACATACAGTTCTTGGAAACAACTTGGTTCTTAAGGGGACCAAATATGGTTCTTCTATGATAATGCTCCAGAGAGCACTTTGAGGCACTCTTGTTTTTAACAATGAACATCCAGAATGTCTTGGGTTGCCTAATGCTGGACTTCAGACGTATGAACTTGCACTTACAGTAAATTAAGTAATATACTTTGACAACCGTATAAGTTCTATAAAGATCTCTCATGATTGGGCCCTCCAAACCAAGTTCAAGCAGCTCTGGGCACTACACAATTCATCTAAAGTTATTCAAGAACTAAAGTTGTTCCCCACGACCGAAAATTGTGGTATCTTCCATCCTAGCAGTATTCAATTGTCCTATATTCAATACATTCTTGGTTCAAGGAAAGAAGACAGTGGTTTCAGTGGAGCCGACACTCTTGCAGATGTCAGATGTCGGGGGCCAAGCATTCACAGCACCTTTGGCAGCCCTTCTGTTGCCAGCTGCTTGGCCTTCCAATGCAGAGACAATTTTCTCAAGTGGAAATAATGAAGAGGTGTTCTCAGGCAATTTCTCAGGGACCATGGTGAGAGCAAGAGAGATAGAGCATCCCAGACCATGGTAGGATACCCAGCCAAGGAAGCCATGCATGCTAATGCGCCTTTGGAGCAGACCTGTTTATATTCTTCATCTTTTTCTTCCTCTTCTTTTGTTCCCCCCTTTGATATCCTTCTTCTGAGCGTGCTGTCAGTTTTGAACTTACAATCCAAGGCCATCAGTAGTAAGAGCACTCATAGGTCCATGGACATTTTGTGTCAAGCGCTCCAGCTAATTTTTGTTTTCATGTTCGTCCAAAAAAAAAAAAGATAAACCCCTCTTGCCATCTTAAGAAAGCAAATGGCTCCGTCTCAACCTTGTCACATACGCTTACTAACAGAGTCAGGCATAAACAAACCGTGTCTGTGGTGTAATTCGAAATGTCACCCACTCTCGTGCAGCTGGCTGATAGGGGGCAAAGAGCTAATGATTAATACCACGATTACACGGCCAAGGAGGGAAAAAAACAAGGGTGCCAGCATTGCCATGGAGGCGGATTGCTGAACATGACCGATAGCGGCGGTGTAAAGACAGATAAACCAGAGATGATGCCCCTCAAATCCACTTTCGGTAAGATGCGTAGAGCGCAAAGAGCGCCATGCCAATAAATAATGATGCTATACCGCTTTGCTGTGGCTGGATATGGTGGATATAATGACTCGGAGCATATCTCCAACTAACAGCATGGACGCAGGTATTTTAGGTGATTTTTGACAGGGCTGTAGAAAAGGCCATCTGGATTACAGGTTGTATAACGCCTGTACCTTCCTTAAAAAAGAGTTTTGGAAACTTGTTTAAAGTGTGCGTAACAAACAAAGAGTGAGCAAGTAAGGAGATTAACTGTCATATCCAGCACGGCGCTTGAAATCTTTATCAGATTAGCTCAAAATAAAAGCCAAGAAGTATTTTCAGAAGTACAATTAAAAGTCTTCCTTATAGGCAGGTAAGTTTCTGAACATTTATCCCCACCCACCCTATTCATATTATTTTGTATGCAAGAGGAGAAAGAGAATTCATTTTGATATGAAAAAGTAAGAAAATCTCTAGACTCACTGCAATTTTCTATAAATGCAGTGAGGCTAAACATTTTTAAAAAAGTATTTACTTACCTGGTGTTTTGGGGCTTCTTAGCAACAGCTTTATCCAAGAAATACCAAGTACAATAAGAAAAAGAAAAACAATACAATGCAATGACTATATGTCCTCAGGTCATCATGTGCATTGCCCTTTAATGAATTCCCGAAATGTAGTCGGCATAAAATCTTTCTGTTTACACTGGCTTCTGTTACAGCATAACTAATGTCTATACCTGAGAGAATCGAAAATGGAAAGCAATCATGTATGAAACACATCACTACCACACTCTTAAACCAGCGTGAAGTTAAAAAGCATGAGTGGAAAACCCAGGACTAGAAAGTAAAAGTCCTCTCCCAGGACTGCGTTCCAACTACTTGGACACCTCTGATGCTGGCTTGAACTAATTAGAGAAGCTAAGCAGTCGAAACAAAATCCTGGAGAGGATTTATTTTCTGGGCCTTGGTTTTCCACCACTGGCCCTTGGTGAGATTTCATACATCCCAGCCTTACCATAAGATGGAAAGAACAGGAGTTTTGAGTTGCCGCATTAGTGGTATTGTTAGAGTTTCTATAGCCTCATCCTCTGCCCTGTGGAACTCCATCCAAAGTCATTTTTTTGCACTCTTTAGTACTTTAAAAGCAGATCCCCCCCATAAATCACGTTTAAACTGTGAAAACTGGGTTTTTTTTGAAGAAAAACAGAGGTCTATGCCTTTAACTGTAATAGTGGCAATTTGGTAATTCACACAGTGCACTAAGCGGCCCATTGTACAGGGGCAGCTATAATACGAGCCGGATTTAGGGTTTAACCAAACAAGCACAGCAGGGATGCGAACATAAAACCGTCAGGACGACCCCTCATTAGCGTAGTGCGTTGTTCTTTCGCCTAGCTTCTGCGCTTGAGGTCTATGATGGCTTCCATATGGCCGTGGTCCTCTTTAATAAATAGCATCGCATTACTTACGGCTGGGGTGATCCCAATTTGACAGAAACCTCAAGTATTTCTCTAATGTGCTTGACATGTCCAGGATTTCCTTCCTTTTTTTCACTCTGCAGGCCACTGTGCTTTCACTGCCTTTTTTGTGAGGGCACTCGCCTCTGTATTAGATGGCAGCTATTGGGGATCTGGGCCCAGACCCACTTCCTCCTTTTTCTGAGCCACAGTTTCCATTACTACAGTGGAAGGAACAATAAAGAAGGACTGGGGGTGCTGGCACAAAGGAGTCTTAGCTCAGGCCCTCTAGAGACAGTTGCGTGGGCCATGGGCCATGGGTACAGTCTACTCAAGGATATAATATATTATAAAAGAATATAAAATATAATATCATTTAATATAATATGATATAGTGTATAATGTATTTGGACGTTTGGACATTCATTGATGGGTCAAGACAGTGTTTCCCCTTTTATTTGAAAAATGACAATTAATTAGCTTTATTAGTCTTATGGTTCCAGTGCAACACTAAAGAAGGAAACTGCAGACACCCAGTGTCTTTTTGGCTGATGGAAAATGGTATAAATGTGGCATACCAAAGTAAAAAATAACACAGGTGAAGCTGAAAAACAGCTGAAGAATGTGCAGTAAATGAAGTGAAACAAATAGGCTGCACAGACTAAACACATATAGCTAAAGATACTGATGCTGTTATGAACATACAGTATCCTTAAAACCACAGTGTAAGAGAATATAACCTATAGAACTGCAGAGCTCTTGCCTGATCACCAGCAGACGCCTCAGAAGAGCTTTTGTTTTGTTTCGTATCTCCATCAGACGACAGCATGACACACTGAGTTCTGTCACATCAGCTCCCGTCATTGGTTGACTGAGGCCTGCGAGGGGCCGGCAGACGTCTATCAAAGTGACAGGCCCCGGCGCTTGGGGCTGGGGGATCATAGGGCCCCGGCAAGCAGGCAGCGGCCCAGGCCCCACCAGGAGCCATAGCAACACCATGTCCAAGTGTTAGCAGATGATGCACATTTCAGACACGCTAATTCAAGCCGTCAGCTTGGCCATGAAACCATTTCCTCTCGCTCCCTCACACCAGGCAGACGCCTGGGTGACTTTGGGCTTATCTCTGACACAAAGACCACCCACCACCCCTAACCTGTTGCTTGGGGGAATGCTCCACAATAGCAGCCCAAAGGCTAGCAGAGTGATAAGAGCCGCACTGACTCTTATCCTCCAGGTAGCCTCTTACCTTTTGAAAGCCTTTTCGTATTGGTCTTATTATTGGCTTTAATCCACTGCTGAGTGGTGCTTATCATTTGCTAAGTGCTAACATCCCTGTATGACTGAAATGCGTAAATAAAAGATGTTAATCATCTTTATTGCCAGGAAACTTTCTTGTGGCCTGACATTTGCAATTATTCTGTCAACAGAAAGCTGTCCTTCATAAAAAATGCTAACTTCTATTCATAATAAAATAATAAAATTGATGTTTACTGTAGAAATCTATTCATTAGTTTTTTTAAAGAAGTGTTATGATAGTGCTATTTCTGTAATGCTATGCTAGTTCTAGGTTAGTAGGGTATTAGCTCAGTCACAATGACCCAAAATTCAAAATTGAGGTATCATTGAAAAGATGAAAAAATAACCTTTAAAATGATATCTTGGTCAAAGCTGTCTCTTAAATGGTTGTTAAGTTACAATCGTTTGAATTATGGTAGCACAGCTTCCAACTGAAAAACAGAGAAAATCGCATTTAAAGTATTTTGTCCGTTTTTTGTTGATATCTTTAACAATCCATCGCATTCAAAGAGATGCACACAGTATTCAGTAACTAAATTTCACTACAGGCATTTAGATAGAAAAATACATTAAATCAGACTGAAGCTTCAATTATTTCAATTATTTTATTAAATTCTTATCAAATAATTCATATTTTTGTAAGATTTGAGAGCTGCAACCCTACTTAAATAGCCATTTAAGTACATTTTCACAATTATTTCCCTGGTAAAACTTTGAGAGATTCATTTTGAAGACCTTTTCTTTCATATAAGACCAAAAAAGAAAATTCAAGATTTTTGGTGTTTTTCAACTTAATAGACCTGTGTCTAAATAAATAGAACACTGATTTCCGACTCATTACGGCAGATCCGGTCACATATACAGAGGACAGGGAAGTCGAAACACCTCGTTGTAGGAAGACAGACAACAGGGGAGACCACTAACAGAGGAGAAGGACTAGGGTGGAGAGGAGCAACCAAAACAACAGAATGTGAAAAACAGAATCAAACAGGAAAACAGATGTGACAATCTGAATGAATATGTTTAAAGGCATAGACTTGAAGACTGGCTTTTATTTTAGAGCATTAGTTAGTTAGACTACTCTAGTTAAGGCAAAAACTAATCATGTACAAAAATATAAAGTATATAGAAAGTTTAAAAGAGTAACCAGTGATATTCAGAAGTGCAAAATTCAGGTCCAGAAAGTTAAAACAATTACTTTCTCCATCTGAGGTTGTCTACTTCTGGGGTTATCAGCTAGCAGTTCTTCTTCTGGTTGCATAAGGGCCCAACTGACCTTATTATGAAGACACATGCACATTTTACATTTGTGGACAAAAGTGAGGGGCTGATTAAAGCTACAATTTGAAACCCCCCTACCCCACTTTGCAAGAATGGAAAGGCAGAACCTGAGGATGTATGGGTTTTTACATCATACTATTTAATGAAGCCATTTGCTGAGGTTATGACACCGCCATTTTCACAAGGACGCTTTTACAAGAGTCTTGCATCAGAAAATCATCTACATTAGGCTGTGACCGACTTCAGCCTCATGACAATCGACACCAGAGTCCCTAACACAGCCCTATGACTGGTTAAAAAATAAAAAAAAAGAGAAATAAACACAACATGTACCTCCCACACACTACTTTTTTGTAATTTGCTACTGTAACCCGTGCCTCAATTCATGCAACCCTCATTATATCCTTTTTGCCCCTTGTTTCTGCCTCGGTTTCCCCTTCACCTGCAATAAGATTGCGCAGGTTTGTGTCTCGATTACTCACTATCTGGTAGGAGGTTGTAACCAGAAGTGTTCTTGTATTCCATCAAACTGCGCGGGAAGGAGTGCCGCTCTTCGTGGACAGGCAGAGTGACACAAAGCTGTCACGGCTCAGAGGAGGACAAAAAGAGGTGCTAGCGCAAGGGGTTCATTCCTTCATACTCTACACAATTCCCCTGCTGGCATAGCCTGTGTCTTTGCCCTGGTATTACGCCTGTTTTTCTTTTGTTTTTTTCTTGCCTCTGTGGCAATCTCACTCTTTTGGATAAGCCAAAATACTCAAGTGGCACAGACTGGACAGCTACTTCACTGCTACCCACAAAAATGTTTAAACGAACTGAAATTCAGAGCGAGGGGGGCAATATTGTTTGTGAAATGACAGCCAGCGAATACTTCTCCATAGTTCTGTGTTGTTTACTTTCTAGCTGTATAAACCAGATGTGTTATGTAACAATTCAAAGTGAAAGGGATCGTTCCATTAGCGAAATTAGAGCTGGCCATCGTTGTGCTTGTTTATTTTCTAGCTTAGCGCAGAGAAAAAAACTCCCTTCGCATGAAAAAAGGGTTTTACAAAACCCGAGCCTAACATCATTGCCATGGAAGCGGAATAATCCAAATACATTACAAAATGAGAGGCCATTAGAGACTGGAACAATATGAGGTATAGCATGTACACGACGAGGGGTCATTCTTTGACTGTAAAATATACATGTGGAAACTGTGATTCTTTTGCATTAAGACGAGTGGTGACCACATAATGGGCCAAGGCTGGTTTAAAAGATTGCTTAGGGACATTTATAGTGCTGCCTTTAAAATGGCCCAACTGTCCACCCCTCTAGGCTCTTCCTACCACTTTGGCCTAACTTTGGCTCAAGACGATTTCTTTTGCAGGTGTTGCTTGGGCGTATTCGAAGAAATAGACGGCGAGTCCAATGTATGGGACCTCAGATCCCCTTCTAATGTTCTAGTTTTAAAAATACTTACAATGTGGAACGACATTTACCACGAAATAGGGACGGATGTTGCAGGAAACATACACGCACACACACACGCACACACGCACACACACACACACACACACACACACTATTTGTAGCATTTAGGAAATTAAGAAGAAATGTGTGAGGGATTAAGAGTAAATGCTGCACTTACTCTGAATCACACATACACACACACACACAAACACACATACACACTAACAAATATGCACAATAGAGTAAGAGAAAGAGAGAGAGAGAGAGAAATGTCTTTCTCTGTAATGCCTGTATTATTCAAACCTGGATTTGATGTGATCCAGATGTTGCAGGAAGCTAATCACTTTGTAAACACCAAAACAAACACAATGGAAAGATCCGTTTGTCAATACATAAACCAGCAACTGCCTCTGTAATCTCTGTATTCTTTAAGATCATTTAGAGAACTCCCGGAAACCCGCAGTTGTAGGCGAAAGGACAGATTTCCCCTCAGCCTAATTTAACATACTCCAAATGATATTTATTAATATTCTCTTGGAAATTTATTACAGAATCCCCACGGGGGAAGTCCGCGAGTGCTGGCTGCTCTCTTAAATTCCCTTGATAAAAAAAAGGTCATACATCACTAAAAATGGCCTCAGAAACATTATTCTCTTCCCTTTTTTATCTCCACTGGTTGTATGTAGCAAAACAGATTGTTGTAGTTAGAGCAGTTCTACTTCTCTAGAAATGACTTTCGGACAGTGATACACTATTAATTATGTTTTATTCAGAATAAAGATCATATATTTAAGCAGATCTATTTAAAGTAATACATTAATGAAAAACAATTACTAATAAATGTATGACAAAGATCAAACTGACGTCGTTTAAACGTGCATTGTGCTTGATGCTAATTGGTGAATTATGAGCTTCCATTACTTGTTAATAACATGACACATGCCAATTTGATATTTTTGACAGCTCCTCCTTTAATTGGATCTGTCTTCTCTTCATACACCTTTTTATATTAAATTGTGAAAATTGTACCTTTCCTTATATATGACATAGTGTAATATATATTTATTTGTTCATAACCTCCTTCTCCCTAAGTGCTTCAGCATTTTACGCTTCCTACAAACTGCTGTTCTAATTTTCCATTAAGAAATTATATCAAATTAACAAGTTATATCTGGTGTACCAAAGAATATAAGCTGTATATCCATCAGACAATTGTTTCACAATTTGGTATCTAACAAAGACTGTTAAAAATGCCTGTATAGGCAAACGCATGTGCGTGTACACTTCGATGCTGCCTCTCTGCTTGGTAAGAACACAAGGGGGTGCCCTTATCCTTCCCCTGCACAGGGTTGCCACCAGACGAGCAGCGGGCCCCTGTGCAAGCAGCCTGAACGGAGCAGAAGCAGATTTTTCGCGTGAATCCGTGCCACTTCCCTCGTACATGACAACTCCGGTTGATGGTGTGATGGAATGCAAGTGATCACAACCTTTTTAAAACGCCACTAATTCTTGATCTCCTCCATTTTCTGTCTGTCCTCAAGCCACGTCCGTAGACAGCGAGGGCCACCAAGGGAAAAATGAGGAGAAGAAGGAAGGAAAAGAACAGAACAAAGGAACGGAGAACAGAGAAAAAGAGAGAGAGAGAGAGAGAGAGAGAGAGAGAAGCACAGGCCACAGTGCTTTAACACTTGTTCAGTCCTCTGGCGGTGGAGGATTTGGTGTCTAATGCCAGTTTTTTTCCCCCCTTTGTGAATTAATTAGTCTCCGCCAGCATCGGCCACATTTGTCATTTGAATTTATGCTAATGAGCTCTGAGGGCTCCTGGTGGACCTGATAGGCCGGAGCAGCTGCCTCCACCTTCCTGGGGCCTGAGTCTCTCTCTCTCTCTCACTCTCCCTCTATCTCTCTCTCTCTCTCTCTCTCTCTCTCTCTCTCACAAGCTCATTCTCTCGTCTTATCATCTCCACAATCCTCGGTAGCCTGGACTCTCTGACCTGTCACTCCACAGGGGGGCTGCTCGTGTCCTGTACTGATAAGGCGGCTTATTATCTCTGTGCGGGGAAGTGGGTTTAGGGACCACACATGCACACACACACACACACACACACACACACACACACACACATGCTATTTCTCTGTCCTCATGTAGAGAGGATGTACATTCTCCAACAGACTGTTCCAACTAAGGTGTGGAGGTAAATGCTCACACATTCAGGCCTGTTACTATTTGGCCAGGAATTATTAATATATTGGAAACTGTGGGCACATCTTACTGATGCACTGTCAAGAACTGAAGGATTAAAGAGACACAGTTTTCTTACTTTCCCATAAAACCACTTTTTCAAAAGTGCCTGTACTAATACAGTTGGGTTCATTTCAAAAGAAATAGTTTCTGCACCATATTAGGAAAACATGCAATATGCAATAACATTGTTGAGTGTTGCAATGGTGATATCACATGCGATAAGTAAGTAAAAATGTAGCCTTTATAGTGTTAATGTTTTTCTGACTTGATTTTGCTAGTCTATGCAGAAAAATTCTTTTTTAAAGAATTTATTTAAACAGAGCGTTTGCCTCCCATAAAACATTTGAACCATTGAACATTGTTGAAAGAAATCTGAAAATTATTTTGTAATAATTTGAAATCTTAAATAAATGTAAACATAATTTAAATTATAGTAAGTGCGGCCAGCGGCCAGTGTAGCTTACACGTATAAATCATCACACGAGCCTAAACTGCATCAAGTTGCTAAGTAAACTCGAAAATAAGGACAAAGGACAGAATTCAGGCAGCAAGATGGCTAGACTAGTGTTCTAAAACTGATTTATGTTTAGAGTCTGAGTCTCTGTTGGTCACATGCTTAAAAAGATTTCTCCCACTTCTCACCATATCCAGTTATGGCTCAAGTCAAGTAGGTGTTTATGTCGTTTCAGCCATCAACACAGTAACACGGTGGAAAAAAAAA
Source organism: Brachypetersius altus (assembly GCA_037974465.1). Lineage (NCBI taxonomy): Eukaryota > Metazoa > Chordata > Actinopteri > Characiformes > Alestidae > Brachypetersius > Brachypetersius altus. Next base: position 7,554,559 of record JBBPDB010000040.1, read on the forward strand.
ACAGTACTACAATCAGAAAACTTCATTGATCCCAGAGGAGACACTTAGACAAGTACAAAATGCAATATAATGTTTAAATAAAACTGCAGAAATACTGAAATACCTTACACACAAAATGCTGGGCTATAATTTATAGATAAATAATTTACTGCGAAGTGTGAATGAATTCAGTGTGGCGTCAGATACGTCTCCCCTTTGGGACAATTGCGACCAACCTGGAAATGTAGTAGCCGCCCTGTCTCGCTCAGAGATTAGCCGGGCCATTGTGCGCTCTTTGACTCCTTGTTCTGATTGTGGGATTGCAAGATTTGACCTCAGGCCCTGACCCCTTCAACTCTACTTTCTGAAATAACAGATTCTCAGAAACAGTCAAAATTATTTAGAGGGTGCATTCCATAGGCCTAACATCTTAGTTACTACAATCCTACATTACACTTCTGCCCTCAACAGCAAATGCAGGCAGGTGGGAATGGCAGGTAGGATTTGAACGGAGGACAAAAGGATGAAATTGCACATTTTGAATTGCAAAGCTGTCACCAGCGACATGAATGAAAGTTGTTTTCGGGCCAGTCTGATGCAGTGAAGAGTTTCTAAATAGGGAGATAAATGGAAAAGTGGTGCTTGAGGTGGCCTGTGAGCCCTGCATCACATTTTTCTGAACTTTCTCCCTTTTTTCCTCTCGTCGTCCCTCCATCTCTTCCTCTATGTCTCTCTCACTAGAAAAAGAAAAAAAGAAGCTGCACTTAAAGGCCACGCTCTATCTTGGCGGTGTTTTTTTGCGAGGCTGAGCCGAGCACTAAAGCTGAGTCTGTCCCGTCCCCCCCATTTAGTTGCACAGACGCGAGCACTCTGCTGCTTTTCCCTCTGTAATTTTCAGCCGCGTGCGCTGGAGAGAGAGGAAGGCTCGGCCCACGTGATGTTGCACACGCTGCCCGTTCCACTGTGAACTTTGCTTGGAGCGGGAGTCAAACGGCTTAAACAGCGCATTATTAAATAGCCCCATCGGCAGCAACAGGCGCCTACAGCAGCTCCTTCCGTTCTCACTGCGCCATTTCACATACTTGTACCGGATACCGGAGTTGTCCGTCTTCTTCAGAAGAGTAGGACGATCTTGGATGTGAGGAAACACATCCAGAAATGCTGGGTCTCAGCAATACAGAGTCAACCAGAATCTTTGTAAACATACTTTGACAAAACATAAGCGATAGCTGTATTGAACCACAATTTGGGGTTTGGTTTGTGTATACAATGGGTTCTTAAGCTTTAAAAGTAAGATAGAGTACACTCAGTTTGGAAAAGTGAACTTACGCTCACATTACTAGATTAGTGATAACATAATGTTGAAAATCCCATTTATGTTCAAAATATGGCATCATTGAAATAATGGTAATTTGATAAAGAGAAAAAAAAGTGTCTTTCGGGGTACATTATGAATTTCTGCCATGTTTCCTGCCAGATTTTTTTTCTCTAGGCTACTAAACACTTACATAAGCTTCTATTGTACTTAATAAACATAATAGTGTAGCGGCTTTGTCTACAAAATATGAACTGCTACACACTGCATCATTCTCTAGAGGAAGTGTGATGCTATGCTAATATCACATCAAGCTCGGATACATTCATTTTTGTTTTCTACGAACTGTTTTTATTGTAGCTCTTTCAGGCCACAGCAAATCAATAGAGAAGTGCTGCTTAATGTACTTACCTAGGGTTTACTACACGTAAGCTCTAGCTTGATCTAGCTACAACTCAAAACACAGTTAGCATAATGGCTCAATCATGTTGAATTTGCTTTTTCAGAAAGTTATCCCAAGACCACCCCAAACAAATAATTATACTTTACATCAATTATGAAATGTTCATTTCATTCTTTTGGTGTGACATTATAAAACTAAAACAGTATTTTGTCTGATTATTTTGACCTTTAGCTAAAAAATTATGAATTTTGGCCCCAACAAAATGTTTGCACACCTCTGGTTTAGCATATAATTGAAAGTCAGCAAATGATGGTATGAGATATTTCTGCACTTGCTGACCTTTAGGAATATATATATAAATATATATAAATATAAATAAAAATGTTTCACTGATCCTCCTTCCACTTTCTGACTACTTTGGTTATAAACGTATCCTATTTATATCATAACTTCAGTGTCTAGTACAGCTTAAAGAAAGATTCCCCTTTTGCGCCTCGACTCCTTTCATTCTTTCTTCCTCATGCTTAGGAAGTTTTTCCTCCGCTTGCTTGTTAGTGGTCTGCATCCAAATTTCAATAAAGCTGCTTTGGAACAATGTTTGTATTTAACTGAGTTGTATTTGAAGAAAGCATGGATGGTGTATGGTGTGGAAGGAGGAAATATGGTGGCTGGCACCACAGTTAGTGTTGGAGGGAGATCATTGTTTGTAAATGGGTCAGAAGACCAATTTCACTCAGTAAATGTCTTCTTTATCGAATAAACTGCTGCATATGTTTTCGTTGTGCCTACCATTAGCTTTAGAAAACTGCAAAGTAGCCTTCCTTCACATCACTGGTTTCATATTTCATATAGCAGTGTGGTTTAATTGTATCTATAGTTTATTTTTCAGTTTGCTACGGAAGCAGATATGTTGTTTTTTCAAACTGGTCCTCCAGGGTCCCAGCTTGGACCCCCAGACAGTCTACATTTTTGCTGTATTCCTATGTCTTGTTATTTAGGTAGGAGGAAAAATGAGGTCTGGTCTTGAGGGTTGGTTTGAAACCCACTGGTGTGGTCGAACTATCGTTAGCATAGTGCTGAATTCACCCCTGCTGCTTTCAACCTTCTAGTTGTTAGAGCAACACAATCCAGAGTTGTGGTTTAACACTTTAAAATTAAACCTTAGTATTCTGTAGCGACTCTACACAAACGTGGCAACGATTTGATACATTGTTGAGTAGAATACTCTGCAGCTTGTTGCAGAAGTAGCTATGAAAGAACACATTGGTTGGTGGGGTATGAATGGCTCAGCTATTTCAGGGAGACAATTCTGACCCTAGATCAGCTTTAATTAACATCTATTTCATTTTGTCTACTTCATTTTGATGGTAGAGTTTGCAAATGCCAAATTCTGATGCATGTTTCTAATCATCCAGCCGCTAAATGCTTTATATGTGTCTATATGTTTCTGCTAAGGTCTTTTATCTGTATAGATATTAAATAGAATTGAATAAGTAACACATTTTACGTTTCTGCTTTTTTTTCTTTTCTCGAAGAATCCCATTTTCTCATGGATAGTGGTGCTAATGTGGGCCCAGCTCAGCTTTAATTATTTATTGGATGGTATTAATACGGGGCAGGTCCGCTGTGAGGCCCATTGGATCTCGTTAACACTCCCAACCTGGAGTCGTTTGGCTGGTTCCCCGCGTTCTCCGCTCTCCAGCCCGCCTGCCGCAACACTAAACACGCCCCCCGCTGAGCCATGCGGGGTGCTCCCTGCTCTACTCCTCACATTATTTTAATCGTCTGGAAAAAAAGCAAGAGAGAGAGTGAGAGAGAGAAAGAGACACACACAGATAGAGAGAGAGAGAGAGAGAGAGAGAGAGAGTTGGGAATATAGCTCTTGCTGATTGCTGAGCAGCTCAAGAAATCCTGTAAACCCTTTCATTAAAGAAGGGCTTGATGGGGCTAATATGGACTTGGTGTGATGGTATGGTGATTAAGGAATAGAAAAGAATGGTGAGGTGCATAGTGAAAGTAACCATTCTGTTACACGTGAATGTACCACAGCACACAGTGTGAACAGCACAAAATTCTTCCTCTGCATTGAACTCATTCACCAAGTGAAGCAGGGGGCAGCCAGGAACAGAGCACCCGGGGAGCACGCCTTCCTGATCGCAGGGCGAACGCCCTAACCACTAGGTTACCAGCTGCCCCCCCCATAGTCCTATTAGTCGACATTTGGACTTGATTTTGGTTGGAATGAATCATGTTTTGCTAATCTCACTGAAATGAAACATCTATATGACCACACACAGAAAAGCAATTATCTTAGATGAGGTGTAGCAGATATTTATTTTGATTTCAGTGGGTAATTCCATCTGAAATTAGAACAATATTATGTTTAAAAGTTATGGAAGACTTACTCGTCCTTGTTTTTTCAAACAGAAGTGTTGTTAATTGTAGAAAACCCTTTAATATTTAATAAAGATTTAATAAAGTCTGACCATGTACAACTGAAAATGGCCTATTTCCATAAATGAAGCTGCAAAAACTGAAGAATTACTTATTTGAAGTCACAAAAACATTAGGTAGATTGTCTTAAATGGAGAGAACAGTTCTAGCAAAGGTCATTCAATTTGTAGCAAGTTGAGGTTCGAGCCAAGGATCATTAACAATTAAAACTGTGTTATGTATATGTCTAAGTATGTATGTGTGTAGAAGTAGAAAGTAGAAGTAGAGATATTTCATTTTGATATGAACTAGACAAAATGTACAAGCTATTGATAATGAAATGCATCGATTCCTGCATAGATGCTTAGAATCCAAATCCAAGTCTAATCAATTAAAACTAATTAAATCTCGTTACCTCAAGACTTTTAATCTTAAAAAGTGTTTGGGTCACACTGAGGCAAAATTCCCTATATGTTCCAGCATCTCTGCACATGGCGTACGAGCAAGTCTGCATTTACGCTTTTCAGAAATGTAATCGAATTACATCCAGAACTTTGCGTCTTTATCACTCTCTTTTCGGCGCCCTACAGTGTCTTCGGCTATTTGGCTCAAATTCCTGCCACCTACTCAAAGGGAGGATGATAGAGATGAAGGCTGTTGCTAATGTAATTTAGAGGGGGATTATGGTGCTCTTGCAGTGTCTTTGGGGGCTGTGAGTGTACTGTCAGTGTGAGACGGCTGGAAGCGTGGCGGTCCTGCCTCAACTTCCACAAGTTCTCCTCGCACTTCCCTCTCTCTCTCTTTCAGCAGTCAGTCTCAGAACAAGGCTGAGCCACATTATGTGCCTGACAGGATGACTAAGCTCCCCAGTGAAATGCGATGAGAGAGAGGGAATGCATTGCATGCACGCTCGTGTAATTGTTTCTGCTAAAGAAGACATTAAGAGGAATGTAAACTGTCGCCAGAGAGACACTGGCACTAATTCTCTGCTGTTTTATTTGCCTTCGTTCAGCACCAGGACCTGCTCAAAGTGAACCACTAGACCAGCCATGCTCTGAGAAAGGGCTACAGCTGGTTCAGGCTATAAAGATGTACTTGTATTTCGTCAGCAATATCTGAAACTGGAATCCTTCCTAAGAGAACATGTTCTTAGAAGGTGAAGAGATAAACTTGTGATGAAACATAACAGTAATGACAACAATACAATAAGTAACAATAATCATAATATGAATTAAATGTATTTATTTGTACTAACCTGTCATGGCTCGGTCAGCGGCTGTCAGAGGCTGCTGCTTTTTGTTTTTTTGTTTCTGTTCATGTTCTGGGTTTGGGGCTTTTATTTTGGTGTTTATGCTTGGGTTACGT
>JBBPDB010000040.1:7560153-7575586 GCA_037974465.1 Brachypetersius altus
GCTTTCTCTAATAAAACATATCGACATGGAGATCTGGGTTCCTGCCTGCTGTTCTTCCCATGTTAGCTCTCGGTCCCGGGAGCTTAGCCCTCGCCACCATGACATAACCCAAATATTGTGAAAATGAGAAGAATTCTACTGTGTGATGATATAAATAATAATAATAATAATAATAATAATAATAATGTATACTAAAATCTACCAAATATTGGGCAAAGTCAATAATTTAATAAATATATTGAAGACAAAACAATAGTTCGATTCAGCACCTCCAGTGATTGCACATGTGCCTTGAGTTTAAGTGTAATAGTGTTTAAAGTAAAAGAGTGATATAGTGGTAATTTTGGACACCCTGCATGTACCTCTCCTAGATTTTAAAAATACAGTTAAACCAAAACCATCTTCAAACTTTCCTAAACAAAAGCATCATGAAACAAGGTCTCAACATTTGATTTTTCAAAATGTGTGATAATTAAAATAAGAATAATACTAATAATGTATACTAAAAGATCTGTGATTTGGGCAAAGTCACTAACAATTGGCAAATATCTTTTCTGTAGTGAGGTTACCATGTCTATGAATACAAAAACAATAGTTTCATACAACACTCTCAGTGAACATACTGTACATGTGCCTTGAGTTTAAGTGTAATAGTGTTGATGGTAAAAGAGTGATATAGTGGTCAAATTTTCCAGCAACCTAATTTGGACACCCTGTATATACCTCTCCACCATGGCTAGATTTTAAAAATAAGTTTTAAGCCAAACCGTCTTCAAACTCTCCTAAACTAAATCATCATAAAACAAGGTCTCAGCTGTCAGGCAACAATTTTTTAGAGCACTGGAACTTTTGTGAGAGATGTGTTAAACTCTTCTGACATCTGGTTCCTATCACCACTGCTGTTACTCCAGAATGGAGCATTTCCCGTCAAAACCACTCTGAATGACTTTGCTTACGTCTTAACAATGTAATTATGCAGAAATCTGTGGAATTCCTTCTCAAGATGAGCCTTAAAGGAATATTTCAAGAATGTTGCTCACAGTGAAATATGTAAGTAGTCACCAATTAGCATTATGCAAATGATGGGCTCTTATAGGCTGTGTTAGCTATGTTAGGATATTTAGCTAAGCTTGTTAGAGGCCCTGTGTAGATTAATGTGGAGAAGTGTGTGAGATGGAAACTGTTGGGAAGGAAACTCCAAAAATTGGGTGCTTAACTAGGCAAAGATAATTGGATTCTTCTCTGACATCACTCTGAAAATCCCCTTTTGTACCTGTATGATTATTCTGAAGGGGGTCTTCTAGCCTTTGACTGATGTCAGCTGCTGCACTGTTCAGTAGCAACCTACTGCAGAGATGCTTGTTCTCTTATCGTCTCTGTTGGAATGAAACCCAATCTCCAAATAAGAACTTTGCCTTCCAATATGTGCTAATAGAACAAAGTCCTTTTACACCATCTCTGTTAGTCAATGAAGCTGCTAGGTTTGTTCTGACAGCACTAGTATATAAGACACTATAAAATTACTGTTAAATCTGCCCACTGGTCATGACCTTCTAGGTCCACATGGCGTGACATTTTTGCGTTGGACAGGAGAAGACAGTCTTCGACTCTATGACCAGACAGCTTCTACCTTACCATGCAGAGCTCTTTGATGTTTTAAGAATAGGTCTTTTACTCAAGTGCTCTCATTAAATATTTCACCCAAGACAGAGAAAATATTAAGGGTATGTACTGTTTTGCCCCATTGTGCCTTTGGAGAAACTCATAAAGTTTTATTGCCTATCATCGTGGTCATTCTAGCGTTTCCATCAGTGGAAGAACTCTCATTTGGTCTGGGTTCATATTCTACAGCAGGATTTGCCAAAAAAGTTTCGATCTTAACCATAAATCATGCGCTACCCACCACATACAGCTCATATAGGAGGACTGAAACTGAGCAGTCGTGGAATTGATTTCTCGTTGGCGCGGCCAGTACGAGAAACTATGGAAGTGATGTGGTTTGTGTCTCGCTCTGGAACGGAAAACCTTAAAGTGTAGCAGAGGGTAAATCCCAAAGACTAACAGCGAGCTTGTTAAAAAGGAGAGCATGGAGAAGTCAAAGCCCTGCAAGCCAGGCTCCATTTCAAAGTGATGTAATGTGCAGAACCCAAATAGCAACTGGTTGGACGCCTGTGGCCATGACCTCTTCATCTTAGCGAACCCATTTTCGTTTGGAGAGTCCCACCAATGTAGGCCCAGCGTGTAGATGACTCACAGAGATGGAGAAAAGCAATCAAAGAGATAAAAGAGGTAAAACTGTTGAAATGAATGGGCATGGCACTGCAGTATAAATGTTAGTCAATGGCTCGTATTGCAAAAAGCACTTTTTTCCATTTGGGGTAGCAGGGCTTGTGAGAAGAACCAGGACACACAGAATGAAAGAATGAATTCAAGGAGCGCTGCACTGTAAATTGTAGTTGTTACTCTTTGACGTTTTCTTCTTTGTTAAACTGCCTGTTAGGTTTGAAATATCCTACATTTTTCTTTATTCTGTTTTCCCAACACCTCTTTAGAATTCAACAGCCTGTTAAGAGCTAAATGAACAGTTTTCAAAACACCATCTGATTTTATTTTGAAATAAAAATTTGGACTTAATGTGTATGAATGGAAATGTTTTATAATAGAACTGATACTTTTCTCCATATAGTGTATAGTGTCACATATGTTACACAAATTAAGAACTGCACTAACTATAGTCACCAACAACACATATATAATCTGGGAGTTCACACTGCTGTGTTTTTCGAAGGCTGCATTCGGCTCTGCGTCTCCCTGTTGCTATGGGGCATCTTGTGAAAGCTAACCGGCTAATTATATAGAACATAATGAAACAACAAAAACTGATGAACGCTACAGCCCTCTGCTTTTTGTTAATGTCATGATAATGTTAATTTTGTTAATGTCATTGTGAAGTCATAAAGCTCAAATGTCTGTAGTTAATCTAGAAAGCTAAAACAATTCTGTGTGCAATGTTGCTAACTTAGCGCTAACATGCAATTATTATTTCCAATAACTGAAAATAACCCAGCACTGCCTCTGTTACATGTAACAGACAAAGGAGAAAAAGAGCAGACACCTGACACTGATAGCAGTGATACACAGCCCTGACCTGCTCAGGTAACATGTACATGAAAAAATTACACAGAACAAGTACATGTTCTATCATGTACCTGTTCTGTGTAATTTTTGGTTATTTTCTTATTTTCTGTCCTCCATAGTTATGAAGCATACTTTACAAGCCTGTAGAGAAGTATATAGGATACTATATGGCCTATTTAGTAGTATTATATACGTCTATAGTTTTCTCTTGTGTACAATATTTTTGGTACCACATGTGCAATTTTGTGGTTTTCTGGTTTAAGTGCAATTTTAAGGGTGAAATATTACTGTGAGGAATGTTCAATTTGTCTGGTTCATTGTTACTGTTTTTTTACTTTTGCTTATTGTTTTTGTCAATGTCTGCTGGGCCTCTGGGCCAAGAGGTCATCGGTTCGAATCTCAGCACCACCACAGGGTCCCTGAGCAAGACCTTTAAGCGCAAGTTGCTCCAGGGAGACTGTCCCCTGTAGTTAGGGAATGAGAGTCACTTTGGATAAAAGCATTTGTTATGCCGTAAATATAAATGCTATGCAATGGGTACGTACATACATAGGCTTTTTATACTATACTGTCATGCCATTTGCACTGAACTGCGTTTTGTCGTAATGCCTTCTTTGTTACTAGTTTTAGATAAAATAGCCTTTAATATTAAATGGTAAAGAGAAAAGGGAAATTAGTATTTATAGTCAAATATGACCACAGGGGGAAAAAAACAAGAAAATACAGGATAGGGGCACTTTTAGGTCTATTTTTCAATTACGACTACAAATTATTTGGCAACTTGAAACTGGTACTAGAAAGTACACACATGTAGGTCCTTACAGGTTTAATGTCAGAAAATGGTTTGTGTTGTCAGAAAATGAAATAAGGATCTGAGTAAAATGCCAAGATGCACAATGACAGTACAAAGCCTGTCTGGAATAAGAGCCCTTTGTACCGTCCAGCAGAGGCAGCCCGTACTTTGGCCGCAAGTATTCTGGGTGTCAGTATGAGTGTGTGTAAAAGGGGGGACCCCACTGCTCCTGCAGCTGGCATGCTCTCAGTGTTTGTGTATGGTGCGGGGTGAGGATCTGGTGCGAATTTGGCAGGACAGGGCCTCCCTCTGTGCCTCCTGCTCCTGCTAAATGAAGCAGATCCATCACGGAGGAGGAGGCCGCCACAGTGATTTAAGGATCTGCTCCCTGGCTCCTTGGGATGTGGGGGAGGCCCGCGACTCCTCTGGCAGACTCTCGTGCTGAAGACAGATGGTGGAGGAGGAGCGGGAGGAACGGAGAGAAGGAGAAGAATGTCCTCCCTGTTTGTCTGTCTGTTTCTCTGTCTGTATTGAGAGCAGCTTGGTGCATGCCAATGCCATCAGCCTGCCATGGTGCTGGCGGAGGAACTCAGAGAGTGTGGCACAGTAGCTGCTTGAGAGGGGGCCTCCTGGCAGGGCTTCTGACAGAGCATGCCTCTCTTTTAAGGCTGGAGCTCGTCAGTGGACGAGGCATATGCTTGACTGATATGTAACAGTACAGTTATTGCTGGTTTTCTATACACTAGCATTATATAATCTGGTAGTGTTTGAATTTGATAATCTATAGAAATGTTTCTGCAACTCAGTGTTAAGTTCAGGGTAACGCTATCGAAAATGTACTCCCAAACCTGTACAACCAAATAGTTTAACTGTATAGTTTGACAACTTCAATTCTATGTTTATAATCACTTAATTACATAATGAAATTCATAGCTAAGCCCCAATAGTTTACCTGGAAAGGTGTGCTTTGTATTTGAGCATATATTCAGGCTGTGAGCTATGTTTAAGGCATTTAGCAGATGCTCTTATCCAGAGCGAAGGTACTGACCTTTCAGTAAATTTGGGGTAATTTACGAAGATGATTTATCCCATAGAAAATATAAAAATTCCATTAGATAAGCATTTGAACTGACTTTTTATTTGGTCTTGGATTTCACTCTTTCAGACTAACTTTTCAAAAAACAGTGTAATAACTCGGCGTGTGATTATCCTCTGCTGTTCTGATATTTATACCTTCAGATTTAACAATATTCATTCAAAGTTTGTAGTTATAGTGTATAGGTAAGGTTAGCTGGCCTGTCTGGTAACTGGTGCTCAAAGTGCAAATGTCCCATAGCTACGGTTATTAATTAAATTCTAAAAGTGTTTGGCTTAAATATGCAAAATCAAATCACAATAAAATATCTCCTGTTCAGCATGTAAGCATAAAAGATTAGAAATTTCTCTTACAAATTACAGATGGGAAATATTTAAACAAACTGTAAGAAGAGAGTTTCATGGTATATACAAAGGCCTCACAAAAAACTGCATATATTCCACATAAGTAAACACATAAATGTGATCTCATTTGACATGTGATCACATGCAAAAACATGTTTCATTCACATGTGTTTTGCTCTTGTAAGGGCTGGAGGGGTTTAAGTGACTGGAGATGAGCGGTATGAAAAGACTGACCTACATTGTGGCAAAAATGCGTGGCTCAGTGTAGAAAGAGGCTCTTAAGCAATTAGAGGCTGTGTGATATGAAGGATGGTTGCATGGTTTTGTAACAAGCCGCTTATTCAAGCCTTGTCTTTCTCAGGCACCACAACTCAGGCATATTTACTAGTTCTTTGATAAACAGACACATTTCATGAAAATTGGTCCTCTGACCCATTTACTGACAGTGATCATCCTCACCAGCCACGCCAATAACCACATTTTTTGTCCGTCCACAGCATATACAATCTGTGTGTCATTCAAATGCCATTCTTTTCCGATCAATTGTATGTGTGTAGCACTTTTTATGACAATATTTTCCAAACAGGTTTTCCGACCTATCATCATCCACCTACTGACCTACTGACCCAGCAGTTTTAAACCTGCAGTTTCAGGGCAGGGCATGTTGTGGGTTTATGCTTGCACCTACCTTGCACTTGCCTTATGTTGCTGTAACATTTATCACCTAACTAGCTAGTGCAACTTTAAACAACAACTGATTACTCATTTGGGGTCTACTCTGTATTTGGGGTCTACTCTGTGTTCCGATCCAATACTCAGTATTGGTCTGATAATCAATGTCTTTCTGTCCAAAAACACTGTATCGGATATCAGAAAAAGGCTTAACTATCACGTTTCAGGACACAAGAAATACAGACGAGCTGCAAGGCTGTGTGTCAAATGCCTTTGTACCCCCAGGAATTAAAATAAAGGCTCCTGCACCCAAAATAGTATTTAAAATGTCTAACAAAGAACTACTGTGATTTAGCCATGTACGCATTATTTGCATAGTATGTGCATGCAGAAACTTGAATTCTACTAAGGAAGTGTGGAACCATTTAAAGTGTCATCTAGACAAAATGTATACAGGCATCAGTTTCGACAGATACTTGAGGTTGTGGTATCAGTTTCAGACATGAAAAAGTGCCAGTGTGCCCACCTTACTTTAAAGGTAGTATTTTCTGATTTATGAGCCATGCTGATAATAGATACCTTGCCTTTAATGGCTACCTAATCAAGTCAAATCAAGAAGGCATTTATTGGAATTTCAGCCATATACACAGTACACAGTGACATGAGGTGGTGTGTGGGTTCAACCTCAATGCTGGTGGCTTTGCAGATGCAGCATGTGGTGTAAATGTCTGCAACATGTCTGAGGGAGTGAGACCCATAGGATCTTTTCAGCAGCCCTTACTGTAAGGTCTTGATCTGATGCAACACAATTCCTGTACCACAGCAGGATGCAGCTACACAGAAGGCTTTCTAGTCCCGCTGCAGAATGTAGTGAGAAGAGTGCACCTGAGGGGAGGAAGTAGAGCCTCTTCTGGGCCTTGGGGCAATGGAGCCTGGCTCATGTGAGGTTCTATGTGATGTGAACCCCAAGGAACCCCATTATAGGTGAGCTCCTCTGAGGAGCTGTTGATGTTCAGTAGAGAGTGATTACAGCATTCCTGAAGTAAAAAAACATAGTTTTGTCCAAATTCAGAGAAATGTTGTTGACTCTGTCCCAGTCCCTTAGTGAAGTGAAAGTGACCATTTGTCATATGTGAACACACCACTACACACAGTGTGAACAGCATGAAATTCAACCTCTACATTTAACCCATTCACCAAGTGAAGCAGGGGGCAGCCAGGAACACAGCTCCCGGGGAGCAGTGCGTGGGGACGGTACCTTGCTCAGGGTACCTCAGCAGTGCCTAGCAGGCTTGGGAATCGAACCCAGACTTTCTGGTCGCAGGGCGAATGCCCTAACCACTAGACTACCAGCTGCCCCCATTGCACCTTGCACCTTGCACCTCCTCTCCATATGCCACCTTGTTGTTCTAACTGATCAAACCCACCACAGTTGTGTCATCAGTGAACATGTTAATGTGGTTTGAACTGTCAATTGCTGCCCAGTCATGGGTCAGGGAGTTTAAAATACAGTTGCAGATGGAGGCGTTCAGGCCCAACAGTCTCAGCTTTCCTATCAGATGCTGAAGAATGATGTGGTTGAATGCTGAAATAAAGTTTATGAACAAAAGTGTCCTTTTTGTCCAGATAGGTAAGGGCCAGGTGAAGGGTGGTGGAGATGGCATCAAATGTTGATGGAACGTTGTGGGGGGCAATTGTGAATTCATGTCTCTTGATGTGCTTCTTGAAGCACTTCCTGATGATAGGTGGAGTGCAACAGGACAGCAGTCATTGAAATATTACAGTGATGACTTCCTTGGCATAGGGATGATAGTGGTGGCTTTGAAGCACACTAGAACCATGGGTGGCAATCATATTGCAGATGTCTGTGAGAACATCTGCCAGCTGGTCTGCATGTCCTCTGAGCACACGACCTGGAACGTTGTCTGGTCTGGCAGCCTGACTCTTAGCAGTATCCTCTTTACATCAGTTATGGTCAGACAAAAAAAAACTGCTCTTTTGGGGGGGAATTCATTGTCATGTCATTCTGTGCCTCAAACCATGCAAAAAAGCACATCTGGAAGGAAGGCCTCACCTACACAGGGAGGTGGAGATGTCTTGTATTTGGAGATTACTAGATGGTCTTACAATTATAGCCATTCTATGGTCAAAAACTGCAAGTTTGAAACCTCAGGTCTAGAAATGCTGCCGGTTGTACAGTTCGAGACGAATGCAACCTGAGGACAACTGTGTCAGGAAAATGTCCCTGAGAGCATAAGGAAAAAACAATGAGAGGAAGCAAGACTGAACAGGAGAACCTCCTCTGAGCTGCACCGGATATTATTATGACTCAAGAAACACTCAATAATGCACTACATCAAAAGTATGTGGACATATTTTTTCACTTCTCTTTTATGTCTGAAAAACTGCAAAGGTTTTGTCTTCATAAAACAGCAAAGTAATACTACTTTGGGACCAACTTTGGGTCTCTAACAACTGTGGCATTAACTTATCCGTCAACAAAGTCGAAGTCGAGTCGACTAATCATTTGATGACGTCATCACACACGCAGCGGAGGAGCTCCTCTGAGAAAGAGCTCGACTTTTGTGTTAATGCCCTAGTAATAACACTTTAATAAGCCATGCAACCGCAATATAACTACAGTATAACATGCAACAAGTGATGTGGTATCTGGTACGGACTGATTACAGTACTGTAGCTTGTGTAAATACATGTTTATACACTTTTCTCTTTTTTTTTACTCTTGTGTAATTGCATGTGAGAAAGCTCCAGTTACTCAGTATCTTCCCTGATATTATGAACAGGCTTAGCCTAAATAAATATGTAATTTAGCATAAATAAGCATAATTTACAGAAAGTGAATTACATATTGACATTCAGTGGGGTTAACTGTGCATAAAAGGAACCCAGAGCATACTGGGAACACAGTGTGTTTTTCATTGAACAGAAGCGTCATAGCCTTTATAGTTGTGTAAAGTAATGTCCGTAGTCTACAGATGATAAATCAACCCAGTAAACCCATTTCACTAGCTCATGGGGCACAAAGCACACCACAACTAGATAGGACTTAGAGTATAGTTTCAAAATCCTGAGCTCCTGAAAGAACCTTGCTCAGGTTTACCTCAGTGCTGCCCCTTGCAATCCTGGGATTCGAACCTACAATCTTCTGATCGCAGGGGCAACCACAAGGTCACCAGCTGCCTTAAATAGGGAAATTATAATGGCCAGAACAGAAAAGCTCAGCAGGAGCTTCTATCTTCAGGTTATGAAATTCCTTAACCAGGACATGGCACCAAAATGCCCCCCCCCCAAGCTGCTGTTTTTACCTGCTTTGGGAGGGAGTAAATAAAATGTTTATTAATAACATGGTTTTTTTTTAACCAACAAGGAAAGGAAACAAAATGAACAGTATTTTGACAGGAGTGTCTAAACTTCTGATGGCAGTGTATGAAAAGACTAGGCATTTTTGGCCCATAATTATACTCCCACACATAGCACAGCAATAGGACGTACTCAGCAGAATCGAGCACACGGTTGCATTAAAGCAAGGCATTAACAGGCACGGGTCAAAAGGGCATGCGCTCTGCACTGTTGCTGTCTTTTCTCTGGCTCAGAGGCCCGTGTCCGCGCTGTAGAGGAGCAGCAGAAGCATCGCTCTCATTAGAGTGAATCTATGTGAGCCTTGCATTAGCATGCTGAAGGATCAGGCCTGCGGGCTCCTGTTGTTAGGATGCACTCTGACAACTAGAAGAACCAATCCCTGCTAATACAGGACAGAAAGGAGAAGCCAAAGTCTTGTTTTGGTTTTTTTTTTGCAAAGGCTATTCAGGGCCATCAAAGAAAAATATGAAAAACGGCTTTGCCCATGATCTAAGATGACTTCACTTCACTTTGTAGAATCAGAGGGCGACGCCCTTTACTGTAGACACTGACTGTAGAGCGTTTTGTTGATATGGTTACCCTGTTTGTTATCATGACAAACTGCATTTCTGCAGAACAGCTTGGTGGACTAGTTCAGTGGAAAGGACTTGTAGAGAGCAGCTAACAGACACCAGTCTGACACAGATGCAGGTGTAACTTATTCCCTCCAAAAGGCTTTAATAGAAGTAAGACATGGATTATTGTTCTGTTAAGCTCTAACAACCAATAATTCAAACTAGTCTTTATTTATTTATATTCATATAAATGAATATATGTTTATATAATTGTATGCAAAAGTTGTTTAAAATGATTAGTTAATTTGCTTGTATTTTGAACAACAAACAACAAATGTTGGGTATTTTGTATATTGCTTTTACATATTCAAGTGCTTTACACAACAAAACACTTAACATTTTGGCTTATTTTCAATAATTAAATTAGTTCTGAATTATAGTAGGAAATAGACCCATCAAGACCCATCCACTCGGCATGTGTTACACATCTGAATACTCCAAATAAACTGAGATGCATTGATCTAGAGCTTTTGCTAGAGGAACCGTCCCACAAACACAGGACAAAACCCCTGTGATAACATGTTATAGAGGGTAGCAGAGATTGTTACATCTGTATTGCAAATATAATCTTTTGCACATAACTGTCTGCATTTTAAAAATATATTTTGGGCCAAAGTTTTATCACAAAACAATGTTTCAGGCACAAGGCAAAAATTCACAACTATTTGATGTAACTTTTATAGGCTTTAAATCTGATTTCCTGACCAGGTAAGAGTGCCTTGAATGGCTCCTTTCACATCAAACTCATCTAAATGAGTTGGTTTATATCATAGTGGTTCCTTTATGCACACATTTTCATCAGCTTTCATCTTTAAAATGTTAATATGGCCCCTAAGTGGCCTTATGATGTTATCTTATTCTCCTTCTCCTGGCCTTGCTGACAGTGATGCAGCCCAAAAGAGCGGAGGGCATGCATTAGGCCCCTCATTCAACCACACCATAGACCAGCTTTGCAATGTCCAAATTTCTTTCATGTGAAATCGGAGTAGGCTTTAAAAAGTAATTCCGTGAAACAACTAGTCAGCCACCGTTACCACAGACACTCCACAGCACCGCCACAACTTATGCCTCGGCCGATGACACATCCAAATATTTATGGTAATCGTTGCGCCCTTGCTCTGAACGCTGTAACTAATTTCAGCCTGTCTCGCTCCCTCTCTCTCTCACTCTCTCCCTCTCGTGTGTGTGTTATCACTTTAGCAGAGCCGTAATGTAAACACTGCATTACAAAAGTGCCCTTATTGCACATGAAGGAATAAAACGAAGGCCCATTTTGGCACTTACCCAGCGTGTCTTATAAATAAGTAATAGCCCTGGACATGTAGTGGTTAGTAGTGGTGGAAGCGGGTCCATGCATCAGCCCCACCTCTGTTTGCGTTGTGCATATTTCATAAGCTGAGGGTTTGCAGGGAGGGGGGGGCGCTGGTTAAGGAATAAAAGGCGACCATACAAGGGCCCCGTCTGTTCACTGTTCTCTGTCACGGCTGACGCTACTATTAATAATAGTGGTCTAGGTGTCCTCACGGCTGTCCAAGAGTCTGTGTTGTTTTTTCCTCGGCCTTCCTGTGGATGACAACAAAATTGGGGCCCTGTTGTAGCCATTAAAAGCCTGCCTGTGAGGACGCAGAGCAGATCGAGGAATGTTTGCCTCGAAAAATTACACGTGCTGTTTCCTTTACAGTGCACAGGTCACCGCGGGTCTCAATGGCACCACTATGCAGCGGAGGCCTGGAGATATTGCTCAGCTGAAGTGATAGTCAGGTTTAATAAGGGAGATCAGGATCTGATATTAATGCGGAATCCTCTGGGAAATTTGGCTTGATTCTAGGTTAACCCTTCACATTTTTTTTCCATGGCCCACAAACGGTTCACCGTGGGCACCCTAGAATTAAGCGTCATAGTGATTAACTAGAGATAACACATTAGAGTACGTAATATGACAGCTGCAGAAATTGAGAGAATAAGTGGCAATCACTGGGGTCCAAGGAGTATCTGTGAACTGGGCCAAGTAGTGAGAAGTTAAATCAATTGACAGCTTTTACAGGTAAACGACAAAACATTTGAATTTTGTAAATGTTATGTAAGGATTTAAAACACAGTTAACTGTCACAAAAACAGTGAAAAACATGTTGTAGCTTGTAGTAGTGACATATTTTATGACAGATTTCTTTGAATTTCAGTAAAGAGCATCTACTTGCCATTATGAATGAGTCTAAATGTTTTATTTTGATTGACTGTTGGTGGCCATTTTGTTGTCAGACAAATGGAACTATGGGCAATGTGAGCAAATGTACCCAAGCATAAACATAAAGGCCACATTTAGTGTAAATGGTTCTTCAGACATTGACATTTATAGTTTAGTTCCCCCTATAGACAAAATGTCACAAAAATGTAGCATGTTTCCAAAGATTGTAATAGTAATGCAACATGGAAATTGTGGATAGACTTTTGCATTACAAGATACTGCTTAATGAAGCTTCGTAGGGTGGCCCTACCACACAGCAAAGCTATACTGAGCTATGGTCACGCACCATGTAGAAAACACCAGATTTCCTGATTTTTGGTGAAATGGTTGAAAAAAACCTTGTGCTAATCCTAAATCAGGGGATATTATTGCGACGGGAAATGCCTAAATAGGGACACAAATCAGCCATGTGGGGCTATAAGCAAACTAAGTAACATGTGGATTTGAAAAAGAAAAAAAAATACATGTGGATTTGTGGGAATCAAAATTTGGTATAAAAACAAAAACGAGGAGAAACAATCTACAAACACTATATGACTATAAGCACTTGAGGTAAAAACGATGTGGTTTGTATAATCTTTGTTATTGTCTGCGTTTTTGTGGTACTTTACGATGGCCATTTTAAATTCTGTTAAATTTTCCAAGATGTAGTCCATCAGCCAAACCATATTTGATATTCAAAAGATCATTGTGACAAAGGTTCTAAAAATCTGATTTTAGATCAGCGCTCCTGGCCTTGGTTTGTGAAATCAGACCAACAAGACAATCAGTGTCTTCACCCACTGTATGAAAAGCTGGATGTGGTTTAAGCAGGCTAAGTGAAATTTTGGGGTCTGTATAGAATATTGACAAAGAAAACTTCAGATCTCAAAAATGTCTTGACTAATCACTTACATTCGGAATAAGTGGATTTTTTTGCTGAACTTTAGATGGTTCAATTAAAAACCACATTAAAAAAACATATCATACAAATACTGAGTGTGTTTCAGTCAACATGTTTAGTTATTGGTATTTATTTGAAAAAATGTGGAACAGTTCCATCTCTAAAAATTCGTCTCCAGATGAGAGAATAAGAAATACATTTCTGAGAATAGCTAGAAAAATATCTTCAGTACTTCCCCTTTGGAGCTCCTACAGGCTACATGGTCAAAAACCACATGCTACCCAGCCTATGGCGACACCGGCCTGTCTCCTCAGTGTTTGAGAAGTAAACGTAATGAACAAACATGGCAAGAGTGCAGCATGCCTTTGGAGCCAAGCCTTTAGCATGTTACACGTATCTGAGCCATTTCTGTCAATTCAGTTTATTTGTTCCTTAGTACACTTTCGAAAATGAGGGTTCCTAAACTGCCTCCCTGGCAAAGTCTTCGCCTAGTATAGAACCCTTAGATTATGTGGAGGCTTATCCCAACCTCATATACAAAATGGACAAAAGTGTTGTGACAACTAACCACTACACCAACAGGGACTTTAAGGACATTACATTCAAATACATAGACTTTAATAAGGAGTTGGTCCACCTTTGCAGCAATAACAGTTTCCACTCTGGAATGCTTTCCATGGGATTTTGGAGTTTCTGTGGAAATTTGGGCCCATTTATTCTGTAGAGCATATATGAGGTCAGGCACTAGTGTTGGATGAGAAGACCTGGTTCACAATCTCTATTCCAGTTCATCTCAAAGGTGTTGGATGGGTTTGAGGTCAGTGTGGGTCAGTCAAGTTCTTCCACACTCAGTCAAGTTCTTCCACGTCTTTATGGAGCTTGCTTTGTGCTCTGGGACACAGTCATGCTGTGAAGGTTCTTCCTCAAACTGTGTCCGCTAAGTTGGAAGCATGGTGTTGTCTAAAATGTTATGGTCTGCTGAAGCATTAAGATTTCACTTGAAGTAAGGGGTCTAGCCCAAACCCTGAACAACAGCTGTGTCCCAATACTTTTGTCCATATAGTCTCTTAAAACCATCCATCAAAAGGAATCTAAAGTTATTCTACAGCATAGCTTTTCCATTATTGCAGCTCAGGTAATGATCTGAAGTAAGCTACCACACTTCAGGCCTACAGCGGTACTGAGCTTCTTCTGAAGGACTCCAAACCTATGGCATGTGTGTCCCCACCTCCTCACTCTCTTTCATTCACACACATTAAAACAGAAGCTTTGCACATTAACTATTCCACAGCAGCTTCTGTTTAGTCCCTTTCATCATCGGATAGTTGTTTTCCATCACAGATGCGAAAACAGAGCCCCTGAACATACAATATTAAATAAAATCGTGCATGCGGTAAATAAGTGTGAAATAACTGTCAAAAGTGATACCGTTCTACAAATTGGAAACAGGGTTGCAAAGAACACGTAGCCTAATTTTTGAGACTTTCCAATTGCTTATGATTTATTTCCTACTAAAAAACTCAACATTTCATTCATGACAGCCCACAAGCCTCCTTTGAACTCCCAATTGAACTTCGCTTGAGACACACACTTAGTCTGACTGCTGGAACTCGGAAGAATGCAGCTTGCTAAATCTAATTGTAGATGTTTTATCCCATGCCCGTATAAATCATATCTGTAATTACATTTTCTGATCCAAAAATCTGATAAAGGTTAAAAGCTGATAATCACTCGACTCTCCCAGATGATCATGTGAGTACATGGAGGCAACATCAGACACGTCCATTCACTTTTTTTAAGTTCATAAAGGGGCAAACACATGAAACCTTTTAATCCATTAACATAAATCCAAAGTAGTCCCCATACAGTGGCTAATTATATCCATTTTGTCACATTTAACAGCAGTGTAAAATAATAATGCAGCATTCTTCATATGACACAAGTTCTTTGATTTTATTTAGAACCATTTATCTTATTTTGGAACGACATGTGCTATAAAAAAATGTACCTTTTTTCACTCCCTCTCTCTCTGTCTCTCTCTCATTCGCTTTCTGTTTCTCTCTCTCTCTCTGTCTCTCTGTCTCGCTCTCCGTCTCTCTCTCTGCCTCTCTCTCTCTCTCTCTCTCTCTCTCTCTCTGTCTCTCTCTCTCTCTGTCTCTTTCTCTCTCTCTCTCTCTCTCTCTGTCTCTGTCTCTCTCTGTCTCTCTCTCTCTCTGTCTCTCTCTCTCTCTGTCGCTTTCTCTCTCTCTCTCTCTCTCTCTGTCTCT
>JBBPDB010000040.1:7596607-7617197 GCA_037974465.1 Brachypetersius altus
AAATTAAAGTGATCTGGGAGAACATTTGGAGGCATATTTATGGTTTACACTATAAAAACAGGCATTGGGATAATTTTGGGGAGGGGGGCATTTTAATCTAGATTCATCTCAAGATTACAATGAGATTAATCTAGATTAAAAAAATTAATCTATGCCCACCTCTAATAATTATCAACCTTTGCTGAATAATCAGCCTGCTGTAAAAGAGTTTGTACTGCAAATATTACGTATACCATGTAGTGAGTTCTGGCCTGTGAGTTCAATAGCTTAGACACTAACTCACTAACACAACAAATATCACTAAAGTCATGCTCTCAAAATTAGCTCTCTTTTTCTCATTTTTCTTCCGAGGCCATTCCTTGGCTGTGTTCAGCTCACTGAGATGCCTCCTGAATTTTGAATATGTTGCCTCCTACGTTTATGAACCACAATCAATCTTTTCCATGGGAGGCAGTGTTCATAGGTTTTAGCACCCAGAGCCTCAACGGTCCCAACAGTAAGTGGCTGTAATATAAAAAGAGGGTTTTAAGCAGCAGCCAGATGTGGTGACAGACTGTGAAAGTGAATAATAGAAGAGCAGAGAATGCATACATATCTACCTTGGTCTGCAGAAACCAGTTAGATATAGGAAACTCAAAAACGTGATTGATATTTTTGTACAAAAAAGCCAAAAAGAAGATCATCAGGTTATCACATAAATTAAAATAATCTGTGTGTTTAGTATAAAACACAAATGCCTTCACAACCTTGAAACAAAAACAAGAAACAAGTAAGCAGTTACACCAGTAATAATAATAACTCAGTATTATATATATATATTTTTTATAATGCATGGATGTAAGTGTATGAATGATTTATATACCTATAACTATACATTTATATGGGGCTATTAGTGTCCATTTGGTGTCGAAAGTTCAGAAATACAACAGCAGATTACCATCTGCTGCATCTGTAGTTTCTAGTCAATTACCAACAACAGTCAGTTCAGCCCCTTTCTCTGCACGGAAGAATAGAAGACCTGTTGACCTGTTACAATGCAACGACAATAGAAGCAGCTACCCCTTGGCTTCTAGTATAAGCGTGTTGTCAGTCAATAGAGTTTCTGCTGTCTTCTTGGTACAGCAAGATTATTGTCCAGAGTAACAGACAGAGACAGCAGGTAGTGATCAGATGGTTTTTTTTCATTAAAAAGGTTCCTCAAAAGTTTCCTCAAAAACTTCAAACCTACGCAAAAGATGAATCTTAAAATGGTAGTGTAAGCATCCCACTGAACTCTCTCACATCTTGTTAAGAGGATCTTAACATTAAAATGTTAAGGAAACAGGACCCAGGATGTTTTGATGTGCTTTAGAGAAACTTGTGTGAAGTGTTTAATGCCTTTAAAAGCTCCTTCACAGGAAATGGTGATGACTACACAGCCTGATGCTTGAGACATTGTTTCATAACACTTGTGAGAACATTATGGCCTTAAAATAATATTTAAAATCCATTTCCGATAAAGAGGAACATGTGAGCACTGTGAGGTAGAATATTCCCCACCAAAAATCTGGATTTTTTTTTCTTCCAAATCCACATTTTGTCCTCGTCCTAAATTTATCGCTTCTCCAAACCAAAACTGTGGAGGATACTAGAGCCTATTGTCACGGTGGCGAGGGCTAGGCCTCCGGGACAGAGAGCTAGCATGGGAAAAACAGTAGGCAGGCACCCAGAACTCCATGCTGATATGTTTATTGATACGAGGCAAACAATAGGAGCTCGAGGGCTCAAAAGAAAACAAGGCTCAGGGCCAAAACTGGATGTGGTTTCCTACAGGACACAGACAGCTCCAAAAGACGAAAGACCGACACAGAAACACAGGCAGACGGAACTTAAGTACACAAGCATGAATACATTCAGGTGGGAACCAAATCACAGGACCGGGAACACATGGGGTAAACAGACACGTGACACGGGGAGGACTAAACAGGCAGTAATGCACAGACAGGAACATGGGGGACCCCTAGTGGGTCTGCTAGGGAATACAGAGACAGAGACACAGGGCAACAAGGAACCTAAGAACACATGACACAGACAGAACCAAGGCATGCACGTGAACAGGACAAGGCAGGGACAGGGCTTAACAGAGAAACACAGAACCACACAAGTACGGGGTAAACATGACACAACAAGAACAAGTCTGACACAGGACTCAGGGAACACAGAACAGGAGCAGGACCAGAGACAGTTTAAGGCAGGGACATGAGGCGGGCAAGGAGACATAGAGGGAGGACACGAACACAGAACAGGCACACAGGACGAACAGGAAAAGGGACACAGGTGGAAGGGGCAGACACACAAGCTGGAGAACACGCGGACAGGGCAGGGCTACAAGACAGGCAGGGAGAACGCGAACATAGGACAGGCAAACAGAAAAAACAAAAAACCGAGCCATGACAGTAATGTAAAACTTGTAATGTAAAAGCTCCACCATTATTGACTCACGTTTCACTTTTATTTACTTTGACAGTGTTTACACTGTAAAAAATCTTTGGTGATGCAACAGTGAACCTCATTTCTCTAAATCGTTCTCATTTTTAAGCAATTCAAAGGGTAATCCAAATATTTCTCAAAGAATTAAATAATTGAGATGTAAACAGGGGGGGTTTCTTGAGAAACTTACAGAGTCAGAATTGTTGACAGGGTGGTGATTGCAACCAGATGTCTAAAGCATTTAATGTCTCTAAAAGCTTCCTCACACAAAGGTAAAGCACAAAGATGACAAACAAATAAACACATGTTCATGGGGAATGTAGGCAGCTTGCTAAAAACCTGAAAATCTGATTTAAGAACAGATTACAACAGTTGCAAAGTCGTGATTGTGGGTAGAATTTTACATTCTAAACAGATGCTTCTTTGCAAACTGCTCGCACCATTTTACACAGAGGAAGCCTCCTAAATTGCTATGATTAAGAATAATACAGAGCCAGTTAATAGCTTTAATTCATTAAAACCCTGTTGCAAAGACAACAGCAATCAGGGTTCTGACTTTCTTATGAAGCCTATTGCCTACTACTACTTCACACGTCTGATAAGATAGTCCCTAAAGAAAACACAATCCTACAGATTTACCCATGTTTTCCATAATCAGCATTTCACATAAAAATAGGAAGGGATATATATGTTCACTGGTACTTTTAGTAAGTAAATAGACTATTTTTGTGCTGTAGACCACATGGGGACCTTGTCTCCAATACTATAAAGAAACTCAAGGCAGTACATAGTGAGCCTCTACACCATTTGTCTATGCATATTTTCTTGCAGAATGTATTGAATTATTAATTTTTGTGTAGAAAAATAAGTAAAACTCTGTTAATAGGACTAAACATATTTGTAAAATGATAAACTGTTTGTTTTGGGCAGCCATGACACATTTTGGATATATATAAAAAAACTTACTGCCTAATTGCTGAATATAACATTGAAAAAAAAAAAAGATTTCCCCCTTCCAATATGTTAAACGAAGCGAATAAATAGAAATTGTGCACTGAAATGAGCAGGAAAATGGCATGTTTACACATATTTCAAACTTTTGCACATGACTGTATGTAAATAAACATGTGTGGGAAGTTCTATTATTGAACATTTTACCCACATTTTAAGTGCATACGATATATATGTGAGGAATGGGAGTAAGACACTGTTTTTTAACAAGGTATCACTGTATGCACACTATTTTTTTTGACCTTTATTCTTTTCATATGCAAAATGTCAAGAGGGCACGTTCTCAAAGACCTCGTCAACTGAGCTGAGAATGAGGGAAAATAAATAAATAAGTTAAACAGTATAGCCTCAAGACATTTTGCCTCAAAATGGTGAATCACTCGTTTTTTTTTTTTCAGGACGGCCAAATGATGTGCTAAACGTGTTCAAAGATTAGCCTTGATGCATTTTCCCTCCTTTGTGCACGCAACGTTACTTAGTCACTGTAGCCTGTCAGAGCAAATTTCTGTTCGTAACAACCGGACCCCTGTTAATCCACCACTATAGGCACATTTTCAAGCCTCTTCACTTACAAAAAGGCCTGGCCATCCATCATCATTTCACTGCTGGAAATGGGGCCTACTTACCTCTAAAGGTTAGCAAATGCAATGTCAAGTTGATTTAATTGCAACTCTTGCTGTCATCCCTCTGTCTCTAACAGATATAAAATGGAGTTTGTACTCGCGCTTGTCAGAGCAGGCCATCCAGTTCTGTACCTAAAATACAGGCCGCCTATTTACTACTCTACTTAATTTGTTTATTCAGTGCTAGTAGCGATTGTCTGTGTGTGTGTGTGTGTGTTTGTGTGTGTACTTGGATGAAGTCACCCCTTGTACTTGTCAAAATATTTTGTTGTAGGCTTCAGATTCCGATTATATAACTGTCCTGTACTCTACTTTACGAGAATTACACAATTACAAATTACATAATAACTGCATTTAAGTGAAATTACATTTAAATTACAGTTTAGTATGCTCTAACCACTTTTTCTTGCTTGCTTCATAATTACGTTGTGACAAACACATCAAAATATGAAGGATGCTTTTTCTTTCTACAAAACAAGACTGAATAAGACTCTTTAGTTGAAATATATAATAAACTATTATATGTACAAATAATCTAATTATATCATTTGTAAAATATTTAAATCCTCTTCCACTTTTAGGGATGTACAATCATTTCTGTATATCTGGATAAATATGTTAAATGAAATTACCAGCATTAGACAGATGAGTGATATTTGAAACTGATATTTTATGCTTTTATTGCACTAGATAGTTACAAGGCTAAAATGTCGGCATTTTATTCAGTGTACTGCATGTACTGCAAAGCTAATACATTTATTAGCACGTACAAGACACACATTGGTTATTGTCATCAGTATCACATTCGTATTTCAGGGTATTCCGCAATTGGCCCTACAATCAGAAGGTTGTGGGTTCGAATCCCAACTGCTAGTGTGACCACTGAGGTTCCCTTGAGCAAGGTACCGTCCCCTCACACTGCTCCTCGGGTGCCCCTTGTTGGCGGCAGCCCACTGCCTCACTTAGTGAATGGGTTAAATGCAAAGAAAAGAATTTCACACTGCTGTGGTGTGTTCACAAGTGACTATAAGGGTTAATAATTCATTTAATCATGGCAAATTCCACCCTCTGGTTAAGTTTTCCCCTACAAACCTGGGAGAGTAAAAGCTAGCCCATGCTTTCCCATGAACAGCACCATCTTGAAGCTCATCACACTTAAAGGAGGATACTAACTCCCAATCTGTCACATCTGCCAACTGTTGCCTGCAACTGATGGGGGTGGGGTGGGGTGGGGGTGGTAGTGAGGTGGGGTGGTTTGGGTGGGTTGGGTGTTCATCTTCCTTATCCTCCGGAGAATGTGGGGGCATATATATATTTAAAGCCTGTACACCTCCAGAGATAAAACTCATGACTAATCAGTTATGGGGTCTAGTAGCATATTCTGCACTTTCAACAAAATTTCAAAAGTATAGTTCCTTTTAAATTACACTATTTGTTGTTATTGCCCACAATAATTGCAACTTCTATGGATTAAAAGCTTTGCTCTTGGTGTTTTCCTCCCTCATGCGAGATGTATTGCGAGGACATTTTTTGCAAACTGCTCCTACAGTTTTACACAGATGATGCCTCCTCATTTGCTATAATTAAGACTAATACAGAGGCATTTAATAGCTTTAATTCGTGAGGAAAAAAAACCTGTTGCATAGACGTTAGCAATCAGGGCTGAGGTGTTCTGATCTGCTTATGGAGCTTACGGCCTGACACAATGTTTCTCGGGGATGGCAGTGTATTCATCCACCCACTGGAGCCTCATGCCACCCACCACAGAGTCTGACTCACCTAGCTTCACAGCTTTCCACGTCTGATGCCACATCGCTGCTGGAGAAGACATTCAAGTGTGTGTATTCTGCCTGTGTTCGTGCGCATGTACCGGGTGATTGTGTAGGTGGTGCAACCTTATAGATCCTTTCAACCGAACAATATGGCAGGAAAAGGCCCAGAACTTGCACTCCTCCTTGGGTGTTAAAAGACCCAAAAAGAAGAGATTATCAAGTCCTCTGCTCTTTGGAATGTTTGCTCCATCGCCTCCTCCCCAGCAAATTAAACGCTACCAGCGGCAAACATGTCCAAAACAGTTTGCAAGATTGAGGTCATGCCAGAGGGGGGTGGAGCTGACCCCAGAGCAGACAAAGCACCGCTTGACTGAAGCATTTAGATCTTGTTAAAGAATTAGGGATGGCCATTTATACTTGTGACATTCTACAGTCTATAAAAAACATCATTTTTGGAAAAAAGATTCTGTTATAGTTGGAAAAGATGCTTTTTCGTGACACGTTTTTAAATAAAACTTTGAGCAATTACAAATTGACCAAATCTGGCATCCAGAGGGGGATGGTATGTAGTTTGGGAAAATAAATGAAAAGTTTCAAAAGTGAAAGGATGCTGCTGGTGTCACCAAACAAAAAGTACATGTTAGTTTTCTTAATATAGAACAACAACAAATTTACATTTTACAGTTATAAGACTTCAAAACTTCCTTTGCTGGAAATGTACTTTTAAGTTTTATTGACCAATTTAATATTCCTCTACTTTCCTAAATTAAAGGACATTTCTGCATAAACAGCTGAAAACATATGACATCTCTCCCGTCTAGCTTTTTGCTTCGTTCTCCACCATTAACTAAAGATTCAGTTGCAGAGGCCCTCTGGAATTTTGTTCTCAGGTATTTGCTACAATGGGAGGAACAGGAAATGGTCAAGCTCCCAGTAAAGTGTCTCTGATAACATACAACTTCCAAAACTGAAAAAGTAAGTTTTGATGACATCACACAGTCTTACCATGTGAATATTACTGCTCATGTCAATGTTATCTTTATACTACTAA
Source organism: Brachypetersius altus (assembly GCA_037974465.1). Lineage (NCBI taxonomy): Eukaryota > Metazoa > Chordata > Actinopteri > Characiformes > Alestidae > Brachypetersius > Brachypetersius altus. Next base: position 7,603,534 of record JBBPDB010000040.1, read on the forward strand.
TCTCTACTATGTGCAACATAGTTCCAACCACTATTTGTGACAGTAATTCACTTAACTGTGTTACTTATTCATAGTACTTATACCCGGCATTTGTGTATATATTATAGTGTATTTCATCTTGGGTTTTTTCTACAACTTTTTATTGGATTCATTTAGATTATAGATTTTATATTGTTCTTGTTTCTGTGTGTCTGTGCAGTCATAACATAAACAATTTCCTCTTTTTTGATTCGGATTTTGATTATGAAATGCAACAGTATTTTTGCCATTTCAAAACGCATGAGCTGCACCATCCTCTGAAGCAGCCAGTCATCACACGTCATAATAAAACAAGCTCAACACGCTCGCGCCGTGGCCTTCCCACCCTCCCTTGTCTTACAGCTCCAACCACCAAATGACTTCCTGCTGACATTTGATCTCCACCTCCCAGGGATTCGTGCTGTAGTGTCACTCTCCGTCTCTGATGGAGCTCACTCAATTAGCTGAGGCCGGGCTGTGCTGGTGGCGCTCAGGTCTGGAGCCCTCTCTGCTCACCTCTAATTAGGCACGCCTGCCTCTCAGCGGGGAGGCCTCACCTCTGGATCTCCGAGGCGTGACTGACTCACACTGGGATGCATCACGGTTCCTCTCACTCCTCACCGGTCTAAACAGCACCTCTTAGACGAACGTGGTTCATTCTTTTGAGAGGCTGAAGTCGGAGGTGTGAAGGAGCCGAACAGACACGCTCTTTTATTATTGTGGGGACAGATGAGCACAACTGATTAGCTGCTCTTCAGCTGATGAAAAAGTTTAGCTCACCTTGGAAGTGGCTATTTTAAAAGTTTTTATTCTGGAAGGTGCCATGGTGATTCATTCACCATTAACCTCTTAACTCTCTGTTTACTATTCAATTATTACTGCCAAGTCCCATTGTCCTGGATGTAAGTCACAAATTCAATGACTCAACTCCAAATCCAAAAAAAGATGCCTCAGATGTTGACTTGACATCCAGAAATTGACATCCAGAGTTGAAGAAACATAGAAACGTTTTTTTAAAGTAACTGGAATAGGAGCGTCAAAACTACAGCTAAAGTTTCATTTACACCCCTAACAGCTTTTTCCTTAAGAGAAACCATAGCTAGCAAATGTCTACAAAAGAGACCAGTTAGTCACAATAGTCTTAACTGACAGTTAAGATAAGAGAAGATAAGATGAGATAAACCAAGAAAAGTAGAATAGAATAAAATACTATACTAACAATACAGTGTAAAATGTACACTACACAATCTAGAAATGTGAATATGGACATCTGTATTGTAAAATATATATATATATGTATATGTAAACTATATGTAAACTAAGTGTAGACTTAGGCAAGTTGTATGTATGTACACATTGAGTATATGTGTATATATATACAGAGTGGACATAAACGTAAATATAAAAACAGTGTAGTTGATAGCTAATGGTGGTACAAGTTCCAATGCAGGGTCATAAAAACGTGCATTCAGTGTTAGACCATACAAACATTGAAAATTTGATGTAACATGAAACAGTAAATGCCATTACCTTTACCGGTAATCTAAAGGTTGAGACATCTAAAAATCTCTTTTTCTGGAAAGAGATGCTAAAATTCTATTTGCCTGGAAGATGAGAACATAATTGGTGTAAAAATGCCTTGCAGTAAAAATGCCTTGAAATAAGTCAATTGGTTAGATGTTTAAATTTATCGATACTAAAGAACTTCATAAGCCAAAATCCTTACTGCACACATGCTATTTGTGTGGAATGCTATGAGCGGGAGCAGACAGCAAGCGCGGAGCAAAGCGATGACGGTGCTGAAGTTAATGAGATTAATGTTGGAGCCACTTCCTCTCAACACTTTTGGCTTGGGCTTCAGTCCTCTGAGGCACAAGCACTCATACAACCCTCGACCCTCTTTCCTTTAAAGCCAGCAACCCAATTCTCTGGATTACACCCCCTCTGAGAGAGCAGCGGCAGAGGGGAAGAGAGTGAGGGAAATGAAGAGAGATGAAGAGAGGGAGGGCCCCTGAGCCAGCATTGCCAGTCCAGTTGTGTTTGTTTTGCCATGGTGGTGCAGTGGGAACAGAACTAGACTGGCCTCAGCGCTTCCACTGGAAAGCTCAGGTGATGAATGCATCGGGCCAATCTAGGACACTGCAACGGAAGCACCATAAATTTTGCAACCCTTGCATGGTATTGCACTTGCATTTGGTTTTAGTTCTTTGAGGGGACCACATGCCGATGGTGGTAAAAAAACATGACCACTTGGAACATGTGATGACTATTGGCTCACCTTCACCAGAAATAACTGCACTCTTCATCAAAACTGTAGTCTTTTTTAAATAAAATGACAGGAATGGTTGGAGAGGTTAACTTTAAGTCTTTGTATTCACAAATTGTATTCGTAAGCAATGTGGCATACGTTCACTTCAAATGAATTTGCCTTTTTAAAAGAACCATTTCTGTCAATTCTGTTTAGCCTGTAAGCAAGTTTTTTAGGTACGCATTCAATAGTTTTTAAAAAGAACTGGAAATGCCTCAGTGCTGTGCTTGAATAATCTACTACTTTTTAAAGTTGCATTAGCAAATGTTAAGGTTTGTATTTTTGTACTCTCTAAAATCAACCAGTTTCAGAGTTTGACTCAACAACAGTAGTTCAGTAGTTCTTTTCTTTACAGTAAATATTAGTAAATCCAGGAAAACATTTTTAAAATGGCAAACTTTTAATATGAAAACAAAATCAAGGGACCGAAGACATCATAGAGACAAAGAAAAACGACAAAATTAACAGTGAAATTGTAATAGATATTACAATGTTCAAAACACATAATAAGAATCCTCGAAATATCAGATTTAAAACCTTTATTTGTATCTAGTTTTAACTTAGGTATGAGGAAGCTGAGCATGCTCTCACTCACTTGTTTGGTCAGTGTAGCTGAGGGGCTGAAAATAGGGGCGAGCTATTATACAAATTAGATTTTAAACACTGTAATAATTGATACCAAATTAACGATATTTCAGTCATGATGAAAAGAATGACCTGGGATGTGTTCAGTAAAGCACTGCTGAGCATGGCTTTATAATAATTTAATGTAAATGAAATTAATCAATGATATGATAAATAATGTAATTCATTATAATCAGTGAATTTGAGAGAGAGACAGAGAGAGAGAGAGGCAGACAGACAGACAGACAGGGAGAGAGAGAGAGAGAGAGAGAGAGAGAAAGAGAGAGAGAGAGAGACATATTAACTGTACATGCACAATGTTCAAATCAAATATTTATATAATTTATAACATTATATAAACACAATTCATGTGAAAAGTATTTGTCCTCTTGATGTACAATGAAGTTAATTCCATATATCCTTTTTTGTTTCTGTGTAAAATCATTTCTTGGAACAGTGATGCTGCTCTTTATGTAAATGGAATCTACAAATATTCTTGGGTGACACATTCGCACTGAACGTTCCTGAGAAATTCTTTAAGTGAGCGCATGTACATATGAATGGTTGTTAAGAGGTTAGTGTGATTGTGTCTGAGTGCGTGTGTGTGTGTGTGTGTTTAGGGGTTAAAGATTACAGCTGTCTCTTGGCTGTGGGAAGTGGTTCAGGACTGCTTCCCATTGGTCATTCCCATGAACCCTGAGTGCTGCAGAGGGGCACGGTGGGAGGCCACAGCAGGGACTTTCTGCATATCAGCCCCACGCCACATTGTGACAAATTGCCAACTATTTATCGACAAGTTTATGCTGGGTTTTGAGAGATGCCAAGAGAACACTATGCAGAAACTGATTAGAATGAGAACTGGACACTGTGTCCGAGTGTATGTGCCTGTTTAATGCATTTCAGAACAAGAATGTCCTGACTTAAAAAATAAATAAAGCAGAGAAAAGCAGGCCTATTTTATGAGACCTCTTATTACTACATAGTGATTATAGATTCATATAAACTATACATACACAATGTTTAAAAGTTAGAAATCTTGGTTATTTGGTATACAATAAACACACACACACACACACACACACACACACACACACACACACACACACACATATATATATATATAGTACATATATATATAGTACTGTTCAAAAGTCTTAGTCACCTTTACAAATAGTTTAAAGACAATTTTTCAGTGATAATTCATCTTACTGCTAAGTTAACATCCTAAAAAATGATTGAAAACAGTAAAGCTGTAAAAAGGATTAAGATTTGTTTTGTTTGTAAAAAGGTAGCTGATATTGTGTTAGCTGGTGAGGAGAACACAGGTTCAGTTCCAGATTTCTCCTCGGTTCCTCCAGGATAGCAGGAACTTTTGTGAACTTCCAACAGCAGCTCCTGATTTAATTTACTGAAGAACTGATCGAGTTACACCAGGTTTCTGATGGAAATGACAAGTAATAATACACTTCCACAAAGAACGCACAGATATAATGTACATATAAACACTATTTACTGTGTAATGTTGTATTTATTCTATTTAGGTTTATTTGGTATATTTAGTAATATTCATGTGAAAAAAGAGCACACACTGATCATGTGAATGGTTTTTAAATATTGTTTTTGTAGGCGCCAAGGACTTTTGCACAGTACTGTCTATGGATTTAGTGCAAATTAAGGTTTCATTTTAAGAACAAATCAGACATCACTATTGTGGAATCATTCTCCAGTTAAATGGCAAAGGAGACTCGTTTCTTCTTGGTAGAAAACCAGAAGAACCAGTGTGGCTTTGCAATTTGACTTCAAATAAAGTCTAATGCACATTAGGATAATTCTGTGCTTTATCTTTTTAAAGTATACATGTGGCAAACCTGTAGTTTTTTCATACGTGGATCCAAAAAGGTATTGAAAATAGGACTGCTTTCGTGTTTATCTGGGCTCAAATCCTCTATATTTTTTTAAGACCAAGGGAGTAAGATATAATGTCCATGGCTTTAAATCTCATTCTGTGGGGAAGTCATTATGCTGTGTAGGAGTGGAGCTCAGTGAGATTTTTGTGGGACCATGGAATGGTTCTTCGTCAGAAGGTCCCCAAGGATATGAGTATGGTAAACACGAGTGGTCATCCACTTATTAACCTCCTGGCTACCATCTTTCCACAACTCCTGTCAGCTATTGGAGCAGAGCTTGGAAATCCCCCAAACTGAAAGGGCCTCCAGGTCAGACTAAATTAAGCAAGTAATTTCAGATCAAGACAAAAAATTCCTAGTCTCCTGAGTGGGGCAACCTGACTCTGAAAAATAATTGCAGTCGCGTACAGAAGGCCACTTGTAGCTCATGGGCTCTGTTTGTGCTATCGGACCAAGCATGACCTCATGTGCTCTTGCAAGATGTTTCTCTCTCTTAGCTCTTCACATAAAGTGAGTTCTTATGAGAAAAGGACCTGATTGTTTGTCTGATATGCCGTTTTCGTAAGTTTCACCCCAAAAGCAATCACATTAAAGAAGAAGTAACATGGTGACGTTGAGAACAACCTTTTCCTGTCCTTCTGAACTGCAAAGCCAGGTGGCTAAGTTAAGTTATTTATCTGTCCATCCCTGGACATCTCCAAGTTTTTAACAAATTAAGTAGCGTTAGAGCTGAAGAAACAAAGAAACCTCTCATCTGCCCCTCGGGTCTTGAAATGAGACCAAAAAGTTGCTGTGATGCTTTCATATAATAGAATATTATGAGGTCAAGAAGCTGCGGGTCACATTGTCCCATGCTCTTCATAGAATTACGCATATCACACTTTCTCTATTTGTAAAACTTCGCTCTCAAAATCATGAGATTCATTTGGAAGAATTAACTGAAATGTAAATTAGTTTAGAGCTGAATAACAGGGCTTGATGACTTTTATTTGAGAAATGGAAAGCAAGGCTTAATCTGCAGTAAATGAAATGAACACAGATGTAAAGAACACTCACTTAGACCTGTTATCCAGTTTTTTGGAGACCGTCACCCATTGTCAGAAGGAAGATTTTAGCAGTTCAGGTGATTAAGATACACACTGTATTTCCTTTTGCAAAAATGTTCACAGTATTATCAGCATAATAATCGCAAAATGATAAAATATGGGTCGAATAATTGTTCTTCACGTACTAAGCAAACATTAAACCTCTTAAACTGTGTGGTATCAGTTACTGATCTTAAGGTTTGTTATTCAGTAACTACAATACATTGCTGTCATGTTGAGAATAATTGGTAGTTTGGGTTAATCTGCTCCATCCCAAAATTCACACAGTATTCCAATTACCACTTACCAGAGTGAGAAAATGATATTTTTGTGATGTAGTTACTAATTCATCTGCGTAGACCTGCAGCTGTGAGGCTAACAGTGTCATCAAACACAGGAAGTCACAAGTCACTTAAACACCCAAATCATCTCCGTAAAAACATCAGTAAAATATCTCTCGTTCTGCCCAAAACTCATTTGGCTCTTTATTAATTTGAAGTAGACTTGTGGATGTGGTTTAGGACTAATGCTGGCCAATGATTAACATTTTTAGCTATGCTCAAAATTAAATAATTATTTCAAAAGTAGTGTTTTGCGCACCTTCATTTTTTAAAGTACTGCTGTTTGGTTTTCAAACACTTTAAACAAATAAGGAGCTTTTTAACAGCAGTTTCTCCTTTCACACAGTCACACAGCTGCTGTAAATCTCAATCAAAGCAAATATAAAACCAAAGCTATTTGCCACTGTAAGGCATCCACATTTGATCTAGTTTGTTATAGAAAAACAAGTTACCATCAGAGTCCAGAGCATGGAAGGGCAAAACCATTATAGCAGCTGCAAAAAGTAAATAATACATTAACGTGAAAATACTGCGTTAACGTGCCCAGCCCTTTTTGGGACACAGTATAACTATTAACTATTAAAATGAACAAAAGTTCACCACCAACAACAAAGCATCCCCTACAGCTCACTTAACTATCCCTCTCTGACCTGTTCAGCAGGGAACCCCTATAACAAGCTTCTTCAGTAACTTTCAGAATTATTTTTATGTAGCCCAGTCATAAGTAGTATTGAATCCAGGGTAGAGAAGTGAATGCCAGACTGAGTTAGCGTGGTGCTAATGTAATATAGTATTTCCATTCAGTGGATAGCAAAATACATAGCAAACTCTTTGTTAGAACCTCAAACTATTCCGAAAAAGTTTTGCTGCATGGCAGGGTGTTTAATACTGCTAAAAGACAACACTGCCATTTGAGGATATTGTTGCCATGAAGGGATGTACTGGTCTTTTGGTTTAGGTTGGTGGTACATGTCAAAGCAACAACACATGAATGCCAGGGCACAAGGTTTCTCAGTGGAACATTGCTCAGAGCATCACATGGCTTCTGATGGCTTGTCTTCTTCTCAAAGTGTCTTCCATTAGACCCAACCACTTTCTTCCATTGCTCCATAGTTCAGTTCTGAACACTCACATGCCCATTGCAGGTGCTTTTGTGGTCAGCATGGGTACTCTGACTAGTCTGCAGCTATGCAACCCCATCCATAGCAAACTATGTGTTCTGGCATCTTTCTGTTATAGCCATTATTTTCATACATTTAAAAAAAAGAGGAAGTCTGAACATGAAACTAATATTTACATTGTGTAGAGTGGGAAACTGAAGGGTGGGCAGTTTAAATGCTACCTTAGCCAAGTTAGCTAGTTAGAAATGGATTGTTTCTCACTGTGCTTGATGTGTGGCTAGAATAAAAAGTCAACCCACCTTGAGAATAAGTGGTTCTAGATGATGAGGAGTTTTTGTTTAAACTGGCATTCTGTATAATGTAGACTAAAAGTTAAGTAGTGGATCCCTAGTTGGTGGCTGCGGATCAAACCAACGGAGAAAGGCCCATCAAAACATCTGTTGAGGTGTCGGTAACATCTGCGGACATAAAGAAACATATATAACTGTCTCTTTGGTTAAGTATTTTGTCAGCGAAATGCCAGAAGCCGGTGTGTTTAAGGGATGGAGTCCAGTCTCTTTGAAGACAGAGCTGTGGAAAAAGGAGATCTAAGGCCCAGGTGAATTGGCAGGTTCACTAAGAGGCTGAAATAGATGTCCTTTCACACTGAGCGAAAGCCCAGGGCAACTGCTCGTCTCAATGCCAAACCTGCCAGGCCGCCAACAGGGTGGGCATGACTCAGAGGGAAATGAATTGTGGGTACGGAGGGTTCTTCTAGCCTTTCAAGACAACACCACTGTTAAGGAAGGCAGCTAGCCTCCAGGCATGTGTCTTAACCAGACAAACATGGGCTATATGCTTCTAAATGGACATTTTGTGGATGTTCTTTCGGAGGCCTTAGTCAGGCTGCTTTGATTTATGCTCACATGTTGAAATGAAGACTGTTTGATAGTTCCACAGTAGAGAAGTGTGGATAGACTGACAGAATCTATTCTGACAAGGAAAAAAAATAAACTCAGTGCTACAAGAGTTTATGGAAAATTACCATTTTGATTACCATCTCTTTAGTATCTTTTGAACAGAAGATGAAAAGGTTTAATGTATCTAAATTACTATTGTGTGCAATGATGACAGTCAGTTTCACCTTTTAATTTTGTATGAAACCATCAAAATAAAGTGTTAGCCTGAACTGCAAAGGGCCACTAACACATTGTTGTATAGTGAAATAGCAACAAACAGCATGGTTCAAAGCACTATGCACCAGTATGGAGCAAGAAGATATATAAGCTGGCATCAAACTCAAGATCGAACACAATTAATCAATGACCTGTTTATATTGGCTGTTTATGAAGGGCATAAAATGATTTCATATTACATATTATATGCAAATGATTTTTTAACCTTAAAAGCTCAACAGTTTCTCACATGAATGATGTCTTCTCATGCTTCGTTTTCTCTTGGAGGTCAACACTTACAGGGTTCTTTTCTATAGGGTTCTCATTTGGTTGATTTTTAAAATCAGTTTACATGAGTTTTATTTTGGATCTGTTCTATTGGTCAATTCAAACTTTTATACATTTTCCAAACAATTAATATATATATTGTGACTGATATTTTTTCATCTGCTATCTTTTTTGTTTGTTTTTTGTTTATATCATTTAAAAACACCAGCTGTGCTCTGCCTACATTTCTTGATGAATAGACCGCTAGAAGTGGTCCAAAACTACAGTACTGTGCAAAAGTCATAGGGACCTATGCAGATTGTTTAAAGCCATTTATCTCAGCGGTGAATGTCTTTCGGCCAGCAAAAACACGTTAATAAAAAAATACATGCAAGCGAACAAGAAAGCAGTTCAAAATGTCAAGTTGTTTTTTTTTACAGTAGTTAAACCTATTGAATTTAGTAGTTAATAGTTACAATAGTTACATTCTCCAGCTCACCTGATTTAATAAATGTACTTTCCAGATATCTGATGGTAACAATACGTAACACTGGGCATCCACAAGGATTGTATAGTGAACTCACTGAAATCCATACATTTATTGTGACTGTGTTACTGTGTCAATTGTGTATTGTAATATGTCTAATTGTGATTAATATTTGTGTTAAGAACAAACACTTACTGCATGGCTACACTGCTTTTAAAATTGCTTGTTGCCCTTGTTTTGAACAGTCTGTGGACTGGACTCTGTCTGTTATAATGCTGTACTTCACCATGAGATGAGGTCCATCATGAAGTGGCTGGAAGGCCTGTTCAAGAGGGGCCTATTTTCCTCTGACCTGTTGTAGGTGGGATATCAAACTCTTGGCCAAATGGGACAATATGGCTCCTGTCATTTCTAAAATGTCCCAGAAGTAGGGTACATGATTGACACCAAATGGGTGGGATTATGGTCTGAGTGGCATTAGCGGATTCCTAGTCAAACCTCTGAAATATATATGTGTCACATTACACCAGTGCAAGCAGCTCTCTGCATTTAATGAAAAATAGCTGAGTGACCACAGTGGAACCAGACAGATGAAGTTTACTGCATTTAGCTTTCCACTTCATTTTGCTAGACCTGCTTTTAGATCTTGTGCACTTAAGTTTGTAACATTTCCAGCCTTTGGAAAACTATGTTTTTTGCAAACCTTATATAAAACAAACAATGTATTTAGTTATTATTATTATTATTATTATTATTATTATTATTATTATTATTTGAAAACATCAACTGCTGTTTGTACTATAAATCTAAAACTGTAAACCTTTTGTTTTCTCTCATAAACGTATGCCTGGTCCGTAATACAAGACTATCCAATGCTAAACCTCAACAAGAGTTGGGGAGAGGTGAGTGCTGGGGCCTACCCCGTTGGTCATAGGGCGAAAGGCAGATGAGCATCCTAGACAGGCCCCTAAGTTCATTACAGAGCAGACACACAGATAAACATACTCACAGATGCACACACACATCTTAACATGTCCAGTCTGTCTGATGTGCATGTCTTTGGACTGTGGGAGGAAACCAGAGTACCCCACAGAAACATGGAGAAAATGTGAACTCTACATAGAAAAGGGCATCTCAGCCAGGAACTGAATACAAGACCTTTTTATCTGGCCACTCTTTTGATTAAAACAAACACAGCAGATAAGAACAAGATTTTTATGATGTCGATATGGTTAAAACACAGTTTACACTAAATAGTGTTAACCTCTTGTCTGCCCAGACCAGAATGTTCCATTTTTTGCTGACACAGAAACAACCATGTAATGTGATTATGATACATAATATATTGTATGTAACCTGAAGATATTTTTGTTCTTAATATTATAACAAAATTGTGTTTTTAAGTCCAATATTAGCAAGCCTTTATACAAATTCTTAAAAACATAGACAATCCTTTTTTAAAATAATTTTAATGTCTTAAATAATCTTAATATCTCACATTTAAAGAAGAACCAGAGAAAATACATTCTAAAACCATCATATGTTTGGCCATTTCACTGCAATTTTAAATAATTCCTTGCCACAAACCCTTGAACCAATTGTATCACTGGCTTTGCTTTGGTTTCCAGCTTGATGGAGCAGCTTTAAGATTTAATATTGGTTATGGGACGGTAGAGATATGATGGCTGAAGTTATGAAGTCAGAATGTACTCATGTACAGTACAGCCTGCATGGCAGTAATATAACACTGCAAATCCCATAAGGGCACTAGCATCGGTATTTCCGTGAATTTAATTTCCATCCTTATGTTCTGTCTGTTCATTTGGCCTCACATTGCTTACAAGACGCATAACCTCACCACTGCATTTTATATTAGACAGTCAAGAGGAGGATAATATTTTCGAAATGGGGTTGGAATGACCAGACTGCGGGTAAAGATTTTATTATACACACAGCTCAGCACAGAGCCTTAATCTGGGAGGATAATCATTTTGGATCCGCCTGATATTCGGCACATCGTCAGGAGAGATAAATCAGCCTTGGAATGTGCCTGATTATCCTGTAGTGGGGAGATTTCTTATGACAGCCACATATGCATCTTATTTTGGAATTGTTTCTTTCACTGAATGTATAAAAGAAGAGTACACTGGTTAACACACAATGGTTAACACCACCAAATAACCCCATGCTGAGAGCACTGATGCCAAAAGTTGCTTGAGTGTGGAGTGCTATCTTCCAACAAAAGCTTTTCTTCATTGTTCTTAGTCCCGCGTGCGTCGTTCCCTGGATGCACCTCGAGGCCTTCATTATCAGGTTAGACACCTCTCGCACCGAATAAGCTGTGTGCATGGATAATAAAAGGTGACACCTGGGCTTTGATTACCATCACTTCTCTCACCTACAAAGCTCCAGAGCCCCTGTCGTGATGGCATGGGAAGGTGACAGCTTGCCACCTCCACGACTACAGTTCACCAAATGTCCTGGTTGACAACAGTGATGTAAGAATCCGGCACATGACACTTCATTATCACAGGTACCGCAGCTTTCAAACAATGGAGAATGAGCATAAGTGTGTGTTATAATTCAAATGAAGTAGCTCGAGGATCTGAGAGTGGACCAAAATATAAAAGAAAGGCATAGCTGTAAACGACTGTATATAATTAACCACTAGAATAGAATCTGTCTGTCTGTCTGTCTATCTATCTTCATATGTGTAGATTTATGTGCCATAATTAATTAATTTAATTATTACCTGAACATTCAGCCCTTTAACCCCCTAGAATTAAACAAGAGTGCTTCTCTTTCTGTGCTTTTTAAGTCTGATATAAGTTTGATTGGTTACTTGGCATTGTGCCTCATTCGGTGAGTCTAGACTAGAACACTCCACATTACTTTACTGTAAATAGGTGAGCCTATACTTCTGTTGACTGAATAGTCCGATATATGTAAATGTGGTGTTTGTGACATCAGAAGAAAGGGTTGGGGGCTGTTTTTGCTGTTTACTTCCCACATGTATGGCTCTATATGGACTGAGAATCAATGTTTACATACCGCATTTAACTGAATGTCAAGAAAGTGAGGAACATTTGGTTTTCCATGTATACAATGAAACAAATGTACTTGAATTATTTAGCATAATGAAAGTAATAACACATGGCTTTTCAGGGCCCAACAAGCCCTGAAAATTGAATGCACTGTTCTACATTACATAAGGCCTATTAGTTTCAATGTACTCACAGAACTATTTATAGTACTAAGCCATGAACCTATGGTCTACAGTATTCTGATTGACTGGAGCATCCAGAAATGTTGTTTTTGAAGCTAAACTGAGTTGCAGCAAACCACAGATGGTGCCACAGAAGCTGACGAACAAAAGTAAAGTTTGGTAGCAGCTTGCTGTTCCCCTCCCCAGCCTACCGTGGGCTTGTGGGGTGCAAATGAACAGTGTTCACTGGGGATGTATGAAATACCGATACAGATCAGCAGTGCGTCACGGCTGCGACGATGTCAAGATGTCGCAGCTCGTGTGACTGGAGGAACGCTGAGCCCTGTCGTCGGTGTAAGTGCCGAGCCTGCCAGCGCTTTTGACACCATTACTGCATGTCAATTAAATGTGTTACTGTAGTCAAGGTGCAGCCGGCGAGCGCCTGACGTGTTTTCTTTCTCAGGATGCCTCTCCTACCTCGCCTTCGCAAAGTGTGCAAGCCCCAAAACAAAGCCAACAATCAAATAGATGGAAAGTTTATTATGGAAATAGATCCAGAAACGGCTCCCACAGTTATAATGATTAGCATTGATTGGCTCTGATGTTTGTTGTTTGCTTGGTGTGATGAGAGCCTGCAGTGATTTCTGTACAGTACTTGTTCTAGACTGATCTGAAAAAGTAACACACTGAATCGACTTCATTCAAATGTGTGGATCATTTCCACCTTACACAACACAATTATCACCAAAAGTAAGTAAACTGAAAGACTGTTGTTGATATTTTATTCATGTGGAAACACCACCACGCTTGAATCAAGCTTGCAGTGATTTCTGCCTACAGTTGTATGCAGACGTATGAACACCCTCGGTCGAATTACACATGCTGTTGGGTTTCTAAGTGAAAATTGAACGCGTCCTCTACAGGGAAAAAGTTAAGCATTAACATGTTCTACAGAGCACAAGCTGAAAAATTGTATTTTTCTCCACAAATTCTTTTTGTTCAAACACACAAACAAAATAAAGCATAAAATATCAAATGTGCCATGATTTTTCCTTGATTTTATTCATTTAGTTTTGTGCATTATTCATGTCACATTCAGCAATTTAACAGTAAATGTGCATTACATGAGCTAAAGTGCATTTTCTGT
>JBBPDB010000040.1:7622353-7642327 GCA_037974465.1 Brachypetersius altus
AATTCTTAAGCACTGATGTACGTCGCTCTGGATAAGAGCGTCTGCTAAATGCCGTAAATGTAAATGTAAATGTAATAAGTCGTAAGACTAATAAATAACGATCAACCTCGAGTTTAAGAGGTTAATTAAAAGCTCACGCTTCCAAGGTCCGCAAAACACCCCTCCTGCTGATAAAGCTATTGATCCAAAATATTCTTGGGAGATGTGTCCCCCATGTTTTTTCCTGAGGGGTCCTGTGTGAGCTGTGGGGCCAATAAGATGTAGTGAAGGGAGGAAAGGGTCGAAGTGATTGGGTTACTGCTCTCCCGCAGTTGGATTGATCTCTTCCTGCGGCCTCCAGACGAGTGATTGAGGCATTGATGCTATGAAAATGGGTAAAACGAAAGATCACAGAGGGATCCAAGGAAGCACCATAGAAAGAGGTGAGACCATGGCTAAATAAGCCTAGGAGGCACTATAGGAAAATACAAGAGTCTATTCAATAGACATCAGCTGAATGGGAAGTTAATATCTGCTTGAAGAGAACAGCATGATATGGAGTCCAGCACATCTCAAAAAGCCCTGGTTTCCCAAAGGCATCGGTATTAACAGCTTAACCTGTAAATGTCTGTTCTCTTATGCTATTGAAATGCAGTTTTGTAGGTACATAGCAAATGCATAATTAACCTATGAATTGCATTTACATTCTGTATTGATAGTGAGTCAGCACATCCAACACTTTTTGAATGTTTCAATATTAAACAAGAACAAAACTGCGCAAAAGTGCAATGACCAGCTTTCTTTTCAGAAAACAAGACTGTACACACAGCAACAACATTCACCTACTTGACTTACTTAAGCAGCGTGTCACTTCTCATCCTCTCAGGGCATCAAGCACTGCTCGTCTTGAACCTCCGTTGCTCTAAAGAAGAGGAAGACATGCATCTAGACTCTTTTCGGTCTTGGCCCCCCAGTGGTGGAACAAACTCCCTCTTGCAATCAGATCTGCAGAGTCCTTCAGTGTCTTTAAGGAGCATCTTAGTGACTAACCAGGCCTCCCACGCATCTCTTATATATCTTTTCCTATATATTTAACAAATCCCTCAACCACTTACCCTCTTAACTGTTGTTCCTTATTTGTGTATTAATCTCTGACTTGCTTGTTCTCTTTAACAGGGTTTGGTATGGCGTGTAACTTAGCCGGCAGTAACTTGGTTAAATAGCTGTTGTTGATTTGAGTATAGCTTCACAGGTTTTAAGAACAGTTGTGGACTTTAAGCACTTATGTACGTCGCTCTGAATAAGAGCGTCTGCTAAATGCCGCAAACATAAATGTAAGCATAATACCTTGCACCATATTACAGTACTCTGAAACCACACTTTCATTGATTTAATTTCCAGTCAAACTGGCCATTAAATACAGATCATTTTTCAGCGTCATAAAAAGCAGGAAACATTAGAAACAGAAAAATATCCAAAGAATTTACAAACTAAAAACCAATTTGTTCAGTGTTTACTGCATCCACACTGCATTTCCCACCGATTCCATTCTATCCAACAGTCTGGGGATCAGTTCTGCCGGATTCTGCAGTGTTATTTTTATGCTTCATGTAAACACCTCCAAAGTTAAATGTTAAAAGTTTCTGCATTCTGTGCTGAAGTTTCTGTGCATGATCTTAATTACACACTTATTAGCCCATCAAACCTTCTGATATCCAGTTTTGCTGTTCTTGCACAAATGTTCTTCTTGTTCTTCTTTTTCTTTATGCCTACACATTTGTACAAGATAAATATTGAATTAGTGTTTTAAGTATTCTGTGTCGTTTTCTGACAAATATGTGTATTTTGCTTTTTTTCTGAATGCAAAAATGAATAACTTGCACTTAATTGCTTTCTGGTCTAAAAATTAATCAAATATCTAGTCTTTGACAGTTGCTTAGTTCTGTAGTTGCTTTGCTATCTAATAATGATTTGTGTACAGTAATGTTTTTGGGATGGTTTTGGTTATTTTGTCATTGTCATAGTCCTATCATTTCATGTGCAGAAGGCTATTTATGTGATGTGGGAGGTATGAGTCATTTCCTGTTGCTACCGTGATCAAGTAATATGTTTACAAAACTGGTATGATATGTACGTTGTGTTTGAAGGTACAAAATGCAGCCACTCTTCCAGTTAAGGTGCAAAATGCAGTCACTTGTGTTTGAAGGTGTAAAATGCAGTCATTTCTTTTAGGGGAACCACCTTTGGTTCTCTTGAGAGCTTTTCTGTTTTTTAAAGAACTAAGAAGTTAGAAGGTCTTTTCTTCTAAGCCATCTCTCCAGAGGACCCAAGAAGAATTCAAGATATTTTAATAAAATATTGTGGGATTCTGGTGTCCTAACCTTCAGTCTGGGCACCTGTTTCAAACTCTATTGCAGTGCCACATTCTAGCACTTAGTCTGAGGCTCGCACGCCCCTGAGGGAGGGAGAGCAATCACTGTCTGGTAAAGCACTGATGCCCACAGTCTTGATTAAAACGGAGTTCCACAGATTAGAATGAAATTAATGTTTTCCTATCTCTTGTTCTGTTTGCTTCCTGCTCCCACAGAGAACTACAGTATTAAATGAAAGTATTCTAACTTACAAAAAATCAGCATGAAGTTACACAATCTTCAGCAATAACCATCAGCAACTTCAGCATGCTGCATTATAAAACGACAGTACTTTACTGTATTTTTAAATGTGTTTAAACGTGCACCTACAGCAGTCTAAGGGCCCTCAGTCCTTCTGCATTATGTACTGTGATATTTAGACTAATGCCAAAAATGAAGTTAGCATCAATCAGCAAATGCATGAACATTCATGCAGATCATTACATAGTTAAAGATTTAAGATTTATTTTTCACACTAACATTAAAGACGTCTGCACTGACTAAATGAAAAGATGTGTGTGATTTGAGTGAATATATACTTCTATTTGTTTACAGTATCGGCTTTGCTACTCTAGACATCCCTTTCAGCGGTATTCAGTTCTTTAATGGAGAGCAGTTTTAGTTTCAGTTAAAAATGGTTTCTTTCTTAACCCTTAGCATGTGCTGTTTTGTTTTACTATGTTTCATTGTTATGTTTGGTTTCATAGTTTCTTATAACAGAGACTATGACCGTTGGTAATCTTAATATGGGCAAGTATAGTATCACTAGACAACTAAGGTATGTTTGTTCCACTGGAAACTGATCACCTCAAGTTTCAGCCCCAACCACACACACACACACACACACACACACACACACACACAATCAATAATTGTTGAGCAGCTGCAGAGGTCGATCCATTCAGAACCACTGCCCGGAATTACTGTTGCATTAAAGAGGTTTTTAATGGTATAGGCAAGTATCTCTCTCTCTCTCTCTCTCCCTCTCTCTCTCTCTCTCCCTCTCTCTCTCTCTCTCTCTCTCCTTCTATCTGTCTTTCTCTCTCTCTCTCTCTCTGTCGCTCTCTCTCTTACACACACATTTCTTTTCCTAAAATAGCTCCACATACTTTGGAACATTATACAAGTTGGGTGGTTATGGGTGGAGGAAGAGGAACGGCAGTAAAGAATAATATACACATCACAATTGTATATGAATTTCATTCATAATGCTTGGATCAAGTTTGCTCGATGCATTGCTTTGCGTTCGCCAGGAGCCCGGGAGGTCAACCACTGAGACTTCCCAAAGTGTAGCCTGGACTTGCAACAAATAAGAACCAAAGTCAGTGAGATTACTAAGGATTTTTCTTTCGCATTTCAGTCCCAGTCCGCTCCTCTATCCCTCTCTCCCTGACGGCGCAGGCACGCTGCTGTATGTTCAACGTCTTCTCGAGGATTTCCTGGCCCATTCAAAGTCATTCTTTTTCCAATCCCCCTCCCCTCCTTCTCTATCAGTCTGTGGTGGGAAGACTGATCTCTTGCTCCTCGGCGGCTGACAGAAGTAGGCTACGCTACGGCAGGGCCTGGGCCCAATCAGAGGCGATATGCATAGTAATATTGTGGCAGGGGCGGGATAATGAAGTTCCCAGCTTGCAGCCTGGAAGGGTATCCTCCGGTGTGCTCTGTGATTTATTTCCTCTGTCAAGAGCCAGGACAGCCAGGACTTGTCCTTCCCCATGGTCCCCGAGAACGGCAGAGCAGCAGCAGATAAGAGCAGGGAGGAGAAGGTAGCAGGGCTGGGCGGAAAACGTGGAGCGCCCTACATTCAGAAAAAAATGGAGCCGCCGGAGGATGTTACGGTGCAAAGAGACAGGGGGGAAAAAAGAGTCACACGCTGAATTTTACTTGGTTGAATAGTACACATTTACACATGATTAAAAAATATCAAAATAGTTTTTTGTTGGAGTTTAGTGACTCCTGACACCTCCAGAATAGCCTCTTTTAATAACAGAGCATCATAATGAGACATTTTGAATTTGGAATGACCATTTGTCATTGATATCCGCAAATAAAACAAGATTTCAGAGTAATACAATTTAAAAAACAGCTCTCAATAAAATAAATAAATGAACTCTTCAATCAATAAAACCCTTATATGGAAATACTTGCTTTAATGACTTTTCAGTATACCTTTTCAGATCAAACAGGTCAAAAAGCTCTCGTGCCCTCCAACCTCTAAAATGAAAAAGTAATAATGAACTTTGTACATCCGGTAATTGCTAAATAACTTTTGTTCTACATCTTCGCTTTTGAAATTCTAAACATAGTTACTGTAGCCTTTGACTCCTTCAGTGTCCTTGTAGAACTTCTGACTCTCACTTTAGACACCTAAGGATACAGATAATTACTATACTGTGTATTAAAGAGGTTTTATACTATTTAACTACAGCAACAGTGTATATGGACTGTCTGAGAAATTCCGGTTCTTGGCTGCTTTAGCCTCATCAGGTTAGTCCTTCACGGTCAGGTGTGAGACACGTGGTCCATACATGCCTTTGTCTCCCAGGCTCCCAGGGTCATATTAAATCTTTGTCAGGCCTGACCTTGGACAAAAGAGTTAAATTAGTCCAATGAAGCACATAATGAGTTCATTTAGGTAATTAAGCATTCAGGTGGAAGAAAAAAAAGAAGAAAAAAAAACACACACCCCAAATATGCCTGAGGTCAGCTGTACATCAACAGAGTTGAATGATGAAGATGCTGAAACAATCTAATTAGTATTTTTAAGCTGCATGGATATAGCCATGTGACTTGGGTTCCTGTTTTGGAAGCACATTCATTGTTAGTTATTGTGGAAGATCTTCTGAAATCTTTCTTTCTCCTCAAATGTAGCATATAATAATTTAGCAAACAACATATGAAAACAAACAGCCTCATATTTGCTTAATTACTGAAGGTACATCTTAGCTTGCTATACTTGGAAATTCACCAACTTGTTTGTTCTTGGCAGGGGTATGTCGCATCAGTATCTGGTCTTTAGAAATTACATGAAAAAATATGTAAAAGAGACACTCCAGCCAAAGAAGAAAAATATTAGTGCTGTTACATCTGTTGCAAATATGCTTGCTCGCCTCCTACAGTGGTGCTACAGTAATCTTTAAAGTGAAAATTCCATTTTATAGGGAAGGAAAACACCCTACAGATGATGTATCTTGAAGGTGGGAGGAACTACAACCATTTTAGGGGAGTACATTTTTATGGCTATTTTGCTAGTGAATACAGAACTGAATAAAATGTTACAGCTAGGAAGCCAAGTACACTAGACAGGTAAAATTATCGGGGTGCCTGATCATTACACCAAAATGGAGTTTGATGACATTGCATTCAAATACATAGACTTTAATATGGAGTTGGTCCCCCTTTGCATCTATAACAGCTTCCACTCATCTTGGAGGACTTTCCACGATATTTAGTAGTTTCTGTGGGAATTTTTGTCCATTAATTCTGTAAAACATTTGAGGTCAGACACTGATGTTGGATGAGAAGGTCTGGCTCACAGTCTCCGTTCCAGTTCATCCCAAAGGTGTTGGATGGGGTTGAGGTCAGGACTCTGTGCGAGCCGGTCAAGTTCTTCCACATTAACTCCCAAAACTGTCCACAAATATGGAAGCATGGCATTGGCGTAATGATCAGGCATTCCAAATGGCCATACAATGTAATTAACTATTACTAGTCAGTTGCACTGAACATTTTCTTGTCTCGTCTAGTTGCATTGTTGCTCTTGTTCTTTGTCCTGTCTGCATTGTTGTGTTCTATTATTGTGTGGCACCATAGTCCTGGAGGCACATTGTTTCGTTTTTTTCTGTGTGCTGTGTATATATGGTAACAATGACAATTAAACCTACTTGACTTGACTTGAACTAGGCAGGGACTAAAATGGGGGGATATTGAGTAGTGCTGCATTAACACCTAAATCACAACTATTAACTCTCAGAAAGTTCTGATTAGTTATTCCATAGGTTACGGTGAACTAATGATTAGAGCAGTTCACTATTTACTAAAAAATAATAATTGAGTCTCCCAGCGCTCCTAGAGAACTGCTTTCAAGCTATTTGCTATTTTTATAGTAACTACTGACTCATTACTGATCACAACAACATGAAATGCTGGCTACTGTGACAAGTAATTACTGGAAGTATATACCTCCGAAGTGTCTCTGAGGGAGCTGCAATTGCTGAGAGACACAGTTGAAACATTTGCTTCTTGCCAGTTGTGGGTGAAGCTGTATTTCAGCTGCACATTTTGAAAAGAAAATAACTCTAAAGAGACATACTAAAAAGGTAAAATAAATTCAAACGCTTTCCCTTCTTCCTTTGTGTAAAAGAAGTAACTGCAGTTTATGAAGTGTAAATATTATACGTACAGTGACGTTCCATAAATAAGAGAATATTTTATTGTATTTTCATGTAATACTGTTGGAGTAGATTTGTCTAGATGATTTCTTACGCAGTTAAAGTGAATATAATTTCATGTAAGTGTGTAAAAGGGTGTATCAGTTAGGAAAACCTGTAACTAAATGGCACCGGCACACATACTGCAGAAAAGAGTGAGGAAAGGAAGAAATGCTTTGCACACTGGTATTTTAACCAGTGTCCTGTTGGTAGGCTGGGGTCTGGCAAAACCTGTGGTTTCTAGTCAAAAAGCATGAGAGGGACCCCACTGTGTGTACGGTCGAACCCGGAAGTATTTAGATCACTGGCAAATATTGACTTAGTTTTATTCAACCAGCAAGTTACGTCTCAATGTATAAGAGGCAACTTTTATTTACATTTGAACAAATAGTAACATGTTCAAAGTTAGTCATACCCTTCTCAAAAATCAATAGAAAAGTCCTTATTGGCTATTGCAGCAATCAAACTCTTTCTATAATTGCTGACATAACAGTTTGCAAAAGGTATGAATAATGTTGGCCGTGCCACTTTTTGTTCAAATGTAAATAAAAGCTGATAAATATTTTTTCTCATGAAATGATGCGTCTTGTACACCGGTGTTCCCAATAAAGTGGCTGTTCTGTGCCATTTGAAAGTGGATGTATGACAAACAGAACTTCATTCATTTAAATGTGACGAAAAATGCCATGGAAGTGTATTGAGCAAAAGGGATGCATGAAAACAAAGGACAAGACGAGTGCAGGGCTTGGATGAGGGGATAGATATGGATGAGGGGTACATAGCTTGAGGTTTCATGTGAAGTTTCACTATGTTTGGTCATAATAAAAATAATGATGTGCATCCCACCTTGTGCTGGATCAGTTTTAATGCTGATCTCATCAATCCTAGTCAAATTACTATTCCGAGGCATGCATGCATCATTTTGCATTTTTATCACACATGTCTCACGAAAAGTACTTTCTCTACAGTATTTTAAACTCAGAAAATAAAGGGTTTTGTTAGAAAACATGAAGCCATTTAATTATAGCTAAATTCAATAGAAATGACTAAATTTTATTACGTATTTACAAATGTAAAATATACATATAAATACTGCCTGTCCCTGACGGCACATATTAAACTCCATTTCCACTTTAGTTTCTCACTCATAGAATTGAGACAAACCTGACTCTCTTAGCACTGTGCCGTTCATTTATGTTAATTCGAAACACTCACACATGTCACACATAATTATCACAGAGAACAGAGGCACCATAAAAGATTGCTGCCACGAAAAAGCAGGTCAGAATGCTTATTGAAACTAAATCACAAGCAGTTTTACCAACACAATATGGAAACTTCATAATGAAAGTATAACCCTGTATTTCCACTGTTAGTGGACTGGCAATCTTCATTTTCCATTAGGACTTGTTAACAAGTGGCCAGACGCACTGCTAGAGGATAATCAGACGACAATTGACTTTGTAGCCTCTCTCATTGTGTAAAGGTCTTAATGAAAAGAGCTGTGGTTTCATAACAGAGCAGCGGCTGGGCAGCACACAAAGGGGCACGGCCTGGTGCATTCGTCATCACTTGTGCTTGTGACAAGCTCCTGCTGCACTGGCTGCTGGAGTACAAATCCTGGCCTGTTGTACAAATACGTGTGTTTATGTGTTTCAGTTTGTACTTTGGCATGTTGTATAGCCTTTTATGAATGGAAATCACTAATTACGCTTACAGGAACACCAGCAGTTCGATGTCAGTTTAATTAAGACAGCCAACTAAGATACGATCTTGTAAATAGCACAGTTTGATTGTTGGAGTTGCTCTAAGCTGAATGTGACCAATATTGGTCAAATTCTTTATAACAAACTGTTATTTAGAGTTTTGTGACAGTTTGCAGTACATTCTACACTCACTAGCCACTATATTAGATAGTAGCTAGTACCGGATTGGATCACTTTTTCCTTCAGAACTACCTCAATTCTTCCTGGCAAAGATTCAACAAGGTGTTGGAAACATTCCTCAGAGATTGTCCATATTGACATGATAGCCTCACACAGTTGCTGCAGATTTGTCGGCCATGATACGAATCTCGCGTCTCAAAGGTGAGATTTGGGATTGTGGAGGCCATTGGAGTACAGTGAGCTTATAATCCTGTTCAAGAAACCAAACTGAGATGATCTGAGCTCTGTGACCTGGTGCATAATCCTGCTGGAAGTGGCCATCAGTAGATGGTTAACTGTGGTCATAAAGGAATGGACATGGCCAGCGACAATACTAAAAAGGTAGGCTGTGGTGTTTCAACAATGCTAAATTGGTACTAAAGGGCCCAAAGTGTGCCAAGAAAATATCCCCCACACCATTACACCACCCCCACCAGCCTGAACCATTGATACAAGGCAGGATGGATCCATGCTTTCATGTTTATGTCAAATTCTGACCCGACCATCTGCTGAAATCAAGACTCACCAGACCAGCAACGTTTTTCAAATCTTGTATGGGCCAATTTTGGTGAGTCCGTGCAAATTGTAGCCTCAGTTTCCTGTTCTTAACTGACGGGAGTGGCAGCCAGTGTGGTCTTCTGCTGTTGTGATCCTTCTGCTTCAAGGTTTGACATGTTCAGAGATGGTATTCTGCAAACCTTGGTTGTAACGAGTTGTCATTTGAGCCATTGTTGCTTTTCTATCATCTAAAACCTCTGACATCAACAAGGCATTTTTGTCTACACAGGCCCCGCTCACTGGATATTTTCTCTTTTTCAGACCATTCTCCATAAACCCCAGAGATGGCTGTGTGTGAAAATCTCAGTAGATCAGCAGACCAGCCCTTCTGGCACCAACAAACATGTCTCATTCAAAGTCACTTAAATCCCCTTTCTTCCCCTTTTTGTGTGGTTTGAACTTGTCTAGATGCCTAAAAGCAATTGAGTTGCTGCCATGTGATTGGCTGATTAGCTATTTGTGTTGTCAAGCGATTGAACAGATGTATCTAATAAAGTGACTGGTGAATGTATAGTTCCACTATTATATAGATCCATGTTGGCATGGTTACCAAACCAGTCAGAACAAATTAAGAACAAACAAATGAACAAAACAGTTAATTAATATATCTTTTACATAGGTTGCATGTAAGCCTAATGCATTAAGCATGACCTTGCATTAAAGAGGACAGGTCACCGGCTATAGAATAGTACTTATGACCGAATCTTCACCTTCACTTATTGCGAATCAGGAAATTTCTCCAAATAGGTTATGAAATAGCCAATAATAACTAGTATGATCAAAATATCTCATTCATGAATTTTAAAAAGGTTTCATGTAGCATGACATGATCGAAACAAAGTCATGAGAGAACAAAAAAGGACATTCAAAGTGTTTGTCTACATACAGGTTGTGACTATTGGCTGAATTCATAGCCCAGTTTTAATAAAAATACCATATTTAGACCACAAGTTTTGTAAAATGGTACACTGAATAATATGTGATTTGTGATCCAAAAGTTACACAAAAACACATTTTTTATAGACATTATTAACCAAAACATTCCTGTACTGGAACAGTTATGGATGATTTAACACATGTATGAGTTTCCTTCTGTTACAGGGTCCCAAATCAGTTCAGAAACCGGTAGTCAGGAAAGGGGCATTTCACACTATGCTGATGTATATGTGTTTGTAATTATAAACAGAACGCTCATTTGCTTTTGTCTTGGTTCAGGCCAGTGTCCTGTACTAACAGAGAATTTAGTTGGGCAATTTGTGTCTCTGTAAATTTAGTAATGTGTAGATGTCTACCTACTGGTATTTACACACAGAGACACTGCTGGTCCCAGACAATAACAGGTCCAGATCAGGCTCCTTGGAAGAAGCTGGAAGGGGGTGTGTGTGTCAGCTTAACTCTGCTAATGAATCTCTCACTCCCTCTGGCTCGTTCGTCTCTCCTCTTCTTTCCCTTCTTCTCTCCAGCCCCCGAGGCGCTGCCCATCCCTTTTGCAACCCTTAGCCAACACTATCATCATCGGTATGACCTCACGGCCTCTTAACGTAGCCCGCAGTCTCTGTGTCACTTCAACTTCGGAGGGGAGCGAGGGCTAAGGAGCTTTGTGTCAGCCACTGGTGAAGGGTAAATAGCTTAATAGAATCTAATGAGAGAGATGGTGGTCAACAGCAACAGTCTTCTCTCGCTCCGAGCCATTTTCTGCATCCCCCACTCCGCTGCACCTTAAGGATCTGGAAACTCATAGGATGCTGTCTCCAAGCATTCTTGGGTCAAAGATGAGGAAGGCAGGGTTTAAACTGGACTTTGGAAGGTAGTGGACTTCTTGTGTTTGCTAAAGTTATTTACTGAAGTCTGTCTCAACCTGTGATTATTAGAGCCACGCCTGCTAATAAAAACCAAAGAACAAAGAAAAATAATAAGCCCTGATGATAACACGATTTTTTCTAGTTTCTCTATGACTTTCTGGTAGTAGATCTAAACTCATACAAACACACATCTAAAACTGAAAAACATTCCATGTTTTGTTTGAGGCTTGTAACAAGCATATTAACATATTAGCCTTTCTTGAGCGTTGCCTTTCTTGAGAGTCCTGACATTGAGATACTGCTGTTTACTGTCTGACAGAAAGCCACTAGTTAGGCTGTTGATGGTGTTCACAGTCAGTGACATATCTAGGATTTCCAGAAGACCAAGAGTGATGATTTCTCTCACAAAATTGAACCTACTTATTGTAAATCAAAATGAGATAACCCCACACAGTATGACTTAAACTGAGGACTTGAAGGCCTAACCAATGGAAGAGCGCACTCGGTTACTTCTACCTAGAAACCACAGAGATTTGACTGGATAGTTTTCTATTGGGTTTTCAAGAATTTAACCCCATTGTTTTCAATCAAAACTTAATAATCAAGTGAAGGTGGACGGTGGAAATAGCCTTCTGACAAACGAACCTTTGCTTGTACAGACATCTTCTTCAAATCTTTCTCAGCATTCACAGACTCCGCTTCATCAAAGCTCAAACATGAGGAGCACTTTATTTTTCCTAGGAAACATGATTCATTCTCATTGTTCTTCACAGGGAATATGGTTAATGGTTTTGATCAGAAAACTTGCCCTCTTTCACACTAAGTAGTGGGTGCTAGATCAGCGTTCCAAATCATTCCGGTTGAATTGAATCCCTGCATTCTGAAGCATCAGAATCCAGGTGACTACGCCATTATAAACACACTCCCTTCTGCTATGCAGTGCTGTTTTTGCCAAGTCAGCCTAAAGAGTGGACCATCAAAGGTACTGTAGTTGGACCTCAGGTACCAAGTTCTTGGCATCGTTCTTGGCCTTTCCTCTGGTGTTTGACGTTTTAGGGGCAGGTGAGGAGCTGGTGGGGAGTTCTGGGCACTGAGCACTGGGCTCACAGCTCACATCTGTCTGTCCCAGTCGGCCCGTGTCCTTAGTGACCGCCGAGCCAGCAGCTGCTCAATTAGGTCACTGATGACTGGATGCTGCAGAGGCAGTTCAGAGCAGGCCAGCAGGGGACTGGGGACTTAGAGTAGCCTTCAGTGGAAACTTTGAAACTCTGTTCAGGCTGCCAGCGTGGGGAGTAATACACATTGGCGTGGAATTATACTACAATTATATTATAATTAAACTGTAATTTCAGTATGCAGTGTAATTACTGAGATAATTACCTGTTTTCCACTGAGTACTCCAAGAAGCAAACGTTTTTCACAAACTGCCTCAGATATTTCATTTTTGTTTTTACTATTGATGTTTCTTAATATTATTTTTGTATTTGTTGTGCATTTGTCATATCTGTTTTTCAATAGTTTTTTTCAACTATTTCTGACATTTACCTCCACCTGTACATCCATAAAGGACTCTTTTGACCAACGACATTTGGTAGCACATTATTTAGATTTACTATGATAGACTATGTAACCTACATTTATCCTGTATTCAGTTACATTGGTTTTGAATTTAGAATTGATCTCAATTTTCCCTGAAGCTCAACCTCAATGCAAGACTTAAAACCTAAACCCTAATCCTTACACCACAGAGAATCAGTTGAGCTTCATTGCATTGTTGAAACTATTTGAATGCATTTAGATTCAAATTGTTTAAACTGTGTAGGGGCCATAACGTGCCGTCAAAATAAAATTACAGCAATTAGCAAAAATATGGATCATCTGGATGGCCCTGATGACTAATTTGGAAACGTACTGCTTCCTTTTAATGAGATGAGAATGAGAACATTTTTACATAATCCACATAATGTAAATGGTCTATACCAATTAATGTTAATTTTTGGGTAGCACATTTTAAATTCTTCATCTATTAACCAATAACTATAACTTACATTTACTTAAACATATATTGAACACACCTTACTTTTCTCTAATCCTCAGTTAGATGCCAGATTTGAAGATAATCTAAAGGAGGCTATAGTGTGGCATCCGAATAAAGAGAGTACATCCAAGCCAACAACCACTTCTGAACCCTTTATTTAAGAGTGCATGTGCATTCTGCTTGTGCTTTCCCTCTCTCCCTTGATATCTCCTTGTCCTCTTCAGCATCTACATGACAGTTGTAGGTTATGGGCTTGGAGAACACGGAAGAGTGACTGTGTTCTGTGTAATTGGAGGGGATCCCTGTCCCGCCCACAAGCGGTACCCATCTTACCCCAAAAACTGCTCCTCCTGCAATAGGGGACATCATTATGATTCTCTCTGTATTTGGCCCAGGAAGCGAAGCATTCAGTCTTTGCTCGCCCAAGCTTCCCCCACTCCGGTTGCTCTTCTCCTCAAGGATCGTCTACCAGCTGTCGAGGGAGACTCAGTGGACAGGGATGGTGGGTAGGTGGTGTAGGGTAGAATGGTGTTGGAGAGTGGTGTGTCGCTCTCCATGCATTTACCACTCGTTTTAGCATAAACGAGGGAGTATATGAAATCCGTGGGTGTTGGAATGCTGACAGTGAAAGATCGCATGTACTCTCCCCCTCGCATTAGCCACTTTAGTATATGACAGGCTCTTTCTCTGGACTGTCCATATTCCCCACTCCAAGATACTGTGTTATTATACTGTGATCTCTAATGGGCTCTCCATTACTTGCGATGCTATATGAATGTTTTGGTTTCCATGTAATTTGCCGCTAATCTATTCGGTACATCAGGACTCTTTTAAATCACTTGTGTTCATATGCATTTCAGTTTCTGTCTCGTAATGTTTTATTCAGTATATTTATCCCTGCTGTACAACCTGAACGCTTCCTCATTCATATCGTTTCACAATTTCTTGTTCATGGCCTCACAAAAACAAACACAGACGTTCTGAGGAAAGTGTACATTCAACTGACAACATTTGCATTTGTGAGCAGAAATATTTTATGATGAATTTTTTTGTCATTCGAATTCAATCTCATTGTTGAAGTCATTGTTCGGCATATAGCCGTGTTTGGTATGAAAATGTTCATGACTCAGACCTGTTGATACAACATGTAATTGAAATTCATTCGTAATTAACAAGTCATTTGTAAGCAATTAATCTAATTTGAAAAGCCCTCTGAGAATTTTAGTGAGTATTTATACTTTTTGTATTTTAATTTAGTATTGTACTGCACTGGATTATATGTAATCTATATCTTTGTCATGTTCCCTGTGGCCCATGAAAGTAAAGGCACCTTATTTCATTTTGCTCTGTACAAGTGTATGAATGAGATTGCAAGAAATTGTTTTTAGATTTGGGCAAACTTCTTCCCACAGTCTAGCACAAAAGCCACTTACTGGACCATAGTAATACTTTTGCTGTGTGTCAGCTGTGCTGGATGGAGTCGCTGCAGGTCATGATCTCATCCACCTACGCCGTGGGCTGGGACTTCCGTTGATGTGGCCTGAACACCCAAGGACGCCCAGCTAATTACACCCTGCGCTCCAGTGAGAGGCATTCCTGAGGTCTGGAACTCGCACCACCACTCCACCCCTCTCTACCTCCATCCATCCACCCATCTATCCATCTCCACCCAACCTCCCTCAGATACCCTCCCCCCCACCCCGTGCACCCCAGCTACCAGCCACCGCCCCCAGCAAGCATCCCCGCATCCCCCCTCTTAGACGGCCACTAATTGGCGCGTTCCCCTGCCAGTGCGGGTGCCTGGAATGTCAGCGTGCCACATGTCCCAGCCGTGGGGACAGGGAAGCAGAGAGCGTCTGCCTTTTGTTAGGGGAGAGCCTGTCTAGGACGGCTGAGAGCAGCCTCAGGCCCCCAAGTCATGAGAGATGCGGGATCATCCTACCACTGATGAGACCGTGGAATGCTAATTCATGTAGAGAGCCCGCTGATCCCATGTTATCATAAGACGAAGTGAAGCCATTTGCTTTTGTATGATGTTGCTTTCGTTGCAACGATTACTTGACAAAAGTGACAATATTGATCATAAAAATGGGTGATAACTGTCACTAATAATGGCGTGTCACCTCTACACCATCCCCCATATTCTTCTAGCCCCCAACTTGGATTTGCCTTTGCAGGAAGAAATTTCACACTCAGTGTATTCCCTGCTAACAAGTCTATTTTGCCACTCATATTTAACCAAAACTGGAATTTCTCATAATTATCCCCAGACCTTCGTATTACTAGATCACATCTGAAACTGCGAGTCTACCAGACAGATTTAAAGGACCTATCCCAAAAGAAAGGGGAAGCCATGACCTCCTCCATTCCTCTCCTCCATCTTTGGTCCCTTACATCAAAGCATCAAAGCAAACACATTACTCTTCAGTTTTTATTTTATCTGATTTACAGGAGATAATTTAGAGTCTATTTATGTACCACTCGACACATTGCAATTTTCCTCTTTCTATTCTCCAGAAGCTTCTTTTTAAAATAATAATAATAATAATAAAATAATATTATTACTTTATTACCAAGGTCACTATAACAATAGAGTTGCTACAAAAAATGGAAGTGCAGTTAGGCAAAAAAAAAATGAAAAAAGCCTCCATCCCCTAATAACTTTATATTGAGGAAGAATAAATTTAAGGCCAATGGTTTTGAACAGGACACCCGTGTGGCGGCTCACCAGGCAGATAAATAACTGCCTTGTTAGAGTTTTTGCTCTATTTTTATGGTGGTGAGTTTTATGTCTGAAGTGTTTTTTATGGGCCTCTCGCCCCTCTCTTTATTGACTGCTCCTGCCATCTGGAACATTCCAGCTGTGAAGCTTTATGTCTCATTTAAGGCCTTTTGTCAGTGCCTCTCAAGAGCTAATGCTCTCCAGACTGGTGCCCATGGTGCACGAAACGTCGAACAAACGTTCAGGCGTTGCACAGAGGCGAATGCAGAACAAACGGTTTTGTACACAGAGACAAGAGAAGAAAACAAAGCTCCAGCATCCCACATGGCTCCCGGCTAATCTGCTGACACGGATTCTTCTCCTTAAGGCTACTGTACGTGGGCGTGTCTCTTTGTTTTTTCTACTGAAAATGCAATAAACACCATTCATGTAGTTGAAATAATGCATCCTAAAGACAAATTGACATCTTGTCATCAGTGCTGATGCATCATCCGTGATGTGGCCCAGTTCTTCTTCCACAGCCTTTGATTCATTAGCTAAGTCCATTGAAAAACCTACGCAGCCAGCAAAGGAACTCAGTTGCATTTGGTTTGTCTCGGTTTCGCTTTATTTGAGGAATGCGCTTTCATGGTTGGAGCAGCAGGCCTGTCAAAGCTGTGAGATAGCACACAGCCTTCAGCATCTGCTAGAGCATCTGATGATACCCACAGCACTTACTCACACTCACACCGCTCTTGCGCATTTCTCATTGCCCTCCGCTCTACCTCTCTCTCTCTCTCTCTCTCTCTCTCTTCTTTTTAACTTTCTCATTCCCTTGAGGACATGCACATTAAATTGCTTACTTCAATCTAGTCATTTCCTCTTGTTTACACATCACAGGCTTGCTCAAAATCAATTGTAAAATTACATGTACTGTATATACAAGAGGCTGTCGTAAAAAATACTCTATCTGAGGCATACCACTCATCCTGATCATCTGCTTTGATGAAGTTAAGTTAAGATTGACAACAAAAAGAACTACTCCTTATACTAAATGCATCATGATGTTTGTTGCCTTGACTTTATTTCTTTAGCTCTACACTGGACCCCATGTTCAAGCTAGTATAAATGGGCTAGTGGGGATAGACCTTCCTTCGCTTTCAAAGAAAAAAGCATGAGGTAACCTTGGGATTCACATCGTTTTACTTGATGTTAGGATTCACATTGTTTTACTTTTGTCCAACTTCAGATATCAAACATGGCTTAGCTAACCAACTATATTTAGGGAGAGGAGAATTTTCACTAAACTAACTGTGTTGTTAAGACTGGAAGCTTCTTATAAGCAAGTAGAGTATGCTTTATTTTAAGCACGTCCATGACATGGTAACAAGATTTTCACCGAACTATCACTTAAGATGAAAAATGAAATGAAAACCTCCCTGAATTAGGATTGCAGTGGGTGGTTTCGACTCAGCCGACCAATGAAGATGAGGTGTGTAGGGGCGATACAGGTCGTGGGCTGATAGGCCATTGAACGCTGGCGAGCTGTGCTCTGCAGAAGCATGGGGCCAATTTTCCAGTCAACACATGAGTCACTCACTAAAGATGCACCCAAAATAAATGGCCTCCCTGTCCCGGCCCGGATCCACACCCTCATGTGGTTTCAGGGCGGGCGAGCCTGGGTAGGGCCTTGTGGCTGACCACAGCAGGGGTTTCTGGGGGCTGGAGCGGGGGCGTGAGTGGGTAGCAGTGGGGCAAAAACAGAACATTGAAGGGACAGCTGCCCCTTGGGTTTTTTTTTTTTGTTTTGTTTTGTTTATTATTCAGTGTTTATTGTTTCTCCATATGGGGAGCTGTGTACAGTGACATGCCTGTGAACAGGTTGCCCCTTGGCGGATGTGTAAGAGACCCCCCCTCCTGCCATCACTGATCCTACAAGTGCTCCCCGGGCTCAAATAATTGTGACAGCTGTCAGTCACTGAGCTGTGGAAGAGAGAAAAACAGCAAAGCAGGACTTCTGACAGCATGTTGAGCGCAGGGTCTAGTCAAAGGCCAAAAGGAGCCCTTCCTTCTTGTGTTGTTTGTTTTTCTTTCTCAGAGACAAAGGAAAGAGACAGAAGGGTAAGAGAGAGAAAGAAAGAGAGCGAGAGAGAAGAAATAGGCCTGGCGGACAGATGTGACGAGGGAGGGAGCCGCTCAGCTCTGTGTCTTCTGTAGCAATCGCGGGGATTTTCGACAAGCGTTGTTAGCTGTCAAGTGTCATCTTTATTAGTGGGCTGAGTGAGTCAGTGCTGAGGCTGGAGCAGCGACCTGTGAGGGCTGCCGTTCATTACCGCTAGCCACGGAGGTGTCACACACTGCACCCATTATTCATGTCATTTACATGTTGTGCGCAGAGAGGGGAGACAGTAAATGCTACTCAGTTCAATTATTACTTTAGTTAGACTA
The DNA here is from genome assembly GCA_037974465.1 of Brachypetersius altus. Classification (NCBI taxonomy): domain Eukaryota; kingdom Metazoa; phylum Chordata; class Actinopteri; order Characiformes; family Alestidae; genus Brachypetersius; species Brachypetersius altus. The sequence continues at coordinate 7,640,646 of JBBPDB010000040.1, forward strand.
CACATATATTCATATTTTGTGCACTTCTAGAGGGAGCTGTAAACAATATTCGATGCAAGCCTCAATTGGATTTTTTAAAAATATATTATTTACTATTTACATTTACTATTTCCTTTTGGTGTACTATAGACAGTCTTGTAGATTTTGTACACAATAAATACTGTGAAATGCAGTCATTACATGTGTTACGCATTGAAATTGGTATGTATGTTAATGTTTTAAAAGAAAGACCAACAAAGTTACCAGTTTCTGGTCTGATAGTGGCAATATACAGTTGAATTCAAAACACCCTAGTAAATCAACAAATGTTTAACAAAAGGGGAACAAACTTAAATATTATATATTTTGTGCACAATGAGTTTAAAATATGGAAAATACGCCGTGTTTGAAATAAACATTTGCACAGAGCAGACACTGTCAGTGTGACAGTAGAAAACAGATGAGATGTGTTCTCTGTACAGTGACTAAGGGTGCCCATGAGCAATAGTAAATGCAGCTGAATGCAATTATTATTATTATCATTACCACTGGTGCTACATACTGTGCAAATATACACAGAACCCCAGTTGTATCTTTGTATTTATTAATTTTTTCAATGTAGTTAAAAAATATTCTGCTCAGATAAATGTTTTTACATATTATCTCAGATGTCAAAGACCCAGTGCAGTATATGTACATGTAGAGAAGAACATTGCTGTCAGAACAATGACAATAATTCTTTCTTCTTCTTCTTCTTTTTTTTTTTTTTTTTAAATCTGATGCTGTTTACACTTCACTAATAGAAATGTGATAACATGCTTTATATACTCAATGCAGGTATATTTTTCTTGTATATACTTTCCAGCAAAATGTATTATTTGTTTGGCCACCATTGGTTGAGCAAGAAATTGCGCGCTAAAAAATGATTAGAATAATGCCATATTTAACTTAGAAATGCTTCTAAATACAAATCAGTAAAACATGTAATAAGACTGAGAAACAGTTGCATTAGACTAGTGAGTTGGTGAGAAGGTATATCCCAAATATTGACAAGAAAAGAACAATTAATGTCTTCTTTTATTATTATCTGGTCTGATCTGCTCTGTTCCTTCTTTGTAAATATATATATATGTATATATATATATAAGATTTTTAAGGCATGACTATGATGACTGCAGTCATCCAGCTGATTCCTCATCATCTCTCTCTGGCACTGCCTTCATGTTTGGCATGCTGGGTTTTCTTCTGGTAGACTGGCTGCTAATTTTGGTCAAGTAACTGTAATTAACAATAGCAAGTGTGTGCTGGTACCGCACGCACACTAAAGTTACCGAGCACCGGGTGTTCAAAAGCACTGAATTTTAATCAACGCGTAATTAGCTACACAAGCACAAGAATGCTCCTTTCTTCTGTTTTGTTTGTTTTTCTTTTCTTTTTTTTTGAATATTTCTTTTTTATGCGAATGTTCTTTTTCATAAAGTAAGAGAGAGAGAAAAAAAAAAATAAAATTTCCCCTTTTGGGAGTACTGCACTGAGTGGAAAACAGGGGAGAGAAAATGAGATCAAACCCAAACCACACACCTTCAAACCTAATATGCAAACATAACCAAGTACACATACACAAATACAAATGCACACACACACACACACACACACACACACACACACACACACACACACACACACACACACACACACACACA
>JBBPDB010000040.1:7651086-7665928 GCA_037974465.1 Brachypetersius altus
GGCCTGGTTGTCATTGGAAGGGAAAGAGAGAATAAGTTGTGTATCATCAGCATAGAAGTGATATGAGAAACCATGTGCGGCTATTACATCCCCAAGAGAACCAGTATCCCAATACTTTTGTCCTGTAACCTTCCGCGGGCATAGCACTCAGACACTTCAAACTCCTTTCCAACGAGCACTCATTTGTATTTTTTGCCCAAGTAGATCAGGGGTTATTCTCAGAAAACCGTACACCTTTTTTTTTGTCCAGGGACCTTCGCAGTCGCATATCTTAGCAGGGAAATTAAATTTGATTACGAGTTTACCTTTACATTTTCTTTAAAATGACATTAAAGTGTATTTAGGGGAATTGGGGTTTACACTATGAAAACTTGGAATGTAACCCCCATGAAAAGCGGGGGATCACTGTACTTGTCTTAGCTGTTGTCATCAGCAGTGTGCCTTGCATACCCACCCTGTACCAAGAGAATCCAAAACCCAACCTGTGCATGTCATCCAGTTTAGTGGATATATCACCCTCCCAACACCATTAGACATATTCACACTTCTGATGGTTCCAGTAATGTTCCTGTGTTATGGACTGTGAATGCAATAGTCCATCCATCACAAACATGCCACCCCTGGTGCAAGTAGTTGCTATTCCTTCTCTGCACCCAGGACTGACCATGACCATGCCTCCCTACTTTAGCAGTTTTTCAGTAACCCAGCCAGCTGCTGTATCTGGAGTACCTGGAGTATCGGACTCTCAGAAGATTCATTCAGAGTCTCACTGGGTGGGCTCAGGATTGGCCCATGACTGTCTGTAGGGCAGGTACCTCTCAGGAACAGTGAGCTATTATGAGTTAATCTGCTGCTTCCAAATGGTGAATATTTGAATATTGAGTACAGGAATAGTTGAGTAGCAACAGGTTTCTCCTGTTTCACCAAGGAAGTTAATCTGCCTCTGACTTCTCCATCATCTTCTGGATTCTAGCAGCACTGAGTGGGTGGAATGAGGCAGTGCTTTTGGCTGTAAATCAAGATGCCCTTAACCCTAAGATCCAGTTTGAGCTGGCTTGCCAAGATGCTGGCCTTGACCTGGATGGGGTCATTCAGTTGGCTGTGGGTCTGTATCAGTACCTGAGGGCACTTCTGAACCCTGTGTATGGCATTCTAGTTTGGTTAACTGGGGGCTTCCAACCTGTCGTCTGTCACCCAAGTTACCATTCCATTCCAGCTGGCCACTGCCATTATGTAGAAAGAACACTATGTAACCCAGCCACAACACCAATAAGTATTAGGTCTGTCTTGGTTATGGATACATAATCCAGTGATTGCCTGTAATTCAGGTTCTATTTTATAATGGTCTCCCTAGTTTAAACATTCCAATTTGAAACAAGTCATACCCTCACACAGTATGTCCGCTGAATGTCCTCATGCCTACCTTCCTGTTAATTTACCCTCAGAAAATTCTTTGCTGGCCTGGACATTTAGTGCCTCAACTGTAACCCTTCTTCCCCCTCACCAACCTTGGGACAGTGCAATTGAGCTCCTGGCAGGAACTACACCACCTCAGTCATATCCCCTGTCAGACCCTGAAATATAAAGCAATGGAGAAATACATGGAAATAGTTTATTAGTCATTTCACATCCACATGTCTGGGGGTCTCCTTTTTCTGGAGAATAAGGATTGCAGACTCTGATCCTGCATTATTTACCATGGGATCAACACAGTTATGATGAGTACCTGCACTCACTTCCCCTGATCCCACCAGCCATGGAACAGCTCTTCAGGTCAGTGGTATTCTCAAAGCTGTGCGGTGCATAACATTTGGCTTGCATTCCAGTAGGAGATAAATAGAAATCAGTGTTTTCCAATGCATGGAATACATGTATCATGCGATTCTTTAAGCATTGGTCAATACCCCCTCTGTCTTTCAAGCCATCATGAACACTACATTCCATGACATGCTTAACCATTTTGTCATTGTTGATGTTGATGACATTCTGGTTTATTCCAAAATATTAATGGAGCTCCCATATAAGGCAGGTCCTCTTTCACCTGCTGAAACGTAGGTTGTGTGTTAATGCAGAAAAGTGCAATTCCATCTGTCAGAGATCTCTTTCCTCATCTGTAATATCAAGCTAGTCAGTCAATATGGATGAGGCTAACTTGTCAGGGGGTTCTGAGTGGCCGGTGCCCTGCTCAGTTAAAAAAAATGCAATGATTTTTGGGGTTTGCCAACTTCTATTGCAGGTTTATCCAGGTGGCTGTGCACCTTTTCAACGTACTGAAGGGCAAATCTAATAGACTATTAAATATGTCTACCCATATGACACCCATGGCCAGAGCAGCTTTTTGCCAATCAAAAGAATCCCTTACTGCCACACCAATGCTCAAAATGCCAGCTTATGGAGGTGGACCGCAGCTATGACATAAGAAACCACAAGTAGCTCTCCCTCATAGTAGCCTTGGAGCAGTGGCAGCATTGGTTGGAGGGGGCCTGGCACCCATTTCTGGTGCTCACCAACCATCAGAACGTCCAATATTTCTGGCAGTCCATACACCTAAATTCACAGCAGGCCTGGTAGTCACTCCTTTTCCAGTACTTTGCTTTTTAAATCAGTCAGCAAAAGGGTTGGCCAACAGTATTTGTGTTTTATAACATTGGATGTGTGTGTAATACCTGGGTGGCCGGTAACAGGGGTAGTACATACCCATCAAAGCTTGACAGTTTCCTCTGGGACTGCTGTCATAACCAGCAATACTTCTAGTTGGAGTTTCTGCACAAGCATTCACTGCAAAAGCGAGTGGTCAGGCATCAATCCCTGCTCTGCCAATGGGACCCAACACCCAGGAAAGAGGGACAGCTTTTAGTTGTTAGTTTCAGGCTCAGTGGGGTGACAGAGTGTGTCTATCAAGGGATATTTTTTCCCTTGTGCAAACGTAGGTCCATTTGTTATTGAGTCCAGAGAAAACCTAGTATATTTTAGGTTACAGTTACTGCCCCACATGCATAATCACTCTCGTTTTTTATATTATCTTTCTCAGGCTGCTGGTCTGGGAACTCTTGCACAGAGATGTTGGAGCTGACCTCACAGGAGGCTTGGGGTGTCCCATCTTATTAAATACACCTGCTCTTTGACATAAGAGTGTATAGAGGGCAAATACAACACCTCATGGACTATGAGGGATTCAAGCCAGGGACATCTTAAGCCAGGAACTCATCACAAAGTTCCACAGGGCATGATTGGACCAGCCTGGTCTTTGGAGTTTCCTTTGTATGTTTTTCATGCCATTTTTTTCTGATTATTGTGAGTGATTCCCGCAAGTATGTATGACATCATCTCAAATTTACACTCTATTGAATCTGAGTGTGATTAAACCAGAAGCCAATGAGTGTCAGGTCCCGGCCTGCACCATGTTGCTGCTCCCTAGGGATCCATTGGCTTTGACAATGTTTGGGGAACATAAATGCATAGCACTTGATGTAGCTGCCAGTCTGGGTAAAAGACCATAGCCTGCCAGAATGGACCCCTACCTGACCTAGTTTAGAAAAGAGTCGACAGCTGTGTTTACAGGTACTGTATATGTGTACCAGTGCTGGACAGCTGCTGACCAGTGCAGGCTTTTGTCATGTGTTCCCATCCAGCCTTATAGTTCCACATCTTATCTGTAGCACAGTGTCAAGCCTTCACAGCAGGATCATGGTTTAGAAGGAAGAAAATCCTTCACCCTATGCCCTCCTACTGCTCCGGTGCAGAGGAAACAGAGAGGATGAACGAGAGTTACAGCCAAAGAGAAAGACAAATGGGGCTGCCAAGATATTCTCTACAATTCCAGAAAACATCATATATCTTCACCATATCTGTAAAGCACTCTTAAAAATAATGGTGTCAAAAAGGGATCCATTGAGCAAAGCCATGGAAGAAACACTTTTGTTTATGTAAAGAACCTTTTCAGTGAAGGATTCTTTAACTAATCATTTCTGTAAATGAGAGGAAAATTTTACATTTTTAGAACCTTTACATAAAAAGTCAAGTCCTTGGACTGCATGATGTGAACAAGATACTGGTATTGGGATTATATTGCAATTCTTCCAAAAATAAATCAGTGAGTAAGTAAGTAAGTAAATAAATACATAAATAAATAAACAGTGTTACTTTGACTAAAACCATCTTTGGTTGGATTACATGAACACATTCATTCATGAAGCCCACATCTGGTCACAGTTCAGCAAAACATTGTATACTGGTATTGCAAAAGTCTATAGTGCAATAATGATTAATGAAGAATGTCCTATGTGGAATAATGAATTAAATAATTCATCACAAAGGGCAACATTTTCTATGAATTATGTATTCATAATGCTTTATAAACACAAATTATATTATTTGTGTCATATAGTATTTATAGTCGCTTTTACGTAGTTATAGCTAGAGTATATTTATTATATAGAGACTTTATGATATAAAGTCAAGTCTCATGAGTGTACAGCATGCTATAATTAAGAGAGGCAGAGAAACGAGACAATGTGTGGCATATTTAATGTTTCATCTTTGGTAGTCCTAATGAATCTATGAGATCATTGCTAGTCAAATCTGACATCTGTAATTAAAAGTGTTAGACAGATATAAGCATGTTAAAAAGTAACAATAGCTCATAAAGGGAGATGAGAGAGGAACTGAAAAAGAGGAAGAAAGAGAGAGGAAATATGTCTCTTCTGACACCGAACAGCACAACAATAACACAAGAAGCAATTAGCATTATGAGCTAAAGAGTGACTGAGACACATAGTAACACAGGCAAAGCAGGACAATAATATTGCGAGGACACGACTTCTCCCAGGAGCCAAATTAAAACGTGTGTGAATAACAAAAAATGGAAATAATCGAATCAACATAATTCAGTCTGGATCAGTCAAACTGAAACAGGACTATTATTCCAAAGTTTAGGGGTCATTTAGGGGATAGCTCAGGCCTCGGCTGTGGTTTTCCTAATTCAGGGAACAAACAGCAAGCCAGCACCTTGTGAATGAAGCATATGTGCCTGGTTATAACACTCTGAGTTCATTAAAAAACTGCAAGGTCAAGTAACTTACAGCTTTTTATGTCAAAAGAAGTAATCAATAAACAATGATTAGTAGCCAGTGAATGGATGAGAGAAATTTGCAAGAAAATTCCATCATCCCTTCTGCCTCAAAGTTATAAAAGCATGAACCAGCTTCTCAATAGCATCAAAAGACAGATTTTAGTTGACACTTTGGTTGCTGACAGTTGTTCTGGGCATAAGTGAGTGACCATCTAGGATAAGGGTGAATTCAGAGAGTTTTCGTTTCTCTGCCACAGTTCCAAGAAATAGAGTCTCAGTTGTGGGAGCAGAAATCATCTATTACTTTATCAAGACTATACTGTCATTAATATAACAGTAATATCATACATTACTTAGCAGCAGCATGTAGAAACAGTATAGTTATAACCATACATTATTCTGGTAAGAAAATATTTTTACATAAAGCAAGACCAATTCCCGTATTTCTTGCTAGAATTTAAAGCCTGTCAAGGTTTGTGGTCTACAGTAGGGGTCCCCAAGCACTGAGCCATTTGGTACTGGGCTGCACAAAAAAATATTTTATCGATTTTCTTTTATTTTGAAAAAACACTTGTCTCACTCACGTGATACGGTACATCACAAATTTAGCCCACAAGCTAGCAACTGGCCCATGGCACACAAAAGGTTGGGGACCACTGGTCTACAGGATCCAGTATAGCGAAAAACTGATAAGTGACAATAGTGAGAACAAGAATAGGGAGACTGAAGGACAATAGCAAATCCTTCATGACTCTAATCAATGCTGTTTCTGTGCTAGGGGCAGCTGGTGCCCTAGTAGTTTGGAAGCTGCCCCTGTGATCAGAGGGTCATGGGTTCCAATCCCAGGACTGCTAGTGGCACCACTGAGGTACCCTTGAGCAAGGTACTGTCCCAGCACACTGCTCTCTGGGCACTGTGTTCCTGGCTGCCCGCTGCTTCGTTTGGGTAAATGGGTTAAATGCAGAGAAGACTGTGGAGCCGTGGTGTGTTTGCATAAGACAAATAGATACTTTTCGCTGTGTGGTCTGAATCCAGACTGAAAAATGTATAATTTTTAGATAAGAATACAGATGATTTGAGAACTGAGATGTATTATAACAAGCTGGGCTTAGTGACATTAGGCATTTTCTGTTTAAGTAGTCATGTTGGCAGTGAATCAAGAATACCTAATGATGAATTTGATTAAGCTGCATTATTAACTCATTTAGATGAATTGGGCTGGAAGACTCTAGCTGTGCCTTTGAGTTGGTGGGTGATTTGTTTGAACTGACAGCTGTTCTTTGGATCTGTTCATTATATCGTTTTTTTTTTAAATAATTACTTTTAACGCAACTTTCAGCAATGGCTTGAAGACGCAGGCCTTAAACTGTTCTTGCAGGTGGACAGGCGGAACAGTGCTTCATATCTGATGCTCATTGCTTAGACAGATCCATTTGTGAGTCACAAGTTAGATGTGATTGTTAGTTCATTTAATGCTTTATAAAATGTTATACATGGTTATAGTGCAATACAATATTATTTCCTGCAATGTTACAATATTATAGTTGATAATAGGCTTCATCAAGATTTAAAAAGTGCATGTAAGAGCAGTTATAAAGGCCTATACCAAGTAAATGTTACGTATACATTTATAATGAAATACGGGATACATATAATCCGTTACAGAAACATTTTATTGACCCACATTTGAAAAATAGTTCAAAGTGGGCGCACACTGGAGCACCGCCTGCAAAATGAGATTCTGTTCACCAAAGTATATGAAATGTCAAAAATAGTGTCAAAAAATGTCAGAAAAATAAAGGTAAGATAAACAGACGCATTTCATACGGAGAGCTACTGTCTCTGCTTATTTGTTCTATGCGGTCCCCACACAATAAATATAAAACCTCTGTTTATTTCACAAACATCCACACTGCATAATGAATTTTATTCTTTTTTGATGTCTTGCATGCTCTCTCGTCTTCAAAAGCTAATGAGAATCTCACATATGCACAATATCCAAAGGGTGGAGGTAAGGTGTGCATGTAACAACACCTAGGCTATACCAAGAGAACCTTTTTTTTCCCTCCTCCTGCCTCTATCATCTTTTTTCCTGTCTTCATTCTCTGTAAATCTCTTCCTCACAGGTAAGGATGAAAACTGCCTGCATGTCTTCTGCTGACCTATTTAGGTAATTGCGCTCTTCATTAAAAAACTCTAGTCTGAAAGAGAAATTACACTTCCCTGATGGTATCTAGGTAACATAATCTCCCTCCGGCGAGCTAATTGCATGGCATGATAACCTCATAGGCCGGGCCTGTTTAATTTTTCATCTCTTTTCAAATAATTACGGATCAGAGGAGAGAAGTATTGATTTGATTCATTAACTTCCCTGCTCTGCGCCAAGGTTAATGATTACATGAATCCCAATTATACGGTAAAGATCCGCTGGGCTATTTGCTTTGATTGGCTCCCACTTTATTATTGGCAAAGGTTGTGTTGAAACAATGCCCAAATTGGGCAGTGAGTAAGCTAATATAGCTGCCTAAGTGCTTTATTTTACCGTCCCTGAACCCATAATTGACAAATAAAATGAATATATGGTGCTGAATAAGCATTATAGAATGGCTGAGATGAGAAGTGGGATGACTAGCGTGGCGCGCTCTGCCCGAGAAAAACGGTTTGTGATGACTCAAAGAACTGGCTGAAAACTGCCCCGCCATTTGTCATCGCTGTCATCGCAGTGTTTTGTGACACTGTTGCATCTAAAATTCACAGCACATCCTTGGGTGCAAATACAACAGTTGTACAGTGGTTCAATAAGGCTATGCGTGAAATGAATGGTCATACAAAGACATATAAGGCCTGCTCCGTGAGTCAGGAAAGTAACGAAAGGGATGCCATAATTCAGATCTAACAGTCAACTTGACAGTTCTCAAATTTCGCCAAAGCACGGAGGAAAAAAAGCCACAAGAATAAGCCGCCGCTGAGCCGGAGTTAGGAACATTCCCCAGCGTTTAGTGGTGGAGAAAAGTGACAACTCCATCTTTCACAGTCACCTGTGCCGTCACCGCTTCTAAAAGCTTCTGCCCGACTGCTTTAATACTGCCTGACTTGTAACAGCGAGCTGCTCCAGGGGTGATTTTAAGCAGACATAAGTACATTAAAATGACTGTAATGTCTAAATGATTTCCTCCATTAAGTTCACCTCTCCTGTCCTTCTAGAACGATTTCGCTTGTTTCCGGGGAGGCGGAGGGGAGGCTGGGAGCGCCTTATTATTGCAGATCCTGGAATGAATTACTCTTCTCTCTGGTAATGTTGGGGAAGGCGAAAAAACATCATTAAAGGCTGGAAAAACAGAGGCAAAGTCAATTTGCTGGTTGTTTATGTAAGCGGAGGCCCTGCGCTCTCTCCCTCTCTTTCTCTCGCTCCTCTGGCAATCGCAACGTCTTCGTCCGGCTCACATCAAGATGAACAGCCTCGTCGTCGCATTGTAACATGCCGTGCCTGTTATGCAAGATTTAGGTTCTGCGACTTTCGTCTATTTTTTTTACTGTGACTTGCTTAGGTCCTGATGAGTTTTTGTAGTAAGTTGTATTGGGGGCTTTGAATTCCTTGCTATTAGAAATAAATAAAAAAGAATTTATAGGTCATTTAGGGAACATATGGCCAATTAGGTAGCTGGTTTCTCTGGTGATGGTCATAAGAAAACACAATAGAAGGCGGGCTAGCAATGATGCAATGGAACAGCAACACGCAGTAGCCTGTGGAGTCTAGAAGTACCTTGGCTCTCTTCACATGCTCTTTAAGCTGGAGTTTGAGTTATTCCACGCCTAAGAGCCTGTGCAATCTCAGTGTTACAGGGCACTTGGATGGGGCGACACCCTGAGCCCTCGTGATAATCTGTGCAGACACCTCTGACGGTGGTCTACCCTTTTCCTCTCCAGCTTTCCAACAATGGAAAACCCAGCAGACTTCAGTTTCCTGAGAAGGTCAGCAGTCTTTGAGGAGGCCATGGTCCGTCTTTGGTTTCTTTTCACCATCCATTTGTGAGAATGGAGTGCAGACAGGTTTGGCTCATTTCATTGCCCAGTCTTTCCATTCGGATTGTGCAACGTTGCCAAGGTATCACAGGTAATGGGCAAGTAACAGTGATCCCTGGTCTCTGTAGTCTAGTTTGGGGCTTTTCACCTCTAGGGTCAGTGGCACAGGAGGTTGAGGTTGCAGTGGTTGCACGGCTTTCTCGCACTTCTCTCAATCAGACCCTTCATGCAAACGAATTGGGAATGGGGGGGAGGGTTGTGCAGGGTTATGCTTCCATTCCCACCAGTCATCTTTCACCCTTTCTGTTCGATTCCTTTCACTGCTCCACCGAGTCGGAGCTGCAGGGCCACTCCCCATGGGGTGATTGGGAGCTGTTGACATTGCTGGGGGAAAGTGCAAGTTTAACAAGTGTTTAAAGAGTGTGGCTGAGGCCATGGTGGATGACTCTGAATGTTTAGAGTGTTAACAGGGCTTGGGATGCTGAGAGGGCCAGATGAGTGGGAGCCTCGTTTATTTTCACAGGTACTGGGGGAGCCTGAGCCTGGCCCGAGTCTGCCCAGTAGGGATTGGGATCACACTGAAGTGTAGGGTCAAAGCCAGGTCCCATGAATCTCAGATTATGCTGAACACACACCACCATTCAAATGTTGACATCTTGCCTTCTTTTGATTTTCAGATTGAGTTGGATTTCTGCAACAGCATAAAATAGAACATTTTCTTATACTTCGGCATATTCATTGGGGTGGTGGTGGCGTAGCTGGTAGGATACTTGCCTCTAGACCAAGAGGTCATGGGTTCGAATCCTACCTTCAGCACCACCAATGGGTTCCTGAGCAAGACCCTTCACCCCAAGTTGCTCCTGTAGTTAGGGGATGGAAGTCGCTTTGGATAAAAGCGTCTGGTAAATGTAAATCAGTCAGAAACTATTGTTCATTGAAAAGTCCAAAAGAGGTTTAAACTTTTGTACTTTATTGTACATTGAAAAGTCCAAAAGAGGTTTAAACAGCTGAAGGTGCTTCTGAATCCTGAGAAAACTAGTGCATAATTTAGCATAATTTCCATGATGTACTGTCACAAATGTCAAACTCCAAGTATGCTAATGAACATTGTGTCTCTAAACATTTGACTGAGAGTGTACTCTGTGTGAAGAGCTCGAATAAGCATCAGGAAGAGCACTTGAATGGGGGCAGCCCTGGTGCACAGACTCAGTAAGTGGCCACGGTGACTTCTTGGGGGGTACTTGTGACTAGTTATATTCTCATAATCAACACGGTACAACTTGCTGTCATTTCCAAGTCAAAGACCAATAAGAGTGGCTTAGGAGAAAAGTGGTTTACTTATGAGGCTGCGGGAACATTACGTTCGAAGACATTGTAATTCTTGAGACTACTTACCACATCAGTGAAAATGAAGTGGCTCTTGTCTTTAGATTATATGAAGGATGTGCTGTACATGATGTAATTTCTCACTGCTCAGTTATAAAATACGCATTTAGTTCTTTATGTTGTGAAAGCAAGATTGATTTATTTATTGATTTATTAAATTATTTAAGATGATTTTTATGATGCAAATTAAAACACACAGAACAGATCCTTGGAGCAATAAAATCACTGAGCTTCCTTATGAACACTTGTATAATTTAGGGATGCACCAACATGAGAACTGTGCATCAGTACCTACATTTGATATGTCCTGTACATAACTGCTAGTGCTGTTATCGATACATAAACAGTGAGTGGGAGGTGTAAACATTTGATCCTATGGAGTAACAGATGCAGTAAAATGAATTAAATGCAATTAAAAGTAATGTGAATCCTGCAGATTTACCAATTCATGAATGACTGTGCTATTATTGTGTATACCTTGCGTTATTTTAGGCTCTTGCATGATACACCAAATAAAGCCCTTCAGTAGTGTAGCAAAGAAAATTTTTTTTCAAAAATATTAAAAAGGAGTTTCTTAAGTGGTCCTTGGGCAACTACAAAATGAAAAAGCATTTTATGGCACAGCACAACAGCCTAGTGGTTTTTGAAAGTTGACTCTATGGATTTCTCCCAAAAAATCCCTCTTCTTTCCCATCCTGCTGTTTCATAGCCTCAGATGAGGGGCAGTTAGGCCTGATGGAGCTGGCTGAACTCATAAAAAGCTTTTTTGCTCATTGGACTCTACAGAATGGGTAAATAGGCCCCAAAGACCCATGATTTTTTTTTGCAGGAAATGAAAAACTTGAATTAATGGCACAAAAGAAGCTCTTAGTACTCTTCTGTGTCCTGATTTGAAACTTTCTTAGAATTAGAACGTCTCTAATCAACTGTATTGCTTCTCTGAATTCAAGATGCTTGCCTTGAAAACTTTCCTAACATCATTGACTGAAAGCATCTTCCTTATGCTGTGATGCTTTATACAAAGGCATTAAGAAGCTGTTTCAGTGAGGAACAATACAAATCACAGTCACTGGTGATTAAAATATTGAAATATTCACAAAATTCAATTTGAAATGATTATTGTAAGCATACATAACTTACAAGTGTGTGACCTGCATGGTCATAAAAGCTACATTGAAGATCAGCTCTTGGCCAATAGCAGCACATCTGCAAAACTGGCCTTCTCTTTTGATGTCTACCATCGTTCTGATTCATTTGGCAGACACCCATGAGTAACTACTACTACTAATGCCTCCCATTTGATCATACAGCCTTAGAAAATGGGTTCACTCGGCACGACTATCCAGAATCCACAGCTTGATGAGTCAAAATCCAGAGTGTAGACTGAATCCTATCAGATGGCGGCTGAGATGAGGAACTAAAGAGTTGACTCACTTGTGGCCACAGGAAGAGAGATTGTTTTTGCGGAACAATAGTAAGCATCAACAAACCTGTCAATGGAAACTCTAACAGAAAAAGGAATAAACATTAAACGCTGAGCATCTAGACACTTCATTCGTTCACCTAATGTGTTGTACACGGTGTGTTGAATACAATTTCATACATAAACAATTGTCATATTAAATCATTTATATTTATATGTGCATTAATACATTAATACATACAGTTGCCATAGTAGTCGAGAGAATAAGTGTCGATCTGTGGGGTCCAAGCAGAATGTGCAAACTGGTCCAGGCACTGAAAGACTGAATGGCTTGTCTGCTTTAACAGGTGAAAAGGGACCATTTGAATTTTGTAATGTAAAGATTCATTTGGAAGATAGACCAAACAGCATCTGTTAAGACTTCTACTAAGATTGGCTTTTCACACAGGTATATTACAAATTTGCTGTTGAAGCTTTAGAAGATATAAGCAAATGTTCCCACGTGTAAATGTATCAAATTCAAAATTTTTGTTTGGCTCTTGAGAAATGATTCTGTGTCAGTTGCCACAACCCCTTCAGAGGAAATCTAAAGAGTAAAATATCTTAAATATCCAAATGTTGTAGCTGGTTGTAGTGACATTTCTTGAAATTTCTTTGTTTGAAAATGGGAAAATTGCAATTAATATGCCATCTGGATTTCTGCTTTTTATTATTCTCTAGGTGGCACTACTCCAAAAATGAGTTGTAATGAGTTAGGGTCATGTACCTCCCAGAAGCCAACTAACCAGACCAATTTTGTAATTTTTACAAAAGCTGTAAAGCTATTTCCCAAGTAGGGCTTTCTGTCTACCTGACTTCAGGGTATTGTAGTGCAAAAGGACACACCGACCTAGGGACACACACCTCTTATTCTGTATAAGTCATGTGGGGCTACAGGTGTACCAAGCTTCATGTGAACTGCTCATATCTAAGTCAACAATTAATTTCCCATTAAACTATTGAAAATAACCTTATTGACCTTATTGAAAATTACATGAATATCTAGATCATATTGCAGATGGTAGTTAGGTAGTCGTCCCTGTGGTCACAAAGTTGTGGCTTTGAATCCCAGGACTGCCAGTGGCACCACTGCGGTGCGCTTAAGCATGGTACTATCTCTACACACTGATCCCCATGCACTGCATTGATGACTGCCCACTGCTTCACTTGGTAAATGGGTTAAATTCAGAGAACATTTATGTGCTGTACACTGTGCGGTGTGCTGTGATATATCGTGTGTGCCATATCAACACTTTGCGCTGTACATTTACACAGTTGTTAGAGTAAATAATATGCAACACAAAGGTGAAATGCACTGTTCCCTGTTAGCATGTGCTATACGGTATCTATCTACACTTCATTACAGAACAGCAAAGGATGGAGAAACTTCTTCTGCGGACTAGTTGGCCATTTAAACTTAAAATAGCTGGCTAGTTGGTTATTTCATTTAACATGACAGTCTGAGTAGAAGGGCAGAAAAGCGAAATAAGAGCATTAAACATTTATTAATATCGAAGGACTCCATGAACATGACATGCGGTGATGCAGATAGAGTCACAGCAGTCTTTAAGTTGGCCTAATTAGCCTGTCTGAATGTCTCCGTCCGCTGCCACTATTATCATCCATGCAGCTGACTTGAGGTGGGCAATCCTTTAACGAGGCAGCGTCTGAACTTCATTGCCGTCCGCAGTCAAAAATACCCACAAACTCATGCCAGAGCAAAGGTAGATGGCGGCTGCATCGCGCTTCCGCACTAAGCAAACATGTCCAATTAGCATGCATTCGCCAGCTCTTCATTAGAACGCCAGTCCCCTCCAGCAACGAGGACATAAACAAACACGGCGAACGCCTTGACAATCGCCCACATTTAGTCTGCCTGCTTAATCTATGAAAGTAGAATAACAAATACTAAAGTGCTACTTCAGTCCCTCTATTACCTAGCAGTCCCTCCTCTCCCCCGGGGCAATTAGGAGTCAGATTTATTAGACATAATTAAGAGAGTACGTAGCTCCTGTTCTGGCCCTGATATTTAATTTGCTGACTTTAATGAAACAGAAATAATCTGACCCGCACACCGTGTGCCCACATTGTCTGGCTGCAAAGATTTTGAATTGATTGTTAGGTGTACAGGTAGGTGAGCAGGATTGATTTATTTATTTATTCATTTTATTTCTAGCAACATTATATACAAATACAGCAGGGGAAATAATTGCTTTCCTGATCTACACCATATGTACACTACATACAAACATGCCAGGATGCATATTCCAGGATACTTTTCTACTTACAGATAAAAGCATATAATGAACATGTGGATAAAAGGAGACAGGCAGCCTCTTCCTTTTCTGAATGCTGTGTTCTATCACGGAGAGAGGAACTATGCTGCGTATGTGCTAGCTTTGATGTTCCAGCCAAGCTTAGTTTTAAGCTAAGCTTAACACATTTCAAAAAACACTTTTGCAAAATGACTCTGGTATTGCCGAGTAGCTTCTTTATATCAACAGTTTTCATATGCATAAACTAAATATAAACATATAAACAATAAAAATATAAACAATAAAAATGATTGTATTTAGTTTATGTATGTGCACTTATTTTCACCAAGTTACTGTGTTCTCCGCGTTTTTTTCCATGGGCTTTTTTGTTGCTTATTTTCCCTTGGATAAAATCGTTTTTTTTTTTCTAACCGTTTTTTTATTTATATTCTGCATACATACATGCTTCATTTGTTCATCTTTAATATTCCAATTTTATGTCTTATTTTATTATAACTAATTTTGTTACATGTGTTTCATTGTGGAGGTTGGGTAATTACTAGTCTCCCGTAGCCAGACCTTCAGACTGACGGCTGAAGGTCTGGAATTCATAGCCACTTTCTTTGGCCAAGGCCCGCCCATAAG
>JBBPDB010000040.1:7677789-7692998 GCA_037974465.1 Brachypetersius altus
GTTTTCTTGTCTCGTGTACTTTGAATAAAAACCACAGAATGGATTCACGTTCTCACGTCTGGTCCATACTCAGAGGAAGCTTTCATCTGATTACTGAAAAGTTGAAACTGTGTTGAATGAGAGAATATGAGATCATCTGATAGTCATCTGACTAATATAGATACCCAGGTCATTTATTCATTCATTTTCTGTAACCGCTTAATCCTTACTAGGGTCGTGGGCTCCTGGAGTCAATCCCAGGGTCAATGGACGTGAGGCAGGGACTCAGTCTGGATGGGGGACCACACCCCCCCGCCATGTATGGTCCCAAATGTTAGAATATGTGCAGTCAGCCCTTTTTACGCTCAAAAGGGTTAATTTTATGATCCAGGGTTGCTGAGGAACCTAACACTGAACTTTCTAATGCATCTTTCTAATGGACCCTTTAATGTGTTCTGTGATGTCCCACGCCTCCCACTATTGACCTGCATGATTTGTCACTACTTCTAGAACCACTGATATGCAGCCCTATCATTGGTATTCGTTTGAAATAAGGTAAATGTCTGGCAACTCAATAAAAATGCTTAATTCTTTTGCATAGGCTGATAAGAGCACTGGCTAGCTGGCATGGTTTCATTGACCCATAAGCAAGGCCTTGTTTCTTAAAAACGGTTCTTCGTTTGAGATACACAGCTGTGAAAAGCAGCAAATCAGCGCTGCAGCACTACTTTAATAACAGACTAGTCTCTCTGATGAGTGTGAAACAACAGAAAGGGTATATTTTGTATGTTTCAGTGGTTAAGTGATTTTGAGGAGTGGTTGATTATGTAGTCGTGCAAAAGCAGCTTATCAAAGACAAAGAGGCTAATCCGTGTCAACTACAACGAGAAAACTGCATCTGTCATCAACTTCTTTTTCCTCGCTTGTCTCGGTCTATGGCCCGGAGACTCTTTAATGCGTCCAAGCTGCATGGGTGGGGCAGTGTGTATTTAACTGGTGGCCGCAGTGAGGAGGGATTGTGTTTGTGGGGGTGTGTGAAAAATTTATGCTCTGGTCCAGCTGCTTCTCTGACCAAAAGCCACCACCCCGGCCCATTCTCTTGGCCACCAAGGCCGGAAGTCTTTGGCAAGTGAAATGTGACTGCCGGGCCAGATTGTCCTTGTTGTTTACAGGCCTTCGAAAATGGGTCTGCCACACTTCCACCAGCGCTCTGCCCCCAGAAGAGGAGAGCGTCGCTCTTTTCCCCCCGCTGAAAGGACCTCACGGGACACGAGCAGCGCTTCTCGTTAAATAAAGCCTGACCACAATGAAAACACTGCCCTGTCCACAACAGATGCTTGTTTGTGCCGTCTGTTTTCACACAGCTATGCTGATCTGGTAAGAATAGACTTCTCATAAGAGCCACTGTGTCCATATGAGACCCTTTGCTGTGGGGAGGGTGGTGAGGCCGTTAAGAACAATAGTCTGACACGACGAGAAGGAAAGCAATCAAGAAAGCGAGGGAGGCAACTAAAAAGGGGGCCAAGCACTAGGAGAGCTTGAAGGAGAAAGACCGGACATGAGCCAAAAGGAGAGAGATCCATTCTGGCAGGCACTTATTTCGTTGTCTCAGTGCAACTGTAGACCAATTTTTTGCACGGAACAAGAAACAGTGACTGAGTTTTCTTTTTCCTTGAGTGATCTGTCTAGGCTTGGTACTGGTAGTAAATCAGTCCCTCTAAATGTTTGCTAGATATCAAATATAATAGTCAAGGACAAATATAGGAAGAAAGAGAAAGAGGACAGAAAAAAGACAATAGTCTTAAGCAACAAGGAAGAAAGCAATTAAGAAAGTGAGAGAGCCGAGAAAAAGGGGAGAGCAATCCCAGGACAGACTTCAGGAAAAAACATAATTTAGGCAAGTTCTTATTTGGTTTTATGAACACAATTGTATTGCACAGTGAACTATGACTGATAGCTTCACTTTGTACCTGGTAAGTCTGGGCATGTACTAGCTCCTACCCTCTAAAGTTCCCTCTAAATGCTCAGTAGAATTCATCTGGAATTCAGAGATGAAAGGCAAATGTAGGAACAGACAGAAAGGAAATGGGAGAAAAGATTGTTCTGAATGTTACAACCGCTGAGGTCATTAATGAGCATTGCTCATGCTGTCATGGCAACCATTAGCACAAGAATGTCACTAATGGCATTGGAGACAGGGCATAAGAACGATGTGAAAATTATTGTCAGATTCAATTAAGATCCTTCTTCTGTGCTCAGCAAGACCCAACTGTGGTCGTCATTGATTATCAATCAAATTAAAGACAGGAGGAGGGGAAAATTGTAAAAAAAATATTCTCTAAGGCCAAACAGAGCATCTCAACAGTTTTGCAAATTATGGTTTTATGATCAAAATGGTAGAAACAGATACTTCTGGTTTGTTCTTTATAGCTGCCATCAAGCAACAAATGGTGAATATACATAAGGGTAGAAAAAAGGAAAAACATGTTGATCCATTCTCAGTAGCTTAATGGAAAACATATGCTGGTCAGTGCACAGGTGGCAGCAAGTGAAACCATTAAGACTTTTAAGCAGTGGGTGCCAGGCACTGCTCGACTGGTCAACATGTTTGGACACTCCGGAATGCGGGTGGTTGCGGCGGCAGCCACATGAGAGGTCTCTAGAATGGGGTATAATTGTGGCCAGACATCAGCAGTCCTGTTGCATGTGCTAATTCTCTCTAGGCTTCAGATGCTTGGTGTCTACAACACTGTTCCTGTTGACAATAAACTCCTCAAACTTTAGAAAGCAGCTTTCATTGTCGCTCAAGCATTCCATTAATGTGGGCATGCCCAAGTCCCTGAATTATCTCGGTGGTTGTTCATAGGGGTAGTGTAAATGAAAAGGAATGCGTGAAAGAAAGGAAATTGTAGGGAATAAAAACATTAAATGAAAAGGAAATTAAAGGAATATTTAAATGAACGGAAAGTGCCACCGAAGTTAACACTGGGTTGCTTGTTTGTAGAAGAGCCTACAAAAAGAACTTTTAACGGCACAAATCTTCCCATCTGAGAGACAAAAGAAATCACAAATCTATGGTTATGTGCATTACTCTCTAAGGCCAAAGGACTATATCAGTCTTTGCTTGCTAATGCATGTATGTGTATTGGCTGTAGCTTTTATGAAACCTTGGATAGAAACTGATTTCACAATTCGCTGGTTTTGACATATGCAAGCTAAGACTGCAATAAAATTGTTTGCTCCTTTAAAAGCATTAAAATGCAACATAGAGCAGCAAACACCTGTCACAAAAATATTCTGTATTTTTCCCTTACTCATTGTTTTCATTTGATTTTGCCAGTTTTTCATTTTTGTCAAAGAATTGCACAGAAGTGATTATACATTCCAATACTGACTCGTTAGAGACACATATAGATTGCAATGTTTCTGCGATTTCAATTGATTTACTTGCGAAAGGCTTCTGGTGAAACCTCGAGTTCTCTGTGATTCATTCAAAGTCAAGGTAGACATTGCCAAACATAGTAAAACAGGAACAGTGTGGCTTCTGCACCATATGAGCTTCAGCCAAGGTCCTTACCCTTACCACATTCCTCAAACCTCGCTGTTCCACAGACTAGGGGCTTACTATGTCATTTGTCTTCCAAAGACACAATGTGAATGAGTTAGTGCTGCTAAGGTTAAATTGCTTTGGTGAATAACATGTTTGAGGGCAGGAGATCAGATGGTGTTACATTAACCTTTGAGTCTTTAAAACAAAATGTAACTGCATTCATTTATGTTAAATGCATCAGTTGTTGACAAGCCCCAGGCTTGCATTGGTTTCTTAGATCTAGTTTTAGCTTTTGGAAATCCATCCTCCAAGGCCATAGCACAATGGCATATAGGGTTAAGACTTGTGAGGCTGAAGAGTAAATAGCCTGAAGAACATTCTGTGTCCACCACAACCTTGTGCCAGGGCACGTCCACAATGTTCCGATTCTGGGACTTGAGCCAGAGATTGGCCTTCTGCCACCACCTCCGCAAAGGACAAGCTAGGAACTTCAGGAGGCCTCGATCCGTTGGGATGGACCCATGCCTGGGGGCAGTTCATTTCTCTTGGGTTTCTCGGGCTGGTCTCTTGGTCTGGCAATGGAGCCCTGGAGGTTTGAGGCTTGTCTGATGGGTGGGTGCAGGCTTGTGGTTAAGAAGGCACTTTTTTGCTTTCGTTATACATAGATAGGGACAATAGATGCCGCTTAGCTATTGTTTAAATGGTAACCAGGTCTGTGGTATTCATTATGTGAATGCATGTTGTCAAGACTGCTGAATATATGAAACCATTTGCTTCACTAAACACCCTACAGAACAGGGTGAGTAGGTATCCCGTATCTTCTGGGACAGGTTTACATTTCAGCTTCATGTCCTGGCTTATTTTCAAATACTTTTCGTTGATTGTAGAATATTATGAGGATTATGTATTATATTTTCTTACAATACATCCAGAGAAAATAAAGACACTGGGAAAAATTCAAGCCAATCATACACTATATGGACAAATGTATTGGTCAGGGTTTGGGCTAGGCCCCATACATCCAGTGAAGGGCAATTTTAATGCTTCAGCATGCCAAGACAATGGACAATGCCATGCTTCCAAGCTTGGTGGGCACAGTTTAGGGAAGAACGTTTTCTATTGCAGCATGATTGCGCCCCAGTGCACAAATACAGGTCCATAAAGGCATGGTTGGATGAGTTTGGTGTGAAAGAACTTGACTGGCATGCAGAGAGCCCTGACCTCAACCCCATCCAACACCTTTGGTGTGAACTGGAACGGACATTGCGAGCCAGACCTTCTTGTCCAACGGCAGAGCCTGACCTCATACATGCTCTACAGAATGAATGGGTACGAATTCCAGAAACTCCAAAATTGTGTGGAAGAAGAGTGGAAGCTGTTGTAGGTACAAAGTCTATGTCTACTTCTTTCTAGACTGCTAAGCTTGCTAAGTTCGAATTTGCAAAGCAGTGCAGTAAAAATTGTAGCCCAGTTTTTTATTAGTGTTTCTGGGTCTGTCAAAAATGTATTCATCTACTATACATCATTACAGACCTTCTACTTCTACTGACATACCAGAATAGTAGCCTGCAGCTGCAGTCAATCTGTAATCACGTTTTAAAGAATGTGTATATGGTCTTCCATTCACAAGAAAGACAGTAAGAGAAAGACAAAGAAATACAAAGGCTAGTAGATCTAGTTAAAGTTATATGACCCCACCATCCTTCCATGTCCCATTTTGGACCAAAGAGCATCTGATCACTCTAGCACAATAAGTCTGCGAAACTGACAGCATATGTTCAATAGACCACAGAATCCTGTAAATTGACCAAAATGTACGACCACTGCTGTTCCTGATGGCCAGAAAGCCATGTTGAGTCAAATAAACTGAGTTATTGTGATAGGGCAATTACTTCGCGAAAACTTCACTGCGTTATTCACCTCCAGAGTCATTGCTCACAGTCTGAAGTACATTTAAGGGCATAGTAGGAGGCATGGCGTGGGTTGCTACACATGTCAGTGCACTACATTATGTGAAAGGGCTGGACCCTCAAATGGCGCATATCAAATGACCTCAATTACTCCAGACAAGCGTCCACCACACACAACATGCAGCTCCTTTGCACGAAACCATTTCATTTGAAGTGCACGCTCGCAAATTACTGCGATGCCAAAACCAAAATTATATGAACTGCAACAAATCCGCGACTTTTGTGCGGATGGTAAATTCCTTTAATTCTTGTGGAAACGCTTGAAGGTTGAGCTTTTATAAAAAGAACCAGTGGCGGCCGAGCACAACTAGTGCTTTGTAATTGGTTGTGCAGAGGATAAGGTGAATTCTGTCTAATGGCCTCAAAGAACGTTCCAACATTGTCTGGCTCGTTTGAAGAAACTCGTAATTGTTTTTCCTCATTCTTTGAACAGATCCCTTTTTGTATGTTTTTTTAAAGTAGACAAGATCCCACAAGCAACCATTTAATAACAAAATCACCACGAAGATCAAGTATAACATATTGATCCAAGTTCTCGAACTACATTTAAGTGAGAAACACTATCTGGTACCACCGAAAAATCAACTCAAACAGCAAGAGCTGCGACCATATGCACCGGTGGCACGCTTTTAACATCATTCCCCTTGTTGCCACTCACTTTGACTGACGGCGGCGACTCGTTTGACTTTAGCCAGGCTAATATTATTACGGATAAATAAAGAGGATCCGTTATAATCTATGCATGTTATTATCCCATTATGTAATCTGAGCCCGGCCCGCAGCCATAGGAAACTTTTAGGCCTTGAATGTTTGCTCACTGCCTATTTATAACCTTCCCCGTTTTGAATGACAGAGTGTTCTGAGCAGATGGCACATGTCAGTGAAGAGTGGGAGCTGACTTGGCCAAAAGAGGCCACTTCTTTAGCTTTAATACTCTCTACAGAAGCAAGGCATCCAATCTTCGGTCATTTTACGTTAAGTCTTCCCAGAAGCTTTCCCTATACACTGCCCAGTGGTTCAGACCACTGACCTAACTCCACAGCACACCACAGGAGATGGCATATCCATGTCTTAAGATGAACACACTCAAGGCACAGTTCAGCCTGCTGAAACCGGACTAATGGTGTGAAATATGACAGTGTGATATCATTATTACCGTACATTATGTCTCAATGTGCTTGTCTGGGCATACTGGGAGTAAACAAGTGCATGCATAATTCTTCCAATTTAAACGAAGCAGTGACTCCCAAGTGGTCTGACCTTTTCAGGAGATCTCAAGCTTGAATCCCAATAGTGCAGGGAGTCTCAGAATGCTTGCCTGTATGTAGGGAAATGCAGAATGAGAAACGCTGCATTAAAAATGACTGTATTTTTCCACTTTGGCTTTTGTAATAGCACTTCACAAATTTGGCACTCATGACGCTGTTGGCATACTGTGTATGTTCCAGCAACAATAGAAAATGTGATATGTATTGTGATATTTATTTATTTTTTTGCCATATTGGCCACTCTGACCAGACCATAACAAATTCCCCAGCCCATCCAAGCAGCTTCACAAGAGCCCAGTTCACAGGGAAATTAGTGTGAACTGGGCTGAAGAATATGAGTTCTGTAAGCCTGTTGTTAGCTAGGTATTTTAGGCTACGTTTCTGCGCTGGCAGGAATTTGCTGCTGCTCTGTCTTTTTTTTTTTTGCCCTATAAGACTTTTTTCACAAGACAGCAATTGTCACACAAGTTGTCTGAGCATATTATAACTAAAAAGAAGAAAAAAACAAAAAAAGTGCCAAAGATAAATGAGAAATGAGACTGTGTGGAATAAATCTTGATACTATTGTTTGAAATGCTTAATTGACTGGAAAAGGGAAAAACGACCATTAATTTTGGAAAACCTCACACATTCTAAATACAGTGCTGTCTTGACAGTGATGTGACATTCTGCCCCTGCTTTCCAGCACATTGGGTTTATAATGAAACAATGAGGTTCATGATAACGGTAATGCAGAATGTCCGAATAAAGACATTTTGGGGTGAGAACACAAATTAGTACTCTAATGTCAGGGGACCATAAGACAGATTATTATCGTTCTAAATAAAACTGCCAAGTTTAGAAGACATTTACCTGAGATCTGTGACCTGATGACATCTTTAGATCCTGGATGCCAACCCTCGTGGTGCTTACTTATCATCAAGCTATTACAGGCTATTAAAATTTAAACAATTGCAATTTGATTAAATAAGTAATAGAATTTCACTTTACATTTTACACCAACCCATTAGCAGGTTTAAAGTACATCATAAAAAGGGTTCATATGGTTGTTCATAAAAAACAAGATTATCATTAATCCTAAAAGTGTCCAAATAAAGAAAATATAAATGCAAACAATTCTGAATACGTTTATTGCACTGCTTTATTCATTCATTCATTTTCTGTAACCACTTAATCCTCACTAGGGTCGTGGGAACCCAGAGCCTACCCCGGGGCCAACAGGCACGAAGGAGGGATTCGCCCTAGGCAGGGTGCCAGGCCACCACAGAGCGGCACTACTTTATTGTGGTGTGTTTACTCTAGAAATTGACAATTGGTAAGTGCTTTGTAATCCGTTGTGCAGAGGATAAGGTGATTTCTGTCTAATGGCCACAATGAACGTTCAAACAGTGTCTGGCTCGTTTGAAGAAACTCTTAATTGTTTTTCCTCATTCTTTGAACACTTCAAACAGATCCCTTTGTGGATGTTTTTTTCAGTAGACAAGACCCCTAAGCAACTATTTAACAACCACCACAAAGTGCAATATATTGATCCAAGATCTCGAACAGTAAGAACTGCCCCCATATGCACTGGTGGCACACATTTAACATCATTCCCCTTTTTGCGACTCAGTTTGAAATGATTGTGAATCATCATTCATTTGTATTTTCTCCTTTATGTAGTGTTTACACAAGTAATTGACAAATAATATGCTAACTGAAGTCTGGTTTGAGAAGCCTTGCAAGCCAGCCATTCCGGTTACATCTTTTTGTTGTTTAACGTAACCAAGAACTGCTTACTTGATGAGAAGGGAGCATTTGACTCACTTGCAAAGTGACCAACCACAGACCATTATAATGTGGAGGCATGTGTCCAACGGTGCTAGAGCAAAACAAACCCGCAGGAAAGAGTGGCTCAGTGGCTCTGTGACTCAGCGTTAAGTGTTTGTGGCATATCTGAATGTATGTGCTTAGCTTGTTCTACACAAGCTGCTTTCAATTTATGGTTTAGGATTTCAATGTATGGGATAGGCTTTATATCCGAACTGACACTTAAACTATCAATCAGCTGGTTAACTGGATACTAAACTGCTTGTCCCAAAATGTATTAACTGTAATCAGACCTACACTATATAAACCAAAGTTTTGGGATGCCTGACTGTTTCACCAACAGGAACTTGTTGCAATGATGTTGCATTCAATTACATAGTCTTTAATGTGGAGTGTTTCTGTGGGAATTTGTGCCCATTCATTCTGTAGAGCATTTATGAGGTCAGGCACTGATGTTAGACGAGAAGCCCTGACGCACAATCTCTGTTTGAATTCATCAAGGTGTAGGATGGGGTTGAGGTCAGGGCTCTGTGTGGGCTGGTCAAGTTCTTCCACACCGAACTCATCCGAACTTACTTTGTGCTTTTGTGCACAGTCATGCTGTAATTGAAAAGGTTCTTCCCAAAACTGTGTCCACAAAGTTGTAAGCATGGCGTTGTCCAAAATGTCTTGGTATGCTGAAGCATTAAGACGGCCTTTTACTGGAAGTAAGGGGCCAAGCCCAAACCCTGAAAAAACAGGTGTGTCCCAATATATTTGGCCATATTATGTATCTGTTTTTGAGCCCTAAAAACAGTCTGTATATGTTTGGTCCTCATGTCAAAGTCAACTCTTTTGGTACTAATGATGCAGCAATGCCAGAGAGAGATCCAGCACATATCATTTGGATTTTGTGCACTTTGAACTATTTGATTAAAAACAAACTGCATCCTCTATTATCATGGACAATTCCAGCCACTAACTAGCTATCTTATAAACATAATGCTACCAAGGGTGAGGGTTAGCACAAGTCATAGGAAGTGCCTCTGTATCTTTTGAACTGCTACTAATACTAATAAGTAGCAGTTCAGTTGCTCAGTTGGTAGGATACTTGCCTCCAGACCAAGAGGTCATGGGTTCGAATCTTACCTTCAGCACCACCACTGGGTCCCTGAGCAAGACCCTTAACCCTAAGTTGCTCCAGGGAGAGATTGACCCCTGTAGGTAGGGAATGGATGTCGCTTTGGATAAAAGCGTCTGATAAATGCCATACATGTAAATGTAATAATAAGCTCAACACACTTGGAGGAGAACACTAACTGACATCTCTGTCATCTAACAAACATTTACACTGGCTAGCATCACAGTGATAGAAAGAGACAGAAGGCCATTCTACTCACCCAGAGAAAGTCAGTTCAATTAGGCTGTCTCAGACTCCTGACCACAAATGGCTGTGGTTTCATCCTGGGATCAAACTTGTAATCTGCCAATAATAGGGTGAACATTTAGTCTGTTGCCTGCTTGGGACCCCAGTCATTGTTTTATTTCAAAGCTAGTGCGCTGAAGTACAAAGCCAAATCAACAGTAATGGTATAACTGTCCAATTACTTACAGACCACATTTTTTTCCTGGCATTGGCCAGAAGTTTGGCTCAGCACAGGTCTGGTAGCGATTGTTTCACATGCTATTTCACATGCCCATTATTCTCTAATACGGAGGAATTTGGATTGTTCTCAAATATTACCAGATAATGTGGTGTAATAGTTCAGTATGAGTAAATCCAATGATTTAATCAGCCTCCACACAAAGGAAACTAGTCAAAAGTGCCTTTTTAAGAAGGTTGAAAGATATCCCCAGACTTTCAGTGGCATACAAATCACTTAGCACAAGTTTTCCTGACAAAACGTTTCCTAGAAACTATGGCACTGGAAGCTTAATGGTTTTCTAGGCACAAATTATACCAATGGTATAAAGAATAGGTAATGGACTGTGCGAATATACACCGACCAGCCATGGTATTAAAATCATCTGCCCAACATTGTGCCGCACCGAGGCTTATATGGAGCTTGTACACGTTTGTGTTTCCGATCTGCTTTATAGTTCCGGAACTCTGACAGAAACCTCACCTCAGTGCCATACTCCATTTACTGTCTGCACTCCTAGCTGCATAGTGTATATGCTTAGGTGAAATGTG
Organism: Brachypetersius altus; assembly: GCA_037974465.1. Lineage (NCBI taxonomy): Eukaryota > Metazoa > Chordata > Actinopteri > Characiformes > Alestidae > Brachypetersius > Brachypetersius altus. Next base: position 7,688,539 of record JBBPDB010000040.1, read on the forward strand.
CTTGAGACATAACATAGGGCCCACAATAAATAAATAAAATGAAACTGCATGCAGACTGTAGCTGCGGGCCTGTCCGGGCCTGTCCTCATTCCACCCAGCTGCCCAGCATACGGAATAGTCATTCCCTCCATCCGTCCGCTCCCAGCCCCAGACCACCAAGGCAGGCCGCTCTCTAGGCCCTGCCAGTGGAAGAAGCCTGGGCCATTGTGCCAGCCCTGTGCTCCAAAAACCTCCCAACATGCTGGACCTAAACTGAAATGTCACACTGCTCTCCTGAGGAGCGCATAAAAAGAAAAAGAGAGTTCTCCAAATGGCAATAAGACTGTGGTTTTTTCGGGTTTTTTTCTCATGATCTTTGCATATTTCCAGAAATATAGGTACATATACACTGCCCGTCCAAACTGCCAGTCTAAATGCTTTTAACTCTTTCTAGTTGAGTTATTAATGACATTTTGCGATTTTATTAAAATGTGACTACACAATTCAATGATGGGTCACATTTTTCTTTCCCCAAAAAGAGACTGTACTATAGGAGTACCTTTCTATCAAATTCAAATCATCATAAATGATCTCCTCTTGTACTTACAAATACAGAAGTGCATTTGTGACAGTGCTGCCTTGACAATGATGCCAAAGCCCACACACTTTATCCCACATACTTTATGATGTCAGCACTGAAACATTTCACTACTTTAAACCACTTTTGGGTCAACATGCTTTTTTCAACAAGTGCTTTTAACAACAAGGAACACAGTCAAATCGTTGTTTACTCACTCTTCATTGCACAGAAGACACTTTGAGGATGTGTCCCAAAAAACTAGCAAATCGCTTATATTTGTTAACACAAACCTTTGTGGGTATCATTTTTTACTATTTAATTATTGCGTAATGCAATCAATTCATTAATTAAATAGTAATAATAAAGAATGCCAATTCCAAAAAGACAAAAGGTGCCCTCAAATTTCTGACGGACTGTGTATATACATATGGACAAAAGCATTGTGGTGCCTGACCATTACACCAACAGAGACTTCAATGACATTGCATTCAAGTCCATTGACTTAACTGTGGAGTTAGTCCCCTCTTTGGATTTATATCAATTTTTACTCCTCTTGGAAGACTTTCCACAGGATCTTCTACAAGAAGTTTCTACAGGAATGTGTGTCCATTTATTCTGTAGAGCATTTATGAGGTCAGAAACTGATGCTGAATGAGAAGGCCTGGCTCTCAATCTCCATTCCAGTTCATCACAAAGGTGCTGGATGGGGTTGAGGTCAGGGCTCTGTCCGGCCAGTCAAGTTCTTCCACACTAAACTCATCCCAACATGTCTTTATGGAGCTCGCTTTGTGCACTGGGACACAGTCATGCTGGACGAGTAAAGGTTAATCCCCAAACTTGGAAAGTTTGAAGCATGGCGTTGACCAAAATGTCCTAGTATGCTAAAACATTAAGATTGCCCTTCACTGGAAGTAAGGGGCCTAACCCAAACCCTGAATTAAAAGGTATGTCCCAATACTTTTGTCCATATAGTGTATGTAGCTTCCTTTCCATTGCCTTCATATATATAAAGGCTAAGGTTGAGGCAATCACTGTCACCTGTTGGGGTTTGGCTGATTGGCTAATCTGACGTCTGCCTCGCTAATGACTTTTTCCACGCTAAAAAATCCTATTCCATTAATCGCCACTTTAACGCTAACAAATGTCCATTTTAGAGGGTATTTCTGCCGGCTGCTTTTTCATTTTCTGCCCTCTTTGCGGGAAACGAAATTGGTAATTTATAAGAGAGAAGGAAAATGAGAATGGCTTTGTGTACATATCCCTCTGGCGAAGCATTCCGTATACTGAGGGGTAATCACAATAACTGTGTAGTGACAGAATATGCTGATTATATGATTATGTGTGCATGTAATTGGCATTATTGTTATTTTTAGCTGGAAGTTAATTGCTAATGTAGATCCTGTAATTGGATCAGTATATTGCAACATTGCAAATCTATTAGCTCCAAATAATTGCTGCAAAGTGGGAACAGTAAGAGTGGGTGGAAGGTGTTTATCTGTCTCTATGGTGTAGGAAAGAGAAGAGGGAAAAAAAAAACAGTTGATGTTAATTCTTAAGTAACCAGTGCTGGGGCTTAATTGGAAAGAGTAAGTGAGTTTGACAAGTACAGTGTTAACACATGTTACCGGGGAAGCTTTTATGCTGTTATCCTTAAATTGCAGTCTTGTTTTGTTTCTTTTTCTTGCAGATACATTAGCAAGTGCAGATAATGCATTTGGAACAAACCAGCGAGATCCCTTAAGGACATCAACCACCTTATAAAATGGCTCAAGGGTATGTCAGAAAAATCTTATGACAAATGTTACAAATGTTTCAGGAGAATGTAATGTATGATTACGTATTTCAGCTCCCATTGGGCCAGTTTGGCAGTCGCATATTCCGTCCATGTCACAACACACAGTGCCAAACCCTTTCCAAGATGCAAAGATGAATACATACACTTTTGTTGTTTTCTCTGAAATATCTCCAAAACGGTAACGATATAGGAAAACCTTTTTGTATCCTTTGAAAACATCAGCTAGTGTGAATATATCAGGATAAATGGACCAAAAGAAATGGATTTCAAGGTTAAGAACAGTTTATGTTTCTACAGAAAGAGTCCAGTGTTGGAGATAAAAGATTTCGTTCCTAATGCAATGATGTGACAGTAATTTATTCCATTTCATTTTGGACAATTTCTATTGATCCATTCACTGTGAAATGTAAAGCACACGTTTTCTTATGACATTGTCAACAATGGTACTACACATAATACTGAAACGTATGTGTGTGTGCGTGTGTTGGGCCGGCTGCCGGGGGTCACTAGGGGGTGTTTGAATGATAAGATGTAGCAAAGGCAGTCCTGCGCTGTATCATTAGACAGGTGGAACCTCTGTTATCAGATGGTGGCGTCAGGGGGATCGCTCTCGCTGCTGTTCATGGGACGGGTCCAAGTCGTGGTGCTGATATGAAGGACCCATTAAGGGCCTTTTATCGTGCCAGCATGAGGCTAATTGACAGGGTTTTGATAGCAGTCGACGATTCCTCTCTGTACCCGCTGCCTCGGGAAAATGTGTCTTTATCAGTCATCAGATCCTCAAATAACAACCTGTGAGGAGTGAAAAGAGAGGGAGGGAGGGAGGGAGGGAGGGAGGGAGGGGGAGAGAGAGAGAGGAGAGAGTGACAGAGGGAGGGAGAGAGAAAGAGAGAGACAGAAAGAGACAGAAAGTGTGTGTGTGTGTGTGAGAGAGAGAGAGAGAGAGAGAGAGAGAGAGAGAGAGAGAGAGAGAGAGAGAAGGAGGGGATGAGAAAAAGCAAGAAAGAATAAGAAAAAGCAAGTTAGCTCATGGGAGAGGGAGTGGGGAGCAAGAGGAGGAGAAATATAGAGAATGAATGCACAGAAAGAGAAAGAGAGAAAAAGAGAAAATGACAGAAAAAATGAAAAGAATGAGGAATGGGAAGAGAGGGAGTGAGAGAGAAAGAAACCAAAGAGAAAATCATCAATTTCTCTCTCTCTTTCTCTATTGCTCTCCCTCCCCCTCTCTCTCTTATCTCAGATATTTGGTTCTATCTGTTAATTCTATCAGCTCAGGAGGGAGAATCAATTACAAGTGTGTGTGAGTGTGAGTTGGAGAGAAAAAGACCAAGTGAGGGAGTGAATGACTGAGGAGAGAAAAAGGAGAGAAAAAGCATTTACATGAAATAATATGCCTATCCTGAGGCTCCGATCATTAAACTGCAGTACAGAGGACAAAGACCTGTGCAGGTGTGCCAAACCCTTTTTGGTCTGAATATAAAAGCTCTCTCAGAACCTGACCTGACCTGACAAACAGCACCAAGTATTACATTTGAACCCTAACCCAAACTGAACCTGAATAAAACATATTTTTAATGATTATGTTTGGTAAATTAGAGTGCTACGCACTAACATGCTAGCTGCTGTTTGGGTCAGGGTTCTTCCTCCAGTGGGACGGCTGCCCTTGAAGTGTATTAGAAGAGTGTAAGGGGATATCCATGCATGGAAGTGGCTCTTGACTCCAGCAGAGGACTGTCCAGCCAGCTGTCCACTATCAGCTCAAACAGGACTCGCGCCAACAGGACTGGATGTGGAGGACTTCCAGAAAATGATAATAAGGGGGGGGAGGCTTGCTGGTTTGTGTGTGTGTGTGTGTGTGTGTGTGTGTGTGTGTGTGTGTGTGTGTGAAAGGTGACTCTGTTTAGAGAAGTGTGAGCATATTCATTACGTTTATGCCAACATTTAAATGGATTTCAGTCTTTGCTTCACTCAAGAGTTACTCCTTTATTATTAAAATGTAAGAACATAGTCACATATTTAAATACGTTGTGCAGTAAATTACACATACATTTGATCTTTCATTCTTTACCTTCATTATAGTCTATATTACCTAGTCTGTATTATATA
>JBBPDB010000040.1:7693419-7706096 GCA_037974465.1 Brachypetersius altus
ATTTGCATACACATACTATATTATATTATATCTATATTTTTTACATTAGTTGTAAAGAGTACTTTTAATTTTTACTTCTTGTGTTCTATAACTATTGTATTACTGCTCTTACCTTTGTTCTGTCCGCTTTCTGCCATAGCAACGCATATTTCCCACTTGTTGGACTAAAAAAGGTTCATCTAATCCTATTTCTGACTTTTGTTCTGTTCGCCTTCATGACAAGACCTTGGGAAAAAATGGACATCTGCAGTTACTTGTTTCAGTGGTCTCTCGTGAGAGATGATGAATTTGCTTTGGTTAAAGATGATGATCCCCGTGACTCGTACGCGTTAAGCCAAAAGACTGGAACCAAGGGACGTTCCTGCTGGACAAGCCTCACGTATCCAGTTTATTGAGGAATCCTGCTTTTCAGAATATGATTTAGTTCTGAAAGCGCGTGTATGATGGTGATGGCTGGACACGAGTGTGTGTTGTGTGGAGTGGGCCGACAGTGGTGCGTGAGGACATGTACAGTAATGGCACGAACTTTCTGCAAGAACACCTTGTCATTGAGTGCCTAATGATGTGTATCTTCAGACAGGGTGAGAGTGGGGCCAGACAGAGATGCCCAAGCACTGAAGTATGCACACACACACACACACACACACACACACACACACACACACACAAACACACACATATTCCTTCTTTTCTCCCTCGTCTTCTTCTCCTTGTTCTATTGAGTCTTCTTCCATTACACACAGGTTTGTTTAAAAATGCTGTCAGGACATGGGGTCATATTTATGTCCCGTGTGTATTATATATATATATATGTGTGTGTGTGTGTGTGTGTGTGTGTGTGTGTGTGCAATATTGTAATTACTGCCACTGTTAGAGTTTTATAAAATTGTAGTTTCGTAGGAGAAGGAAAAACATATAATGTCATTTGGATTGTATTACTGTGGTTGACTTTTATTAGTCTTTTCCCTTTGACATTCTGATGCAGTGTATATAGTAAATGATATAAAAAAAACTAAAGGTTTGAAATTACCCAGACAGACTTAATTTGCAAAATAAGCTTCTTTCAGTCTCTTCATTAAAACACTTTACAAAGTCAGTACTTGTGTGTATCTTGTCATTGTAAGTTTTCTATACATCATCAGGACACACACAGATACCCACAGATACACACAATAACACAGACAGACAGACGGACACACACAGATACACAGACAGACAGACAGATGGACACACACACACACACACACACACACACACACACACAGGAGTTGTCCGTGTGCACTCACTGTGAGGGTTCAGGGTGAAATAGCTGGACTCAGAGATGCTGCCCTGTGGCCCCGGGGCATGTGTGAACAGTGCGGGCTGAAGGAGCTCAAACGTGCGTCTGCAGCAGAAGCAAATTCACCCCAGCCAAGGCACAAATTCCACGGAACAAGAGATTTCAATTAATTAAATCATAATTGGGTTTTATATATTTATTTGGCGGAGGAGAGGAGCGAGATTAGGCCCAGATTTGCATGTAAAATGTACGAGATTCATTAGGCTACCTTGGCAAAGATGAAATAATTTGCCTGCCTGCGGGGCACACAGATGGCTCTGTGTGTTTGCTAATTTGCTCCTCTTTCAAGGTCATTAGTTCTATTTGGTGAACTATCAGGAAGTTGATTTGGGCTGTGGCGAGATTTATGCGCGGAACAATGCCCTTGTCCGGGCCACGGGGGTCAGCTGTTAACATCATTTATTGTCCAAGCGACGGCTCACTCAGCATCAGCCAAAACATTTAACTCTGCGTTCTACACACAAACTTACTCTAATACAATACAACATGCTATTATAATCAATTATTATCAAGCTGACAGTAAGAAATACAGTATAGAGACGGTGAGTACGTGTGTGCACGTGTGTAAAGGTGGGAAAAATCCTATTTACTTTCTATTAAGATCAATTATAGGAGATATATATACACTATATACAGTGAGCATGTTGGGAAAAATCCAACCATATGAAAGAGAAAAATAGTAAAAAAGGAAGAAAAAAAGTCCCCCTTAGGACACGAGTGGATAATCATCATACTTGTTTTTTCGCCCCCCAACATTAGAAAAGACAGCAGTGGAGTTGTACCTGCTGTGAAATGAAAACAAAAAGCAAAAGGCCCCCCTTCACACACCTCTTGCTCACTCTCTCTGCTTCTCCCAGGTGGTCTTACTAGGAAGCTGAACCGTTTGGTTTTTTTCTTAATAAAAGAAAGTACAATTTTAGCCATTTTCTCCTCAGTCTTTAGAAAGGCCCATTCGTTTCTGCTAGGGAGGAAATGAGATTTGACATAATGGATTTTCACCCAGCGTTACGTAGGCCGGTGGAAAGGGGCCACTCTATAACGCCGGCTCCGTGCTCTTTATTTGCTTTACGGCTTTAGACTCGCGCCGCCTCTCCAAACTGGATGTAAATAATCAGTGTAATGTTCCCTCACAATCAATCACTCACATTTTCCTTTTCCTCCCCTTATCCTTTCTACACCCTTTACGCAATATTTTACTTCCTAGAGGCATGCTACGGACAGACAGCGCAGTCATGTTTGTACAGTGCTTTAAAAGAGTGGGATAAACTCAGATAAGTAGATTTATCTCACGCTGCAGCTAAAAGTGGCCTAATTCTCATTTTATCGTCACATGGGACGAATTTGTATTTTTATGAGGATAGTGTGAATAGCAAAAACACATATTTAGCCCAATATTGATATGTAGTGTCACAACATTAAAACCACTGATAGGTGAACAACGCTCAGTATTTTGTTACAATGGCAACTGCCAAGAGGCATCAAGTGAACAGTCAGTTCTTGAAGTTGGAAGCAGGAAACAATGGGCAAGTATGAGGGTCTGAGTGACTCTGAGAAGGGCCAAATTGCGATTTCTAGTCCAAAACAACAGGCCTTATGTAGTGTCCCCATTATGTAGTGGTTAGTACCTACCAAAAGTGGTCCAGGGAAGGACAACTGGTGAACTGATGACAGGTCATGGGTGCCCAATGCTCACTGATGCATGTGAGGGAGTGATGGCTAGCTCATCTGGTCTCATATCTCCTGCAGCACAAACTGCTGAGAAAGTCAATGCTACATACAGTCAACATACACAATATGGACAAAAGTACTGGGACATTATTGGGTAATTATTGAATTTAGGTGGTCACTTCCAGGGAAGGGCAATCAAAATGCTTCAGACATTAATACACCATGCTTCCATACGGAAGGCCCAGCATGACTGCATCCTCAGTGCACAAAGCAAGCTCCATAAAGACATGGTTGGATGAGTTGGTGTGGAAGAACTTGACTTTCTTGTCCAGCATCAGTGTCTGACCTCATAAATGCTCTACAGAATGAAGAAAATTCCCACAGAAACTTCACAATTTTGTTGAAAGCCTTCCAATATGAGAGTTATAACTGTTATAGCTGCACCAGCTCCATATGAAAGTCTATGTATATGAATGCAATGTCATTAAAGTCCCTGTTGGAGTAATTGTCAGGCGTCCCATTACTTTTGTCTATATAGTGTCTCTGTGACAATGTGACCATTGTCTGAGTTTCTGTCTGAAATGAATGTGATTTTTATGTCAGTAAGTTTTATGTCTGTCATAATTCTGTAGAGATAAAAATTAATATTGAAATTATGAAATTATTGTGGATAACTTTGCATAAAATTTTGCATATGCATTATTTTGTGACAAAAAGTTTGGCCAATTTTGTAGCAATGTCAGTAGAAATTAAAATATACAGCAACAAAAAAAACGCATGTGATCAATTTAAAAGTGTGACCTGTAACACACAAGCAAAATAATGATTTGAAATGAAATACACAAGAAATGAGTAGGTCAAAACAATCTTCCAAAGACCTGACGTTCTTAATATGACTTCTGCCTTACAAATTATTTGTGAATTATGAATCACAAAATTGTTAAATTTAATGAAACAAAGGGGTTGTCACTACAGTGTGAGGTGCCTTTATGTCAAGGCAGTGTCAATTCCTTCATAATATGTCATCTTGCGATTAGGAGCATAAGCTATTTATAAATATTATATATATATATGTGTGTGTGTGTGTCAAAGAGTTTAGTAGAGTTTAAAATGAAGTATTACCCAGTATTTCATCACTTACTTTGTCCTTACAATTACTTCGATATGTAAAGGGAATTATTTCACAAAAGGTGAAAAATCATATAGTGTACATTTGTGTCACAAAAGACCATTCCGAGAAAGCAAGCACTTGAGTACCTATGAACTTCACACTTCGGTTGTCTTTTATGCTTATTATAATGAAATAAATCAGTAATGAGTGCTTAGTGATAGGTTCATACTCACTCAGTAAATGCTGCAGCACATCCAACAATAAGGGCAACATGAGCTTCTTTTGGTTCTCATGTTTCATGTTCTCCTTTCATACAACACAGAAAGCACAGTAGAACACAGGAAGAAATTCCACATACTGATCTATTCCACTGCAACCAGTATGGATCTCTAGGGCCAGATTTATTGAGCTAAAGGAGACAAAGCAAAGTTATACTAGATTACATCAATTTGAGTTTACATTCACAGCTTAAAACTGCAATTTATTCTCATGATGCTCAACTTTACTGTAGCACTTGTCCAGCTTGTCAAATGGCATCTATGAACTCTCTCTACATCTTAAATGTAAGTGTTGTATTTATCAGCCGGCTGCCGTAGTTACAGATAGTGGTTTCTATAAGTTTGAACAGTGTTAGTCTTTGAAGATGACAAGAGGATTCACATTTTCCAGTCAATTTCTTCGCTTTTAAATCTTTAGTGCTGTATCATTAGCACCGTTCTCTTAAAATAATGAGAAAAAGGGGTTTATCAATTTCAATTGAAGTTCATTTTTATTACGGAATAGGAGTAAAATAGAGTCCCCCCTTTGCAGTAATATGGTCTCAGTTATTTTAATCCTCTATCTTTCATCATTTGTAATGCTTTTTAGTGTCATTTCACAGTGCCCAAGTGCGAGTTCCATTTGCAAAGGGGGTGATACGGGCTAGGAAGATACCATCTGCCCATGGGGAGGGGGTGGACAAGTCATTTCACACCCTGTCCTCATGCTTTAGTTCTAATGACAGAATAAAGTGATGGGCCATGCACTATTACTTCCTTTCAAGTATCTGCATGGTTAAAGTGGACCTGCAGACAAAAAAGAAAAAAAAGAAAAAGAAGAAAAGAGCCAGTTGCTCTTTCCTTCCAGGGCCTTCACTGATAAAGTGTCTCTGAAGAGACTCGGGCTTCATCTTTAGTTATTACTCTTATAAGAATCCGAAAGTGATCTCGTGACACTTAAAAGTTTAGAAGCAAGAAAAAAATGTCCAGCAAACAAAATCGGCTTTTCTCCCCCGAACTGAGAGAAGTGATGAATCATCATTTAGGAGATCCAACGGGAGCTTTATTTAATCTGCTTTGTATCTCTGACATAGTTAAAGTGCACCAAAATCAGGCCATCATAGGAGTGTATCGGATTGGTACCTTGGGAATTGAAGCGAGCGGCGCTGGAACAACGCGTCCTCCTCTTAAACGTTTATATTGATCATTTTTTATGATACATTATATATGGAATCTTTTGATGAGCCAGATAGTTTGAGGCTGTGAAGCCTATTTTTCGGACTAAGTAGGCTATAGCAGTTGTCGGCCAAGCTCGGATGTGACTGTCTTTGTGTACGTCCCTTGTGTTGTTTCTACATGAGCTGCACTTTTGCCCAGTCCACTTTTTGTGTGCGATTAACAGAAAACAAACATTAATATGCATCATCCAGAACACTGTTATGACTAAGACGTCTCATTAGCATGCACTGGAGCCGTGTTTAATGAAGGTATCTGAAGGATCTTAATATCTTGGGATTTTGATTTTTTTCCCCCTTTCTTAAAAGCCATTATTCGACATTGTCTAATGAATGTATTGTACTTTTTTTTTGTTATTTTTAGGCATTTCCTCGTGCTAATTGGCTCCTTTCATTTCTATTCTTCTGTTTCTTTCTTTCCAAAATAGGCCAATGTAATTACTTCGGTTTTGCTGCATAACTCGCAGATTTTTCAGAGCAACTTTCTATGGTTCGACAAAGACAACAACTTAATCAAGTCGAAAACAATACTGATGCACGGGACGTTTTTTTTTAAGCCTGGCTTGTCCCCATATTTTCCCTTTGTTTCTGTATTCATCCTTAGTCATTTCTCTAAACACACCGACAGTCAGACACTACACAGAAAAATGTTTCACTTTACTTTCCGTGACTCACAGCTTTATCAAAGGTCTTATTTTATGTACTTTTATTTTATGTAGTTAAACTGCAATTGCCCTATTTCCTCAAATTTGCCCCAGAAGAAAGATTGTTTCTTTACAGCAATATCAGTCGACAAAATCTGCTTAATGTCTTTTACTTTCAAAGATGTTATTCTAATTCTAATTCATATACATCATATGTGTCAAGTATATTCTTCTTACTATGCAGGTTCCTGATGTTTTTTTTTTTACTTTGCTGCTTGTTGATTTATTCATAAATGTATTTTATGTATTTAAATGATGGTGCAACAATCAGGCAGTCAGCCGCTGGGCTTCAGTCTGCACGACTACCTACTACTTGTCAGAGTGGGGGCCGCGAAGCCCACACTCTGAACACCTCGGAGTAAACAGGAATAGCAAGACAGGCAGGTCTCCATGTTCAGGATGCGTCTTTATTAACAAAAACCAAAAAAACAGAAAAGGGCACGATGGCCACCGAGAATCAGGGTTTCAAAAAGTAGGACACAGGCAGGGAAGTAGAGGTGATGGACACATGAGGAAAAACCTAACTAACACAACCTTATATACACTCAAGACGTAAAACACAGGACAGGTGAAAACAAAGGAGACGCGACACAAGAACAGAATGTCAAAATAAAAGCACCAGAACATGAACAGAAAAACAGAGCAAAACAACTGAACTAAATTTTTTACACTAATTTCTGTTACTACAGTACAGTGTACAAGTGCTGTATATTTATGTCCTTTTTCTGTAACTTATTTGTGTTTTTATGTTCTAGATTTTACAACTGTGTTAGGACACAATATTGACGTAGGCTAGGTTGTGTTTCGACTTACACCAAAATTCAGGTTACATCACTGTCGTAGGAATGGATCTCTGTTGTAACTTGAGGACCCTCTGTATATATAAGAAGCACAATACTACTTTTCTGGTTGGATGCACTGTGATTTAAAACCTGTTCTTAAGCGAAATTTGGATCAGAAAGGGTTAATTTTTTTTTGCTATTCGTGTATTTGGAAAAAAAATGTTTTGGATACAAATAAAATAAAAATCTCTAAAAACACATGTGTACGCATGACTGTGACATCGCAACCATACACCTCATTATTCAGAGATAATTGTAGGTTATTTGGTGGATGTTTTTGCCTTGGCATTAAAGGGTTAAGATGCCGTTTAGCTCTCATGAATGCACCAGATTAAATAGGTAAATAAGTAAATGAAGCACTCCATTATGCTCATTGGGTGTCTTTGTCCTTGGAAGGTCATGCGGTAGACGTCCGGGTTGGGTGGAGAAAAGGGGGGAATGTGGGCCAGTAGGGGGCTGGTGGTCTCATCTTCAGATCCACTGCATGCTGTGTTATTAGCCAAGCACAGAGCATTGGAGCATTGTCACCGGCTACATCTAGTTATCACATCTCATACTCAGCCACCTGCTGAGTTCAGAGAGCAAGCTCCACTCCCCCCCCCCACGACCCCTCAGTCTCTCTGCTGGAGCCCTCGGATATGGAAAACACACTCATGAATATTCACGCCGTGGCCGTGATAGAAACAATAAGATGCGCGGAGCTCGTGGATTCCTGCAGAGGTCTAGAAGAAATATAGTTATTTACGACAGGACGCCAATTGAGCTCACTTTTTATTCCTGAAAGAAAAAAAAACAGAACAGAAAAAGAAAGAAAGGGAATGGTGCCAAATGAGGCTTCAAAGGGAGCTAATGCAAAAACAGACCTATTTTATTAGAGAGGTGCAATTTGGCTTTCATTATTTTTGAATCGGGTCCTCTAAGGATCCATAAAACATTCCTCCCCTGACAATCGCACTTTACACAGCTGAGTAGGCTTATTTTTAATCTTTAACTTGTTTTTCTTTGCTTTTCATGTTCCTGCGCACAATTTAGGCAGCCATAGCAGCAATGTCATGCACAAGGCCTTCAATAAGATAAGGTATATAGAATATACAGACTATATAAAGATACCCTCTAGCTACATAGAAAGGGTTTTCAATGCAATAGAAGAACACATTTTGTCTCCATAAAGAGCCTTTTGATATATTGTTTCTTGGGGAACCTTTTTTATAATTGAGATCCAAAAAAAAAAGTGGTTCTGAGTTCATGGTTCTACACCAATTTAAGGATTCTCTAAGAAGTGTAGGTCCAAGTCAAGAAATCTTTACTTTTTCAGAGTGAGCTGCAGCTATTTCACAAGAAAGAACATTCAAAATTCATCTGACCATCTCATGAAGAGGCTCGCCAAACATGCAGCCTGAGAATTATCTGTCCTATCTCAGAGGCAACCTTAGAAGTAGGCAGCGCATGCCTTAGCGCCTGATGTCTGCAGACTCCTCCTGAACAGTGTTCTTTTGAGAGACACTGGGCTCTAAGTGTGTGGATTACAGTCGTCTACATTTGTATAATGCTGGCGATAATAGGATAAAGCTGCCTCAGCTTACAAAATCTGTATGGAAAATGGATTATCGGAAGGCCTTCGCCAAAGGGATGTTGAACCTAGGAGTTATCATCCTAAACAGGCGGAATCTCAAGAGGACGCCTTCCTTCTCCAGGGCCGTGATGACGTCTCTTTATGTCAATATTGTGGCGGATGGGGATTGGCATGGTATGGGGAAGCACGTCTGGCTCTTATGGAACCTCAGGTTGGAGAGGGAAATTTGCATTTCTGTAATGGCATTTCCAAAGAAGTGTTTATTTGTGGGCTTAGGCACGCTCGCAGAAGCCACTGAAGTAGCGTGTGTGTTTTTCCCGATACTCATTATTGAGGGAATTAGCATATCCACGCATGCAGAAGCAATTACTGATAATTTCATATATACAATTTACACATCATATCAACACATGCTCAATTATGGACCAGCAGTCTCACGCAGATATGGCACGCACTTTGCACAATTATCATCTGGGGACTGGACAGAGCACCGTCTGAACCGGTGATCCCTATCTTTATTGCCGATACAGTCCTCATCAATGCTTCGTAATGCACTCTCAGTTTCAAACGCATCCAATTCAACCGCGATTATAGCTCAGCAGACGAAAGACAGGATTCTAATAGGATTGTTTGAATGTGTGATGACATCAGTACTTTGATATGACAGTAAAGCAAAACCACATTCAGCCCCATTTAGATCAGAACATCTCAGCTCCAGTCTTGGAGACTCTGCGGATTTCTCATTACTCTGTTCATGCTGGGTGCATGCTAATGAAATTACTTTGGAGCGCATGTCATCGGCAATCCGAACAAGAGACAGCTAATAACAGTCCTTGCTGAATTTCTTTGCCAAGAAAGCCATAAGACCTGTTCCAAATGTTAACAGTTTCCATGCTTTATCTTTTTTCCAGGTTTAAAAAAAAAAGGTTTGAAATGACGAACCATAATCATATGGTCTATAAGTATTGAGAAACTCATGACTAACAATCAAACATTTTGCATTGTGTGCTTCTACACACTTTGGCCAAAGTTATCAATTGCCATCTTTTTTTTATCCATCTATGGATCTTTTTCAGGGAAAATCAGACAGGGTGATCCGGGAAAGCTTTGCGAAGGAAATTCCGATATCAATCAAGAACTGATCAAAGCGCAAAGTTAGATACAACAAAGACTAGACAAGGCTTTTGAACAGATACCTCCACCATGTTGGGCTTGTGGAAACATGATAAATGAGCACTGATGTAAGCCTGATTGAAGTCTTTAGTTCGACTGTGTACAAGCAGCATGAGTTGCATCCAGTGTGCTCCTCACTCACTATTACAAATTACATCATCCCAAACAGCCGCAGACTATTTGGCCCACAAATCACTTCCAGTGTCTCCAACCGCATTCTGTCAACGCACGAAATGGGACTTTTCATCAGCTCCCGATCAGTAAAGAGCGATGGAGGAAGCTCATGGTCAGCCATCAAATCTACACAGTCATGGCAGTGGCAGCAAGAGAAAAATGAGAGGATTGTGAAACCGCTGACATCGGCAAGCATGGATGCACCTCAGCTGACCTGCAGCTCAACAAGCAGGAGGAGGAAACACACTACACTGCACTGGCATTAAAATGTATACCTTTACTGAATATAATAATAAAGGAATTTGAGCACAAGCACACTAAGTTGTTTTTTTAATGTAGGACATTTTAATTTGCTCTTTTGATGTACTATTCAACTGTAAGTATTCAGTTTCATGTTTAATTCAAGTAAAATTCATTAAAATGTATTAATGTATTATGTATCAAAATGTATCAAAATGTCATGTATTGAAATGTATACATTCTAATGAATATTATAATTATGGAATATGAGCATTTTAATGGAAAATTTGAACTTTTAATGGAAATGTTTGAACTTTTAATGGAAATGTTTGAACTTTTAATGGAAAGGAGCTGTTTTGTTTTCATGGTGTCCCATTTTTATTTTCTAATATCTATCCATATGCTTTATTCTGAAGAGTATGTAAGAACTGTGATGTGGCATTTAACATAAAGTTGAAAATGTACTGTTGTTTTAAACTGCCATTCAAATATAGGTATGCGATTATATGTTTAAATTAATATTAAATTATTTCAAATGAGTACTCTAAGTTGGTTTTTAGTTGGTATTTAGTAGGGTCCAAATCTTTTAATTTGTTGATCAATTTTATTTTCTTTATTTAATTTTATTTAAGTTCTAATATTCACGCTTTGTTCTGACTAGTATGTAAAAGCTGTTAATTTGATCGACTATTCAAATGTAATTCTAAAATTTCATGGTTAGTTTAATATGAAACACACATTTAATTAATTACATAATAAGTAATTCTCCTGTTTAGGTGTGGACTTCTGACTTTTTTCTATTAATTTCAAAGACAGAACATGAAAACCGAGATCTAGGGTATTTTACTCTTCACTCTTAAAAATGGGTGCCACAAAAGGTTTTTTTGAGTGATGCTTCAGAAGACCCATGTTAACTCCATAAAAAACATGTAGTAAATAAAATATTGAAGTGAAGAACCATCACATAATGTAAAGTTCCTTTGCCCTTTTAAGGTTTCTTCCAAGAACCTTTACATCATTTGAATGTTGTTTAAAGTTTAAAAGATTCTTCACATTCTCATTTACCAATATGATCCTTCTAAGAATTGGTCATTGAAAAGTTCTCCAGAGAACTGAATTTTTTTTCAGTGGTACCATGTGGTGAACCTTTGCTGGAACTCTTATTTTTAAGAATATTTATTTGCTGTAAACACACTGGGGATGGTGTAGCTGAATTGCAAGCTCCATCATAACCATGGTTTGTCAGACTGTGAAAACTTGCTAGTGAATCACCCGCTGAAAGGCTATCACCCAAAGCTCCAAGGCCCTACACGACCTCATTCCTCATGTAGAAGCTGTTCAGGGCAGTGATCAGCCATGCACGCAACACAAAGACCGCTGGGAACGCTTTGGAACTTGGGCCTAACAGGCCACTCACACTGTTACCAAGGATACATCCATCTCCGAGCATCCGTAACCTCTTCCGAAATAGACTCGGAATGACTTGATCGGTTTTGAAAGTGGAGCACCTGAAGTCATGCAAATCAGCAGTGGCCCTTTGTTAGGCAGTTCTACAACAACTGCTCGGCCTTTGAAACCACTGGAATTTTCATTGCTTTGTCTTTGCTACGAGAAATTACTGAAAGCTGAACCACTTCAGCCATTGTGTTTGTATTTCTTTACCTCCAGTACCTTTTTAAAGATAAAATACAGAACCTCACCTACGGCCATTAAGGTCCCCTCATGTTTTTTTTTTATACTGTAATGCATAAAGCTATAAAGGAGGTAAAGCACAAATAAAGAGAAGGATGGCGGGGGAATGAGTGAAAGGGACATTTGCATGATTGCCTGGAAATTTGAGTGATTTGTGTGCAGCTGTTTGTGACAGCTCTTCTACATGACCCTCATGCTTAGGGATGTTGGATTCACAAATCACTCGTATTTAAGCTCCAAGAAATAATCGTTAAAAAAAACTGTAAAGCTTACTTGTAGTACATATGAAAATTAATGTACGAGTTTACATGCTTCTTGTGTACATGTACAGGCCCCGAAACAGCAATGTATTGTTTCATATTGTTGATGAAATAGCAACATGTCTTTATAGAAGGATATTCTCAACCTGTACTAATTAATAGGATCACCATGGGTTCTTGATTGGCCCTGGTCAAACGTTAGTGTTCAAACATTGAGTTCAAGAAAATTGGCACATTTTTGCATTCATGATGCATTGTTACACCTTTAATGTTTAAAGTAACAACACTTCGTTCCACATAATTCTGAAACATTTCTACTGGTCCATTCATCATAAAATGTTCATTTAATGTAAAATGCTTTCAAATGATTTAAAAAAATATTTTGTTATGCCAGCAACAATGTATAAAG
>JBBPDB010000040.1:7706196-7716786 GCA_037974465.1 Brachypetersius altus
ATAACTGTTCACTGCTTAACTTTACTTGTTTCCTTAAGTGAAAGGAAAGGTTTGGTGAAAAGTTTTCATCCCTCTATTCACGTTAATTTCTTCCTACAACCCTGGGGGCTAAGACCCCTTGTCTTTCTGTCCTAATGACGTCCCTGTTTCACAGTGTGCATACACACAGGTTCGAAGACTCGTTCTGGCCTCTACAGTGCAATTAGGAAAATCAGAAAATCAGAAAAAATATTTATAACTGTATCCACAAAGTTGAAAGCATGCCGTTGTCTAAAATCTCTTGGTATGCTGAAGCATTAAGCATACTCTTCACTGGAAGTACAAGGCCCAGCCCAAATACTATATATACGCATTTGACTACACATATATTGAAAAAGTCATGAGGAGAAGAACTCTTTTGTTATGACAGTACATAAACACATTTCTTAATTAGCGACAGCTGTTCCTTACTTAATGCACAAGACTCAAACACTCAATCCCTAAGGACTACAATAAAGGGCTGTGGTGCATCCTTGCTAATTAGCTGCTGTTGTGTAATGAGATGTTGCATTAGTAATGAACAAAGTAAGCTACAGGTATGCTCATTCACCGCACAGTGGCATTCTGGACATCAAGTGGCTCACTATCCAGGAAAAGGAAAAACCCTTTTGGGTTTATGTGAGACAATCGGCCATATTCATAAAATGCACCACCTAATTTACAGTGATGTTGAAAGCAAATTTGCTCATTCATAAAGAAGGACTACTGAGTTTTGTTTGCATGTTACGTGGTATTTGAGCCCGGTCTCACGAGTTTTCGTGCAGCCAAAAATGCAGTTTAATCAAAATACATGCTGCGATCACGATTTAGCGTTTATATAAGTGCAAGGACACCGATTCACTTTTTTGTGCTAGGACAATGCTTCACTACCCAATGCATTTTAAGGTAAGGAATGAGTCGATTCCTTACCTTAACCTAACCCTAACCTTAACCCTAACCCTAAACCTAACCATATCAGTCACCAGTGAGCACAGATACTGTCGATGTTATGCCCTGCATATTAAAATAAATAAGGCAGTGAAGCATTTTCCTAGCACAAATAAAAGCCCTAAATTGTGATCGCAGCACAATTTAAATTGTATTTGATGATGGCTGCACAAAAAAAGTCGTGAGATCAGGTTGGATCTTTTTCACCTGAAAGAATCTGACAATCAATTTCCCAGTAAGATGTGATTTAAATTAGCTTTCCACAATGTTTTCAAACATATTTGGTCACACATGCGAGCCATCATGCACATGCACCCATTATGTTGAGTTACAAGCATCTG
Source organism: Brachypetersius altus (assembly GCA_037974465.1). Taxonomy (NCBI): domain Eukaryota; kingdom Metazoa; phylum Chordata; class Actinopteri; order Characiformes; family Alestidae; genus Brachypetersius; species Brachypetersius altus. The sequence continues at coordinate 7,707,504 of JBBPDB010000040.1, forward strand.
TTTGGACTGTCTGGACAACACATACGTGCCCCTTTGTAATTTGCAAAATACACTTGGTCTGGGCAGTCATTGAACCTTTAATGCACCTTTAATGTCCCAAATAATAATAATAAATTGTGCACTAATGTGGTTCCTTGGAATAGTGGTGTATTTATTTATTTACTTATTTATTTATTTATTTATTTTTGATTTTGGATGCCCATTCAAGCACCCAAACAGGCACTGAGCACTGTTCATTAATATGCATTAGCTCATTAATTCATGTTGATTCTGACTTTTTCTGGCTTTAACACAGGAGAGTTCAGAACACTACTCATCACCACAGATACTTTATAAAAAAAAGACTTAATTAGAAATGCTTGGTAGTTCCATGTAGAGACTGGAAATATTGAAACGTAGGGACCAAATATCCTCTCCTACTCACAATTGTAATGAAATAGGAAGAGTGAACTGAAATAAATATTTTTGTCTGATATAAGGAACAGTGCTCACAGCACACAGACTACTTATTATCTTAGTTAACAGCATCTATGTGACCCACCACAAATGATCCAGTTATTACTTCCTTTAGCAAGTTATGATTTAATCACAGAATAATAAAATCGCATCCTCTTTAATGTGAATGTGGATGGCAAGAAAGTTAGAGCTGACTTCACATGAAGGAAGGGATATCAGTCTTAAGGGAAGGGAAGGGATATCAGTAGAAATAAGAGGGAGTGGGCAGAACAAGAGCAGAGCATCGTGTGTGTGATGAGAGAGAGAGAGAGAGAGAGAGAGAGAGAGAGAGAGAGAGAGAGAGAGAGAAGGAAAGGGTCTGAAGAGTAGGTTTTGCAGGCTGGCTGGCTTGCAATGGCTCAGATAGACCTCTCACCATACTGTGACAGGGAGATTGGGCCGTGAGGAGACACAGTGCAGGCAGCAGGACACACACTCAGCCTCATTAGCCTTAGAGTTATCTGTCTAGTGTCAATACACAGAGAGAGAGAGAAAGTGAGAGAGAGAGAGAGAAAGAGAGAGAGAGAGAGAGAGAGAGAGAGAGAAAGAGAGAGAGAAAGAGAGAGAGAAAGAGAGAGAGGAATAATGATGTAATAAACCCTCAAAGAGTGACTGAAGGACAGAAAGACTGAAGAGAACACAAATGAAAAGTTATAACAAGAGCATGGTGTAATCTGACTCATTGAAACAATTCTGTCAAAAGTGTGGATGCTAAATCACATTTGTGTTTCACTGTTTTACTGCCTGTAAATTGAATGAAAAGATATTGTTGTGCGTTTCTTTTTTTTGCCATTTTTTGACCATTCAGACGAAAGGAAAAAGTCAGCATGGAAGCTGTTGATACAGAATGTAAAAGATGAGGATGATGAACATAATGAACTGCACAACTTACGCAATTAAGTATCACTTAATTATGTTTCTTATTCTTTTTAATCATTGGAGAGAAATAGCTGCTGTGAAATATTTTGATGAGTGGACCAGATGATATCATCCAAAACACTCAGTTACTAAGTAATAAAAAGTCTGGTGACCTTAACTTCCATTAAGAGTTTGTGTTTTTCTTTCCCTCTCTATGAGCTTTTGTTCCTACAGAGTTGGTATGTAAATAAGTATTTAGTAATTAGATTTGAAAAGTATGGCTAAGTGACAATTACAGATTTATATGGGTAACAGATAGGCATGAGTGAGTGTCCATTGTCTGTTACCATGCTAATGCTAATGACCTTGTTCATTCGACATTAATTCCATATGACTCTATGAGAATTCTTTGTTGGGCGTGCAACCATGAAAGAGAGAGAGAGAGAGAGAGAGAGAGATAGAGAGAGAGAGGGTGGTGGGATGGAGGGGGTGACAGATAAACACACAGAAACACAAGAGAGGCTGGCAGAGATACAGCAGAGATGGCACACACACACACACACACAAGCTGACAGAGAGAGAGAGGGCGCGCTCCCCCACGATCCCCGCACCTGTCACACTTTGAGATAATCATCCATCATGGGCAGGCAGTGACCGCAGACTGCGTGGTCTTTTTAATGGACACTATTGACACTGTTCGTCTCTTCCCCCGCCCACGAGCTGTCACCAGGAGAACTGAAGTGTGTTTTGTGTGTGTGTGTGTGTGTGTGTGTGTGTGTGTGTGTGTGTGTGTAGCAGGGACAGAGAGGAGTGGAATGTCTAGCCTGCGTAGTCACACCAGTAGAAAGATGTTGGGGGTGGTGCTATGCCAGCTAGCTCATGAAGCTATTAATGGAACATCATTGCTCTTTATCATCAGCTCCATACTCTCAAGAAAGTTTATAATTACACTGAAAGATCTTCAAACTAAAGATCATTCTACAGAACCAGACCAGATAGCCTTAACTAGTAGATCTGAATGCTTCTCAGCTTTGAGGAATAGTTCTAGAGAAATAAAAACTTCAGTAGAGCTTTGAAAATGGTGCCAGTGTTTGGAGTGTGCCTGTGATTTGGGAAAAATTTACTAATAGTTTCTAGGGAGGTATGACAGTGGTATCTGATGCCTCATGAGTTTGTTTCATTGTTTTCTGTTTCCACCTTCAAATTTGCCATACAAATGTACACATTATAAAATTATGGGGTTGGGAATTATTATAAAAAACATTATAAAATTATGGGGTTGGGGAGAACTTTTTTTCAATTTTTGCAGTTTTTGCAGAAAGAAGTCTATATAAATAGGTTTATAATGTGTTATTGCATGTTGCCCCTTTTGAAAGACCCCTATCACCAAACCTTTGAAGGGATTTCCATAAACTCGTCTGCTAGGTCACAGGTGGAACCCTGAAAACCAACATACAGTACAATCTAAAAGATATACTGTCGTTCTTTTTGTGACAGCTATGTTCCAAAATCCTTAACAAAACATTTGCGCCTCTGGTCTCTTTTGCTCACTTTCACCTAATCCAGACAGGGATCGCTGCCAGTACTTTGTGCCTCACACCAATAGACTCTCCCTGTTCCGGATCCATTACGAGAGCAATGACCGTGACTTTGAGAGGACCCAGAAGGTCCAGACAGTAGGGAAACACATGAAGCAATTCGAAAGACCCATGCACCGTCCAAAAAAGCTGCAATTTTGGCATGGAGGTGACTTGCTTTTTCCAGCCAGCCCCAGTCAAAAGTATCTTTAGAGCATGAGGTCTGTGGAGATACGCACCAACACCTCTGAGTGCAGGGCAGGATGGCTGTGTGCTGCAGACAGGGCTTGGCATCTCTTCTGCTGGAAATTTGAAGAGGTGATGTCAGAGGAAAGTGTTAATAGCCTAGCTCGGAACGGAGCAGGCACTAGGGGTGTTACCACATACAAATAATCATTAGGAGAGGCCCAAATAAATAGTTAGACCTAAATTGTTTCATTCAAGTATGCCCAGTGCTATTTGACTATTTGTATATTTTACATGATTTTGTTCCCAACGGCAAACCTGCCTTTTCCTCTCAGGCCGAAGTAATGGATTGGTAGGTTAGCAGGTTAGCCTGTGAGCTGGACTTCTGGGTACTGGCAGACAGTTTGTTAGGTTTGACTGACATGTAAAACAGTCAACCCCAACTGACTGTATTTGTTGTAGACAGTTGAGTAAATAGTGCTACAACAAAAACACACCAGTGTGAAACAAACATCCAGAGCTCAGAGCCCACTGGTCTACACTGTGTCTGAAAATGAGAAAAGTAAATCTGCCTTCAGATGGCCCTCATAAATATGTGCATTTTTGATAGTAAGAAATATTAATACAGGCCACCTCTACATAGTAAATTTTGTAACATAGGTATGTGCAAATTTGGCAGCTTTCTGGCAAAAATAAATGTACAGAGTCTGTCTGATTGTACCTTCATAAAGAAGTTCAAACTGACATACCCATATCCAGGTATGGAAATACTCATCCCTGGTTTGTATCTAAATACAAATAAGTTTGTTGGTTGTACAAATGGAAAAGCAAACAGCAGCGTCTTTAAGCACCCCTAGCAGGCACGTGAGCGGAAGCAGCCAAGCTAATAGAGGTCCCGGCGGGGAAAAGAGGTGGAGGAAGCAGGGGAGTTCAGTGAGGCTCGAGGCTGGCCCTCGTACTCCTGGCCAGAGTTAGCGGGGGAGCCGTGGAGGATGGCGGCCTGCTGCGGTTTCTTGGTTGCCGATGATTCTAGTTTCAGGTGACGTGCATCGTGCTCTATTAGCGCACTCTTCCGACCACAGTTTTCTTTGGCAAGGCTGGCGGGCGCTGGCACTCCACGCAGGATGCGCAGCTTTTCCACACACATGCATACACACATGCACGCACACACCTAAGACACGCAAAAGACCCCCACACACAAACTTAACTCCTCATGTTTCATCTCACATTCTCACACCCACACACACATGCTGCACTTTTAGGAATAAAGCTATTGCTTCAGCTACTTCAAATACAAAGTGAACGTTTGGCGCATTTGAAAAGATTTGTATTGACTTGAATGGGGCAGTTTCAAATAACTATGAAATAACACTTTAACAAAACATGCAACAGCAATGCATTCACTGGTGATGTACTCTGTTACAGCTAGATTATAGTAGTACAGCCTATGTATTATATCAGCTTTTATTCATGTAATCACAGAGGATAGACTGCGATTATACTGAAGATGATAAACAAGTGTGAATCAAATACATTGTTCTCAGTATTTATTTATTATTATTCTTTTTTTGGTCACAGTTCAACCATCTACTCAGTGAAACCAAACAATGTTCTTCCAGGACAATGGTGCAACACCATTGCGGACAAGACTATATATCTATAAAGTGAGACTGACACATGCCTCAAATGGTTCTTTGCGTGATGCCATTGAAGAACTCTTTGAGCTGCCTGAAGAAACAATTTCATTAGTAAAATATGCACAGAACGTTTTTAAAGGTTTGCATAATGTAAATGTATTTTACCAGTGTAAAAAAGTTCTTCCAGTAACCTTTACAGCTTTACACTGTGTAAAGATTCTTTAGACTCGAAAATGCTCTTCACGCTCAAATTTGTTTCTTTTAACAATCATCTATTGTAAGGTTTTACGGAGCCAAACAATAATTCTTCTGTGGCATCATGCAAGATAATCACACCTTTAGTTTTTCTTTATGGTGACAGGAAATGGATGCCTGGACATACCTCATTGTTTTTACATGTAAATGACCTGTTAAATTCACTGTCTACAGGTTTATACATTACATTATTAAATCAGAACTGTATAATATCAAAAGTACAATATAAAGATCAAAATATAATTTAAAGACAAAGTGTCAAACCATATTGTACATACAAAACAACAATTTTCTTTAATGTGTATTGATATATTGATATAAAGCTGATATAAAGCACCACCTCACCTCACACTGTTAGCGTCTCTCTGCCCAAACCCCCCCCCCCCAAACTGTATGAAATCCTTGCCAATACAAAGAAATAAAAAGGAATGGAAATATAATAGCAGAAAAACATTGTCTTGCATGTACTGATTTAATAAAGAGGCACAGTATGCACTTTACACACAAATCTCTGCATTTCTATTTGACATGTTTGTTGAAATCTTAAATGGCTGTAAAGCACCTGTCATGAACTCATTGATGGAGTCACCCATTATTTAAAGGGTCTAAGGATGGAAAATTTTGTAAATTAGGTACTTTTTTTGGGGAAAAAGGCTGTAAAGAATCTCCATAGAATATGAAGACTGTACACTAGCAACAGGTTTCTCCTAAAACTAAGGAGTGCATCTAAACAAAAAATCATTAAGGATCCTTTTAGGGAAATCTATATGAACAGCACCATGGTTTATTAAAAACTGAATTGTAAAACCTTTTCAACATCTCTTCCCAATAACTGCATATTATACCAAAAGAATCCCAAAAGAATGCTACAGCATGAATAAATAAATGTAAATAAATAAAGAAAGAAAGAAAACAACAATGTAGCAACAATGTATTTGGCACAGCCTTTATAACTTTTATTTCCATGGCTGCAAATGCGACACTAAATGCAAGAATAAACACCAGATTATAGGTGTGATAACAAATGCCATGCTGGGCTAAGAGCAGTAGAGAGTTGAGAAATATGCAGACGGAGGGATAGGACACAGGACATTTTTTCTGCTCCATTCAAACTGTGTCCACACATCCTGAAGTGGTCGGATGTCAGTCCGACGTGCGGTGCCCCTCGCCTCCTCTACGATCCTGGGTGGCTCTGCCTTTTCCTCTTTTTTCCTTTCCTTTTTTTCCCCCTTCTTCAAAATGAAGGAAATTTCCCATCTGGGGAGATGGTGTGTTTGCATCTGAAGACGAAGCGGCGGGAGCATAATGGCCCGACTGGTCAGACACTGTCCGGTCAAACATTAAAGGCTAATGTACCTTCGAGACTGGGCATGTGTGGAAATTCACAGTGGAGCACATTGAAATGGTTTGTCCTTCCTTTTATTATACAATTGTGGCTTTAAATATTCCTGCCAAAATAAATGTCTACAATACTTCTACATTTAAGTCTGTGCAGATACAAATAAAAGTTCCTTGGTTTGGACATATGGTTCTCGGCACACACAAAAAAAATCTTGTATGAAAGCTTTATGTGGAGGTAAAAAAAATGTACACATATAGTTGTTTAAAGAAACATTCATTCAGAAGGTTCTTCAGGAACTAAAAGTGGTTCTTCTATGGCACCCGTCCTGAGTAGCTTCAAGCTGTTATCATAAGCATCCGTTAAGCAGTTTCATTGATGCAACAATAGATTTATTTATGCTAACAATCTTAGGAAGCAGGATCTGGAGATATACCATAGGAAGCTACTTTACATATTCCAGACAGTTTTAAGAACATCAAAGGGCCATATGCAGATGCAAGCATTAGAATGAGCACGGATACACTTGGATGCACCATTGCTAAAGTAGACCATATGAATGACACGGATAATAAAGCAAAGTGAGAGAGAGTGCAGACGAAGAAGGAACAGGGCGGAAAGTCTGGGGGATTTTTTTCAGTCTGAAAGTGACTGTAACGGGTTTCTTAGGGGTAGCGCGTTAGGGTGTCTGTTTACACTTGTCAAACTCGGTGCTTATATATTCTTCCCGAGCGTGTCAAGAGCGATGAATAACACAGTTGTGACAATCTGAGACGGTCGTCTGAATGGCAGGGAGCGAACGCGGTGTTTGGTCAATACACTGACTCCTTAGCAACCATTTCTGAGTCTAAATGGAAGTGAATTTTATGTCCTGGCCGCGGCCCAAAACACACAGCCGGGCACGACTTCACCGAGGATAAAAATTATTTATTCTGGTTAGACCAGTTTGCCAAATCGTTTAATCACCGTAAAGGCCTTTCAATATGGGTTATATTTTATACCCCCTTTGAATTCGGCGTAAAATATTTACGATATTCCTCTTTTGTGCTCCGTAGGCCTTCGCAGTGATTTATGACAGGCCTATTGGCGTTTGACTCTGCCGAGAAACCGAGATCATTTCTGACAACGATTTGCGAGCTTATGAATCATAGCACTGATAGAGGATTTATTTTTGTTTGCAGGTTATTTGCGGGGTTAACCCGCGTGGAATCGAGATTTTCAACAGAGGATATTTTCATATGCCGTGATCTGATTTTAATGAAAGTTTCTGTCAATCTGCAAGGGAACCTGTAGGATTCGGTTTATGAAGTGCAGCCTCAGTGAAAAGGTGCGAGTCGAACAAGCTCATAATGTTGGAGCGAGCCGCTGTGCTGACAGCCGACCCGTTGCTGTTGGTTTTGGCCCAGCGAGCGTTTTTCTCTGCTCAAAATGCAACAGCTCCAGGCCAGAGCTTTTTGATGTGTGGCTGTGATGTGTCTGTTAAAAATAATGCGCCTCTGTCACTGCGCTTCACGCTTCTAATATTTCTTCCAGCAACATTACAGGCTCATATAACTTCAAATCTTCCCTTAAAACATGGGCACACATGGGCACACGCTAATGTACGACATGATTCCCCCATAAAAAAAGTTTCAAAAGTTTGGGACACTTTTATATATGGTTTTATACAAATAAAGTATGTTTTATCCCATAGTCTGTACTTGCAATGTTTGAATGAGGTACAATATAAGGCAGACATGTAGATCCAAGGTTATTTACATATATCAGTCTTAAAGACATATGAACAAATACATTGTAATGGATTCAGATTTTAATTATAATTCTAAAACAGTTAAAATGGTACAAAAATGTCAAAATGGGGCACAGTAGGTGACCACACAGCAAGAAGGTGCTGGTTTTGATTCCCGACTGGGACAGCTGGGGTTCCTTTCTGTATGGACTGTATCCTGAGGGGTTTCCATCAGGTACTCTGGTTTCCTCCCACAGTCCAAACATGCATGTCAGACGAATTGGAAATGCCAAATTACCCCTAGATGTGTGTATACATGCATAAGTGTGTGTGTGTGTCCAATATGCAATAGACTGGAAACCTGTCAACAGTGTTACTCCACCTTCCGTGACCCTTGGGATAGGCTTCAGTGCCCACCGTGACTCTGATTAAAGATAAACTGTTCAGATAATGGACAGATCGATGTCAAAATGGTTGCTGCTACCATGCTACCAATCCAAAGAAAAAAAAAATCCAAATATGAAATCCAAAGAAGGTAAGATATGGGCCTTTTAATTGAAATACAACACTGGAAATGAAACATTAGTCATAGCATTTCAAAAGAAGACAAAGTGTCCATAAATGTTTGACGGCCATGTTGTTTGTAACACAGCCCGTTAATGTATGTTATTTAGTGTTTGCTTTGTAAACATATTCTACACATACGCATCAAAATAGTCGTGAAGCTCTGGGTCTAATTAAGTAACATAACCGTAGCCACCGGCGCTTCCCGAAATCACATGATTAAGGTGGCTTGTATGATTTACATTCACGGTGCGCCACTGTGTTTGCAGAGAAGGATAATTTGACAGTCCGATAAACCATCAGACAGACAGATAAACACTCGGCCTCATCGCCACAGAGATCTCCCTGTCAGCCTTACTGAAGCCCTTGTTCTCGGCTCCGGCCCGACAGCCACGGGGCAATATTTAAGCAGACAGGCAAAAGACTTCCAAATATTGAACAACATTTCTTCCTCTCCCCCTCCTGCCATACCTTTTTTTCCCCTCCCTTCCAGCCGCTGTTTTTTTCTTTTTCTGGCCGAGCCCACAGATCCCAAACAAACAGGAGGGCCAAAGAGCGGGAGAATGGGCTGAGTCATCAGAGAGAGAGAGAGAGAGAGAGAGAGAGAGAGAGAGAGAGAGAGAGAGAGATATACACAGATCTC
>JBBPDB010000040.1:7726117-7739688 GCA_037974465.1 Brachypetersius altus
TTTTAGTTGAGAGAACCTCACATAATATAAAGACTTTCTACAATCTAAATTATATAGAAATTCATTTAAAATTCATTTGCATTCACATTTGTAAGAATGGTTTACCATAAGAACATCTGTTATTTCCAAAAGTTATTTTGGAAACTGAGAACATTTCTTCTGGGGCTACCAAGTGGCGTGACTGTCTAAGCATTGGCTGTAACATGAGGTGATCGTAGCTCTGCTCTATCTGTGTGAATAGGATGGCCCTCCCTCTCCCCCATCACTCAGTTCAATGTTAGGCAGCAGGACAGTCTGTTAGGTGAAACAGACTGCAGAAATGGCAGTTAGTGTCCTGCTCCAAGCATGTTATGCTGTCTATCAGCCGCTTGAGAAGATGTGGCGGAGTATCTCGTGATGTGGAGGAAGCATTTGCTAGCCTTCACCTTCCCAGATTTGGTGGTATTGCGTGATTGGGGTGGATCTAGAGACCAAATTGGCTGAAAACTGGGTACAAAAATGAATCACTCTTTTATAGCACCATGAGAGAACCCTTCTTGGCACCTTCATTTTTGACAGTGTTATTGTCTGCACATTTAGGAGTGCTAGGATTTTCCTCGAGAACTGATGAGCAATTAGGTGGAAAGCTGCAAAACGAAACAGTAATCCCTCGCTGTAGTTTATGACCAAACATGGAAGTGATTACTTAGCTAGACTTTCAAAAATACATTATTATGGCAAGGCCACAAGTTCCGTTTTAGAGGACAACCCTTTAAATGAAGACACTAATTGTTTATGGCAGTTTCATTTCGATTGCGGTTCTTTTTTCCTTCTGAAAAACAAGTGAGGGACGATGTGGGCCCAGTTGTTGTCACCTGATCCCATGACAACGTGATCACATGACAGGCTAAGTCTAATGAAGGGGGGCCCCTGGCTTCAGGATCAGAAGATTCTGGTCTGGAGGTTTGGTCCCCGACCATCCCGGACATGAATATTTCACTCCTGACCCACTTTTCAAGCATGGAGACCTTGCTCCCAGAAGAACGCAGCAGTGTCCTTTCTACAGCCAAGCTCATGAGTCAGGCAGTAGTCACTAAGAGTGGATGGGCTTAAGTTTAGCAGTATAATAAGTAGCACATGCAAATAGGTCTATTATGCTTAACTGATGTCCCAAGATCCCATATTTATGGCCATACTTTCAAAAACACACATATTGTCACACGTTTGTAAGAAAACCTTGTGTCGTAAACAGGAACTCTGCTTTATGTGTGTGCATGTATTTAATGTAATGTGCAGTTTTAAGCCATATAAATACATTTATGTTGTCAAGGGATTTTCACAATACAACTGATGATGATGATGATGATGATGATGATGATGATGATGATAATGATGTATACAGCAAGAGAAAACAAATGTTCAGGCCCTTGTCATTGCCATCGTTATTTAAAATACACTTCAAATCTACACACACAATGTCTTTATACTTTGCATGTTGTACAAAAGGTTTGTATGTTAATCAGCAACAATCAATAAGCATGGTACAAGTGAAGGGGCTTGTTTAAGTTTTGTGGAACATTTTAAACAACACTCAAATGAAAAAAACCCAGAGCCCTAGCAATAACTTTAAGCGGTCAATGCAACTGTTTAAATAATTCGCAACCGTAAAAGTTAATAGAACTACAAATATAAGTAATTACCCCACCAAACTCTCAGACTAATGGTTGGGAATTTATTTAAACAAATCTTTTTGAATGGTCAAACTAATGTCCTGACTTGAATCTCATTGAAAATTTATGGAGGATTTTGAAACTGTGAGTCTAACTGAGAGACCCTCATTATCTTGGGAATTTAAAATGGTTGGCCAAGAGGAATGGACCAAAACTGGACCACAATGCTACAAAAACCTAATTCGTTTTTACCGTAGATGTCTCAAACCCTGTAGTGGCATTGAAGTTCTAATGTTACTGATATGTGATTTTGTACTGATCTGAGTACATTTTTCCATGTTAATTTCATTTTTATGAATCCATAGCTTTTTGTAAGTCGAATGATTTTGGGTGCATATTTGAATCAGATTGTGTATTAAATAACAAAACTATATGTGTCTGAATTGTGTCGTTGTGTATATATGCCTTCAAATGCATACACCCATACAGACAATGCATCCTGGACGTACAGGAGTGTACAGGAGTGTTTCCAGAATAATGAAGGGTTTGCTGGAAGGCTCACCACATTCAATCGATACACGATTCCGTGAAGAAACCACAAGTGGTCTATGCAACCCTGGCCTTTCTTCCCTGTGTGTATGTGTGTGTGTGTGTGTACACATGTACTTGAAGTGTTTGGGTCTACATCTTTTTACCGTATGTTTAGTAAATGAATCCTGTTCTGTGTCCTAAACCAAGATAATCTGACATTCTATGTAGAGCAGTTATGCAGTTGTCCCTCTCCCAAAAACTAATGAATAAAATCTGGGCCAGATGTATGTATGAGCACAAGCCCAGTGCAAAACACGTCTTCATGCGTCTGCACTGTGCATGTGAATTTGACAGTCAGTTTACTAAGACTCCAGCTTATCAGGCTAATTGTGTGTAGCTCCGCCCACTAACTGCTCACTTGTGAGGCACAGGGTTTAAAAGGCACAGTGAAATAATGGAGCTGTTAATAAGAGACAAAACAAAACATTGAAATTGTGACAAAGAATAGTGTTAATGAATGCTCTAAAAAAATGATGTTTTTTGAAGACGATACAGACGTATCATGGCATAATTTCCCAGTGAATCTCCTCATTCATGCATTTCTGATCCCAAGAGTTTAAATAGTGTTATTCTGATGGTAAACATTCTTTCAACACTTTTTCAAGGCTCGCGCCCTGCAATTTTACACCTGGTGCAGAAAATTAACAGCAAAAACTGGTTGCTGTGAGGTGCTCAAACTTTAGTAAATCAAGTGGAATATGTAATCAGCTGTATGTGTAATCTCACCTATTACTTTGTGCAAGCCTCCCAGGTTTTGTGCAGCCCTCCCTTAAGAGGAGAGGAAACAAGGAGGAGATTTTTCCACACATCCCATAATCTGCACGTATAGGCTCATGCAGAAAAGCCTTGGTATATTGGGCTCTGTATGTTTAATGATGGAAGGAACATTACCACTCATAAGTGTGGAATCAATGTTTTCACTGCTATAAGATCAATTTGGTTGCAGGAACAAAATGTAGCCTTTCTACTGGGCAGTGTAATATGTCATGTTCTGCTTGGAATCCATGATGACACTTTTCTTTTTTTGGCATTTCCACAACTAAACGAATCATACCTGAACTTAGCTACTCTTCTTGCAGGGTGTAAAGCATGCCAAGCCAGAATGAAAGAGATGCAAGCTATTAATCAAATGCAGCCTTCAGAGAAATGTCAGATTAACATCAGTTCTAAAAAACACTAGCTTGTCCGAATTGCTGTCTGTGCTCCTGCATAGCTGTCACTGTTGTTAGTGTACTTTATTGTCACATAAGCAACCATAAAGTGCCTTATATTTCAATACTCAAGGCAGTTAACAAAAATGTAAAAGGTTACATTGTTATTTATGCTGTCAATGCCTAACATCCTGAAATATTGAATAAAACCTCTAAACATATATTTTGGTGTCTAAAATGTTAAGATTCCACATTATAATGTCCCTGTACAATTTTGCTTCCTTTCAGAAGACTCATGTGGTGATGGAGCTTAATATATGTCCCTGCTTCTTTTCTACATCCAGGCTGAATAATAGAATGAGCCATGCTGACCTCCTGATTCAGGTTATGCAACCGCTGCCACGAGCACGTACACACAAACACGCACAGAATGGATGAGTGCCCTACCATTAAATTTATTTGGGTCACAGTCTGCTGTGTCACAGGTGGCCTTCCTGTCTTCGCACTTTACAGCATCCAGCCTGGTGAGATCCAAGCTCTGCGGGCTAAAGGGCAATCATCCATACTTCGGATCATCTGGAGAAGATGGTGAAATACCTTACACATACCAAGCGTTTTCCAAAAAAAGGGCCAAACTCACTGTACTTGCAAGCTGTCTCACTCTTATAACGAATGGTCCTTTAAAGGGCTTCACAATTGCTCCATCTTTTTACCTGTTTACTCTTAGACAGGGAATAGGTTTCAGGGTGCACAAAATAAAGTTTAAGAGGCTCAAGGTGGAGGTCAGAGTCAGTGGCCTGTCGCATTAATTCTCTCTGATCCCAGTTACTTCTGACGCTGGCCGCCCACCTCTCCTTATGTGGTCTTGTCATTTCGCTGAGCTCTATATAACAATAGTACCCAGCCTAGCTTATGCAGGTTCTGCATGATCTTGTACGGCCTGCAGATACAACCTTATGCTCCTGTCCAAAGCAGTGTGCGTCCTTAGACGTGTGCTTATAAGGGATCAAAGGTCTCGTAGTTTGTTGACTGTTGTTTATAATGTTGGCCAATATGAAAAGAAAGAGTGATTTACTATTAAGAACCATCCTGAGGTTTCTTCAGGAATGTGTGCATATGGTCAGGCAATCAGGCAGAGGAAAATGACATAGGTGGTGTTGTGTATACTGCATAAGGACTTTGATGGAGGATAACAGGGCTAGATTAGCCCAGCAGGTTCTCTGGCCTCTCAGCTTGCCTCCCATTAGAAAGAAATGGATCTCTTTCATAGCAGGGACAAATGGCTGTGATGTTGCTCGCTTATTGGAATGAAGACAACTTTGTCAACTTCTCTCTTTCTCTCTCACACACACACCTTCTCTTATTCTTTATGTTAACCTGTGAGCATCCCACAATGAAATGAAGACAGACTGAGAACTTCCTCATATTAAGTATATGCAGATGGTACTGTGCGCATTGCTACGTGCCCTTGAATATGGCCAGTCATTGAGAGCCTTAGGCAGTCTGTTAAAAGGGGGCGGCGTGAAGGGTCCCAGCAGGCCGTTTGACTGGACGGATCTGCTTGTCTCTGGCCTGGAGCTGCGCTGGGTGGAGAGGAGAGGAGAGGAGAGGAGAGCTCGCACTCGCTGACTGATTAGGTCTGTGGGAAAAGTAGAGCCCGGGGATCCTATTAGAAACACTGGAGTCAATGACAACGCAGACAGACGACACACCTGGATTGCCACAGTGCATCTTCACACCCTTCCATCACCTTGCTAGATGGCAGAACCCATCCGTCTGCCATGTGGCAAGTCTGTTTAGCTGGATCTGGAAGATTTAGGCCTTGTCTGTTTGTGGTAAAAGAAAGCAAGAAGCCAGAAGAGGCCTTGGAAAAAAGGTGTAATGCAAATTGTGATAACAGTAACAGCATAAAATTGTGATCGAAACTTAACAGAAAAATGCCTCTGACAACGTATACTTGTCATGTAGGTAGGTATGATTGGTGTGGGAACAAGGATGCACATGCAAGGGTTTAGGGTTCTGATTTTAATGGGAAAACAAACTGCAAATACACAGGACAAATGAACCACAGGCTTGTGCAACAAGGGGTAACAAAACAGGGATTAGGGGGGGAAAGGCCTTTTCAAGGCTGTATCAGGACCAGTCTACACAAAACAACCACAGAAGGCACCAGGGGTCCACTGAGGCGCAAGGACATGTCGCAGGAGGTCACACACACCTCTGCGAGAGTGGAAGCCTGTGCCAAGCAACCACACAAGGTTTCAAGCGAGGCCCATCCAAAACCACACAGAGGGGGCAGATCACATGCTCCTGACAAGAGAGGCCTGCACACAGAAAACACACAAGGTCCTGGAGGGCAGAAGACAAATGAAAGCCCCTACTAGCAACAGAAAAAGTAAAAATTCAGTCATACGTGAATACCCCACAGCATGAAAGACTTCCTCTGTATTTAATCCATCCACCAAGTGAAGCAGTGGGCAGCTAGGAACACAGTGCCCGGGGAGCAGTGTGTGGGGACAGTACCTTGCTCAGACTACCTCAGAGGTGCCCAGCGGTCTTGGGAATTGAACCTGTGGCTTCCTGATCACAGGGCGAATGCCCCAACCACTAGGCCACATGATCCTGAACAGCAAGGCTGATCAGAACCAAACACACAAGGCCCCAGCGAGTAGTATGCCTACACCACACTGGGGACCTTCACTCAGGAGGGAAGCATGAGCCAGGTTTAACAAAAACATAACTCTCTCACACACACACACACACACAGGTAAAAACACTCAACATACAAGGAGACACAAGGGTAATAGTGATGGTGAACCAACACAAGCCAAATCATACAGGCTTGATTAGCACCAAAAAACAGGCAGGTGAGTGCTATTAAAGTAATGGGCCAAACCAAACAGGGGATTCTGAAAGGGGGGCTCAGGATATGGATAGAACAGGCTACCAAAACAAAAGTCACATGGCTACCAATCAGAATAAAGCAAAGCATTTTTGCCCATTATAGATTAAATTCCTGTTCAAAAAATTGGTAGCTTGGTAGCTTGTAACAGAGATTAACAATAATTTGACACTGTATGTTTCAGTTTTACAGTGATTATTTTAGTACAGAGTCTTAGCAGACACCTGGCACTGCTATTTAACATTTCGAACAGCTGCCTGTGAACCATTGGTAGGTCCTGCAGACCCAATCCATTGTTAATCAACTTGAAATTGGTCAGTTTTGTTTACTAATTTTTATTTTCTAAATTTTTTATTTACTAATTAAGCTCAAAGCTAAGTTAATGGGTTTCAGTCCTCCTGGAGGCCTCACCAACAGAAGATATAACTTGGCTGTATTTACATAGATACCATGGCAAAAAGTCCTGTTCCAACTTTCAATTTTAAGATTTTACGCTTCTTCTTTCCAACCAAAAGCATTGTTTTAAAATAAATCTAAAAATAAAATTTTGTTATGAATTATAATTCATTTATTCTTAAAATCATTTGGCCTTCTCTGAAGCTTTCATATATATTTCATATATATTGTTCAATAAATTCATGGATCATTACTATCACCTGCAATAATTCTTTAGACTATTGCAGGGGGACATAATGGTCAAAATTGATCCCATGAGCAGCACAATTATTTTTAACTTGCTGCATTAATAAGGAAATCAGCTGTGTGTATTCCTGTGTATTTAGAGTATTTCACAATGCTTTTGAATGCTTGGCCAATCAGATTCAAGATATTCATTTCATAATATATAGTTGTCCAGCATGTGAATGCACTGCAATTTCCGCTATTTGTCCAGTTTTTGAAACAATTTTGCCTCCTCTCACGGATGCAGAATGGCATTGGGCCTTTATTAATACATGTTAGGTTGCTGCCTTGCAGAATTTTATTTAACCAGCCCATTTGTTCTCACACTGGTTCCTGTGGCAATGATCATGCATTGTGTCTCTCAATGTAAATGTAACCAGGAAGCATTTAAACAATAGGCTTCTGCCCTCCCAGATCAACAAGCAGTAAAAGAAGGCTCTTTGTTTCTAAAATAAGATCCGTTTGACATTTGAAAGTCAGCACAGCCCATTGCTATGAAGTTCGCTGGCAACTGTAACACAGACCGGAACCCTCCGAGCTATTTCCAGCTTCTCTGAAAACCCGTTATTGTAAGCGTGTAATTACAGGCCTTGACGCTGCACTTAATTCCCAAACAATATGGTGTACTTATACACAAGGACGTCGAATTTACACTCAGCCCATCGTCCAGAAAGAGCCGTCGCTGCGGATGCCGGAGCTGCCGTGCAGCAGCCGCCAAACCCCGGGCCACCACCCTTGCTTCTGCTTTCTCATTATCCCAAACGCTGCTCCACAACCCTAATGAGGACAGCGGAGAGGAGGAGGCCTCAGCAAGACCACAATGCATTTCACAACTCAAACAATGTCTTGTCCACAAAAAACAAAAATTGGACTAAACTATCTGAGTTTCTGAGTTGTTTTTTGACAGTTTTCTGGGGGAAGTGCTTGGCGTGTCAAATAGAGGAATTGGCAGACAGTTTATAAAATAGAGCCTTGCACCTTTTAAAACAAAAAATATCGAAATAAATGGGAACCACTTTAATTGCCATATTGAAATAATGGAAAAAATGTGATTATTGTTTTTTTTTTTAAGTTTAATTATAATAAAAAATAATAATAATTCAGAATTCCCAAATAATAATTCGTTTTAAAATCCCATCTCTCTAATCAAGCCTCCTTTATAATGTATGGGAAGTGAGAGCGGAGACATCTTAAAAATGTATAGTGGAGAGAGTGTGTTAGATAGTGTGATATCACTATGGTGTCATGGCTATGGCAACAAAATCTTATGGGGTTAAAGATACAACAGAGTCTACAGACATTAAAGCTCAGGTTAGATCTAAAAACAATGTATGTCACTGTATGCATGCATGTTTTTCCCTTCCCACCTGTTGTCAGTTAAGAGCTGATGCGCTGTTTTAAGCAGACCTTAGCCATAAATTGCTTGCGAAGAGACTGCAAGTTAATAACCCCCCAATGTTTCACCATGAAAACGTGCCACACTGAATGAAGAGGTGCTGGTTTGATATTTCTGTCCATAAACCAATGTTTGAGTGTCTCCAAACACTGGTTTTATAGCAACCACACAATCACACTAATAAATGCCATCTAGTTTTATATTTTTATATATTACACTGAGGAGAAACTTTTGATTACCTAGGACACCTTTTATTTAAATGCTTTTATTTGAGTTTATTAATTAATAACAAAAAAGTTCTAAGTCTAACAAAGACCATGTCAGCCGAGCTGCCAAGTTTAGGTTTTTCAAACTAAACCCTTGAAGTTGCATGAAAATAAACATTACCACCAAAATCAGTGTGGCGAGATTATATAAGAAACACTATGAATTGTCATGAAACAATTTTTGTTGCCTGGTGTTATTCACTGCAAAGTTCTTTGAGGAGCCAAAAGAATGTAAGAATGAGAGTCAGAATCACCACCAATGTCATAAACCTACGAAAGAAGTTACACTATAATGGTAGTCATGTTTTTACAGTGAAAATAAACTGGGCCTTCATAAAGATAATAGCAGTTCTTCTCAAGGGACTAATTCTTCCTCTGCATAGGGAGGACAGTGGCAGTTTATTTAGGGTCTCCTTCTCGTCTGAAAAGTTAATGTGTTTACTTTAGACTTCCCTCATCATTTTACCCTTCACTTGCTCAAGTGTCAGGAGGACGGAATGGAGACAGCCCCCCAGTCCAAAGAGGAAATGACAAATAAGTACTTCCAGCAGACTGGAAGAGGCAGCAAGAGCAGGGACACGCGTCAGTGGCTTCAGCACAGGAAATAGGAGGGACACATCACAGTGTCGCACAAAGGCTAGAGTGTTTCTAGCCGTGGTGCCATGTGCCTGGCTTGTGCGAGGCAGTTGGGAAGAATCTGTTTTTCTCTTTTTTTTTCCATTTCGTTTCTTTTTTTTCCCCTCATTCTTAGAAGTTGATGAAGTTTCTAAATTGCCAAGTAACCAAGCAACGAGGCCTTGTAATTTCCCCCTGCACTCACTTCTTCATCACACTCTTGTGTCCCTCAAGAGGCTTTTTCAAAAGAAATCCGGTTTGACAAGGCCGCTGTTTTAGGTTTTTTTCCCCTTTTCCCTGGTGCTCTATTTTGGCGAGACAGTCACCCCTCTGCTTTTAATTGGTGGAAACCTTAGCAGCATCTAGGTCTGGTCTGTGTCGTACCCCTTTGGCACAGGCCTGGTCCGTGCCACAGAAGCCAGAGAGGCTGCCACTCAGCATTAGGCCCCACAATCCCAGAAGGGGCGGCCATTTCACGCATCCAAGAAATTATGCAGCTCGAGAGGCAAATTTGATAATACGTTTATTTTCTCCACGCACCCGCAGGGAAGGGAGAAGAGGGGAGTGGTGGAATTATGTGCTACGTTAACTTTGCACCCATCTATATGGCTGCGAGACATGTCTGAAAGTCTTTTTCTCCTTGCACAAGAGTAGCTCTGTACTGGAAGAGAATAGTAGGAAGAAAAATCTCTCTGGACAGTCCTTCAGCCTGGCAACATGTCTTTGAAAATTGTCCCAGTGCTTTCTGTTCCTTGAGGTATTGAGTATATGGTTTAATTGGCAATTGCCTCCGTGTCCCTAGTTATTTAGGTCTCTAAATGCTCTACGCAGACCAGTATTTCTCAGGAATTATGCACTTGAAAAGTTAACGTCTTAAAATTGGGATTTAAAGAGCCATACATTTGTTGAAGGAAATAACTGAAGGCTTACAGAAACCTGGTCCAAATTATTGTCAAAACCACTTAGCTCAATCGGCACCCGCATGTGCAAGGTAAATATTTGTGATTTCCTTCATAGGGCCTGTGATTAAATTTGGGACCATGATCTGATTACATACCCGTAAGATTTCAACACATCCTCATCATTAAAACCAAAAATGATCATATGATGCCCTGGTTGGCTGCCACCGAAAACAAGAGAGTATCTGATTGGCGCAACAGTTCGTCTGAGCATGCCAGCAGTTTCTTTAGTGTTAGTATCCTGGTGGTTTGGACGGGCATGGCTAAATGTGGATGCCATCTTCTGTAGGAGACCACACAAGACAGCAGCTGTCTCCTGTAGATCCGGCAGTCAGATGACTGGCCATGGCCGCCTGCGATGCCATGTGTCGGGTGCTTGCCGCTTGAATGCAGGTATTCAGGAGAGGATTCCAGTGGGCCCAGCGTCCCGCTGCAGTTTCAACAGCATCAGGGGCTCTTCAAGGCAAACACGAGCCACAGCCAAAAAGCCTTAAGAATGCATGCTGCGCAGTATTTCTAGCATTTCCTCATGGAACGCTGCACTGACATTGATGTCTTGATCCTTATGGCGTTGCTCTGGAGCGGAATTGTGCTCCCTTATGCCAGACTGCATAAGTCATAGTTCCTCGCAAAGGGCTGCTTCATTAAGGTGACTGGTTTTCTGGCCATTTTCCTCACAGTATTTCTTCAAATGTAAATCATAATTATAGACTTTTAGATCGTTTGGAATGAATTATAGATACAATTAATTATAGATAAAATTTTAGACTTTTAGATAGTTTGGAATTACCAAGCCATCTAAAAAAGGCTAAACTAAAAAAGTAAATCTATTTTTTTTCCTTCTATTTAATGCTAGGCACACTATAAGCCTTGCATTGGCATTTGTTATTATTTATGCATTCATTGCTGTGTCATCATTCACAGGTCATAAAATAAGCATATCGTTTGCCACTTCCTGCACATTGTCAGCTTGTTACCGTGACCGTGAAATTGTCGAGCGAGATGCGAGTCAAATATGTGCACTTCATCGTGACATTGAGGAAAGCAAGCTCCAACACTGTGATTTGAGGCACACTTTGGCATAAACAAAGGATCAACACGAGGCTATAGAGAAGACAAACACGGACTGGGAAAAACAAACAAGACCACATTGTGCTCAGGCTGGCCGGCTTTATCTCCATGTGTTCCTGTTTGTTTGTTCGGCTGATCAGAGGCTTGCGGGTAAAACGCAGCAAAATGATAGGTGAGATGCTCTCGCTAGTGCGCTGTTGTTACTGCGCAACAAAGACGTTATGTTCTTTTTTGGAGCTATTTCGATGGCACTTCAAGATATTACATGCTTTTTTTCTGGCTCTTGTGTTTTCTCTACATATTTTAGCATTGCTATGTTTTTTAGGATTGGTAAGAAACTGATATTAAATTACATTTTGATGAATACAGGCCAGTCGCTCACAATGCTAATGGGGATTAACATAACAAAGCCATGTGATTGGCTTCTTGTAGGTTTGTACTGATGCTGAGTAGTTCCCACAGCTGTCATTATGAATAGCAAGGCTTCACATAAGGGAAGAGCGACAAAATACTGTGCCTCCAGGCATCATGTAAGAACTTAAAAGGAACCCACAGGACATTCTTACACATTGCCATAACTGCTCAGAGTCACCATCCGAGACCTGTTGAGCTTGACTAATGGCATTTATGCACAATAAAGTACTCTTTCTAGCAAAATGAGTTCATGGAACCATCCTGTTTGGATTCAGTGCATTGTGAGGAGATGGAGAACGTTTTTCTGGCACATAATAGAGAGCTGAAGAACCTTGGAATGGCATGATGTATCTGAACAGCGTCGCTGACCATATTATTTTTCTTCATGGTTATTGGTTATCTATACACTTCCACCACGTCATAAAGCGTCGTCACCAAATGGTTCCAAGAATATGACGGTGTGTTTTCACTGATTTAATGGTCTACCCAGATTGCAACCAGATCAAGAATCTTTGGAATGAGATGGAAAGGGCAGTTCAACGCAATTTGCATTCATGGTGCAACATCCCTGTGCATGTTCCAACCTCGAGCCAAATGACAAATTTATGCCAAAAGTGGTGCAACTGACTATGAACAGTGATTGTCTAATTCTAACTCTAACACTAGAATAGTAGACACTAGAATTGTTTGATTTCAGTTTTATATCACAACTGTATCAGGAACCCACCTAACATGACAAAAATGTTGATTAGCCTATGAGTC
Source organism: Brachypetersius altus (assembly GCA_037974465.1). NCBI lineage: Eukaryota > Metazoa > Chordata > Actinopteri > Characiformes > Alestidae > Brachypetersius > Brachypetersius altus. The sequence continues at coordinate 7,738,575 of JBBPDB010000040.1, forward strand.
CCAAAGATAAACCAATATATCATGATATCAATCCTCAATAAAGGGGTGGGGATGCTATAGTGGTTCCAGTGCCCATGGATTTAGGTATTAGCTGTCAAATGTAAGAAAGCACAAACTTAAATACTGTAAGTGTACTGTAAAGGCATCTGAATTGTAATCTAGGAACTGCATTAACTTGAATTGTTGCATTGAGTATTTCAGTGTGTTAGGATATAAATCACACAGGTGTGTTTTAAGGGTAAAAGTCAAGTTAGAAAAAGCTAGTGAAAAATAGTCATTATCTCTGGAAGTCATTTTTGAGTGTGAATCGCTCAGTTAAAGTGACTCCAATTTTGTGAAGTATTTAGGTTGTGTTAATTCTTTCATTAAGAAGTGCAGTTAGGCTTTACAGTGATGAGCGTCTCATCTACATTTCTTCTGTTTTCATTTGACCTACATTGTTAGAGGTGCATTCTGTTAAAAGAAGCTCGAGCGGGAGCAAATGTCAACCAAGTCTGAATGTTTCAATTTGATGGCAATTAAGTCTATTCGGTAATCACTTTATGCTCTGATTGCACCAGAGATACAAGTAAGCACGGCAAGGGATTAAGCACTATTTTGTGTCTCTTGCGTGGGGTGCCGACTTCATCAGGTGAAGGAGCCGATCAGAAGAAAGCTAAATAGCAGCCAAACAGTGTTTGCTCCCCAACATTAATCGAACATAATTGGTGCTTAAAGTCTTAAATTATTTATTATTGTGAGATCTGACAGCGCTGCTCAGCAGCAAATTGGGATCATCTTCCATGACCACCAAGGATTTTGCAGATTTAAGCCAGAACTAAGTTTATTCCCCCTACCCTCCGCACCCCCCCATGTGCTTTTATCCCCGCAAACGAAGCGTTTAAAAGGATCACCCGCGACAGATAACCACGTTACTGTAAGAGAAATAAGGGCACCCCCCCGTCACCCCCGCTCTAATTGTGCCGAGGTTCCCTGTGGGTTTTAGATGTTTGACACTGCGAAATGCTCTTAAATCCTCTTCGCTCCTCTCTCTCTCCCTCTCTCTCTCTCTCTCTCTCTCTCCCTCTCTCTCTCTCTCTCTCTCTCCCCCTCTCTCCCTCTCTCTCTCTCTCTC
>JBBPDB010000040.1:7739788-7766038 GCA_037974465.1 Brachypetersius altus
TCCCTCTCTCTCTCTCTCTCTCTCTCTCCCAATCTCTCCCTCTCTCTCTCTCTCTCATCCACTGCTCCCTATCTCTGGCAAAAGAAAAAGGGCCGTATGTCGAATTTGTAAATTTAGCGTTTTGCAAAATGCCGCATTTAATTGAGCGCGGACACGCTCCGAGTCGAAATGCTGACTTAAGAAAAAGAAGTTTTGGTTTTTCAAAATGAGTTTGGAGCTTTGTGTGAGCACCCCCCCCCTAACCCCCCCCCCCCCCCATCACACACACCACCACCACCATCATCATCATCACACAACACACACATCACACACACTAGTCTCTTATTCCTTTCTTTGTGGGGTGTTTCCACTGAGCTCTGTGCGTTCCAGCTAGGCTGGAAAAAGTACAGAGAATGGGTGATTATACATAAGTGAAAGCGTGGGCACTGTATTAAAAACTTACCCAGTTAAAATTGGAAACACGCATCCAAAAATCTTTAGTGAAAGTAAAACTATCGACTTTTAAACACTGTCAAGTCTGTAGAAGTGGAAATGAAATTGACACTGAGAAGAAAAATGTTTGATGCAGTGGCCTGTTGTGTAATTGGTCCTCAGGCGAATTCATGTCAATATGGGTAGTTTCATTTATAATGGCTGGAATTTTTCAATACAATATTAACAAGGCATAGATGACAATGAGCATAAACTCAATTCCATTTTCTTGGAAATATAATCAAATAAAAGTATGAAAATGTTTAAAAAGCAATTAAAAAAATCTTTGAAATAATGCTGGAATCTAACAATGAAGTACAATCACTAAAACCTTTTCCACCTCTGTATGTTTTTCTTAAGGGGAACCAGCCAAAAGTTGCCACAGTCAGGTGTCCTATTAAACCAAGAACGTTTGGTCCTGACAGAATGCCATTTATGTACATATACACACCAAGCCAGACCTTAGATGAGACGAGTGGTATTGTTTTTATCAGAATATTTCAGACATAACTCTTACATGTGGAATTATGGGGCCTGTTATTTCATGGATTTTTTCTGCTGTATGTACGCACACACACAAACACACACACACACACACACACACACACACACACACACATATAATGAATACAAAAGCATTTCCCCATGTACCTCATCATTAATTGCTTACTATATCTTCCACATTTGACAGTCCATTAAAACTGTTTATATTTCCTGACACAATGGTGTAAAGTAGCAGCACTGGAACTACTGCCAATGCCTGGTTGTTTTTAGGCCACAGTCAGAAGGACACTAATATGTTGCCCCACTCAATACTGTCCTGGCTGGAGAAATCAATAAACTCAACGGCTGGCTCCAACCCAAGCGATGTCAGAGCGGTCCCAGTGCAGATGAGGCAGCAACTTTTCACACAACTGCTCTGCTTCTTCGACCACTACATCTGCGGACAATTGACTTATATGCAAAGCCAGACACCGCTAGGCGGTAATCACTTTTCTTCTACACGTCCATTTAGTGTCCTGTCTTGTCCTCTCCTGTCAATCAATTAACTGCAGTTTGCGCTAGAGCATTTGGAGTCAACGACTAGTCTTTTATAGTCTGTGGAAAATACAAGCAGAGGGAAGTCCCGCCGCAAGCATCCATTTCTGAGTAGCCTCCACACAAAGGCTGTCCTATTCCAGAAAAGAGGGCTTGTTGTTCCACAGGCACAGTGGCCTCTTCTTTGTCGTCGTTTTAGAATGACAAATGTCTCATTTGAATGCTTCCTGTTTGGCTCATTAAAAATGTTTCATATTTTGAAAATCCCCTGATTCAACCCATGATCGAATCTCTTGTAAGTAGCAGAAATGATTTTCATTTAACCCTCTACACTCTAAGAGGCCGTCTAAAACTCTAAGGGGCCGTCAGTTCCCAACTCCCATAACTGCGGAATATTTTTATTCAAAAGTATATTTTTAAATATTTTTACATATTATTTTCAAAAGTGTTCTTAGTGCTCTTCGTTGTCTCATAAAAATGTTTCTGCTTATATTACCATGTTCAAAAATATCTCCAAAATGCCAATGCTGCAGAAGTTATCGATCCATTACAGCTTGTTCAAATGATGTAGAACAATATTTTTGGAAAAGCACAAGTAGATACATGGTTCCCTATGAACAGTAACAATATATTAGTTTAATAGTAGTTAATAGTAAGCCGCAAGTTTAAGGGGTTAAAACATCTCAGAAAGTGACAAGGTAGTACAGACACAATACAGCTTTGGCTAGATGACATAAACAAGTAGGGCTTTTAATATTTCCGTAGACTAGAGTCATAATCTTCTTCTCAAACCTCTTCAAAGCATAAGATGCAAAAGTGAAGCTGCATAAAGTGTAATTAAATCGCTGTCAATGACTCAGACTCCTCAAGAGATGTACTAAAACAAAGCTAAGAACAGCTTTGATGGCAAGCGAAACCTAGCAGCTCATTCATTCTTAAAGCTGCAAAAAGTTGTTATTTTTTTAAGAAGGAAAAAAAAACAATAGAAAAAATGCTCAGGGATCCCTAAAGAAACAGTCAAAAGGATGTTGTGAAAGTAAGTAAGCATCCTCGACAGAATATGCTCGTTGTTTAGTTGATGAATTCAACATTAGATGAATTTAATAATGGGAAAATTGACCTGGGGTTTTCAAACATTTGCAATGTACTTAGCCAGTGAAAGATATCCCCTACCTATATGTCCAATCTAATAACCATATTGAGGAACCTCTAAATTAAGAGTTTAGGACAGTCGCCCCCCCCCCATGAGAACCATTACCCTTGCAAAAGCCCCCACTTCATCTTGCCAACAAAGAGTTCTATTCAATCCCATTCTAACCTAAAATCCTACAATGTATTTCTGAAAGAATTTACAGAAAGTTTGGGTACAGTTGCATATGGAACGCACTAGTAAGCCTATGTAGGACCTACACCATTGCTTGCCTTGCAATGCAAGGTCATTGTGGGCATATAATATTGCTTGTCTGGCGAAGCGAGGGCAGAATCAATGGTCTGTATAATGATATAGTGTGTAATACATGTCTGCTTGCAAGTAGTTATCGTGGCCCCATTAAACTCAAAGGCATAGCCCTCCACAGTGCTGCATGAGGAGTTCTGCAATGCCTGAGATTCTGTGGCGGCACCTCTCCTTCCCACCCTCAAGTAAACAAGCCATAATTAATCGTACAGCATGTAAATTTAGCCCGGAGGCAGAGGCCACCTAAACCCTCGCCACAAGGAATCGTCTTGGCAAATTGCCACGCCATATTTTTGACTCTGACCTTTTTCTGTGAGTACCAGTTGCAAGCCTCAGCTAGCGACAGGAATATTTCGGGTCCAGGCCAGGCTGAAAATACCGGCCGTTTCTGCTTTCGCTGGAGATTATTCTAATCCCTGAGCATTTATTGTTGAGTACTCCTGGAGTACAGTGGGACTTATTATCCTATGACATATTCTATGCAATAGAGGTTCAAATGGGATAGCTCTTCTCTGTTTAATTAACATGTAAGCCACACTTTATATAGAGGGTGTTGAAGTGTATTATGGGACAGGTGACCACTCTACAAGCCCAGGCATGTCTGAAAAATGCCTTTTGCCATTCTTGCATTCTTTTAAATGCTCAAAACGAGTTATCTGCATGTTATTCCAGTCACAAACTCATTTGTGTTTGGTGGGAAAAAATATATATTTATTAAATAATCTGTATGTTTGTTGTGATCTGCCATGGATAGCCTTTTTTGATTTCATCTGATACAGAGATCCAAGCATACTGAAGTATAAAACAGCTCTACAGTGGTTGTCCTGCTGGCATGATCAATTATCAGTTCAGTTTAAGCAACTATGTCAAATGACTGGCCAAAGTAAAGTTTCAGCTATAATGATACACCTCATGTAAATGGGTATGTCACCTTGTCATGACAAATCCGATTTCATTTCAAGTTTATATTCCAGATTTTGTCGTTTAATACATTGAATTAATGCAAGTGCATTTCATTCAAATGCAACTTAATAAAAAGGAATTCTATGCCCTATTGCATAGGCATGATGTGCACATGCTGCAGACCGTGAAATGCTTGCGTATGCTTGCTTGTGGAAAACTGTTTAAAAGTGTACTTTTCATGTCCCATATGGCCTATATGGCTCAAAGTGTATGTCCCAAAGTTTGCAAAGTTTGTGAGAAAAGTAGTGCAGCGAAACGCAAAAGCTTACTCCAGGTAACAAAAGCAGGTCCCCAAAAAGCTGATCAGGTCACCTGGCCCAGGTCCAGGCATCGGGGGCCTAAATTGGTGCGAACGAACTGATTATTTAAGCGTAAAAATGTGGTTCATACCAGGTGCACACTCTCAGAGGTGTGACAGAAGGAGCGAGTCAAAGCGCTGGTGAGGGAGGCGGGTCATGGCAGAGGCGAGCAGGGGCTCTGAACCCTCCAGGTGCGCTGCAGTGTTGAGTGATGGAAGCAGGGCTTCAGAAAGGGCGTCGCAACACTCCACAGCAACCAAACAAGGCACTTTTCACAAAGGAAGCAAAACTGCACTTTGACTTGTTTTTTAAGAACCAATGAACATAACCAGCAAAAGTTTGGAATCATCCCTCACATTAAAGCCTGCTGGTGTTTTATCGCAGTATTTAATTGTGAGAATTTAATTATGTGATTAAGTATTTATGTAATGCATGCATAAGTTTAAAATTTACATTGTGTATCATTGGGGATACATTCTGACTCTCCCATTTCTCTTCATTAAAAAGATAAGGCAAGATCAGTTAAGATAAGATAAGATAAGATAAGATAAGATAAAATAACCCTTCATTAGTCCCACAAATGGGAAATTTACATTGTTACAGAAGTAAAGAGGACAGTATGACCAATAGAATAAAAACTTTTCAACACAACAGTGTGATGTAAAAGGTAAGTATATAAATATATATATATATAAAAAATAAAAAAATACATCATTAAGATAAGCGTCACAATGACTCATGAAAAGAGCTGATGGAAAAAATTAAAGCAAATTAACAAAGAAATGATGGGAAGCTCTACCCCCATCACTACAATATTTCAAAGATTGCTTAAGACACAGAATATTGACCACTTCCCCAAAATCCTTGCCAGTAACAGGTCATTGTTGTACAATCCAACTTTTAACTTCTTTGACAAGAAGCTGAACCTCTATCTCCCAGAAAATGCACCACGTTTTACAGTAATCTACTGAATTTAAGTAATAATGCAGACTCATTCTTTAGTGCATTTACATCAGTTCTTTACAGATACCCTAATGTCCATTTATTTAATTATTCAATTAAATTATATAAATATTTCTTTTAGATTTAGATTTTAGTTCTCATAGATAACTAATTAGGTCCACACTCAAGATTTAGAAACAGGGCATTTCTCAGTCATTTTTAGAAAAATCTACATCTCTATGTAACATTCTAAAATCTAAAATTCTAAAATTTCTTCCTACAGTTGGATTTTATACTGCCAACACACTTTTCATTGTGTTTCAAACAACAGCATTGGTTTTGTGTTTGTGAAAACCTTGACTGCAAACAGTGGTTCCACACTTTTCAACAGGAGTGATGTTTTTCTCAGAGCAAGAGTTGAAATGCCATGCCTTTTGTATGTGTGTGTGTGTTTTGAAATGATCCAACGGGGTCTTATTTGGCAGCGGGAGAATTAAACTACATCTTTATCAAGCACCCGCAGGCGAGTTTGCACTGTGCTTCTTTCTGCACAGTTGTAAGTGCTTCCACTCTTGAGTGTGTGTGTGTGTGTGTGTGTGTGTAAGTGAATCCCACTGGGCTCTATAGTCTGTGCCGCGCTCCGTTTTATCCCCTGTTGTTTTGTGACTCAAAAGGCTGCCGTCCTTGCCTCTATTTATGCAGCCCCAAACAAATACTGCCTCATTACCTGCGATGCTTAGATTACGTGGGTACGCATCAGTCTGGGGAGCCGATTCCGAGGAGGTGAAAGGCGTACTGTCAAGAGACTTAAAACAAGTTACGTTTTCTTTCTGTCTATATAGTGCTTGCTCCTATGCACGTCATCTCACCGTTTCATTATCACATACTGCGAAACATCTAGAACTTCAAAAAGAGTAAGATTTCACAGTTGTTCTTAATGAACCTGTCTGAGGTAAATGCTACATCCCCTAGAAGCCAGTGTCTGGAAGTAAAAACTAAGCCGGGGGGGTAACTTGTCAGGGTCAGGAGGGTAAAAAAGGAGAAAGGCAAGAAATGGAGGTATAGAGGAACAGGAACAAGAGAGGAACTCTTCAGCATTGCCCTACACTTACACTTTATCTCGTGCAAATCCATCCTTGCCCTGGAGCACACCACCACTCTTTCTAGGGGGTGCAGAGAGCAGGGGGCAAAATGTTCCATGTGTTCTTACACTTGTTTGCCTCGGGGCATGCTATGATTCCCTCTACAACCCCTGCAAAACTCCCGCCATTCTTCCAACAGACGTTCAAGAACATCTAAGCTTGAATTCTTAAAGCTCCTTCCTCTTGCTAAACCACTCGGGATTGTTTCCACATTATTTGAGGGTAAGATGGAGCTCGAATGTGAAGGAAGAAAGGAATGGACTTAGGAGTGAACCGAGAGGAACCCCTTAACATGCAGGCTGATTATTCAGTTAATAATCGCAGCATGGTATACTTTGATCATGATTATTTCTCACTTGAAGCCCCTTGACTCAAGCAGAAACATTCTGGTGAAAGTGTGGATTCTAAATTGTCTACCTTTAATTGGTGAAACTTAACAGTTCATTAACAACCAAGTATCTAAGCAAGGATAAGTAATGAATGGAGCAATTATCTGTAAGGAATAATGCAATATGCTTCATTAGAAGGAATTAAATGTTCCCCCCAGTCAACATCTTTTAACGAACCATTAACACAAATACTTTATTAGGTAACAGTATTTTTGCCCCCCTGTAGTAAAGTAGTTTACATGCAATGTCTGATAGATGAAACTTTACCATATAACTTATTAGGTATTTAAATATGGAATTATATTTAAAGTTTATTAAAATGATAATTCAATGTAATGTGTCATTAGTCAACAATTACAAAATTATTTCATTATTTAGCATCGCTGCCCTGCGGTGGGCTGGCACCCTGCCCAGGCAGAGTCCCTGCTTTGCGCCCATTGGCCCCGGTACCCACGACCCTGGTATGACTTAAGCAGTTGAGTGAGAGTGTGAGTATTTGTACTAAGTATCGTATATTAAATAATATTACATGTCAGTGTCATAGTTGTAATATTAAGTTATACCAAGAATTAAAAACTGAGTTGTGGGCCAACATATGGGGTCTTACAGCTTAAGGGGTTAAACGAGGAGAAGAGCTGTGGAGGAAAAAAAGACATCATGCTGGGATAACGACACCAGCTAAGTTGTAGGATGGAGGCCAGAGTCAACTGAATGAGGCCTGCTGTGCTGCCAGTGTATGTCTTATCTTTAGAGACATGTAGAAGTGCAGCATGCTAAATGGTACACTTAGCTCCTAAGAGCACCAAATTACAAGAAAAGATTACAAATATGCTTCAGAATTGAACGCCAGTAATTATCTCATTCAAAACAACAGCATGGACCACAACTACTGATGTTATAATGCAATGGTGTTTCAGCTTTTGCACTGTCTCACAATAGCATTCTTTATATTAGATTAGTAATACACACTTTGAATAAAATGAAGCAAAGCATAATAAAATACAAGATGTACAAGCATGTTTATCCATTCAAATCAATCACTTTTTTTTAAGTCACGCAGATTTTCTTATAAATGTAGGTTTATAGTGTTTTTTTTAGTAGCTGCATGAAGCTTTATGAACACAGGCCTTCAGTGAGATGTTATACAAATGTTTGTTGCAAAGCTCCCGATACACCTTTAACAGATCCCAAAACATTTTTGGAGCAATATCACAGAAAAACCACATTTTCAATTACAAATGGCTGCAATACTAGCCATTCTGGAATGTTTACATAGATTTACATTTACGGCATTTATCAGACGCTTTTATGCAGAGTGACTTCCATCCCCTAACTACAGGCGACAGTCTCTCTGGAGCAACGTGCGGTTAAGGGTCTTGCTCAGGAACCCAGTAGATGCATGCTAAAGGTGGGATTGGAACAGAGAGTCTGTTTTACCAAGTCCAAGTCAAGTCTTGAGTCTTTGAGTGTTAATGTTTACAAAAGGCGACTCTAAATGTGGGATTTTTGAGCTGTAAATATGTTGAGCTTTGAACGTTTAGAAGATATGCTAATTCACCACGCCCCGTGATTACAATTGGTTGTTGCTTAGCAGGGTGCGGGACAGCGTGATGTGATATGCCCTCACCAACATGGAGGATTTGCCTTAAATGATCTTAAATCTAAATATGAAAAATATATCTCTCACTCTAAATGTGAAACTCCACAGTTAAATGGGGTTCTATGACCACTTTCCAACGACCCCTCAAAAACCGTTATTAGCTGAAAACTGTTCACCTCAGACAAAAGTAATGGGACACTGGGGGTCTTCAGGTCGTTGGAAAGAGAGCGAGATATAAATAATTCCATTAAATGAACATGGTTTACGAGGTGTGACTCGGGAGTCACAACACCCGTGTCAAGTCATTGAGGGTAAGTCTAAAGTCAAGTCACAAGTCTTTGTTTGTGCGACTTAAGTGCGACTCGAGTCCGAGTCTCAGACGCAAGTCCCCATGTCTGGATTCGAACCCATGACAAGTATTCTAACCACTAGGCCGACACCACCATCCACATTATACTGATGTGTTTCCATTACATTCTGGTGGTGTCAATTTATTGCATTGTTTGCATGGTCTCTATCATAATTTTCACTCTGTTGTATGTTGCTATATGCTACACTGTGGGCCTCGGAGAAACGTTTCTTTAAATAACTTGTTTTGTAAATGAGAAGAATCTTCAATATCAGGCTAAAATATTGAGGTTGTTGTTTGCTAGTTTTGTTTGGACACTTGTCCCCTTTGTGCTCCATTGCTCTGTGGTTGCACGGGTGAATGTGTAGTCACTCTGAGACATCTGACAGAAGGTCTCTGGAGTGTTGTCCAGTTTTGGCGTACCTGCTCGTGGCCTATGGCATGCCCCAAAGCGACAGGCCACACGTGTTTCCACCCCTAAGGCTGAGGCATCTCTTTGTGAAGCTGTCAGTGATCCCTCTTGAAAGGACATGGCCCATGGATGTGGTGCTGATGTCCGAGCTGACTCGTGTCCCCGGCAGAGTCCAGCCTGACCGCTTTCCCTGGAGAAGCTGCTGCTAGCTGTCACGATGAAAGCGGGCAGGTATGTTGTCAAGTAGGCATGGAATGTTACAGCTTGTCACGCTGAGGCTTTTCTCTTGCTGAAAAGTCTCTTAGCCACTCAGGATGGAGATGTCACAGATTTATTTCCCTGCCAAGGGAGATTCAACATTTTACTGCTTGTTTTTTTCCCCAAGTATGAGCAATGGAAGTGAACAACTGCTAAAATATTAAGTTTTAAGTGTTAAATATCATATTTTTATACTTAACTTGCTGTTCCTTTGTTGTTATCTGCTCTATTCTATTAGTTTAAGCCACTCATTTCCTTCAATGCCACAAAAGAATCCCCAGTTATGGACAGGAATATGTTTTATACTTAAGCTGCATTTCATTGCTAATTTTATTGGTAATTATAAACTATCACAGAGCATTCAAATTAAATACAGCATGGTGTTTCTTTTGCGTAGTGATATAAAGCATCTTAGCACACAAAATGCTCCCATTACACATGCTATTACACTGGCAGTGGTGATGGAGTTACCTCTGCAACCAGAAGGCTGTGGGTTAGAATCCCTGAACTGCTGGGGAAACTGCTGAGGCTGGCTACACACTGTTTTACTTGGTGAATGGGTATAATGCAAAGAACAAAGTTCACACGCTGTGCTCTACTGTGTTCATGGGTGACTCTAAAATACCACTTTACTTCCCTTTATTAGATCTAGTATGAACATGCACAAGTAACCACCACTCTGGGAGTTTTCAATGGCAAAGTCTCCGAATGTAGTGCTGAGGTTAGACTAAATAAACTGGAGGGTTGTGTATTAGTCTCATATTAGTTTCATAGTTAGTGAATAATGTCTTTAGATTAATAGCCAAATAATAAACTGTTTAAGGGGTTTAAAATCTGTCTAATCATGGAATCGACCTGTTTCACTCATCAAACTTCAGGCACTGGGGATGAATTTATGATGACATAAATTATCATTAGAGCTGCAGTGTGGTGATATTTGAAAAGAGGTAAAAAGCATTTTTCCTTTTCCCCTCTGTCACACTCTCGTCTTGGCATTCGCTGGGCGATTTGAGAGGCGAGCGTTTAAATTCACAGAGACAGGTGTTAGCAGGATTATCTTTATATTCTCTTCTCAGATTAGCAGTGGATGCTGTGGTATGGTTGTCACCCGGGATTAAAATTAATAAGACATAGAGGTAATAAGGACATGGTTTCTTTAGCAGCCATTTCAATAAAATTTAGCCTCGTTGTATTTTGATGGTGTTTTATTTATTTATTTGTTTCTTCATTTATTTATTTCTTTGACTTATTTGTTTAAAGGGGACTTGAAAAACTACACATGCGGAAGTGAGAAATTCAACGTTGAAAAAAAGTTATAGAAACACATGCATATATTTCTTTGCCACTGTTGAAACAACAACAAAAACTTAACAGAAGAAAACTTGCCCAACTTTCAAAGTAAAAAAGTTGTAATGAGTATTTATAGCTCATTCTAGGCCATTTCTATTGGTCCATTCATCAGGAAAGGTTCTTTCAAATCAAAAAAAGACAAAAATAGAGATACAAACAAGCAAAATAAGGACATAGCCATGCAACAGCCATGCAACAGCCAGAGAACTGTTTTTTTATCAGTAGTTCTGGAAATATGAAATTAAGTGAATCGTTACTGAAGTTTGAGTTCAATTATATCTTTTAAATGTTCTTCAAGTGATCAACTGCCCTTGCTGCATAACATATAACATGTAATCAATTTATTATAGGCTTCTAACTGCATCAAGAAATTAATTAATAACAAAATTCTATTTAGGTCATCCATCCCTAATACTGTATACTCCGCATACTAATGCCACATGTTTTCCTACGCTCCTGCAATTTAATTACTTAGGAGTATCATTAAATGCAACAAATTTACAGTTTAATTTGGATGCACTATTTAAGTCACTTTCGAGCCTGCGAATCCCCCCTTTCGTAAGTGGATTAATTAATTTGAATCAATAACTGCTCTCTTGCTTATCTGCAGCTGCGGAGGTCCACGCTGGAGCTTTCGCTACTCCACTCAATGGTGTTTTTTTTTAAGTCGAACAAATTACACAGTAAGCAATCATGCCAGTGCTTCATGTGGCACAATATTATTGCTCTGTTTATGAATAATTGTTGCGCTATTATATCGTAAGACTAATTTTTGTGCGGATTATTAGTGGCTTGATGGGCACCCCCCCCCCACACACACACACTTTTCACCCTGCTTGTTTCCAAACTCAAATCGTCTGCAAAAATTCTCTCTTTCCATATTCCAATCACACCAAGGAATGAATTACAGCACTGATCATCACCATAACCCTAAATGTATAGTATATACTGCATATGTACTATACTCTCTTTCTGGTAGTATTAATTTCTGGACTCCAGGACCAAGCACTTCTGCACTAAATTGCTGTCCAGATTGAAGTGGATCAATCTGGAACCCCCTAAAATAACTTTAGTGCCTAGAAATATTCTCTCTCTCTCTCTCTTTCTCTTTCTCTCACTCGCTCTCTTGTCCTGCGACCACAGTGAGGAATCTGTGGAGGTGGTGTTGCATTTTTGTTTGTGTGTTCGACTGTGTTGCAAGCACGCCCTGGAAACCTTAGCAGCGATGTACCAGCAGCTCCCAAACTAGGTCGCCATGAACATCTGTCCTTGAGTTTAAACCAAGACTACAGCATGATAATGCATATGTATGCATGATTTCCATTAATTATTCCCATCTCCTGCAAACTGCAAGGAAAAGGACAAGAATTGGATTCTATAAAATGCCTCGATCCTACATTCCAATATGTGGAGGTTCTTTAAAAAAAAAAAAGAAAAAACATATAAAACAAAGCAGCCATCCACTGAAAGATTCGTGAGAGAACCAAAAGTGGCTCTTCTCTGAAATGGCTTCAAAGAACATTTTGGCACCTTTCATTTTAAGAGTCCAGGACCGTGAGTAAAGCACTATTTTTGAGGAAACTGTTCATCGTTGGCCTCAAGTGCACGTCAGTTTTTTTTGCTGCTGTTACAAAGCAATCACATTAAATGTGATGAGTTATTTTTATGAAGCAATTACATAATGTTTTGTAGCAGGCAGATGTTTTTTTAATGAAAGCTTCAAATCATTCAATCGTTCATAGAGAAAACGGTCCTAAGAAGATGCGACACTTTCACTGATCCAACCAACTCTGAGATTGAAAACAGGATGCAAATAAGGAAGCGACTTGTCAAAATGCCTAGTTTAGAGCTCAAGATTTCATAGTGCAAGATAATCCACGAGGATCATGGTTCTGTGTAGTGCCCAGGTAGAGTGACACTAAAGATAATGTAATGCGCCGGGGAAAGGACAAATAACAGATGGCTATGAGAGTGGGGCTGTTTTTGTTTGAGGAAAGGCCTTGGCTTAGATTATTAAGTTGTCACATCTGCGTCAAATCGCACATTTCCCCAGTTCTCAAGCTGGTAGGGCTGAAATCAAACGCAGCTATTTTTTTCTACAAGAAGAGTGAGGAAAATGACAACATTAGAGGGTGCGCTCCCGGTAGGGGAGGCCAAGAAGCAGGAGTTTGTCTAGCACTGCCACTGCTGAGGAGCTGAAAGCAGCTAAAAGCGTCGCTGATGTTACAAGTTCATCTTTAGTTCTCCCACCATTGATATTCCAACTCTGTCAATATCAGAACCACAGACAAAAACAAAGAGCCTCAGACAGTTTCATCAGACCCTCCATAGCTTAGAGTCAGAGAAGAGTCTGGGCATTTTAGCTATGGGCCTTTTATAATTCTGCAGGGAACTTCAGGGATGACAAAAGCATTGTATAACGTGATCACCTTTCATTTGGTATAAAGTCGTTCACTTTTAATTGCTCACTGAAATAAGTGGAGAAACTGCATTTGTGTGAATTTTAAACATTCAAAAATGATTTTTAAATAGGTTTTGCAACAACCATGTCATTTCTTAACCCAGAAACAGATGGAAAGTGCAGACATGTCAATTGAGAATGTGATTTATTGCATGATCAAAATATATGCCATTTTAACTGAATAGCATAGCAAAAGAACACAAGGTCACATTATGTGTGGAGATATTCAAACAAAAACAATGTAAAAAGTATTCAACCAGAAAGATTTGGCTGCGGACAATGTATATATTTCTGGCAGCATGGGTTTTAGTTTGCAATATTAATATTTGTATACATGTACAGTAAATGGTGCAAATAAAATAGCACTATTAGAGCAAAGGCCCTCGAAGTATTGGATGAACCATGAAGTTTCATAGTGTAACACTTCGTCTTGGGTTGAACCTTGTGTGTTTGCAGACTGCAGACACTCCCCTGCTTGGAACAGGTAGTCTTGCCCAGAAACTAAAAGCAGATGTTGCACTCTGAAACTCTTCCCTGCTTACATGTTTAATGACTCTGAAAGTTAAGGGCTGCCGATCCGGACAAGCTGTGATTTGCCAGCACAAATGGGGCATCGCGTTCATGAACAGTGACATTAGCTAATCAGGAAAGACATGGATCTGGCTCTGTGGAGCTGTGGGTGTCGCAGTGAAAGAGGCAGGGGTAGCAGAAGCCTCTGAGATTTGAATTTGGAGAATGAATCAGTAGTGCTGAGTGTGTGCAGAGAATAGTGGACAACCCGTTTCCTTTATGTTTACAGAGAAGTGGAGGGCACTTCAAGGCAGCAATCAGAAAAAAACCTTTTAGAAAAGAAGACCTACATACACCTTAGCATGGTCATGTAATAAAGAGTGCCTTATGTAAGGTTTTTAGTGAAAAACAGCAATTGTAAAGGGTTTAAATCTATATTTGTGAACCATTTCTACTGGTATAGTAATAAATATGAATATGAATACATTGTAACTACATGGGAACTGAGTGGTTTTATGCTATTTAGCTTTATTATTCAAATATAATGACACATTATGAATAATCATATTCTTAATATTCTTAACATGTGCACTTCTGACTTTTTATGATTTGTTTCAATGTCCACAAAGGAGAAAACTGCAGCAGAACTCTAAACGATACATGACCAAGTGCCCAATGATTTTTATTAAATCAAGTCATGATTAAATAAAGTGTTTCAATTAAAATTGGGTAATATTTTAATACTATCCAGTGACACTATGCTTTTGTCGTCTCTGACAATAATGGCAACTTCAAAGGGTTTAAATAATCAGAAGATCTTATGTTTTGATCCAACTAAAATACACAAATCTTTAAAAATCAGGTAACAAGTATCCTGCGACTCAAGAGGCCAGTGAAAATACATTATATGGTAAAAAGTATTGGGACACCTGACCATTCCACCTACAAGGACTTTCATGACATTGCATTCAAATACATAGACTTTATTATGGTCCACCTTTGCAGCTATAACAGCTTCCACTCTTCTTGGAAGACTTTCCACAAGATTTGGGAGATTCTGTGGGAATTTGTGCCCATTCAGTATTAATGAGGTCGGACACTGATGCTGGATGAGAAGGTCTCGTTCTCAAACTCCATTCCAGTTCATTCCAAAGGTGTTGGATGGGGTTGAGTCAAAATCATCTACACTGAACTCCTCCATCCATGTCTTTATGGAGCTTGTGTTGTGCACTGGGGTACAGTCATGCTGGAATAGAAAAGGGCCTTTCCCAAACTGTGTCCCAAATGTCTTGGTATGCTTAATTTTATACACCTGTGATAATTAATATGATTTAACCCCCCTGCATTCAAAGTGTGTCCCAATACCTTTGTCCATATAGTGTATAGTGTATATCAATATACAGTCATGTACAAAAGTGTGAACACCCACCAGGTAAGCGACATGTTCACTTGCATTTCTATATGTAAATATGTGAACACATCTTCTGCCTACTTAAATATGACACTATTCTGCTAATTTTCTATTCATGTTCTCATTTCTATTCATCTGGGGAAAACACTAAGTATAAAATGTGAGATAACTTTTTGCGCTCATTTTGTTTGATTTCCCATTATGTTAAAGAAACTGTAATTGTGCATTACGTTTTGCAAAGCTTTGTAGAGCACGTGTATTCATTTTCACATTGAAAAAAAAAATGTTGTCTGACCGCAGGCACCCAAACTTCTGCATTTCCCTATTTGTCTATTTATGACAACTTATTGTGAAAAACATGAAACTGGAAAACCCCTCTTATTCATTATACACTGTTGTTGCACAATACAAAAAATAAATAGTAATTTTGCCTGCAACATGTTTACAATGTAAATAAGCAACCTAGTAAATATCAATACAATCAGATTGAATTGTCAATCACAGATACACAAACACATACACACACACATACACACACACATGCTAACATTAGCCATAGCTTGGTCATCCAAACAGCAGTGGGAACAGTAATTATCTCCTCATAACTCTTCAGCATAAAAAAAAGAAAAGAAAAATCACATTCAAGGCTTAGCGTGGAGAAGAGCACATGAGTATAATTTCAGAAAATAAACTTTTTCCTCCGTCTTTCAGCTCTCAATTGACTCGCTGACCCCTAAGTGTTGCCACTGCGGATTTTAAAATTGACAGTGAGAGATGCTAATTGTTTTGGGGGGCTGGCGGGAAGGGGAGGCAGCAGAGTTGCTGAAAATGAAAGAGAGTCTTGCACAGCTTCCACAGCTTTGAGCCGAGGCTTTTTTTTTTCCTTTTCTTTTCTTTTTCTTTTTTGTGGCCTGGAGAATTAAGGTAGATTTCTTTCCATTTGTGTAAGCCTTGGTCAAGAAATTATAGTCTGCTCTTCCCACGGTGCTACATGTTTTCACGGATCAGTTATTGTGCAGAAAGACGCATTACTGAACAAGTAACACACGTCCGTCCGCCCCCATAGGCGCCTTTGATCTCATGATGCGCTTGGGCGAAAAAGCTAATGTGGTTATGTGCTAACGTATACACTTCTCAACACACAAATGATTACAATGCTCAGGGTTTCGCATTTGCTTTGAAAAGGCTAAACGGGAACATTTTTCAGAAAAACAAGACATTATCTTTTCCAAACCAGCCTGGCCGAGATTTTTCAAGGACCAGAAAGCCTGCTCCTGCTGGCCATTCCATGCTCAACAGCCCTTTGTGTCCACTCTGTAGCTTTGGAATCGGTGGCTGTCACTTTCCCAGTATAATAGACAGCCCTTGTAACATGTTTTTAGCTATTGTGCAATTTTTAGTGTCCCTCCTTTTTTTTTTTTTTTGCCTGTTGAGTGGCGAACACTTTAACCTAACAGACCTTAATGCTGGTGCCCTTCTGGAAAGGTAATTGCACTCTACATCCATCGGCTCTGACCGCTTCCACCCCTGCTGAGCTCCACCAAGAACCTTTCAGTGGGGCGAGTGGACCAAAGCACAGAACATCAAACCATACCTGTTAAAACAGCCCTTTACTGCTTTACTGTTCTTCCCAAACAGTGTTATGGAAAATGTTTTCTCTGTGGACCATCCTAGCCTTTTTCATGACAAATTTTTTTTAAAGATCTTCAGAAAAAAAAATTGGTTTCTTTTAGTATCTCTTGAGAATTTATTTTGCTATGATGCTATTACAAGAACGCTATCACTTCAGCTGAACAAAACCAACCGAGCCATTCTTTCATAACCACTTTACTGCATGGACAGATGGCAACCCACTAGATGGACGTAATGGACATAGTGTAAGATTTTTAACCCCTTAATCTATACAGCATATCAAAAGTATCTAAATACATTTATATTCCTTTATTCATATCTCCTGTTGAAACTGGGAATTCTAAACATACATCTGATATCACATTCATGTCACTAAGTAGAAGAGATTAAGTGAATGAAGTGAGAAGTGAATGAATAGTTTTGTACACAGTCTTATGTTGCCAAAAGAAAATGGAGCCTTTTTAGGTCAGCTTTTGAAACAATAAAACAAATGGGAATATAAAGAGCTAAACCTGTTGACACTGAATGTAAATCAAATGCAAATGTAATTAAATGAATTGTGCATTTACTCCTGAATAACATTATACCAATCACATCATCAACACAGCAATTCTGGGGGTTGGAAAAAATCACTTACTCTTGATCTGAGCTCTACCAGTGGCCATCATGAGGCTTCTGAAGCTACAGGACTCCTTGGCTTTGGTGAGGAAAACTCTGCAGCTGTGACCCTCTGATCCTGTTTTCCATGACTCCTCTGCTCCTCGTCCTCACTGTCAGTTGATGTTGCCGGCGAGCCAGCATCACGCCAGCCGTGGTGAGATTAGAAAATTGCCCAAATGGTAGGGTGGAAAGGTATAATTGAAGATGGCAAAGAGGCGGAATGGGGGGAGATGTTTAAAATGAGTGCTCTAGACGGTTAAGTTCTCGAGTAGGCCTTGGTGGGCTACAGTGCAAAACAATCATGCCATGTGACAGGACGCTAGGACAACGCCAGTCTGAGTGAGCCTGGCACATCGCATGCAGACAAACAAGAATGGAGCTTAATCACGGAGATTACTGTGCCGCCACTACTGCCATGACAGGGACTAATTGAGAGAACACGAGACACCTTCTAATGAACATCTAATTAAACCAGCCCCATGCGCCAAGAAAGAACTTGAAGAACTTGCTTCTTCTCCAGCTATTTATTTACTTGAAGCTCGAGAAGACAATCATGAGATGTACATTACAGCAATGGTGGGACATTTCTGTTTATTCTAGGTGACTGAATGAAGTTAACCTTCACTAAAAAAACGTTTATTGGTCGTCTTTGACGCTCATTCAAGTTGAAAAGGCAAGGCTTTTTTTCAAACTCATTTAAACATCTGAAACATCACTTTTTCCACTTTTTCTAGTCAGACATTCACTATCGTCACGGTTACATAATGATTTGTCTAATATCACTCTAAAGGGACTTGACAGTAGGGCCAACACCCAAAACCTCCCCAGTGAGTCTTATGGTGTTTCATTGCTTGCACAGGGCTGTGCTAGACTCAACAAAACATTCGATGTATGTGTTTTACCCTATACTTCAAAATATACTGTAACTGCACCACAATTGGCCAAACACAAAACCAAACCCAAATGAATCTGCACTGTTTATTTTGGACCACTTATATAGGGGTGATGGTGGTCCAAAAGCAGCCCAAGATGATTTCAATAAGTCATGCTGGTATATTTTCTTTGTTTTCAGAGGGAGGCATTTTGATGACTGTAGTTTTCTTTCTCCTTGGATTCCATGTGCTCAGATTTTGCATAATTTTGTACAGTGCGCTTTTAGAAATGATACTACCCTAAGGGAGTTCTACCGTAGAAAGACCAACTTTTGGTTCCCAAAAGAACTGCTCACTTAATGGTTTCAGCTGAGTTTTCATCAAATTGAAAAGTTATTTAGGGAACCAAAAGTGGCTGTGTTTGTATGGCATATTCAGTCCTATTGAAAATGTGTAAGGGATTATGAAATTGCATTTCCATCAGAGGGACCCTTGTAACTTTGGGGAACTGAAGAAGGCTGACCAAGAGAAAGGGGTCAAAAATGAAGCACAATGCTGCAAATAATTGTCAACTGTTATTACCACCAATGGCTTTGCAGAAAGAGAAGTATCCTGAAACATTAGGACTTGCCACTGATGGCAATGACCATCGTATGACTTCGTACAGCCACAGCATTACAGCATAAAAGTATTATGTAGGCCCCCTTCAGGCCACCAAAACAGCTCTGTTGAGGCATGTGCTCTATATGTAGAGTCAATATATTTAAAACAAAAAACTGTACTGGCCTTATAGCGTGTAGTATTCTATACATGCACACATAACATTTTGAACTTTGAGAACCAGCTCCTTCAAATGGCTCCTCATGGTCATACAAATGTCATTCAAAATATTTAGCCTAAATGTGTAAAAAGTTAATCAGTTGCTGCCTGTTAAGTATGATTTCCGGCCTCTTGCAGTGACCTCATATTTTCAGTCCACTCAGACCCACATACACTGGGGCCAAACACTGACCGGTGGCCTGATCACATGGTGTTCTACTGGAGCATCTCTCCAAGACAGTGTCCTCGAGTGAGCTTCCTCATCATTACTGTCCTCGACTGACATATATAGCAGCCTGACAGGGGCTGAGAACGTGACCAGAAAAAGTGGGTTTAAGTTGGATTTTTCTCCACAAGTCACCTACTCCCATCAATACCAGAGCAGCAAGAACATGGGAATTGCATCAGAAAATGACCCTTCTCAGCCGGGGCATGTGACAACATTATTAGGAAACATTATAGTGTGAAGGAGATTTTGGGCTAATGTGGATGACACTGCTGCCCATTTATTTTCGAGCTGTAGAAGGTGGACATAACAGCGCCCACTCTGAAGACATATGTTAAAGACGCGTGGGGTTCTCTAACTGTCATTTTAGTGGTTTTCGTCTCCCTAATTGGGATAACACCAGGCTGTTTTCTGCTGCAAACATGTCATAGTTTGGTTTGGCTATCATTTTACCTGCCAGACCCTTTAATACCGTCCCAAACAACTTAATTTCTGCATATTTTACTTGTGTTAAATTGACCATCACAGTTTATGAAGAGTGAATAGTGCAATGCAAAGTAATGTGTAACTTCATTAACATATCTACTATTTGCTTTAGAGCAATGCAGAAAAAAAATTCATGTCTGATGAAAATCAGTCACAGACAGTTCAACTTTCGGTACTTTTCCACAACTGAGTTTCACTGAGTTTTCCGTCTTACGTATAAATGATCAAACCCACTAAATATTGGGTTTTCTCATTTAATTTTCTCAAGAGCACTCCAAGACTTTTAAAGTTATTGGATTCTCTATCATTTTGGATCATCTGGAAAAATCACGTAATGAAATCAGTCACCCCAAACCCATTGATGTGACAGTAAATACGCAATAAACCTCATTATGCAATATGTACCTCATTACCAGGGGCAAATTTTCTTAGTGAACATAATTTATAGCACAATATTATTAGAGAGTAACACGATTATGAATTTTATACCATGTGTGATTAACAGTCATGGCCATCACTCATGTGCCTTTATTTATCACTGGTATAGTTAACTATGTACTTGTCTCTCTTTTTTATACTTACATTTAAAAAAAAAAATCAAATTAATTTCACTACACAAAAGAATAAGGCGATTTTCAGACTTGCTACATCTCATATTTAGACCATAAATATGCCCCACTTGATTTATTGGCACTTTAAAGCTTAAAAATATGCTAAGCAGACTTACCATCGCAAATCTAAGCAACATCCGAATCGCTGCATCTCTTGTTCTTTCTATGCGATTACAAGAGCCAAATCTGTATACAAGAGCTTAAGTGCCATTGAAATCAGGGGTTCATCTCTATGTAGGTTTTTGTTGGCTTTCAACTTAAACAATCTGCCACCCTGATTTAGTCAAGGACAAGCAAATGGCCAATAGAAGAAGCCTTAAGGTCCAAACCTATTTTTAATTCCATGCCATGGCTGTTTCGAGCCACAATCACCAGGACTTGCAGCGCAGATATTAATTGACAAACGTTGAAATTTCAGCCTAATTTACTTGAAAAGGCTACTGGAATCACTTAATCAAACAGTTTGCCGGTTTCGTTCTGTACTTAAACAGCTAATATGTTTGACGGGTCTTTTTAATTCGATGATACCGGGGGAGCCGCTTGATTGGCCAGCCTGTCACTTTAAAGAGGATGCCTGGGGCCCGGGACTCGCTCGCTGTGGATGGAGAATGGGGGAGCTTTGTGAGGGACGTCTGTCTGGAAGTGTCCATTGGATTAAGAGCTATTATGGGAACGTTTATTATGACACCTAAATCGTCAGATGCAAAGCGCTGCCAAATGCACCATGAAATGGACCCGAGAAGACCTCCCTCTTCACACCCCATCTGTGCTCCCTGCCATGCCATCTTCTGCGGGAGGAGATGGACTTGCCAAGAGTCCAAGCTGTAGAGAAACTGAAGGCTTTGCATATGTGAAGATTCAATATACCATACTTAGCTGAAAGTACTTAGCTAATGAAACTGAGTTAAAGGGAACGTTCTGCTCCAGATTATCACGTCGATATCCTCTTTCTTCTTTAACGTCAATCAAAAACCCAACTTGACTGCATACATTACCTTTTATCAAACTTGTTAGTAATACGTTGTGTACACCAACCTTGTTACCGCTGTGGTTGCCCTTGTTGAAACATACACTGTTACTTAAGTACTGTAACATGACAGATGAAGATGTTAGAATATTTTTTCTGAAAAGGGGTAATTTAGCTAACTTGGCAGGTACTGTTCTAATCTAGAACAACTTACAGTTATGCAGGTAACTAACATAGCTTCTTACTCAGGGATGCTTTTTGTTTTATTATAGACTTGTTACCTATTAGGCTATTCAATTAGCCTAAAAGGCTAACATTACCATTACTGTTTCTATTGAAAACACAATATCTCATTCAGTATGCCCTGTCGTGAGCGTCATGAGCTTTAAGTTCTCCAATATTTATCACGAGGCACGGTGTGATCAGTAGAAACTGGTTTAACACCATTTGCCTCCACCAGAATGGGGCTTGATTGCCCCTATCATTAACTTTGTAATGTGACTAAACGAGAAGCTATTCTGTATAAAAAAAATATATTTTACTGACAGGATGAATGAACAAATCTAAATTCTTTAAACAAATTAACCATGGTTATGATGATTACAAACCCAGACTTGGATGAAGCTCAAAAATCTTAATGCTATGCTTTATGTTGCATTGATGTTGCATTTTGAGTTGTCACAACAGTTTTATTCTTTTCTCGAAATGCTACTCTTTAATATCACCATAACTACAGAGTGACCCATGATTAATACCTTTCAAAAAGGCAGCAGCTTCATGTTGTGTTTCTGCCAGTAACATTTCTCCATGGCAGGCCGTCATTCCAAAAGTACTGGCCACCATGCCATACACACTATGGAATTCAGTTAAAAATGTGACAACTGCTAATGAGGGAAGGGTGACTCCTACATGCTTTACAAGATTTGAGATGTTTATGAGATTAACATTAATATGTATGATTTAGTAGATGTAGAATCAAGACCACATTGTAGCACCCATAGCCATCTTCACAGACCCACTCCAGTTCACCTAACTCCCCAACAGATCAGAAGCAGGACACCACCCCCACCCAATGCTTTGTACACCACCCTCAGCCACATGGACAAAAAAATGGGAACTATGCGAGACTGCTGTTCATTGACTACAATTTGAACACAAACAAAAGTTCCCTACACACTGCTCACAAAGCTGAGATGCCTGCACCGGAACTGCTGCCTGTGTGCCTGGGTTTTGAAATTCCCCACAGGCAGACTACAGGTAAGAGTTGGTGGTTGTGTCTCCAGCACCCTCACACTCATATCAAACAATGATGAGACAGCACATATAGAGGTGGTGGAGATCTTATGAGTTTTTGTGCAGCCATCACAATATACAATGTAATCAATCATGCTTTAGGGCTTTTTTCGTGCTAGGACAACGCTCCACGTAACTGCTGACTAACGGACACTAGAAGAGAAATAATGAGTTGATAATCGTTTTTTTGTTTGCAAAGCGGTTGAAACAGGTTGAAATGCCATGAGATGGGGAAAGTCTCTAAAACTAACCTTCACCTTAACCCTAACCCTAACCTTAATCTTAGCCCTAACCCTAACCTTAACCTTAACCCTAAGCCTAACCCTAACCCCAGCGTTGTCCTGGCATGAAAAAAAGCAGTAAAGCATGATCGCAGCACGTATTTTGATTTCATTATATATCGTGAGGGTTGTCATGAGGTTGGGTTGGGAGAACCGCTTCCGACTGAATATCAGCTAAACCAAAATCCTCAGACCTGTGTTCTACACCTTCTACACCTATGTCTGGCCACACACAGCTCCAACTCTATTATCAAATTTGCTGATGACATTGTAGTGCTGGGTCTTACCTCAGACATGGAAGAACCTGACATTGTGGTGTCGGAGGAACTGCCAAAAACTGAATCTCAGAAAACCAAGAAACTGATGGTGGACTTCAGTAGGAGACAGCCTTGGTCCTATATCCCCCTCAGCTCAGCATCAATGAGACTGCAGTGGAGAAGGTGAGCAGCTTTAAACACCTGGGCGTTCACTGAACACATTCAAGCCCAGTCTGAAGTTTTGGGTTTCTCCAGTGATCCTAAGAACTTTTTACTCTGGTACTGTAGAAAGTGTCCTGACTCAGAACTTCAGCTCCTGGTTTGGGAACAGCTCCAAACAGGACATTAAGAGACTGCAGAGCGTGATCCAGAATGCTTCTTCAGATTAGCTCTACTGTCTCTGCAGGATATTTTTATACCAGTAGATGCAGGACCAGAGCAGCCAGGATCATCAGACACTCGTCTCACCAGTAGCTTTCTGTTTGAACCGCTGAAACCAGGCAAACACTTTAGGAGTATAATGGCCAGAACAGAGAGGCTCAGGAGGAGCTTAGATCCTCAGAACATAAGACTCTTTACCAGAACACAACACAACACCACAACTTTTAACTGTTCATTATAACACGAACTGAACTCTCTACCTCACTGTACTTCACCTGCTGTGTGTTATTTATGCCACACTTTACAGTACATATTCTATGCTATTATATTTACACACTACAGATCTTGTTTACACTTGTGATATTAGTTTACACTTGTTTATACCTGTAATGTTTATTTGAATATACATTTTTATTACTTCTAGCCTTTAATTTTCTATTAAATTTATTGTAACCATACCGCACAAACGTCTCAAAGACATTTCAGTGGCACATTTCACTACATGTTTTACTTAATAAAGAGTCTTGAAAGTTGAATAAAGAATCTTAAATCTTGAAAAGCAGTAGGGACTAAACGGGGGGTCAGGGTTGCAATCGTATTTGTAAACAGGGGGTCGGGGCGTGGTGGCGCGTGTGTTGGGTGGGCTGAGATCATATTTGTCAATAGGAAGTAATCATTTCAAAACCTGATGGCGGCACAATTTTCCAATCATTTCAAACGTAGTGCGTAGATGCCCCCAATGTCCCCTGCATGAATGATGCCTATGCAACATGCACGGCTGCTCTGTCTTTGTTCTTCACACACCCTGCTTGATAGATTTGCATGGACCTCAAATACATTATTCAGATAACGCTTTCAAAATCCTTGCATTTGTTCTGTGTAGCAAAGCTCGAGAAGCACATCAAATCTATGGTATGGTGATGACCTGAGTGGTGGCCCTTCATTGGCTCCCCTTGCCTGAGGTGAGTGCCTCCCATCTAATTAGAAGATAAAAGCTGCCACTTACTGTAGGCTTCAGGGCTTGCTCAGAGAGAGAGAGAGAGAGAGAGAGTGAGGGAGGGAGGCAGAGAGAGAGAAAGAGAGAGAGAGAAAGGAGAGGAGAGGCTGAGTGTGCAATCAGGTTACCATGGACACCTGCCAGCATGTTCAGCTCACAGTGCATCTCTATCAGCAGTGAAGGAACTGCGTCTGTCTGGCAGCAATATGCAGCGAAGGGAAGGCCAATATTTTTAGAACATGTTGTGTTTTTCTCTCTTGTCACTTCAGGTACTTTGTACTATATGGGTGTTAGTAATTGAAAGCCTTGTCAGAGGTGACAAACTAAAACTAGTGTGTTCTAGCCTTGTTGTGTTAGTCATGACTGTAAATTGATGATAATGGGCTAAAGGGTGAAATGACTCTGATGTACACAGTGTGACTGTAGTCGTGCTTTTTACTTTACACCCCACTTTTCTTTTGTGAGCATGCGTAATTCACCCTCAGAAACTAACAAAAGTTATCACTTTTGTTTACTATTTATGGGTAAATAAGTACATACTTCATTAAATGGTAAGTTATATTTACAGTTAAACAAGAACAAGACAAACACATACTGATATCATATTAAACCTTCTACCGAAACACATCAGCATGGAACAATTTCTCCTCTTGATTCAATGAGCTACGAAAGTAATTAATCTCCAACTACCCCAAGCTTGGGTTGCTCCATCCATAACAGTTAAAAAAAAAAAAAAACATGAAAGTGACCATTTGTCATACATGAACACACCGCAGCGTGAACAGCACGAAATACAACCTCTGCATTTAACCCATTCACCAAGTGAAGCAGGGGGCAGCTACGAACACAGCGCAGAGTAGTGTGTGGGGACGGTACCTTACTCAGGGTACCTCAGCGGTGCCTAGTGGTCTCTGGAATCGAACCCGGACTTTCTGGTCACAGGGCGAATGCTCTTAACACTAGGCTACCAACTGCCAACGTGTATATTTGATAGGGCTGAGTGTAATGAACAAACTGAAGTTCGGATAGAAAACACTCTTTTACATTTGTTGCTATTCAGACTATTCTGTTTCCAACTGAATGGCTGATCCCGCCTCGGCAAATGAAAGTCATCAATAATTAAATTCATTCAGAACCGAGGCCCTGGTTGAATTATTTTAAAATCCACCTACTGTCATTGGTGGCCTAGCCAACTGAATCAAGTGAACTGGTTCTAGTTAAAGTAAATAATATGCCACTAGGTACTGAAGACTGTGTAGTGCTGCTGTTTGTATTTGTGTTCACAGGCTGCTGATGTTGATAACAATTCATTCATTCGTTCATTATCTGAGTCAACAATCCTTAACTAGGATTGTCAGGGCCTTTTGGTGTTAATCTGCAGAAATCAGAGCCTGCATTCGGAGAGGGGTGTGCATGCCCACAGATTTCAGCTCACTGATGATGCAGCTTATACACATTATAACAACCATAACAATCAGCCTGACATACTCATTCTTAGTCTCTAGACTGAGGTAAAGCAATCGCAAGTAGCCCAGGACTAATTACACAGGTCAACTTTGTAAATTATAAGTAGATTTGCAATAGATGTTTTTTATTAAACTGCAGCACAAATCTAGAACTATTTTAATATGTTCATATTTTGATCAGTGTCAGTCAGCTCCCACTGTTTCTTCAAAAACGCTCAGCATATGATTATTATATGATCATTATACCAACT
>JBBPDB010000040.1:7766138-7803638 GCA_037974465.1 Brachypetersius altus
TGCTATTGTATGATAATACTTATGGACCACATTATGCATCATCAGTTAGCATAAAGGACTGCTTTGGTGTGGATGTGGTCTAAGTATGAGGAAGAACAGAGTCTCATAAGGGGAACCCATGTTGGCCACGCCTGAGTGTGCAGTTCACATTAAAGCACATTGAAACAGGGGCTTTACAGTGGAAACTCCTGACTAAAGTTGTTTACTAATATTCAGGGAAAAAACTGTCGCATGTGGGGCCAAGGTAGGGAGAAAGTTCATATATGGGGAAAACAGTCCACTGTACAAGTGACTGATGTGCTGCAGCACACCTGCTTCAATGTTTGCTTTTTCATTTGCTTATGCCTAAACTCGGATTAAATTTGTGTTGGAGCAGGTAAACTGAAATGTAAGGGACAAAGGGGCTCCGGGACACAAAATTAATGCCGACGAAGTTATTTCACAATAGTGTTAATTCCCTAGTGTTATGTGTGCATTGTGTAGTGTATTTTTGACTAGTAGTGTATTTTTGCCATTGTGTAGTGTATTTTTGTGAGTGTTTTCTGCCTAGTTTTACTGAATTTGTGTAGACTTTATATTTTTGTGTGTGCGCAGTCGTGCAGTCGTAATGCAGGGAATTTCCTCTGCGATCAATAAAGTTTTCTGATTCCGTGACTTGCGTCTAAAATCAGTTATGTCCTCGTAGAATGAAAATTGCTTCTTCTTGATTATGGAAATTTAGTTATAAATTGACTGATTGGAAATGTAGCAGTTGATTGAGTATTGGACAGCTGTCTCATTTTTATGGAGTAGTACATGTACACCTTAACGGCTCGTTTTGCTTAATATCAATAGTGGCACACTCAACCAGAAAAGGCTCTTGCTGCAATAACTGGAAATCCATAATGTAATGTTTAACATAATTCCATGTAAAAGAAGACTGTTTGGATGAACTCTGTGAATTCAGGCAGGATGGAAAATGATCTGCTTTAGCAGTCATATGACTTGATGTTTTGGGATGGGACAGCACAGTTTGGGCAGGGACAAAATCAAACTCCTGTACCAAAGTCTAAAGTGATCCTCTGGAGGGGGGAAATGAACAAGTAAATGCTAGTTATGGGCTCTAACGTATCTTTGCTTTAGGACCAAGTGGATGGATTAAGTGTATTTGTGTCTTTTTAAGTTATGTTTATGTACCAAACATGCTATTTAAAGAGTAACTATTAAATTAGCGGTTAGGGTTAAGTAAATTGTGTATTATTTAACCGAGGTAGGTGTGTAGCCTCTGGGGGAGTCTGTGGGAAAACCTTTCTTTACTGGCACAGGAGAGTGCTCAAAATGAGCCCTGTTTAATATGAAGTCACCCACATGTTCAGGCTTTGATGGGGTTTTAAGTATCATCTTTATCATGTGGGGGATTTATTGTTTTCGATTGCTCTGCAACACAACACTTATTTATTTGATATGAAGCATTCATAGACGTGTGTTAATTGCTACAAATAATTTACTGAATTAGGGAAGTTCTTGGGCAGAACCTGCTTGAGAGTAAAGATATCACTTTTTCCATTGGGGTTTGGCTAGGATGGGATCTGTTGTGGTCGGGGCTTAGGCGCTGAACTGACACTTGACCAACATTGTGACAAAATCATTGTAAAGTATGATTTTGAAGTTGTTTGACTTCCAATATTGTGTTAGAACTTTGAAAAATAATGTTTTCAATTTAAAATATAATGGCATAACTGTTTTGTATGGCATAATGCTTTTAACTGATCCCTTTTTTCTATTTCTTTTTTGTTTTGAAATCCTGACCCTTTAGTAGTTTGTGAACTGTTCAGGAAATTGCTTAGTAATGCCTACAAATTGAAAATACCAGGAAATGCATATTTTTCCTCCCCCAGAGCTTCCATTGCTTAAGTTTTTTGGGTACATCTGGTCCTGTTGAAAGCACAAAGTTATGTCAGACATCTGAACATAACATGTCTCAGGCTGGATTGAGAAATGGAATGTAGAAATGCTACTTGGTACTTCTCCAATGGGAGCATGCTTTTGTTACGCAGGGAAATGAAAGAAACTGTCAAGATCTTTTTGTTGTTGTGTTTTTTTTTTTTGTAGTTTTGATACGGTGGAACTTGTCCACAATTGTCCAATTCAAGTTAGGTATTGAAAAGAATTGTTTCAAATGCACTTAATACAAACCTGTGCGGGTCTGAATTAACAGGCTTTATTTGTTTCTCATGGATAAACTGTTATGTAACATGGGGAACCTTCCCTGTTTTTTCCTCTTTCTCTCCTTTTCAGGAATGAGCTTCCATTCAACCATCCTGTCTGTTGCACAATGGATGTCCGTTCCGTCTGCCTAATCGCCCAAACTAAAACACATTG
Source organism: Brachypetersius altus (assembly GCA_037974465.1). Classification (NCBI taxonomy): domain Eukaryota; kingdom Metazoa; phylum Chordata; class Actinopteri; order Characiformes; family Alestidae; genus Brachypetersius; species Brachypetersius altus. The sequence continues at coordinate 7,768,500 of JBBPDB010000040.1, forward strand.
TAGCAGGACTAGTCTATTCAGAGGATAGCAATAGCCCCCTCACTCCACCCTCTCCCTCAGCATTACACATCAGTTTAAAACACAGCAGTACAGATTCTCTTGCCGGTGTCTGGATTGCTTTAAATTGCTGTTTTAGCCGAGGGTGAAGGTAGGTAGGTTTGGGGCATTAAAAAAACATTTAGAAACTCTAGTACCTCAGTTATTTAAGCAATTCTAGTGTGCTGCTTGAAAGAAGGGCTTAACTAGATTTGGAGGTTGTATAATTTAATATTAAGTACAAAGTGAAATTTAAAACTTGAAATAAGAAAACTATTGCACACAATGGAGTCTACAACACTGGTGAGCACCGTTGGCCTGGCAATGACAGACTACATGTGGCTACTCATAGTCGGCTTTATCATAGCCTTCATTCTGGCCTTTTCCGTGGGCGCCAATGATGTCGCCAACTCCTTTGGCACTGCGGTGGGCTCTGGTGTGGTCACCCTAAAAATGGCCTGCATCCTCGCTACTGTGTTCGAGACTGTTGGTTCAGTGCTGCTGGGAGCCAAGGTCAGCGAGACGATACGCAAAGGAATCATTGACGTCAACATGTACAACGGTACAGAGCATGTTCTGATGGCTGGCTCAGTCAGCGCCATGGTTGGTGAGTGGGCTGTATAATAATTATAGTGCATGTTAAAGATTCAGAGCAAACAAAACGGCTTTATTACATAGGTTAAAAGGAGTGAGTTACAACAGAAAATTGATGTGTTGTACTGTAACGGCAGTATGAAGCAGTGAATGAAGTCAACAACAAATTATATAAAATGGAGGTGGATGAATATACGTGGGTGATGAGAAGTTTGATTATTGGCTTTAAATCTGTACAAGTATCTAATTGAACTGTCACCACATGGTCATTGAAGATGGCAAAGTTTGACACAGTGATGTCGTAAATGTCAACTAGCAGATCGTGTTGTTTTTATTTTAATAAACATTTGCTGTTAGCTTTTTCACAAAAATGTCTCTAATTATGAATCTTAATGGTGTGGAGAGGGTTGGGCTGACAATTTGCATTATTTTTTGCTTCAGGCTCTGCTGTGTGGCAGTTACTGGCTTCTTTCCTGAAATTGCCCATTTCTGGGACGCACTGCATTGTGGGAGCCACCATTGGCTATTCATTGGTGGCTAAAGGTCAACAGGGAGTCAAATGGTTTGAGCTTCTCCGAATTGGTGAGTTAAAAAATTTCCATTTTTAATGGAGTTCTGGATGTTTAAGTATTAGTTTTTCTATATATTGTCTGCCTATATGTCATGTTTTTTTGTAATTGTTTAAATTAAATTGCAGGCTCTGTTTTCTTGTCTTTTTTTTTGTGCAGTTGCGTCTTGGTTCCTCTCACCTCTTCTCTCTGGCCTGATGTCTGCCATTCTCTTCTACTTTGTCCGAATATTTATCTTACAGAAGGTAAGGAAGCATTATTTTTCTTTGAGTCACACTGAGCGTAACAGAGCTTAACGGTAGAAACATCACAAGCCTATTGTAGAAAGGAAGTTGGTTTTCTCTTGATATGCCTGTGTCTTGGTTGTGATGCCAAGATTTTACCAACACGCCCTCATTTTAACCAATTGTCGTAACCTGATATGATAATTGCTATGCTTTGTCTTATTGTGGAACCGGGTGTTTCTTTTTTGCATCTGTAGAAGGACCCAGTGCCCAATGGGCTGAAAGCCTTACCTGTCTTCTATGCCGTTACTATGGGAATCAACCTGTTCTCCATCATGTTTACTGGTGCACCGAGTGAGTATCATTCTCCTCTAATCTTTCACCTAAGCAGCCTGTGTTGGTAAATAATGTTCCTCTGGCTCAGGCCAGGTTCTTATTAAGCGTTAACACTTAAGTGTCTAACCAGTGGGCACTGGGGGAAGCTCAGTGCAGCGCAGATGAGATGGACTTGTGGTGATTGAATTCTTGACCTCTGTATCAGCCTTTTCTGCCCTTTTTGAACACAGAGGAAAGAAAAAAAATCAATGGAGTAGAGTTGTCATCCATCAAACAGAGTCTTCATCAGTTCAGTAATAGCTGTGTTTAAGCACCACTTTTGAGTGCTGTTGGCTGTGTTTTTTTGGTTTTTGTTTTTGTTTTTTGTATTACACATTGAGAACCTTATTAAATGAGCACTTTTTTGCTCCTTTTTGTTTTCTTCTACCTACAGGGCTCAGCAATTCAAGAAGTCACCTGGCCTGGGCCGTATATGAAGGCTACAGGCCAGAGATACGCACATAGGAGTGTGTACATGTATGCATTCTCAATAGGCATGGAATGGTGCATCATATGCATATAGCATAACAAACAACACTAGGCCCACACATTCACTCAGTATAATGGCTAGGTATGTTAACCTACCCGTGGCATCACGAGGGCATGCCTGTATACTACTAGGACATCTATAAAACACATTTGTTCAGTGCTTTTAAGAAAAAGCAGATATACTAACATACTGTAGATACATTTGAATGTATCTTAGAAAGATAAAGTTACAAAATGACCAATGACTTAAATCAAGGTGTCAACATAATTATGTTGGTCTACCTGCAATTGTTTGCACTTTAATATGACCATTATCATAATTAGTATTTGCTGCTAGGTTTACAGATTCTGAAAGTAGCTGCTCTATCCTCTCATTCACAGATTATAAAACCAACCCACCGCCCATTTCCTGCTACATTGCTTGTTATCCACAGTAATCAGCTGATAGGGAAAAGCTGTTAAGCCTGTTTATATTCAAATAAGTCATTTTCATGCACATGTACACACACACACCCCCCTTGGGTGAAAAATATATTCTCCAGATGCCTCCAGATGGGACTCACAGTCTTGGGCCCTAGTAGTTGCCCATAATGGAACCAGATTAACCTGAGGATTAGCCCTGTGCTTTGGCTGCACACTGTGACTTCGCCATTTTATCTGCTTTGGGATTAGTTTCAGGAGCAGTAAAGCAGAGCAGTTGATGGATCTGCTTGACCCCTCCCTTCTCCTCCTCGACAAATGGCCTCCAGGCACTTTTCACTTGGGTGCCGCCTAATCGTTCTAAAGTGTCCTGTACTCTCACATCTCAAGGGCTACTGCAGGGCATTGGTCAGTTCAAGCCTGCTCCTGGATATCTGCCCTGCACAGTTTAGTTATGCACAGAGTCTGCTATATTCCACTGAACCAGCCACAGCCTTCTCAGTTAACTGGTGCCTATAAAGGAACAGTTAAAGTGGACAACGTATGGGTGAAAATCAGGCTTTAGGGCTGCTCTTATCACAGTCTGGCTGTGCATTTGATGCTTGAATCAGAAACCCTAAGCAAGTAACTGTTGGGATGCAAACATAAATTATTTTCCAGTATTAGCCTTGTAGGTCCTGGATCAGCTTCATCATTTTGAATAAACTTCAATGTCTCAGTTACACTCAAAATGAGCAGTTTTCTGTGAATTATAAACAAAGACTTATTTATTTAGATGTGTTGAATCTGAAAATATTATTCAGATGTGTCAAAGTATTGAATTGCCATGTAGCTCCTTGTGAAAGCCTGACTGTTTATCTAATTAGCAGAGCCAGGTGTATTGGATCAGGCCAGGCAAGCTAATGTGGCTGTATTGTGAAGAATGAACTAGAAGGCTGGTAAAGTTCAGTACAAACGCATGGCTATACAGCAAGACTGGGGTAGCCTTTACTACAAGGAATGCTGCGTGCCAGGAGTTCTTTGACTGCTCTTTCTGAGCTTAAAATGGTTGCACTTTCAGACAGCCTATAAAAACTTTTGCCTTATAAACTGTTTCCTTACTGTGGTAGGCATGTCCCATTTCTCTGAGCTCCCCTCCCTTTTCTGGGTTTATTTTAACTATCAAGTGTGGAAAAACAGGATTGGTGCTGTGAAATACTGTATAAAGTAAGACCTCAGTGGAGCAGCTTTGACGTACTGTACTCTGGTTTTAGGTGAAATATATGTAAAGGCTAGTTACCGTCGAGTCATGGGTATAGTTACTAAAGCCCTCTTGAATTTACTGCCATTCAGCACATTTGTAAATCATGTGAGCTCTGCCAGAAACAACCCCACCCCTCTGAGTAAGTCCTGCTGCCTGGACATACTATTCATTTATGTTTAAGGAGAAGACCCATAGCTTATGTTAACCTTGTTTTGTTTGGACAGATACATACATAATAGCCTGCTTAGTAGTTTAACAAGCGCATGTCCTGGTAGGTATGATCAACAGCATTTTATACAACATTATAACAATGTAATGTATTTTAGTATTTAGTATTTTTATCATAAAGATGATCAGCTTTAATGCTCCCACAGTCAGAATTCCTTCCCCTGTGTGCTTTAGCAGGAATGCTAATTTTTGTAGTCTGATTCCTCCTTACTGAGGCTCCAAAGTAAACAGAAAAGCAAGTTGATTGACCTCATGGTCTGTTAGCATGTTTTATTAGCTTTACTCTACCACTGAATAGGACCACGTGGTAACCAAGGTCACAAACATGTCAGTTTATCAAGATAAAAGCAAAATAAAATGTGTGATAATGTCATATCAACAGAAGTGAGCTGTGGCATCACATCAGGTTATACTTCAAAGCTGAAGCAGGGCAGGAATCAAAGCTCATTTAAACCTTGAATCTAGTTTTTGTAGTAAACATGCTGGGTGTGTCCTTCATTAAGCCACATCAAAGAACCACAAGGGTTAGGCTGATAAATGACCGAGCAATAACTACTGGAGCCCAGAATTTGGTTTTCAGATAAGGTAGTGTGTGCTGTTGTAGGTGTTTCCTATTAATTTGATGCGCAGAACTAGCCATATTTTTACAAATATTACTTTAAGAATCCAAACAACCAGCTATTAGTAATATCTGAATGGATCGCTTCAGATAATTTCTGTTCTGTGTCTGGCTTCTTAAAGAATAAGATTGAGAGGAACCACTCAACTTTTACATTACTTTAAATTCTCTCTCGTGTAGCTGCTTCTAGATTTACAACAGCTAATTCTAAGCCTCTGTAATTTGCCATAGAACAACCAGACTAAATTGATTAACAGGTTATGTGTTACTTCCTGTGATATAAAATCACATGCTACCTATCTGAGCTTTTGGCCACACCTAATAAGATTAGAAATGCCTTTGCAAACATGTGCCTGTTCATTTATAGAAATGTTCGTTTATAAACATTCTTGCACACCTTGTGACAGAGCCCACAACATGTAACTTTAAACGCTGCACTGCAAACAGAGTTTAACCACGTGATACTGACTGTAACCACCCAGACAACATTACTACTCTTACCGCCCTGAATTACAAAACAGTCATCAAATTGTCACCACTGTGAAGAATGGCACTTCGCTGTCAGTGGAAAAACATGTCCCTGTTATTGTGTATGGGTTAGCGGGGGTTTATAGATGGGCGGTCAGGCGCAGGAAGTGGAATTTAAGTTGGACTGCAATCTACTCTTTCACTCATCCCACAGTGTGCCTTCAGTCTGGACTCGCCTCTTTTGTTTTGGGGACTGTTTGTTCAGTGGTGTTGCGTAGCTCCACACAGTTTCATATTTTGCATAAACCCCATAGTAAACACCAAAACCTGACCAATATATTGTTTTGCTGATAATGTCCCATGAATTATAGGGGCTAAAGAGGCAAAAATTTATATTTAAGAATTCTTCTAATTGGGGCTTGAATCAATCTTCCATTCTTTGGTTAGTTTGTGTGTAGAGAATTGGGTTGTAATATTAAAATTCTCTGTGTCCTATATAAAAATATAGAACTTTATTTTTCATAGCATATTTCTGTTGAAATATATTCATAAATGAAGATAACTGATACAAAGTTCCATCCTGGTGCTATATTGGCGTGTTCAGTTGTCACATTTGTTAAACTTTTTAGTTACAAAATTACATAGAGATTATTGAAACATTTTAGCTCTTTAAAATTAGAATGGTCAATTTTCATCAGAACACACGAAACCTGCTGAGGCTCCTTGTGAAAGTGGAGATGGCCTAGACTAACAAATGGACTTTGGAAGTTGCTTTTAGCACACCTTGTTTTTTTGGTCACCCACTGTTCCCCCTCTGGTTTACTCCACTGTCCAAAAGCCACACCTGTCTAGTTCTTTCTAGTGAGCACTGACTCATGCCTGTGAAAGAGGGGGAGCAAAGCACTCTTCTCGCCATTGAAAAATGCGTCACCGCCTCCCCTTTTCCTCCCCTTCCTGAGAGTTGCATAACTGGAGCACGTCGCAGCAGCGTGGCATGCACTCATTCTGCAGTGTACTGCAGGAGCATGTGAGTGGGTGTGAGTCAGCGCAGGAGGAGTGTAACCGCCTCCTTCTGCCCACTTCCCTCTCACCTCTGCCAGGTTGTTTTCCCTGCGTTTGGCTTCTTAATTCAGTTACATTTCTTTGTCCTACATCTAAATGAGAATTTATTACAATCAGTTTTCTGATTGTAATAAATTTTTTTATTACAATCAGCTTCACTCTTAACTTTTAATTCCCTTTTGTCTTCTAGTTTTTTAACTCTTCACTTTTCCTTCTTACTGCTACCATTTTAATCTTTTTTTCTGTTTCTTCATCCCTCTCTCACACTCTGTCTCTGCTTGACATAAGTTTCTTTTGGCCCTGGTCTCGTCCTAAATATTTCCACTACCGCCTCCTCTTTCCTCCTTTATTTTTTCTTCGACCACTTTGCTGACTTGTTTTCTGTCAACACATTGTGGTGTTGGTGGTTGTGGTCCCCAGAGGGGGAGACTGTCTGTAATGGCAGTCTTCTGTGCCAGCATTCATCCCTCAGTATGCTGGTCACATTTCCCTTCCACATTTTCTGCAGTCTTGGCACTGCAGTGGCCTCTCTCCCTATTTGTGGTCACACTTTCTTTTCTCATTTGGTACATTTTATGCTTTCCTTTTTGTACCTCACTGATTACTTGGGAGGGGGAGACTGCAGGGAACTGTGACCTGCACAGAAGTCTTTGGTGCACATTTGTGATGGTGGTCAGTTGTGTGCACGGGGGTGTCGTGTCCCTGCTGTTCACATTTTCCTGTCACTTCAGCTCTTACGTAGGCACCCAGGCCATATGTGCACCTGCATTCCATACCTAATTGACACATTTGCCACTTGGTTGCAGATGGTTGCTACGACATTGATACTATTTGGCAGTTTTTAGTCCTTTGGGCTTTTTGCTGTTCGTACTTGCGATGCATCACCTTTGAATGATTTTAATCAAAAACATTTTTAAGGTTAACTAATGAAGCTGGTCAACGAATATTGAAAAAATATCTTTTTACTGCAAGAGAAATTGGTAGAGATCACTGGTGATTCAGTATTGTAGTACAATTAAGGAGTTTCATAAATTAATTTTTTTATTTTGAATTGACAATAGATTCAGCAGTTTGGCCTAAACTTTTACCATTACTGCAGAATTTTAGCCTAGTTTTAATCTTTCATTTTTGCTTTTCCTGGACACCTTTTCAATCCCAGTGTTTCTCTTTTTTCCACCATTAATAATAGTCAGGAGTGCGTGCCTGTTCCATTTTTCCATTCAGGATCTGTAATGGTAGCGCATGCTGCCTCTTGTCTCAAAACCACCTTTCCTCTCTTCCCCCTGGTTTCTGTCCATTTCCCCTGCCTGTGCCTCCTCTACTGTGGGCACTTGGGTCTGCAGTGCTGGGATTTGATAAACTGCCCTGGTGGGGAGTCCTCCTCATCTCCATCGGATGCGCCATCATCACTGGCATCATTGTCTGGTTTGCTGTTTGCCCGTGCCTCAAGAAGAAGATTGAACGTAAGTAACCCATTTAAGCTTTATGTTGAATATGGTTTGCTTGATTTCTAAACCACAACACAAGATGCTTATAGCTCATTAAACTGATATATTTTAGTTCTTTTAAAACATTATTTTCAAAATCTATTTACTAAGGCAGTTCTTGGCACCTTGTTAGAACAAATGTTAAATGTGAAAATCATTTAAATGTCACTTTTTGCTTAACTGTTCTTGGAGCAATTCTGGAACTGTGTGGCAAAAAAGCTACTCAGATGTCATGGAGACTGCCACGTAGCAGGCCTTAATTATATTTCCACTAGATTTGGTGAAGATTAAAATGAGTCTGATTACCTTGTAACAGCACAATAAAACGGTTGCATCATATTCACATGACTTCGCCGTGGGTTATGTGCCTATCGTCCTGTGAACTTATTTGAACAAAGCATGTTGACAGTGGCTGATCCTTTTCTGTTAAATTAGTTCCAAGAAGTTTTGACTCGTAGTCATCTGTTGGAAGTGACGTGCCAATATGACTGTTGTCCTGATGGCCTTAATTTGAGTCCTGTTGGTTTGACCGTCTGGACAGTCTGTCTAGTGCAGTCTAAGGCTGTACAGGACTGGGGCAGTAATGTAATTGGGTCGAAGTTATCCAGTAATTGGTCTTTTGCCTTTTGAACTAGAATAGCTCTTGACGATCAGACACTGCTTTCTGAGGTAAAGGGTTTAACTTGGCATGTGATCCATTGTTGCCTGTTGCTAAATATATGACTCAAGTCCATTAGGGAGGGATGGTGCTACTGTATTACTGTACTCAATGTGCATTTGCTGCTACGGATGCACCAAATATTCAGCCTCTGAAAATTTTCGCACAAAAATGGCAAAAAAGTGTTTCATCGTTTTCAGTTTCGGCCACAAAAAAAAATCAATTTTCATGCACACACACAATGTGATTTTATTATTATTTTTAAGTTACACAGAACTATATATGTATCAGTATATATCAGAACAGTAATTGAAAACCCCACAAGCAATTTGACATCCTGTGGGTTCAGGATGATGGCCATAGGTTATGTCAGCTAGTTCGACCGGCCTTGAAAATGGGTTAAGATAACACTGAAAGTAAATATACTCCAGAGGGGCTGCTGGAGGGTCAGAGTCACTTTGTAGAAAAATCTATTCATGCTAATATGTTACCTGTAGAGTAAAGTTTGATCTGCTTTGTGTTAGATGGAACTGCACCTCCATGACATGTGACTAAAAGACAGGTCTACAATACATTATGGTTGAATAATGTCCCATTTCAGTGCTACCTAATTTTGAATGAACAGTTACATGGATTCCTTGTTCTGACAAGTCTGTGTCTGTCAAGCCATATTTTATCAGCTAAATATCAAACCAAATATTATCAGCTAATAAGCAAAGTGGAAAATGCTTTACTGCACAATCTCCTGACAGTGTGCCATTACAATGACTTTATTATACTGCTTGTAAAAATGCAGATTCCTCTGTTCTCATGTTATGGTTTTGGGAAACCGTGCCATTCTATTACCAGATTTCAGTACTGGAATCCTTTTGACATCTGTATGCAGTTGCAATAAGGTCATGGTAATGTTTGTTCTTTTAAGCGTACCTGTAATTTAGCAACCTATTCAATTCCACTGTCAACACCTCAGCTATCTGTTTTCTGGTTACACCCCCATTCCCTTAATGCCTGCATGTTTGGACAGGAATGTGCTGTTATTTATTAATTTTAATTTCTGTTCTAGGTGAAGTCAAGTCTTCCAGCCCCTCTGAGAGCCCCCTTATGGAGAAAAGAGAGGTGGTTGACGCGCACATTCCAATCCTCAAAACGGTTCCTGAGGAGTCTGCATCCACACAGACCTCAAATACCCCTCAACCAGCACCCTCTTCTGAGGAGCGTAGGGTTACCTTTGACATCGGGGACTCGGACGAGGCTGAAACAAAAGAGACGGAGACCAGCAACGGTAATGCTGAGTCCTTCGGGAGCTGAGGAAGCACTTGGTGTTGTCTTACAGTTCTAAATTTGGTCTTGTGTAATAAAATGCTGTTTTGAATTTCAGCACACTTCTGAAGTACTTACCAATTCTGATATACAATGCTTTTATTAGAACATGGATGGTATATTGTCAACAGTGATCTGAAAGTTCATAATGTGGGGGATAAATGTTTGACAGGTTGCATACAGTGCATGGTTTGAATGTTGTCTTGTTTGTAGTTTAAGTATTAAAACAACTTTAATTAATTTTTTTCAGCAACCCCAAAGGCAGTTCATGTACACTTTAGCGCTGGACCGACACACATACCCAGCAATGGCTACAGCCAGTACCACACAGTCCACAAAGATTCTGGCCTCTATAAGGACCTCCTCCACAAACTTCACCTGGCTAAGATGGGCGATTGCATGGGTGAAGGTAGTGACCGGCCCATCCGCCGAAATAACAGCTACACCTCCTACACCATGGCTATTATTGGGTTGCACGGTGAAATCAAACCCCGTGACTCAGACTTCCGGGCCTCTGATGATGTAGACAAGGAAAAGGCAGGCATGCAAGAACGGAAGAGGATTCGCATGGACAGCTACACAAGTTACTGCAATGCTGTGGCTGAGCATGGCACCCCTGATGGCCTCGGAGAGGGGGAGAGAGAGGTGACCTTGGAAGTGGGTGAAGAAGACCGGGAGAGCAGTCGGAGCTCATTGGAAGAGGACAGAGCTGAGGCAGACAAGCCGGAAGTTAACATTCTCTTCCAGTTCTTGCAGATTCTTACTGCTTGCTTTGGCTCTTTCGCTCACGGTGGAAATGATGTCAGGTACGATGAAATGGTGAAATGTTTTTCATTTCTGTGGTCAGATTTTTTTTGATAGACATTTCACATGAGCTTTAAATACAGAGATCACAAACAGGTTTGTCTCAAAAGTTCTGTTGCAGAACTTTTCTGTTTCTGGTGCCCCATACTCCCAACAAATATGCACCAAAAATTTGTATATAGCTTTTCACTGGGCCAGATGCATTGACATTTGTTGAGAACACAATGTAACAGAGGTTTAAGGAAAGACTGCATTCCGTGTTGCCTATTCAAGGGCAAATGACAAGCTATCCTGTTTGTATGGTTAATTGTAATTCTTTAGGGGTCTTTTACATACTTGTAGGCCATATCTGACCAAGTCTTGAGTTATCCTTTGTTTCCTTACTGCAGTAATGCAATTGGTCCACTGGTGGCGCTGTGGATGGTCTATCAGAGTGGATCTGTGGCGTCTGACGGACCAATTCCTATCTGGCTGTTGCTGTATGGAGGTGTGGGTATCTGCGCTGGGCTTTGGGTATGGGGCCGTAGAGTCATCCAGACCATGGGCAAGGACCTGACCCCCATCACTCCCTCAAGGTATGTGTGGTTTTGTCTTCTATCTATTTTGAGCCTCTTTCATATTTTTGCAATAGACACATGAGAGCACTGGTTTCTGGAATGGACTACCAGATAGAGCCCGACCAATATCTGTATCGGCATTTAGAATGGCCGATTAATGAATATTTCAAAAATAAATTAAAAACGAACGAAACACCCTTCAACCATGTCATGAGTGTTGGCATTGTATAGTTTGTCCAACAGAGGGCACTCTACACCGTCCCTGTTGGCAACACTCGTGTATAACGCGCCACACATCCTGCAACCTGCTGATCCAGCCAGAGTCGGGCAGAGAGAACCAGTTATCTGCGAGTGAGATCATCGGTGAAGTGTGTTCAATAACTAATGTTAGGGAAATCTGTTGGTGTCTTGTTGCGCGTTTCTGAACTTAAAAAAAAATTATCTATCGGATTTTAAAACCAGCAAATATTTGTATCGGCCTTCAAAATCCTTTATCGGTCGGGCTCTACTACCAGAGAAGCAGGCATTTAACTGGTTGAAACATGAATCAAAGTGCTTGTAAGACTCAAAGTGGAGGCTGTATTACAGAAAGTTCTGCCTCTTGAAAATCTGCCTTTGCCTCTCTTCTACCTTTTTAGAAACAGTACTGTGCAAAAGTCTTGAGTCACCCCTCATGTCTGTATTTTGCTTTGAACCACCTTGTTGGTGAAAGAAATGTGAACATCTGTTTTCCCTGCGTCAGGTTTTAAATTAGATGTGCTTTGTTGAACCGTCCTCTAGGCTTCCTAATGGACTTTCAAAGGCTCTTTTCTTTCCAGTCCCAAAAGAATAGATGTCCAGAGCAATGTTTAAAACTACATTAAGAATAAATGAAAGTCTGGCTCTTTGGAAACAAAAATTGAAGAAATGAGAGGGTGGCTAGAGTTTTGTTTGTTTTTAATTATTTTAATTTAATTTGTTACCTTGTACAATTTATCTTAAACTGTAGCTTGCCTTTCAGTTTTGTTTGCAGGCCTTTAAATAAGGAACCTGATCCTGTAAAACGGGAAGTTACTGCCCAGGCTTGTTGACAAATGGTAGCCAAGCAGACAGACTTATGACTATATTTATTTGACTTTTTTGTTACAGTGGGTTCAGCATTGAGCTGGCCTCTGCTGTCACTGTGGTTGTTGCCTCCAACATTGGTCTTCCTGTCTCCACCACCCACTGCAAGGTGAGCAAATGGCCAGACAGGGCCTACACTATTCAGAACTGAGCTATTGCAAAACAGGCCAATGACCAGACCAGTTTGAGTGGGGTGGATAACTACTAATTAGAGAATTGGCAGTGCATGCTGATGTACTCATTTTAGCCATTTTTAACTATGGCTTTATTTGTGCAATCACATGACTTTATTGCCTTGTCTTTTAAAACCAGTAAAACTTCTTTAACAAATGTTAACAAATGTGCTTTGAACAGTTTACCACCTTTACAACGTAAGATTTATTAGTAAGATGTAATTCTAGGTTACCCTTTTGGTCTGTTATAAAATCTTTTGACAGTGTAAAGGCTGGTACAACTGTGTTTTTCCAAATTGTTTAAAAAGTTAGGTTTTTCCTTAGCTTCAGTGCATTTGACTTGGATCATCAATAGTGTACGACAGTACACCGTAAATGGCAGTGGTGTAATTGCCCTGTTTTTGCTGTCAGGTGGGTTCTGTCGTTGCTGTCGGCTGGATGCGCTCCCGGAAGGCTGTAGACTGGCGTTTGTTCAGGAACATTTTCATGGCCTGGTTTGTGACTGTGCCCATCTCTGGTCTCATCAGCGCCGCAATCATGGCTCTCTTCACCTTTGTTATCTTCGCGTGAAACCTCCAGTGTTCAGCGTTTCCTATGACCTCTGCCATCTGCAGCTAAGAAACACAAGGGAGGATGGATGCTAGGTGCTGTTCAGCCCTCTTTTGCTGCCTCGCTATGTCTTTATTATTAATAAATGTTTGTTTTTTGCTTTTCTTTTGCACCCCAAACTGTAATGGGGTCTGTTGTGTTTAAGAGCTAGAGCCTGTGTTTCTTGGCTTGTAGCATTTTTTTAGCCTGCAGTTCTTGCGTGCATACTCTGCACCAGGTCATATGCCTTGGTAACAGGTTTCTTTTCATTTTCTTTTGACTAGATGAATTGTTACCATCTAAATATATTCACCTCTTTGTAAATAGGTAAGGAAAAAAAAAGAGAAAAAAATGTTTTCTTTTATTTTTATGTAATTATGTACATATAACTCTTCCAGTTTTTTAGGTGACAAAAAGAACAATTACAGTGCAGTATTAGCCTTGTTCTGAGAGGTGTACATTAATACCATTCACTGAGTATTTGGTTGCAAACGAGGTTACCCATAACCATGTTTCTTTTTTCTATCTTAAAATGAGAATGTTGAGTGGGAAAATGTTAGGGTGTTTATATTCTTTTGTAACTGGTTTAAGTGGTCCTGCCCTTACCTCAAATATTTCTCTAGACGTGACGGCCAAAAGTGGAGCCTTATGACTGATCTTGAGATCTGGCTTTTCAGGAACCTGTTCACAAAGCCCTCCTTAATGCTGGTGAAATCAGCTTGGGCTCTCCTCCCACGTTATTATATACACTACACTACAAAAGGCCCGTATGCTGGTTTGTTTTCAGCAATTTTTATGGTTTCCCCCCACTTCATCCATGGTGTCTGGGACCTCTACCGTTTACCATCTTCTTTTCCCCCTGTTTTTCTTTTCCTCTGTGGTTGAGGTCATTCCTTTGCTTTGCATGTGCAGCATCTCCATGTGCACAGAGACCAGTGCAGTGTTGTACTGTTAAGTAATTACTATGTTTGACCATGCTTGGCTTAGTGAAATGGCCCCAGATTGTTTTCAGTATACAATAGATCACCATTTATGGATTATGTACCATTTGTTGAATGCAAAGTGTCACTGACACCCAAGCTCACTTGTCTTGAAGTTGTTCATTCTGATTTTTAATTTATTGGTTAAATCTGTAACTTGGCATGCGTTTACATTTTGCATGAGCCTCGACAGTGTAGCTGGTTTTAGGATTGGATCACCAAGAAGTGCCGAATGAATGGTGGACCAGTTACTTTTGTTCACTATTTGCATTTTTTGGGGGGGGTGGGATTTTCCATCAAGGCAGGAGCCTTTTAACATTTTCAACAAATGACTTTAATTCATAGCAGCCCTTTAAGATACAGTACTAGACAGTGAGTGGTGCAAGTGGAAAGTGACAAATTTCCTTTTTGGGAATATTTTGGTTGTTAGGGGTTTTTTTTTGTTGCTGTGGCAATTGCTGTGACTACAGGACCAGTATCTCAGACACTTGTTGAACAGACCTTTCTGATTAATCAAAAGAATGCTGGAAACAAGATCGTAAGATTTTTTTTTTCCTGTGAAACTTGAGCACATTCTATCAGCTGCATCATGCTTCGCTCCAGCCTGTTAAACCCTGATGTTTCCGCTGCCTGCTGTAGATCAGTGTTGAACATCTCCAGGTCTGTAGCCTGTCCTGCAGTTTTGTGTTTCGGCCAACCTGGAGGGCTTATCTATAATCAGTCTTTGTGATTGTAATTAATAGAGGATGTGAGACCAGCACTTTCCAGAAGGACTTGGTTCAGTAGTGGAAATGAAGTTCTGCATTGCAGGTGAACTGCAGGACTGCGGGTTGTTGGCTCTGCTGTAGGATGTGATGTACATTTAGAGCACACAGGGTTGCGCATGTCGGCACCTCCCACAGAGTGAATAATTTGGTTAAGGATTCGTTTTTTTAGGAAATGTTATACCGCACATCCTTGTCCTAAAAGTGAATGTGAGCTAGTGCCTACCAATAAGCATGAGCAAATTATGAATAATGCTAAGCTGTTGGGTATTGGCTTTCATTTCTTTTTGGCAATGGTAGCAGGTTTAATTTTCATGGTCATTCACATTTTCCTGAAACTGGACAGCAGCTCCTTCGTTTATCAGGCGCCCTCCTATGGACAGCTGTGGGTTTTGCAGTTGCTTTTGCTGCACCGTTGGCGAGCGGATACTTGCAGACCCTTATCTAGACCTTTTAGAGTTGCTGTAGTTGCCTTAATTTTTTTTTTTAGGTACCAAAGAAAAACATTGGTGTGTATATTCTAAACATATATTTCATTGTCCACACTGGACTGGACGTTGATGAGGGGGGGAAAGGGGAAAAAAAAAATAAATACATGCTTTGGGGGGAATCTGCTGCGTTTGTCTTTATTCATTCATGATTTTATTTTTTGCACATCAGACATCAACAATCACAGACAGTGCAGCTGTGGTATTAAATTAATTTATTTAGAACAGTGTGTTACTCCTGTGCTTCTATGGCAGGTAGTTGAACCCTGTAGTGTAGGTGTTCTTAATACACAGCGTCTCCTGGCTCATTCCTCTG
The DNA here is from genome assembly GCA_037974465.1 of Brachypetersius altus. Classification (NCBI taxonomy): domain Eukaryota; kingdom Metazoa; phylum Chordata; class Actinopteri; order Characiformes; family Alestidae; genus Brachypetersius; species Brachypetersius altus. The sequence continues at coordinate 7,784,066 of JBBPDB010000040.1, forward strand.
AAGCTGTGGATAAACGGTTTCGCTTCATTAGTGACGTCTGGCATTTGTGAAGCCCCTATCTTTATGTGAATCATCACCTTACACCGAAGCTGTGCCTTGACTAGGTTGATCCACCTGAGATGGCAGCAGATGCTCTTAAGTCTGCCAAGAGACAGGTTGGCATTTTCTTTAAAGCCAGGCTTGTGTTCATGCTCGCCAAGCTGCGGGCATGACGATGCATCTCGTGTCCAAAAATAATCCGGGACAAAGCAGACGAGATAAATCAAGGCGAGCGGCGCAGCTGGGGCCGCGTGATTGCGCTGGCCTGGATATAATGGCCCAGATTCGCTGCAATAACACACTTTACAGCCCAATAAACACTGCTTTTTTAAAAGCCTAGAGCCAAAGAATCAAAGAACTGGCGCTGTAAGGGCTTATTTAAGTTCTTAATTTAAATCTTGTTGCTTCTGCTAACCTCTGGAAAACTCTTTTGTTTGTGTGACAGAGGGTGAATCATTAAAAAAAGCAATGGTCTTGAGGTCAAATTCAGTATTTGTGTAACTTTTCCATTGCCAGAGTCAGACAATGATGAAGTCTGTTAGATTATCAGACAACTCTGGTTTGAGGCGAGTATGTTGTTTTCATCAAGCTAATAATATTAGCCTCCAAGCTGCAAAACTAAAGCGAATGTGAGACAAAATGTTCTGCAGATCGGTTATATTTGGGGCGGATGGTGGGTGGGCAATTGTACTGTTTAATTTAGCTAATTTAAACTTGCTCCATTCAGTACCAAAGGAACTGGGTGGAGCAATAATTTACCCTGGTGGTATTAAATCTAATGCACTTAATTAGATTTATAATAATTTGCAAGATAACACTCGGTGTGACTTTTTAAAGCAGGGGATCCCAGCCAGCGTTCACAGCCAAACCTATTCTTAAATGAAGATCTAATGTTCCATATCTGTTATATGAAAACCTCATTTCACCCTAAAAAGCAGCCTTAAGATTTCCTAGCGCATTCTTTGCAGCCACGAAATATCCATCCATCCTTTATTTGAATGGCTTAACTCAACCTGGGGGCTGGAGAGGAGAGATGAGGAGAGAAGCCTCCATCTCACCTCAGATTATGAAGTATGATGAGGGAAAAATCTGCAGACTTTGCTTCGATTCAACTGAAGTGATGAAATTTCGTGTAGTTATATATCACGCGTATGAGTATAGTTGAACGCAATATATAATTTTCAATACTTAATGCATAATCAAATCAGGATCGCTAGTCCCATTTAACCAAAAGCTGTCTGCTAAATTATGCAGTAAGTCATTCAGAGTGGGCCTGGTGTGAAAAGGTGAATGGATCCAGACGTCTGCTTCTAAAACCTCCCTCAAAGTTATTGCATGTAATGGTTAGGCCTATAGTTGCGGCGCCTGACACCTGAGAGTTTTGAGAGGCTTTTGGTTCTAAAACTAAACTCATTCATAGTGGAGGGATACATGTAGGGCGTGCGTGTAGCTTCACTGGTTATAGATGAAAGTAAATGTCGGGAGATTTAACATTTTAGAGCATTCACCATGAAATGTTCTCACAACTGCTATAAGTTTATATAAAAAAGGTTTTAGTATAACACCAATCTGATGTATTTGAAAGCTTCCAGAGGGATCAAGTGTGTTGGATTATGGCTGAAGCTGGGCTGGACAACCTTACCTTCTTCTTGAGCTGCATCCTCAGCGTCCTCATCTGTAAAAACAAACATCACACAACCCTTTCAGCTCTCTAATAAATGCAGGAATATTCAAAATGTGTATGTGGTTTCAGCGTATGCAAGATGATCAACATTATGACATATCTAATACAAAAACTGACCAGTTATGGCCTACATAGATCTACAGGTATAAACTAACCTACAGTAAACCGTCCAACAGGTATAATGTAACCTACAGTAAACAGTCCTACAGGTATAATTTAACCAACAGTAAACAGTCCTATAGGTATAATCTAACCTGCAGTAAACAGTCCTATAGGTATACTCTAACCTACAGTAAACCATCCTACAGGTATAATCTAAATTACATAACTTACATATACCAACAGCTTTAACCCACAGTACACAGACCTACAGCTATAACCTTCAGTTATAATCTACATAACCTGTTAATAACCAACAGTACCAAGATCAACAAACTGATAAAGCATTATTTATGACAGTAAAAGATTCATATAAAGATGTATAAATGTTAGTGTCAGTTGTTATGAAATATTCATATAGAAGCCAAGTATCCTTACAAAATCATTTTCAGTGTCGTCACTGTTAGAACAAAAAGTGTGTTTTTCTAGCTATGATGACCAGACAATAAAAACTGTATACATTATAAAATATTTGCACATTAACCTCCATTGTAAGCTGAGTGTTCTTTGTAAAGTTACATTACTGGAGATACATTACTTGTTCCGACAGTGACAGTATGTCAAATGCTGTCCTTCACAGCTCTATCATCTGTTTACTGTTACATTCCTCTGCTTCCAGTGAGGTTCCTTTAAACTCATTCAGCTACAGTCTCTAATTGGAAAGATGCTGTAAATCTGTGTTACAGAGTGATCAGACTGAAGGTACCTAAACTTTTAACCTCCTCGAATTCAACATGCTCTGAAAACACAGAAATGTCTTAAACAGACAGACGGACAGACGGGCAAGCAGAGTCTCTGAACCCGCCAGCCGGGCCAGACCTACTTACGCAAATAGTAACATTTGATTAGCTAAATTTGGACTAGACAGAGTAAACTATTCAAATCGTAGGCTGTTTTTTCATTGGCTTTTGTTTTGGGCAAGTCGATCACACCAAACAGGTCGCAGTTTAAAGGAATGCTTCCAAATGTACCAATATATTCTCACGCCAGGTGTGACCCACTTCATTATTGGTTTTATTTGCCGACTTGGCCCGACATGCTGACTTATTTATTTTAAAGTGGGACTTAAGTGGGACAAAATATAGGCCACCGTGTGGTGGGTACACTTTCACACTTCAATTTATGCTGACAGCTGAAAACATTCAAAAATATCCTGATTGGCCTATATGACCATAAAGGAAACTGGCAGATTCTTCTCCTAGCTGTATGCCGTGTTTTGAAGATGGGATACTGCATTTGACCTCGTTTTGGTCTTATGTCTGTCTCAAGAGCAAATGGAATTAAAAGTTGTGCATTAATTATAAGAGTGTGGGCTGCCCCCCTGTGGGTAACGTTACATAGTGGGACAGTGGATATTTAAAGAGCTTTTAATTTGAATAGAAATTGTTGAGTTTTTTTGTAAAGCTGACCTTTGTATAAAATAGGCCACAATTACTATGAAAAATGATGAAGATATTAAGTTTTGGGTTCTTTCACACACACACGCACGCACACACACACACACTCTCAATATATATATATACTCAATATATATATATATATATGGCTCAGAACTGCGGCACATAATGCAGCACATTATGCCATTTATAAATGTGACACTGTAGATGATGTATACTTATGTTCATTTTTTAAATCAGTTTGATCAAGGTTGATCATTTCTGAGTGAAGGGGATGAGTCCTTTGAAAGGGACACAATTTCACACTACTGTCGAATACCTGCTGTTGAAATACCACATTAATTCTTCATCTGCGTAACAAACACAAAATCTCCTGAAATTCATCCTGAATGACTTGTGACTGCCCAGTTGAGGTAATGTCTCCCTCTAGGGGCACTAATGGGTTCTTTTTTTCAATGTCCACCTTCCGTTTCCTTGCACCTCCTAATGCTTCTATAGCTTGTATAAAAAAAGTGATGTATTTATATACTTGCCTCTGGACCAAGAGGTCATGGGTTCGAATCCTACCTTCAGCATACCACCACTGGGTCCCTGAGCAAGACCCTTAACCCTAAGTTGCTCCAGGGAGAGACTGTCCCCTGAAGTTAGGGAATGGAAGTCGCTTTGGATAAAAGTGTGTGATAAATGCTGTAAACGTAAACGTATGAACACACCACAGTGAACAATGTGACATTTGTTCTCTGCATTTAAACCATTCATCAAGTGAAGCAGGGGACTGGCATTAATGAGGAGCACCCAGGGAGCAGTGTGTGGGGACGGTACCTTGCTCAAGAGTACCTCAGTGGTACCCCTAGCAATCCTGGGATTCAAACCCACAATCTTCTGATCGGAGGGGCAACTATCTATCCACAAGGCCAACAGCTGCGCAGTTTGAACTGCAATAATTATAGCTCATATTTAGCATCCAAAAGCACAGCAGGTGGAAAAAAGGTCTCAAAATCAGTATGTGGGGTCCAGTAAAAAAAATGCCCCCCTGCAATATAGGCCCAAACGTGATTGCCCTCTTTGCCCCCATTACTTATTGTGACCCTTACCTAGACTGTCATCTGCTCCTTCCTCTTCTGCTTCAGCGCCCTCATCTGTCAGATTTGACATAATGCATTATCTTCTGCCCATTAACTGCACTGCAGAATTAAATTGTGTTTTTAGCTCATAATTTTCTCTTACCATCACTATTCTCTTCTTGGGTCATTTCTGCTGCCTCTGCCTCCTCTTCCTGCGCCAGTTCTGCGGCCTCAGCCTCTTCTTCCTGTGCCATTTCTGCTACCTCGGCTTCATCTTCTTGTGTCATTTCTGCACCCTCGGCCTCATCTTCCTGTGTCATTTCTGCAGCTTCGGCTTCCTCTTCTTGTGTCATTTCTGTGTGAAATGATACATAATAAATAATACACGGAACACAGATCATTATAAAATCATAAAGACAGGTCAAGTCAGTGCAGGTCAAGCAGGTGCTGTGAGGACAGGACTGCAAGAAAGAGTGCAGAAAGTCAACAATTTAACAGAAGAACATACAGTACAGACAACAGGAGCTGTAACAGCACTAGTGTGAGTGAATACAGCATTATGACTATTATTGTAGCAGTAAGAGTTTTAAGAGTGTGCAAATAATGCAAAAAATGTGAACGCTCAGGTAGACAGTAATAAACAATTGTGTGAAAACAGCAAATGATAGGATTAAATGTACAGCATATACTGAGTACATATACAGAAAGCCATGAAATGAAACAAGTAAACTGATCGCAAACAAACAAGCGAGGGGCAAATCTTACGGTCTGCTTCAGCTTTAGTGGCCTCTGTAAGAGAATGATACTTCAGTCTAATTTCTAACCTTAAAACAACATTCCAACGACACCTCTTTATTTGTTTAACAGGTTCAATTCACAAATCGTTGGATTAAAGGGTGTTTCTCACCCATAAATTCTCCATCCTCTAGACTTTCCTCCTCTGTAATGAAAGAATTGGTGAATAATTGCTGTAATGCCATCAGATGCCAATAGTTACACAAATATTATTCCCTGTGGCTACAATAGTGCACACTTTAGCATCTTACCCCCTTTTAAGGTTATTCTGAGGGTCTTTTACCCATTTTTGCCTGCTAATCCAACTCTCCCCACACTCCTTAGCCAACAGGGCAAAGCCTGGCATGAAGGGGTTTATTTAGAAACAATTTAGATAATTAATGAAAGTACAATGTCCTTTTTATACAGCTAAAGGATATTTAACCTGATCTTTGAGTTAGCTAACTAAGTTATTATAAAATTCTGTTCCATTATACTAAATGTGAAAGTGGCCCTTAACATGTGAACACACCACACCACAGCACACAGTGTGAACTGTGTGAAATTCTTGCTCTGCATTTAATGCATTCACCAAGTGAAGCAGCGGGCTCCCACCAAAGGTGGGCCACATTTTCTAGTTTCTCTTTATGTAGCATTTTTAGCACAGGGAGGTTTTTGCTAAAGCTAATGCTTTTGATTGTATGATATGTTGTGAGCAGTTTAAATTTTTAATAAATAAGACAATAAAATATTTTTTTTACAACTCAGCTTTTAAAAAATGCTTTTCATGACTTTTAACTTGATGAACCAGTTAGCAGGCCAGCTAACTAATCTTAGCTACTATAAAATTATGAAAAAAATAGCAAGTGTTCTTTTTCTAGTTTCTTTTTGTTGTACACTTTTATTATAATCAGCACAAGCAGTTCTTTATTAAAGCTAAAACGAATGATTAAATGTGGAGAACCTTAAATTGCTTCAGGTTTCTTTTGGCTTTATTGTATTTAGGCAAATCATCAGTACTTTTTCCTTTCAGTCACTTTACTCTCACATTACCTTCAGCTTCTTCCTCCTCAAGTGCGATTTCATCTGGAACGAGAGAACACACCAGTTCAAGCCTTCATGAACATCTGTGATAAGGGCTGTTACGAATAGTTAGCGTAGTCAAATGACAACTGTTGTTAACGTTAAGTCAATTTTGCATTAAGAGAAAGAACTTTCTTGTGTTAATGGTGTCCTAATCTACCGGCCCCAGGTTAAACATTCCTACACACACTTGAGCACCTCCACATCCGTTTTTCTTTCTTCAAAAAGACATTTTAAAACCCCTCGGATAAAGCATGGAATGTCTTTTACAAGTTTCAGACGTTCATGTATCTAGAACAGCCTCCTCTGAGGTTAAAAAGTAATACTGCAATACTGTTCGCTTGGTGCAAACATACTAGTAGAATCCTGTATGGGTGCTAACAGAAATTCAATATTCAATAAGAGGTTAGTTTTTTCTTGTTTTATTACAGTGTTTTGATATTAGTGGACCAAAGAGGAGTCCTAGTTCTTAAAGTTATATATATATAACTTTTATCCTTACATTTTATCCTTAGTTTGGTAATATCGTCTCGCTCTCGCTCTGTAACCATCAGATAAACTTTATTAGCATGTATTCTGGCAGTGAATTTAGAGTATTTTTAGTTTTAACTCTCAAGAGAAAATGTACATTTTACCAGACTACACAAGATTTTTTAAACTGTAAACATGTGTGTGTATATGTGAGTGTGTATATGTGAGTGTGTATAGAAATGTGTGTAGAAGCAACTGATGGAGGCCCGTCAAAATTAGTCTTGCTTTCTCTTCTTAAGTTTCTTTTTATGTCGCATTTCAGCTTTCATCATAGGTAAGTGTAAAGTTTACTACTCGTTTGTGGAAATGTTTTTTGTAAAACCTCTTTATAGGGAACCAATAGCAGCTCTATGAAGACTAACCTTCACTGTGTCAGATAGAATGTGGACTGGCTGGAAGTCCAAGACTATGTAAGAAATCTGTCTGTCTTTTCTGGTATAAAACTGTTCTTTTGCTAAAGCCTGTACTGTGTTTTTGATGGAGAACATTCTGGGCTTTCTGCTCAGACACAGTGTGGGCATTTGTCCTTGGGAAGCCCCTGTCCCACACTGTTGGACCCTTTCTAACATATTATTTCGGATCTTTTTGGGAAAACTATGGTGAGTCAGGCCTTGTGTTTCTGCAGAAAACGAGTGTGTGTGGTGTGTGCGGGAGAATGACGGGAAGATGATGAGACATACCTCTTTTCTGCAGGTCGTTGAACTCCACTGAGGAAAACAAAGTCATTTGGTCAGTCATTATATTTATATCTTTATATGACTACTGGCAGCACAAAACCTTGTAACTCCAAATTTGTATTTTTTTTAATAATTTTTTGAGAGATCGCCATACGTTCTTTACACTGGGGGAGTTTTGCACCAAGGTACATCATCCAAAAATACTTGGAGATACTTTATGAATGTTTTGACCTTCTCCTGTAAAGGTGCTGTTTTGGAGCTACAAGGCTTCATGCAGACTGGTCAGACTGGATGAACTGAAATTCTACAGAAAAGATATGGAAGCTTATTGACCTGTTTCATCGAGTTCCTGCCCTCCAACCGCCTCCAATGATGCAGAAAACACTACAAACAATAGGAAACACAGTCAGAGTACTGCTGATTATTTCTGCCCTTATCTGCACAAAAACATGTAAAATGCTTTTAGGCCTTTTTCTATAAAGACAAAGATTCTTTTAACATCATTTATTTGTGTATTGGTAGCTGCAGATTGTACAGACTCTTATAGACTGAACAGCAGTCAGCATCACAAAAAATAAAGAATAAGTAGCAGAATAACAGGATTGACCACTAAATCTTTACTACGTGGAACTCTATAGGCTTCAGTTTGAGCACGTAATGTATGATTAATAAGCTGCTTGATTCTACTAATAAGCTCATTTCAGTTTTCTAGTTCAAATGCATGAATCGCTCTGTAAACCAAACTTCATTTTTGAATTAAAATAACTCAATTTTAAGTCTACAAATTAATTTTAACTTTAGTTTGTTCTCAAGCAAAGTAATCACTTCATTATCCTATTATATCAACTAATTCTGTTTTCTGACCATGGGTTTTCAGGAAACAGAACAAATGAGCAAAAGCTGTGAAGTTTTAGGCAAGTTTAGATTTTTCACATTTAGTTTTCTCATTACATTTTTCACATAAATTATTAAGTACTGAACTAACTAATGAATTAACATACATTTTAGAATTTTGTGCAATTTTACTTAAAAAGGAACAGTTTACAAAAATGTAAATCAATGTGTGGACCTAACTTGAAATATATATATGTTTACTTTTTCTTATGAAAACCCAGCATTCAAATTCATTCAGTAAAAGTAATAAAAGTAGCCTGGCAATGAAAACCAGTAGTGAATAAGTATAAGCAACACTATAAGAAGTACTGAATTACTTCTAGAGCAGAATGAAGTTAAGAAGAGGAACCAGGAGCTACATGTTAGAGACTGGAATGGAAACTCACTGATATCCTGGAGTACAAGTCAAAGTATCAGCACAAATCCATCAAAGGTCTCTGACCACAGTGATGCAAAAACATTCTTCCTTACCAATATCAAACCCTGCGAGTGCCACTAAGAGCAGTACTGAGATGCCAGCTCTCATCCTGGAGTGTTAAACGGGCTGTGCAGGAGTGAATGGTCTTGCTGGATGCTGATCTGATCTTTGGATTTCTGTGCTGTTCTGCTCAGGCTCTTATACCACGGAGAACATCACATGCTTTGCATGAACAGGCCGGCACTCCCATTCCTACCCGCCAGAAGCTGGGTGGCACATCTCGGCCGCTGGACAGACGGCCTTTATCTCGACGCTCAATGACCCCTATTGTGGGCATCCAGGTCAGATGTCCCGTCATGGCGCGTGCCAGTGACTGATGTGAGTGTGGGTGTTTTGAAGAGGAAACCAAAGTAAATAAACACAGTGTTGGGATCCAATGCTGATATCTGATTATTATAGAGAAATACATTTTCAGCATTTATATGCGATACCATAAATACAGATGTGTGCAAATCCTATACAGAGGATATTTTAAAGCACAGTTCATGTTAATTTACTGAGCTGACCTCAAATAAAAGCATAAAATGTGGCCTGTGCAAAAGGTCAAGCACATTTTTATATTGTATGTTTTATGCTAAACTCAACAAATAGATCATGGTGTGCATTAAAATGTGCAAATCCTTTGTTAAGGATGTGTGCATACTTTCACTAAATCAAAAAACATGTAATTTGATGTATGACCGCACTTCATCACATATGACTCAGATATCATCATGCCTGCCAAACAATTTTACAAAACCAGAAAAATACTGAAGAAAATTTTGAAAGGTTTTGGAAGCTTTTGTGAAATCCTTGATTCTGAATAAACTCTTTAATTGTTAGGTTGCTTGGCAACCATAGCTGACTATTAAAAAACAACATTGCCTAGTAAACAAAACCAGTGTCACAATTAGTATTAATAATAAAAGTAATTATTTTATTATCCAACTTTGTATTATAGGGTGGTAAGCTGACACTCACCTCACAGTGAGAAGGTCCTGGGTTTGATTCCTGGCTGGGCGGCGTTTCTGTATGGAGTTTGAATTCTTTGTGTTGCATCTTACCAAACAATTAAGAAATGAACAGGGTAACATTTTGGTGACACTTCACTGAAGGGCACTATTCGCAAGGCTACACCTATGTAAGCCATTCATGATAACTGACAGTCCTACATTTAGTAATAATAATAACAAACAAACAAACAAATGGTTGGATGGTTGGATGGATGGATGGATAACATTTTTATCATCTTTCTGAAATTCAAGGGCGCTTTACAAATAATTGAGACACAGAATAAGAAGCAATGTTCAACAAACAGTAGTTAACAAAAAACATTAAACAGTCCAAATTACAACACAGGTGACAGTAGAAGGAAAGAGTACACAGAGCAGAATCAAGAGTTAGAAAAGGTAGAGCACCGAGATAAAAGATTTACAAAGTAAAGAAAAGAATTACAAAAGCTCCCTTTAACTATTTTAATGTCCTTTCACCTCAGCATTGGTTGGCACTTGCTGGAATAAGTATTTATTCATGTCTGCACAGCCTTTTGTTATAGTCTTTAAAGGGTCTTTCGGGTGTCGTGAACGTGTTCTAATGGAATTGTTCTCAATTTCACGTAAAAATGCCCTAAAAACACAGATGCAACTGAATAATGACAATAAAAACACTAAGCTTTACATTCTCAGACCAATTGTTTTCAAAAAGAGCCATGTATCAGTAAAACGGAAATTGATTTTGCTTTGTCAGGAAACTAGACCCATCATTTAAAATGTTGGTAAAGGTCATAGACGTAGAGCTATAATGCAGGAGGGGTAATAGGAAAATTTAATGCATGCTGTCAGTGACACTCAGAGACGTGAAGTCACGGCTGGTGTGGAAAAGCCATTGTTCTGATCCCTCTTTGTTTTGGGGACGGGATCTGCGTGATCAGATTCTGAGTTACTTTTTAATCCTAGCTGCTTATGCAGACAGAGAGAATCAGGACACACAAACAAGTGTACCTACGTCTAAACACAGAGGTTTTTAGTGATGTAGTTTATAATACATTTAACAACTAATCTGTTTCATAAACTGGGCAAATTTGATACGAACCCCACCTTTATTAGAGACACCACCTTCTGCTTTCACTAGCTGTCCACTTTATTAGCTATTAGTGGTTTATTAGATATTATTTAGGTGGTGGACCGTTCTCAGTACTCCAGTGATGATATGGTAGTGTGTGGTGTGTGTGGAGAGTATCAGGCACAGCAGTGTGTCACTACTAGATTGAGTGGTTGACCATACAGAAATATCCAGAAACTGACCACTGATGACGGGCTGGAGGATGACTAACATACACAGATGGGATGCAGCCTCTAAAGACAAGGTAGGGGTTTCCAACAAAGTGGCCAGTGTGCCTGGATAGATGGAGCAGTCTACCTTTTGAGGAACCCAGATGGCTTCACCATCACATCACTCACAAACTAAGCTAATGAGACCTCAATGAAAGCGGTGGAACGCTGACATGTGGAAGGAAAACATGAGTGCTGTATAGGCTAGATATTTTCTGTGCAGGTTTGTGCAGGTGACCTGATCAGCTCTGAGTATTACGCAGGAAAGAGTCTTTATCTCCACCAGGCTTCCTTTACAGCCACGCAAATCAGACTGATAGTCAACCGCTGCATGGTTTAACTGCTCCTGCCTTCTATATTTGCATAATTCACTCAAACTGTAACCAGGGCTTTCGAGCGAGGGGGTAATGATCACAGAGGAGCGTCGCAAACTGTAAGAGTATACGCTCAAATATGTGGAACATATAGATCCATAAGGGGGTCTTGTTTAACATCTTTTATGTGACCCAAGGTCAAGAGAAAATGGACGAGATGTTGATGGGTGGTGAGGCCAGTAAATAGAGGCACTAAAAAGGGGATGAATGAGAGACAGAAGGACCCAAAGAGAATGAAATCGGGGGCGGTATACACTTCTGAAACACCCTCAAAACTCTGCAAACACACAAAACACCTTTAATTCTGTTAGCAAATGCTTCTGCTTTATTATTGTACGTAAACAGTGAACATTTCAGTAGAGAAATCAGTTCAGAAACACGGGTTAAAAGCTGCCGGTGAAATTAATACAAATCACATTTGTTCCAAACCACAAAAACATTAGGAACTATTGCTCCTCGTGCTGATCCCAAGACTCATCTACAGCGTGTACATTCTTAGTGCTTATTACAAACGCAACAAAAGCCGATCCTTCATGCAGTTTAACACTGAATCTCGTGCATCAGCTTGAATTTATACATCAACTTATTATTTTAGTAGGTTATTGTTAAAGGTCCCATTTCATCCCTTTAAATCAGCACCTGCAATGCCTTCTACAGACCAGCAGGGGGCCAGAATCTCATTAAATGAGCTTAATAACTGCACTTATTGACCACTGACAGTGATCTTAAATCAAAATGATCAAACTTGCTAGTAAGAATAATTATACATGTTGATTAAACAAAGTCCCTGCGCAGTGAAAATAAATGTGCTAAATTTGTGCACTAAGGCAATTAATTAATTCACCTTATCATTTATATATTAAACACTCAAACTACCCCGCCCCCCCGCCCCACAAAAGTTAAAGAACACTCCTGCCTGACCAGTCTTTGTAATCAGATTGCTCATTTTTAAAGGATATATTTAAAGGATATTGCTCATATTTAAAGGATATTAAGTGCAGAATTCAATTTAAGGTGCACATTTCAGAACGCACTTTCATAAGAGTCGAACAATTGTTTTGGTTTACTAAATAATTTCTCTACGGAACAGTAGTGCAACAGTGCAGCAGGGACACTTTACACTGGCTGGCAGCATGACTGTATCTGGTAAAGAAAATGTCTGCCCTTAAACATTTTAGAACCAAGTTTATAGAACAAAAACCCCAAAAGTAATAAATGCACAAATAAACACTGAACACTGGGGTGTCTAAACCCATCACCTTTCTGTAACTGCATGTCTTTGAAGCTGCTGTGGGGGAAAAAGGGCCCATTTCATTTTATAAAGTCTTAATATTTGTGTGGTTTTATTTACCATATTTCATTTCTATAACTTCTCTTCATCCTTTAGCACTAAACAGCCTGTTTCTGTTACTGTGTGATTAAGATGTAAATGAGCTCTGTTCTGATGGGCTGCCCTGCGTTGGGCATCATTCAAAAAGTAGTCCACCTTTCAAAATCACTTTATTGCAAATGGGCGGGGCTAAACTGCTGTAGGCTGCATAGGCGTGTATATGTGAATGTACTGGTTTCTGTAACGTCATGAAACATAACAGATTACATAACAGGCTGTTTGGGGAGTCTGATTCTGTACATGGTGTACTGGTACTGATGTACTGGGGAGTGGGAATGTTTTTAACCAACATCAAACACTTTTATTAAAGAAAAAAGCCTTGAAAAAATACAGGGCCCTTTAAAGAAACTTTGCTTTTGCAAAACATTCCAAAAGCAAAAGAAATAGATTGATCAAAATGCCAGTGTTGATCACTATCATTAGTGGCTTTCGGCCACACCCCTCCTAATTAGACTGTGAATAACACAAGCTCGAATAATTAAGCAATTTTTTTTTAAAAATCAGAATTAAATGATGTGTTTGCTTTTATATGAAGAATGACATTGAGTACCTATAGCACTGGCCTTTAAAAGGTAAAGATCCTCTGGGTTAGTTTTACTTCAACATTAAATCAGAATCAACCAATTGGTATCCGCTTCTTCTTTCTCTTAGTGAGCCAAAATGTAAGACACACACCCACCCACCCCACACTCTACAGGCAGTATAGGGAAGGGGTCACCAGTCTTGTGGCTTCAGGTTTCCATTCCAGCCAAGCAGGAGCTCAGGTCATCCAATTAATCAGCTGTCCTTTGAGGATCAGCTTGGTGACCCCTGGTATACAGCAGTAGACGGACTCACTCAAACATCCATTTATCCATTAACTTTATCGTCTTCCATCTCTCCTGTTCTAAACACACCTCACATCGTAACCACACATTTTGGGGCCTGGAGGACCGCAGCTCTACAAAAAATTATTCTCACTGGCCACTATATTAGAAACACCCAACCTGTATCTTCACTAGGTGTACATTTATAGACTGGAGCCGGAGGATGGCTAACAAACTGTGCATCAGCAGATGGGCAAAAGTCTCTAAACGTACACCAGTAAGATGGAGCTACTATACAGTGGGATACAGTGGACAGTTCTCTGGCCCTCCCCACACTACAGCTCTCCACGGAGCCGGGTGTGCAGGTCCTCCTGGTCAATTTTGGCTGTCTGGTCGTGCCAGCGGTGGTGAGCAAGCAGAGCCACATTGCGAGCAGCGATGGCGCTCATTTCCATGCAGCTGGCAGCCAATTCAATGGCGTTAAGGTAGTACAGGCGGTCGTGAAGGACGAATGATGGCATGCTGCTTGGTGGTGGGGTGTATGAGGGGTAAGACAACCAGCGCTTCTCCACCACGTCCTCATACGACTCAAACATTTCCTGCAGGTGCTCTTTGGACAGCGGCTTCAGAGAAAACGTCCTCCACACTTTGCTCTCGCTGGCTGGTGGCCGGCGGTATCCTGGAGGAATGTGGATCGGGTCCACTGAGCTCAGGCTTAACATGGGGAGCGCCTCGTTATCTGCGGTCAGAATCTCAGAGACGTGAAAGTCCGCCCCTTTCTGATTGGTCCCCAGGTACGACATGTTGAGACGTCCCAGGACCAGTGTAGTAAAAAGCTGTATGAACCGACCAGGGAAGTGAGAGGGGACCGGAGGAGAGAAGCCAGTGAAGCTAATGTCGGACAGGCCCTGGTGAAGGGGCGTGGCCACTATCACAATGTCATAAAGAGAGTGGGCAGGGCCAGAGTCACTGACGTAGTTCAACTTGTAAAAGTTCTCTACAGAGCCTGTTTGAAGGAGAGGGAGAGAGAGAGAGAGAGAAAAAAAAGTCTTGATCAACTGTTCGGCCCAAAATGTTTTAATTCAAGAATTATTTCTACTGTTACTCTAATCTATCTGAGCAAAGACCTTAACAGCCAACGCTGGTAACGATAGTAATGGTTGAATTATTGGCTTTTACAGCTCTGTGCATCGTAATGCACAATTTTTGTTTGCTTTAAGATGCAACATAAAATGTGACCTGTGCAAAACGTACGACACGCATACATAGTTTTTCCCCTTCCAACATGTTAAACAAAGCAATTAAACAGAAACTGTACTTTACAGAAATGTACAGAAAAAGGCAATATTAAAAGGGCAAAAGTTGATCTGCCATTACACCTCATTGGACACTGGTCTTATTCGGGTGATCAGAACATCAGGTGAACAGGTATATCTACTACCGCACTAGCAGCTATGGGCTGAAATAACCTTGATCTTTCCTTTAGCTAATGAAGAAATGCCTTACTGGCTTTGGACGGCCTCTTCTTGACAGAAATATCCGTGACCCTGGCTTGGATGAGTTCAGCTTTACTGTGGTCCAGGAGCCGTGAGCAAACCCGTTTATTGCCTCCATCGACCGCCCACAGGCCCGAGTCAGTGCAGGCCAGGGACACGACACCTGCACCGGAGAAACAAAACACATTTATTCTTTTAATATATATTCATAATTACGATTACTGCATGTTTGTCAACAAACGTGTCCCGGGAGACTTACCCACGAAAGCGGCAAAATCTGTTTTTTGGCCAAAGTTAATACGCGAGATCGGAGTCACAAAATCTTTGAGGTAGGCTTGAGAGAAGCCGTTGGCCAGCATGGCCTCCTCCAGTGTCTGATTGAGCAGCGTGAGGTAGCCGTCTCCACCCATGGCGTGCAGCAGCCGCTCCACACTAGAGAAGGAGTAACCAAACTGCTGGTACTGGTAAATCCTGTCAGGAGGAGAAGAGAATATGTCAGTGTTAAGCCTGGTAAACATGAACCAGGTCCAGGAGCTGCTGTTCATCTAAAGTTGTTCACTTCAGTGTTTCACTTAGTCATGATTTAATGTGCATATGTGAGCACAGCAAATAATCATGAGCCCTAAATGAGCCCAAGAGCAAATAAAAACACGCCAGCATGGTTTGTTGGTTGGTTGTTTCTACTGTGTTGACTGAAGAACTTTCAGGCCTAACTAACTTCCACCATGAGTTTGTGAGATCTTGAACAGAGACATATATAACTATTGAAAATCTATTCAAAGTGTATACATGTGGTAATGCATGCCAATCAGAGTTAATGAGACACAATCTCCATAGGCAGAGGGGTGCCCTGCTTTTGTGGACACCAAGTTAACTGCATATATGGGGCTCTCTGAAACACATGTGGAATGGTTTAATACATTTTGAATAGGTATATATGTCTCTGCTCAAGATCTCACAAACTCAAGGTAGAAGTAAGTTAGGCCTGAAGGTTCTTCAGTCAAAACAGTAGGACCAACCAACCAATCAACCATGCTGGCTTATTTAGACACAGGGCCTTCAGCCTTCTGAAAAAGTTAATTAGCCAGATTATGGTATTGCAGATTATGACTGGGTTTCTTAGGAAGGTAGATCTCAAAGACCAGGGTTGTTGACTCTTGCCCGACCAATAATTTGTTTTTATAGTGTTCAAATATTTCTGGAATTTCAACAAGCCCCTGTTTAAAAGCAATCCAAACTGCAGGTGTTTTTTGTATGGTGAGGAACCAGCAACAAAATATCTTCAGTTTAAGATCCTGAGACAGGACAAGCCAAGTCCCACATGTACAGGACACTCAATATCTAGAACACCGTCCAAGAGATGATGAGTTGGACTCACCTCATGAATTTGTCCAGAATGTCCTCTATCCACATGCGCATGCGGAATGAGTTTAGGCCAAAGTGCCACAGCATGCGCAAGAAGTTTATGATGAACCAGTCACTCGTCTGAAAGGTCAGTTCCTTCCCGTCAAAGATAGCCATTTTAGAGGGCACAGTGGGACGGGCGGACAAACCTGATGGAGACAAGAAAGGAGAGAGAAAAGATCCACTGTATTGTCACACTCACTGTGTCGACAACTGCCTGTATACTACCAGTCATAAGTCTAGACACACCTAATTGATCATGCATTGAAATTCGCTTCCAAAACGGACAATAAAGTTGAAACCTTGGCCTGTGCAATGCTCCCCATCAACAACAGGGTCCAACAGGTCTCAGAGGTTGGTGTCCAGCAATGTTTGGTATAACCTCTCCTTAAATTGCACAAACTAAACAGTAATGAACAAATGAGCTGATCCAGGTCTGTTTGAGCAAGGTGTGCCCTCCAGGACCGGAGTGGTGCACCCTCATTCTAAAGTCCTGGTGGAAAACCCTCTAAGACGGCTCCTTATGAAGATGCTTGAGAGAATGATGAGCATTAGAAAAGCGACGTCAAGGCAAAAGGGCCAGAACTACTTTGATTGTGTGGATTATTCCAGTATTTTTGTTGGTGTTTGCATAACTGTTTATATATTATATTTTAGTTTTGATGTCATTATTATTGTAATAATTGTTTTTTTTAAAAGAAACTATGAGTAGGTGAACTCATGAACTGATCCACAGAAGTGGTCCAAATGTACTTAAATCCTGAAAACCTTCTTATACCACTTCAGTTTAGTTCACTTTAATGGGTAGAGAGAAGTTGGATATAGTTGTGTTGTGCCAGCAGGACTGGAGTAGAAGCACATAGTTCATTTAGAGTAGTAGAAAGGTATTGGGTGGGTAGGACTGATAGCTTCATTGTTCTTGCTCAGTGGATTTGCACAGTTGATATTATGTGTATCAAGGACGCCCCCACTTTTCCCTCCCGGAGTATATTTCCGGCACCCATGATGTGTATTGTGTGGTGTTTCTGTTATTTTGTTCGCTTCTGTATAAATACTGACTGACTGCACAAGGCTGATTGTGGGTGAATAAATAAAGACACAAACGTACTGAGCTGGCAGTCAGAGACTCTCAAACAGAGCATTTTTACTAGACTAAGCAGACCTGACCCAGACTGAACAATGCAACCATGTCCCCAAGTGGTAGATGGGACTGGAATAAGGACAATTAGATATCCTGATCTGGTAAAATGCCCTCAGATAGGACACCCAGAACTCGCGGATGTCTCTGCATTAAACACCGGAGGTGTTGACAGTCTGCACTTCAGCTTTATACTCACATTTAGAGGACCAGATCCAAACATTTCTGTGATGTGGAAATGCTCACCTAGTCTATCCACAAAGTGCTTCATGTGCAGATTCAGCGGGTGTATGATGGACCCCCCTGTTTCATATTCTTGTCCCCTGATTTTCACAGTAGCAAGACGTCCTCCAACGGTCCCCGCCTCATACACATCAATCTTGACAGATGGTCCAAACTCCTGCCTGACGTAATACGCTGCTGCCGTCCCTCCGATTCCACCACCAATAATGGCTAAAGAGGACAAAGACATTTTCCAAACACCATCATATGAATGTTTTGTATTGCACACCATTCTAAATACAACAGCCTTTAAATGGATGGACAGAAATCACTTAACCTGACATGAGAGTTTTCCCATTCATCAACATTAAGCTTGCTTATCATTAAAAAAAAAAGTCACACTTTTGCTTTAACAGCCACAGTGAATGCCACGTCCAAGAGTTCCACTATTTTCATTTTTAGAGCTGAGCTGAGTGAACGTGGCCAGTTTTTCATACTTCCCGTCTAGATCATTCTTTCACAACCTTGATCCTACAGTTCCTCTCTGGAGTTCCCCCGGCACGAGGTTCAAACTGGGACCGTCTGCAGCTTCCTGCAGGACCCCAGGTTTAGGAACCTGTGGTCTGTGAGATTAGTCTAGAGGTCACAAGGCCTGATATGTCTTACCGATTTTCTTAGGCGGCTCCTTCAGCTCAGCAGCCAAGGCGAGGCCCTTATGCCCGACTTGACAGATCCAGAAGAAGAGCAGAGCTCTGACTGACAGACTTCTCACAGACATTGTGGATGCTCAGTTCCTCACGGGTACTGGAATCTAAAAAGGGAAGATAAGGGCAGTGAATGGAATCTCCTGGCTGACTCTCTGAGTGCTGGCAGCATTTCAGTACAATTCAAGCCAGGGGTCACAGGGTCCAACCCACTGGAGATCCAGCTGAACCAAGAAGATAACATACCATTTTATGCTTTTATAATAAACCACAGGTTACTTTCAGACTTAATAATAATAATAGTAATAATAAACCTTGCAGGTCACCACATCTGGATCTGCAGTAAAATCAGAGCCAGTAAAAGTTAAGACTCACTACTTTAAGCTGCTGTAAATCTTCCACTTCAGCTGTTTTATCGAACTAAACTCATGCAAAACAAGCAAAATCCTCCTGCTGTGTGTGCGGCATAACCTCACCACAGATCTTAAGACTGTGCTTTGGGGTATAATATAATATAACCTGCTGCAGCTGAAGCTCCTCCACTACGCCAAAACGAAACAAAACAAAAAAGAACACCTTTCCAAAGTAATTTTCAAAATAAAAGTCTAAACCAAACAATATTTCAATGAACAAAACACTGTCTCTCTTTCACTATTTGCAAATGAATTAAGAAGTGATAACTAGAATGCTACATGTTTGTTACTTAGGCTGTATGATAACTTATGAAAACGAATGCTTATGGTCTGACAACTTTATGCTAAATTCTTCTCCTGTCGTGTTAAATTTGACTTCGTGCATATATTCGGGGTTATACGGTAATGCGGCGCAGGTATCTTTGCATTGAAACATATTTAAAATGACAGGACAAGAGTTATTCTTTTTTGTACTTTTTTTTATTAAACATACAGCGCACCGTGGAGGAAACAACATTAATACAAATGAACAAGGTT
>JBBPDB010000040.1:7808638-7823638 GCA_037974465.1 Brachypetersius altus
TTGTTCTTGTCTGACAGATCATGCATAAGAGCAAAGAAGGCATAGTTTTCTTAGGAGCTTTATTCTGTACAATTATTATTAGCAATACACACCCTGAATTAGGCCGAAATGTTGATTTTTCACCAAAGTTATATTTTGCAATTTGTCTAATATAAGGAGTTAGAATTCACTCTAGCTTAAGAGAACGGGTTAGGAGAAGCATTTACGGAAAAGATTTGAGTGACTTCTCGTCTGTTAGCATCATGAACTTCTAAGCCAGAGTGCTACACTACAGACCCGAAACATGTCTTGGCTGTTTGATTATATCTATAAACCTATTTTCATAACATACACTATACATGACACCTGACTATTACACCAACAGACACTTTAATGACATTACATTCAAATACATAGACTGCAATATGGAGTTTATGAGGTCAGGCACTGATGTTGGATAAGAAGGCCTGGATCACAATCTTCATTCCAGTTCATCCCAAAGGTGCTGGATGGGGTTGAGGTCAGGGCTCTGTGTGGACCAGTCATGTTCTTTCACACTGAACTCATCCAACCATGTTTTTATGGAGCTCGCTTTGTGCACTGGGACACAGTCATGCTGGAATAGAGACGGTTCTTCCCCAAACTGTGTCCAGCATGGTGTTGCTCAAAATGTCTTGGTATGCTAAAGCATTAAGATTATCTTTCACTGGAAGTAAGAGGGCTATCCCAAACCCTAAAATACAGGGGTGCCCCAATACTTTTGTCCATAGTGTGTATTCTTTAAGATTATCAAAATGTTTATGCCATGAGATACACTATTATTACATACAGGAACAGATTTCACATTACGTTAGCTTCCGGTACCAGAATTGTATTTGTTCAATAATGTGTGTTGTTTTCTGAAACGGTTGGGGAAATAAGATTCTGGGTGGTTAAGATTGGGCCAGCAGTGGAAACAGCTCATAATGGTAGGTATGAACCTAAACATCGTGGATAAGGGTGAATTGTAGTCATGCCAAAGGTATTCTTGAGGTCTTCCTGTTTACCAGCTTTCAAAAGACAGAGTTGCTATAAGTAGTACCAACCTCAGTATGAGGAAATCCATTAGATGATGAAAATGCTCATTTATTGCAATTAGTGTAATTAGAAAAAATGTCCTACTCATAATAAACAGCCAAATGGAACAAAAGGTGATTAAAGTAGACTGAGTTGAGCAGAATGGCATAGTAACCCAAACCAACTTTTGCACAAATGCAATTAGGCCTACATTTCTTTTAATCCTCAAATGTAAGCAATAAAATACACATATGTTTTTCTCACAAAATCCTTAAAAGCATGGACACTGGAAAAACAATTGTCGTGATGTGATGTGGATTCTAAAATGATAACTTAGGCAGCAACTCCACAACTTAAGCAAAAAAATGTATCTGTCATACATGCTTAAATATAGGGATGTGATGATGGTGGGTATAAAAGTGCTTATATGTCTAAGCTTTCCTTTTTTCAAGGAACAAAAGGCATCAACATTTAATATAATCTTTGGCATCTTTGGCTTTATTTGCTGTTACAAAATGAGATTATTTCAGATTTCAGTGGACCTACAAACAGTTTCCAGGGTTGGGGCTGATTTACCTCTAGCCCCAGCCGAAGCAACACAGCTGACCTACAAATTTGATGGCCTACAAATTTGATGTTTAAAATGAAACTGCATTAGGCTACGTAGATAGTCATTAATGGAGAATTTACTGTTGCAGCGTTGTCTTTCCAGCATTCATAGTATTCAGATTCAGCCTAAAATAAAATATTTTAGCCAGCTAATGTTAATGCTAGCTAATGCTAGCTTTGGATTTATTTCTTTAGATTGTATTGTCACAACTAGCTAGCAAGTTAAAATGGGACTAGCTCTGTGTATCTGGGCCATCTCTGGGCCATTGCATTTTCCCATCAAACACGTGTCCCTGTTAGGGTAGCAGAAAATAATGGACAAGATAATATGATCCCATTGTTTTATAGAATATGATATGTTTTACCAGAAATAAGAAGTCAGTACCTAATAGTAGGGCAAACGGGTGTATTTAGTATCTCATGGTGTAACACCATATTGTATAGGAAAACCTGATGTCGTTTAAATACTGTAGGGATAAAGAAAAATGTTAAATGCTTGAAGTGAATTTTTTGCATTTGCGGCATTTATCAGACGCTTTTATCCAAAGCGACTTCCATTCTCTAACTACAGGGGACAGTCTCCCTGGAGCAACTTGGGGTTAAGGGTCTTGCTCAGGGACCCAGTGGTGGTGTGCTGGAGGTAGGATTCGAGCCTGTGACCTCCTGGTCCGGAGGCAAGTATCCTACCCACAGAGCTACCGCCACCCCAGTTTTGCTATTAAGTTTTGCTATTTCTTTAAAGGGAAATTACTTATCTCTCCCAGAATCCTTCCACTGTTAAAAAGGTTGGTTTGCCCTGACAGGTAGGCCCTTGTAAAGAACATTCTTACTTTATATATTTGTAATTTGCTTTGCCCTCTTATTCAATATTATGACCAGACATCACTGGTTGTGATGCCATATTATTTAAAGACATAGAAGAACCACCTTTGGTTCCCTGAAGAACTTTCCAATGGATGATGGATTAATAGTTTCTTTTGTAACATGAGTTTGAAGAGCCTTTAAAGAATGTCCAGATAATGCACAAGGTCTGAACCTTGAATCACACTAACCATCCCACTCATTAACCCTTTGAGGACCAGTACTTTTAAATGTCTTAGTATCAGAACTAAGACTTTTTGTTGTATGTCTTCAGTTGTGTGTTTTTGTGTTCCATTCTGGTCATTGAATTCTATGGAACAAATTTCAGGACAAAGGTCTGGGTGTCAGTGATACCTCAGGAGGCCTAAATATACCCTATGCTCTGGAGTGACAGGAACAGATGGAGACCGGGCACTGCCAAATATTTGCCCCTCAGGTCCCAAAATCTTACATGTCACTTCTTTTGGCAGGGGGTGTGTTTTTTGCAGGCCTTCGGGGAGGGGGATACATTGGTGATGTGTAAGTGTGAGCATAACGCCCCGTTCAGAGGCAAAAAGGATCGGGGCAACGCCACATAACCCAAATCAAGGGTTACTGTTCAAAGCCAGCTGGTCTGGCTTAATTAATGCAGGACATATATATGTTTTTTTTTGTTGATATGTGTACTATCCTCTGTGATCTGTCTCTGTAGACCAGTGAAGGTTTGATTAACCTGGCCCACAGCAGGAACTGGAGGGTGTGATTTCCTGGGGAAGCGTGAAAAACGGCACGGGTGAGTTTTTCTCTCCCTGCTCTTCCCTTCCTCCTTCCCCTTTGGTGATGAGTCGAGAACTTGTGTCCATGGAAACTTCTGTAGGCAGTTCAGCACTGAACACTGTCTGCTGCCATGTCTTATGAGGCATTTGCTGTTATTCCTTATGCTTGAGATTGGACTACACAGACAGGGATCATTATTTTTAAATGGCAGGACAAAATCTCTTTTTGCAATTTACTTGAAGCAGTTGCTTTCTTAAGGAGAAACATTGCTTTAAAAGTGAAAGATACATTGACGGTACTATGTGTGTATTTATATTATTTGATGATGTCCAAAACTTCATATTAGTTTATCATGACTAGTTAACACTTGTGCACTCTTCTACTGTTCAGACAAAAATGTAACCAAGATTTGTATAGCATCTCTGCAAACGCTCAGAACATAACCTTGTATTTGGAAATGGGAGTTGCCGTTCACAACCCAGCCAACTTTAATGTCAGACAAATAAAAGCAACTGAAATTGTTACATTAACTTCCATTCAAAGTTAAGTAGGTATTGCGTTTCCTTCTGTAAGGCTATGTGCTGTGGACAGTGATCATGCTGGAGATGTGAAGGTTTATGTCAGCAAACCAAGTTTACATATTAATTGCTTCAAGCTCTGTTATTGGCTCCTTTAGTAAATCTAAATTTTACACTGTAAATAGTAGACATCATAATCTTTTTTAGTATTTTAAAAAATGAGGTAAGATTAAAGATAAATTGAGAGGTTTTCTTCTTGCATTTTGCTGGCATGCAGGTGAAGTCATAATTCAGGGTTAGCGATCACAGCTGAAGGCAACTGGTTACTTCAAAACAGTGGAGATTTATGGCAGTTTTAGACGTGAAGCTATTTTTATAGCCATTGTCTGATAAATGAGGGTCCCTTTTGTTTCATTTCATTTTTGGATTTACTAATCCTCCTCATGTTGATGAGAGATTAAGGAAACTGTCTTTAGTATCGCCTCATATTTATACTCCAGGGAAACAGGAAGCAATGTTGGACTTCTTTTAGGGTCCAGTTATGTTTTAGTTGTATGAATTTCTATGGTAACCAATAACTGTAGCAAAACAAATAGTGATAGAAGATTTTGTAGTCATAAACTACAAAGACCATGACCATTATTTGTACTAATCAAGGGTGTCAGCAATGATGGAGCTGACCATAGAAATAACAGACAATTGCTGAAATAGAACACAGAATAAACCTTTTGATCTAGGTTTGATTACATACATTGTTAGACGTTCAGTGTTTCCAAAATACAGGCATTTAATTTGACCAAAAATAACATACAGAATTTTGTAATGCTTTTGGGACTGTATTACAGAGAACTCACACAAACTTTGGAAATGAAAACATAATCTTACATAAGGAGTCAATTTAAAGCACAGTGCAATTTCAGCTTTATTCATGTCCGTGTCCACTATTCATGTCTAAGTCCAAAGTTAGCTCAGATCTTACGACAGGTTTAAATCCTGCCAGCAACAGTGGCTCGAAGCCAAAATGCTAGCTTGCAAGGAATGTATATATTAACTAACCATATGTAGGATACACAATTTTTGCAGTTAACTGAATACATTAATGCTGTTGTAATAAAAACTGAAGTTTAAAAATGAATCTTGTGTAGCATGGTTAGATATTAAGCATGATTCATTACTCAGCAGTTCTAATGATTTTTTCAAAAATTTGCAAAATTGAAGCATCCAATGATATTATAACAAATAAATCACAGACACAATCAGGCTAAATTAAACGTGACTGGAATTAATTGAGATATAAATGAACCAACTGAAAACAAACATGTAAATCAAGCCCACCCTCCACCCCCGTGATACATGTGAGGGCTTTATTTACATTCGCAGAACTATATTTCTGAGGCAGCATTTTCGGAGGAAGCGCCTGCTGACAAGCTCTCTGTCATCTAATCCCTCTCTTCCTGGGTGTTCAGGCATTGCCATGTCGCACCCCCCTCCGAATGTGCCCCTAGGAGACCGAGCCAAGGCAACTATGACCCAGTTTACAAAAGCTCCCCTGCTCCTCATTTGAAAACTAACTCCCTCCCAACCCCAACCCCTTCACAGAAATCTTTGATCAGAATTGCGGCTGGGGAAGAGCGTTGTTTTCTTACGGCGAAAAGGGGAGCGCGCTTCTCTGTCGATCCTTTCTCGCCCTCTTTGAGTCCCCCGTCTGACGCCTAGAGAGCAGCGGCGTTGAGATTTTGTTTGTGTTCATGTTTTTACTTTCTCCAGCACCCTCATAAATTCATACGGTGGGCCTGTATGTGAAATCTGCCTACAACAACGAAGAGCCCCCCAGGTGCTTTGTGAAAAAAAGAGCTTCTGCAATTGTTCTAGCGTCACCTACGGTTCATTACATGTAGTCTGTGGGGTTGATGACTGAGTCCATGTGGAAATGCTACAACAAATCAGTGGCAAATCCTGGTCTGTTTGCAGAGATACAGCTATTAGGCCTTAATTCCCACAGTCAAAACATGCACCCCAGAAAAGACTATTTATATTAATCGGAGTTGCCTTGTGGCTTTGCAGTAGTTGCCATCGCTGTGTTGCATATTGCAGATCCAGATGCTATCCTCTTAGGTTACATGGCCCATATTATTGTCTGTGGTCTGATTATTTCATATTTAAAACAAATTTTCGACGAGCCGTCACATATTAAACACATGGAAGCAGTTTCATCTCCCCTGCATGGAAAAGTGTCTTTGTTCCATTGTAATTGTTTGCAGTGACGGCCCAGTCTTTTATTCTCCTTTCTCTCTTTCACACACACACACACACACACACACACACACACACACACATGCATACGCATAGACTTTGTCCTCTCTCGCTGGCTTTCTTTTCTTTTTTTTTTTTTCATAATTTAATTCTAATATTCGACATCAGGGTTGTAGTCTGGGCCCCCTTTCGTTCTTTCTTGCTTGCTTTTCTTTCTTCATCTTCCTCACCGTGCCCCTTGGAGAGGATGCCACCGCCACGCAGCGTTCAGTTTCCTCCTCTGCTCCACCATAAATCTACAAAATATGAGCGCTTCACCGCCTTTTGATCTCAGGCTAATCTCTGTTGCCTGCCTCCCGTCTGATCCTGTTTGAATAAGAATGAGTCTGGGGTGATTCTGCTGCCACAAAGAGGTTTAGACGGCACCCTGTTCCGTAGTGTTGCACTGCTGACTGCACTGTCAAGTCGAGTTCCTATACATCTATATTCGCAATTGGAGCCCTCGTGTACTGGCTGGGTGGGAGGGGAGCAGAATATTCCTGCGAGTAAACGGCCACAAGTGGCTTTAGAGTCTTATCGCCAATCAGGACTGAGCAGCGCTCACCGCAAACACGGCTCAAATTTGTTTGGATAGGAAATTATATGACATAACAAACAGGGTTAACCCTGAGTTCCAAAGAAATGTTTACAAAAGAACACATAAAATACCCGACTGATTAGCAAACGGTCATCATAATTGTCATAAACAGGCTGGTTTTGATTAAATCAAACCTTGGACTAAACTTGATTCATTCATGAATGCACCCATTAAAAAAAATGTCAAACTCAGACAAAAATGGGTGTTTTTCCCCCACAAAACACAATTTTATGGGTTATAATGACTTACTATTAAATTAAAGTTTGAATATGAACAATTTGCTTGAACGTTTAACAGAACTTCTCCACTTGTTTTCATGAGCAATGCATCAGAAATCATGAAAAGTGAATTACAGCATGCTTTTTGTTATTGTTAATAACTGGAACTTCCTGCATAGGTAAAATAACTAAACCAATATTTGAAAATTAGGAGTCTCACCTGTGCTGCACATTGTGAAGCTCAGTGTTATAGTGATAGTGCACAGTTCCATGAAAGTGCTGTAGTACATATGCTCAAGCCTGAGGGGTTCACTATGGGCAGTGAAGTTGCACTAGTGCGGGTCTCTGAAGTATAGTGTCAGGCCCGGTCTGGGCTTACAGGGCTCAGGGTAAGAGCAGCTACATGTCAACCCAGGCACCCACTCTCCACTATAGTCTGAATTATTCAGCAGAGAGAGAGAGAGAGAGAGAGAGAGAGAGAGAGAGAGAGAGAGAACTAGAGAGACCAAGAGAAGAGGGTTTCAGTTTTCTTTACTACCCGAAGAGAGCAGCTGGGTTAAAGCAGCACAATCTCTCCAGTCAAGAGCTTTTGCCCTTATATACTGTATTTCTCTGCTGTGCTACCATGTCCCCGGCAGTAAAAGGGGAAAACGAGACAAAGACAGTGTAAAAGAACAAAATAAATATACATAAAAGGTCAAATAATCTCAAAAGATTCCATTAAGACATGCTTGGGCTCCTAAAGAAAATATTATACAAAAGTGGTCATTTTATAGAGGCTATAATTCAGGTAATGAACAAGCTACGACAATAACAAATGATTTAAAAAACTTGAACACGCTCAAATGATTTATTTAACACAGTACCTCACGATTACTGTGGTCTAATTGTAAAGCATGAGTACTGTATACACTGTCTGCTTCATGTGAGCAGTGTATGGCCAGCTTAGTCTGTCAGGACATGTAGGTTTTTCCACTGCATGTCCATAATGTGCAACATCTGTCGGGGAACTGCCCCTGCGCAAGCTCAGGAAACACCGGTTGGCACCCTGAGTCTAGAGACAGAAAAATGTGGCACGTTGGCATCTTTTTTAGTGCTTGCTGTTATGAAAGAAAACGGTGAAACAATAAAATAACTGTGCGGATTTCACGACGGTAATGACTGAATTGCTCTCCAACCATTCAAAAGAGGAAAACTCATTAGAAGCATTTTTCTTTCTTTCTCATGAAGCAATAGACAGACAAAGAGAACTTTGAGCCCAAGGCTAAAATATACAGAGAAACCGTCGTGCCGTACTAAACGGAAGGGGGAGGAACATTACTAAAGTGGAGGGGAGGAAAGTTTCTAGAGAAACTCTCTGTGAGTGTAGATGTCTAGCATAGTTCAGTGATTTAGAATGGTGTCTGCAAAGCATAAAGTTAAATATGACAAACACATATTACTGTTTACTTGATATTTCATTTAATGAAATAGGCTTACTGCACTAAATTAGCACACTAAATTTTGATTACATCTTCATTCGGGATCATCCAAAAATGCAGAGCAGAGATTGATGCAATATACTTTCACCAGTTATGGACCTACAGAGAGAAAACATGTTTGTATTTTAAAAAGGCTTTAAAAAGTTCTGCACCACAGAATGAATAGGGTTAAATAGGGCCAAAGATGTCTGGGTAGATATAACTACGCATGCTCTCCCATTGCTTAGACCCTTTAGGTCCTGGGCTGAAGTTTTACAGAACTCTTTACTGAAGGAAACATTGGAAATGTAACATACAAGCAATTATAGAGCAATATGTTTATCACAAGCTAAAACATGAGAAGTTTAATCTAGAACAGCCATAAATGATCATTTGTAATGCTGTTAGCTTAGTGCTAACATGCATCTAGAATTTTATAAGGGTGCTAACAAAAACTAACATGATTGTAGAGATTCACAAAGTAGATGTTTTCCCCTTTTTTTACAGAACTGTGTTTCTGAACCCTAGAAACAGACGGGTCGTTCTGGTTAGCATGCAACTGTCCTTGAAGACCTTAGCCACAGTTAGGCAATTAATGAGCTAAATGGCCAACATGTGAATAAGGTACATGTTCCACAGACCCAAGTTGGTTTTGAGACAAGGTCAAAGACAGAAAACCTCAAATACATTTGCTTGGTGAAGCCAGTCTTTTAGCCTCCATAAACACTGAAGTTCTTGTGACATTTTGAGATAAGGCACACTTTAAGCCACTATCTGAGTAAAAAAAGTAACAATTAAACAGTACTACTAATAAAAGGTACATTTCGCTACATAATTACAAAATAAGGTGAAACTATGCAGATGTTCTATTATGCAGTTATGAAATAAAAAAGACTAGAAAGAAGAACCCTGCCTAAAACTTCTCCTCCCTTTGAAACCTCTTTACGCATTTCCACCCTGCCGTAACACATGTAAAAGATTTCACGCCACATCCTCCTATCTTCTTCCCTTGACCTTTATGTGTATTTTTTAGGAGGGGGACTGGACCTTGCCTTCTAGTGTAAAAGGAAAGTTACCTTCCTTCATAGAGTTTTGCAAAAAATAAAGTTAGTTTGACACATATCTTCCAATATCAGCACTTTCCAGGTTTTTCTTGCCAGTGTTGAGTAATAAAAACCCATTGTAAGCTTTAGTTAAAACCTTAATCTATTAAACCTGATCTAACCAGCATCTTCAGAGGAGCATGACCATTTGGATGTGTTTGAATGAGGCCAGATCTGACCTCTGTACATGAACAGGCCTTGAAAAGCTTTTAAAAGAATTCATTAATTTTTAAAGCTAATGACATCAAAAGTTTTTCACACAACACACAAATAAAATGATGTAGCCCATAATAAGTGGTCCTTTATCACACTGACTAAAAAAAACACTCTTTAACAGGTTCAGCTGTTAGACAAAAGCCTTTGAATGTCTCCATGCCCAACAGTGTTCCACCATGAAAAAGCTTCAGAGCTCCCCTGCTGGCAGAGAAGAACATTGCGTCCTTTTTTTCAAGCCTCTCAACTTATTTAGAAACTTCTATAAGACAAAGCCCACAAGAAATGCCATGTATAGACCCTTGCTCTAAATAAGAAAACTACGCTTTTCTTTGAAATTGCACCATGTGAATGTGTGAGAGAGAATTTTTTTTTCAGCATCTTCATAGTGGCAGGGTCTTAGGGTGAGTGGGACAAAGCACAGGTGCGTTGACAAGGGAGATAAAGACTTTAGCATTGTTCCGTTAACTAGAACACCACAAGGCTTTTTCCAGTGCCTGGCTTCATTGCTGAAACGAGAGAGGCGACCTGAACAAAGGCACAACCTGTGTTGCGCTGCTCGCGGTACATCTATAATGAATCAAAGGTGCAGCGTTGATGCGCTGTTTGCCCAACAGAACATGCAAATTACCAAATTTGTCCCACACGAGTCAACACTCTGCTACCAGTGTTCCCCCAACCACACGGTGAGCTGGAGACAACCACAGCGCTGAAAGCAGTTTGCAACTCTTCCGACAGAAGTGTAAGAGAGCCTCAACCCAAGAGATAGCATTGGTTATGAGCTCTTGCACTTTAACTGGTGATGTTTTTTTGTTTATTACAGATAAACTAATGTGGTTTCCAGCCCACGCATAGCTGAGATTCAACAGAATTGTGCTAATGCCCTAAAAAATAAGTACAAAAACAAAGAACAGAAGAAAAGTAAGGCCTGGTTTAATGGCACAGTGAAATTAGAACTGAAACGTCTTAGCCGAAGAAACTGAGCCTGTGTTTGTTGTCGACATAATCTTGGCGAAATCTCGACATAGATAAGGTTAAGCAGGCCTTCATCTGCTGAACTGCAAACATTTGATATTGTACAAGTGTTAAATATCTATCTATCTATCTATCTATCTATCTATCTATCTATATATCTATTTATCTGCATGTATGTATGTATGTATGTATCTTGAGTACATGTGAAAACAGAGGAGGGGGAGGGGAGAGATATTGTGAGGGGGGAGGAGATAAGAAATGATATGAGAATGAGTGGGGAGGGGAACAGAATGAAGAGAGATGGAGAGAAAGAGGGAGATGTGTGATCTGGCCAAGCTCTAGAGACAGATATATCCTCAGAGCAGCTCTGCTTGGTGTGAAGGCTTGAAGGCTCCGTGGTAGGGTTTGAGCACTTGACAACATTATCTGCTATGACAGCCAGATTGCTTTTCACGTGAGATTACACACACACACACACACACACACACACACACACACACATGCACACACACACACAAACACACGCACACACACACACTTGACAATTTCTGTTTGCCAAGAAAAATGAGCTGATGTGTATCACGCACCAAGGAAATAAGAGCCTTGTCCTTCTTTCTTCTGCTAACAAAACCTATTTAGAAAACCGATGCTAATAAGACAAGCGTTACATTGCTCCACCGGACTGCTGGAGAAGGAAAACAACACAAGGAGCATCGCTGTCAGATGAAAATGCTGGGTTACCTTCAGCATGCCCACAGCTGCTAGAGGCTAGCAATAAAAACAGAAGCTGAAAGTTCACCAAATGGTCCTTAAGGGAGTGTCTATAAAGTGTGACTCAAATTAAATATTTCTTAAACCCAACTTTACATGGCACTTTGAAATAACTGTAAAGTGAACTTCTAATGAATTTTGCTTTTATGTATGATTGCTTTATTCATCTCAATAAATTCATAATTCATTGCATGCACCCTCAGCTTCATAAGCTGCATTATAACTTTATAGCGTTAATTTAGCTGAATTTTCTTTCATGTCATTTTGGACTATTGGGTTAATTCCTCATGAAGTGTTCACATGATGTGTGTGAAAAAAAAAGAATTTGAAAATCGTTGATTTGCAACCTGTGCAAACAGAGGGTAAGCTCAGGATAGGCATAACACGGCCATCTATTGTCGGCCACGTTCCTTGACCCCAACTTAATTGAGACATCTTCTGTACCACTCTGCAAATTAGATCGGGGCCTAACACAGTTAGCGCACCAGTTTACCAAATCCTACATTCCGTAGGGTGGTAATGCAACATACCATGTTGGCCAGTGAGTCACACATGAATACGTCAACAGTGTGCCCAGGAAACCACCATGTAAACAGAAGCCTGTGGGCCTGACCACAATAATCTTTTCGACTCAAGACACAACTTGGAAAGGAAGTTGAACCAACAGGACCTGTGTGAACTGAAGCTAATCTGGGATCGGGGTCCATCCATTCGTGTAAATGTATTGCTTAAGATATGGACTATATAGATCAGAATTTTATTTTGAGGGAGTTATTTTTATCACCCTCTTAAGCCCATAAACCATAAGGTCACAAAACTCACACATTTGTTTAACAGAAGTTATTAAAGGGCCGTATCATAAAAAGTTTTTGCTTTTTTTTAAAAAATAGAAGCATTTAAAGTTTATTTTAGGACATTAAGAAAAAAAATGCACTTTTTACTTACCTGTGCATACAGTCCATCAATGACAATTAAGAAAAAAATATGTTTTGAATTTATCGGTATCATGGTCTCAACATTTATATATAAAAATCAGCATTTATTTATAAGCCTATACAACTTACAGCCTGGGCTGCTTTTTGAATGAGGCACAATACACACAAACCAGTGTGTAAACCACAGTAACATATTTAGCCTGTTTCATTCAATGGTAAGGGTTGGAAATGGTCATATAAAAACCAATGTGTATAAAACCATATCTGTGTATCTCAAGAGAAGAATACATGAAAAAGTATTTCATATTAAGATTTTTTAAATACATAAGTAGTCATAAATCACTCAGGTAATGCATTTCCTAATGGACTTAATCATCACTCTAGGAACAGAAATAATGTATCTAGAGTAAAGAAACATGGCAGTTTGTCTGATGTTCTGGTTAGAGAGGTACGATTTGGCCAAAATTTCATACTGCAGTTAAACTGCTACCTATTATAAATGCAATATACCTGCCAACTGATGAATAATCCATAGTAATTACTAAATAATAAGCCAAGGGTTCCAGCAATTTAAAAAAATGAGAAAAGGTCCAGAGATGAGAGGACAGCGGTAGGCAGAGTGCTATTTGGGCTGAAAGGTAGTACAATATTTATCTCTAAAGTGGTGTGGATGGAACTCAGATATGGACATAGCTGTGTGTCTCCAGCTAATAATGCTCTTAGCAGGGCACATTGCCGATGGTTAACTTTGATCTGAGAGCTACCGCCAGCGTTTGTGAAACCTAATCAAGTCCCAGGCATTACAAACACAATGCACAATGAGTTGTTCTTATTGTATCCCCTGCCCATACCTCCCTTCTGGATGCTGCTAGCCTCATGCATATGCACAAGACACCCCAACAGCAGTGTTTACATATTTAATTATTCCTTTTATGAACCTCCTCTCCACACTGAGCATCCTGGACAGCATGCTTTTATAAGATTACAGAGTTAGATTAGTTTCTCCAATCCTGAATGAATCTGCAGCATCTATAGCTATTACAAGTCTAATACCAAGAATTCCGGTATGAATTGCCTTCTGTAATAGGCTCATTCCAGAGCAGGTTAAAAAGTGGCTACCAGTGTGTATTTCTGGCCCAAACTGATTTTTTTTATCCTCCTTCTATCTTCGCTCTCTTTTTTCTGTCCTCCCCCATCAGGTGCCGAGCAATTTAAGAGGGTTTTCCTGGCGAAACCAAAAGAGACTGCACACACCACAGCTGGGTGGATCTGGAGGAGGGCCTGTTTGAGCTGAAAGAGCTTGCGAACGTGGTGGGTGAGATACAAAGTTGAGCTTTTGTGGAAACTTGCTGGAAAGTCAACTAGCAACTGCTTTACATCACCGCTCTCGCTTTATATGACATGAAGCTGAAAGCAATTTCATTAGCATCTTTTTACTGTACGCGGGTCAGACTCAAATCCGCATTCAGTGTCACTCTGTGTGGGCATAAGCTCGGTACGGATGATGTCAGGATTGTAGGGCCTCTGGCCAGGCTGCGGCTGCTGGATCCACGGCCTGCTGGTTTGAAAGCCAGAGGAACGGGATGAAAGGGTATTCTTTATTGCCATGCTTCATGACCCTGAGGAGATATCCCATGTAATGTGACACCTGCAGGTCCGGTTGCAGTCTGCCAGGCAGATTAGCAGGTTTGATTAATTCATTAACTGATTTGATATTTTCCCTCCTGACCCTGGCTTGTCCGTCTGTCACCACAGTGTAAAAAGCCCAGGGAAGAAGCTGGGTGTAGTAATGCAATATTTCTATGAAGAAACACAGAAACAGACGTCAGCGTTGCGGGATTTAAGGGGGAACTGAAATAACTACTATAATGACGGTTTCTGTTCTCCCATCGTCTTTTAAATCCAAATTCATTGAATTAGTGTTTCCAAACTTTCTCAGAACAGCCTTAATGCTGCATTACAGTCACTCAATTAAGATCAGCGGTTCATAGAAGTATGAATGAAAGGTCTGGAATCACAGGGTGATGTTGCCTCACATGTAAAAATGTGTCTGAGTTTTTATTGAAAGACATAAGAGCAATCTGTTGAAAGATGTGCTGGGGGCGGGGGGGGGGCTGAAAGCTCACCAGAACACAGAACACACTCGTCTGCAAGATAAACAAGCTACACAATGTTCTCAATTTTTTTTAAGACTGGCTTAACATTTGTAATATGTTTTTATTTAATGACTATATAAGGCACACACAAACAAATAAGCATATTTTAAATTCCCCATCATGATTCATAACAAAAAACTCAAAGCAAAATAAATGAAACTGATTCATAGAAAGGTAGAAAAAGAAAGAAAGAAAGAAAGAAAGAAAGAAAGAAAGAAAGAAAGAAAGGCCCCTTGGTTTTGGGGGCCAAACAAGCTGTGTTTCCCCATTGTAATCCATAGAAACTCAAAGCAAATGTATTATTATTGAGATAGACAGACAGATGGACATACATGCATAGAGAAAGAAAGCAAGAAAGAAAGAAAGAAAGAAAGAAAGAAAGAAAGGCCCCAAATAAGCCTCTTTTATTTCCCCATAATAACCCACAGAAACTCAAAGTAAAGTTGATTATTATTGATAGATAAGACACATAGATAGATAGATACAAACATCGGCGAACT
>JBBPDB010000040.1:7826946-7881646 GCA_037974465.1 Brachypetersius altus
TATATACTCACAAGAGTCCATCACTTCTCTTCATTCAGCATGTTTTTTGTTTTCATATTGCTCCCAAAACTTACCCAGCTGAAAATCATTCTATTCACTTATCTAGAAACTGACTGATACTCCTGTTCATATCTTTGTCTTTTTTTAAACAATTTTATTCATCAGAAAAATTAGCCTTTCATTACTTAAAGTCTCACACATATGTGTGTATCCTTCAGAGGAAGCCAACTGCACCCAGTAAGGAGAGGCTACAGTAATTCGTATTTATTTAATTCATTTTAGATAATGACCATGCTTATTTTTCAGCATCGCTGAACGGCCGCCCAAACAGAGCTTTTAACCTCGATATGAGAATTTGTGATGTCCATCTTTGAGTGTGGCAAAAACAAGAAAAAATGAAAAAAGAGGGATCGAGTGGTTTTTTGTAGAGAGTGATAAAACCTCCTTTTTTGTCTTAACACCAGAAGGCAGACATTATCACATACTTGGGAATTGATTTTAACAGATGAAATGTACGGAATTTTACTTTATGACTGGAAAAGCATCGGTGAGTTTATTTTGTTAGTGCGTAAAATTGATCTAGAATTTTGGAATTTACATTCACGAGTTTGAGAATTTTTAGTGAGGCTGTATTTCATGATTATAAGCTCACACTGAAGGGTGTAAAAGGTTTTATTTCTCGTAGGCACTAAGGGCTGATACAAATATTGCGTACAGTAATTAATTTTGGTGAGTGTCGGTTTTCATTTTTCTTTATTAGTGCTGGTGAGAAAAGCAGTAAAAGTTATTGCTGTTTATCTGCTTGAATTAAACAAGTGACTGCAAAATATGAGCGTATTTGGTGTCATAATTATAGTGGGTTTATGATCATGATCTTTTGGAAGACAGTAATGGTGAGATTTGTGATGTTTTGAGGATACTTTTACGAGATTATCTACATCTTTATTCTGCTGTTACACTACGGTGTGTAATACACAGCTAGAAAGAGATGCTTTTGTTGTATTTGTTGGGTTTTAAAAGAGGTTGTGTGTTAAAAGGTGGGGGCTCGTTTTAGCGCGCAGGGTCTGACAGGGATTGTATTTCTGTCTGTCCACAAGAGAAAAGTGACCTGAGACACATGCTCTGTGTTACTGTTCTGTCACATGCTAAATGCAATCAATGGAACTGTCCTTTGAGTCTGTGTGTGTGTGTGTGTGTGTGTGTGTGTGTGTGTGTGTGTCTCACCTGTTGCTCTCTTGGGATTTAGCGTTTGGCTAATCTGCCCAGGAGGAAGGTGAACACACTCACATGTGAACATGAAGATATACCGAAGGGGCTCAGTTATACACACACACACACACACACACACACACACACACAGATACACACCCTGTTCCCCTCAGACCTGTCGTGTCCGGGAAATCACTGGGGATTTGGCCTCTGCCGATTCACAAAACCAACAGTGACAACACGGCCTTACGCTTCCCCCAAAGAGTGGGATTAGCCCCACACGTGTCACTCTGATTGGCTAGAGAAGCTAAACCGATTGTCAGGGGCATGTAGTGGCACACTTGGTGTGTGTTTCCCCTAACTAAAGACAGCTGCCGAAGCTTCACAAGTACTGATAACTCTTAACGGCCTAAGAAAATTTCCCTGGTACAAACGTGTTAGCTCGAGTTGGGCATACATTTTTGAAATTACAGTCAAGTTAAACTGTTAGTAAAAATAAATCTGAAAGTCTCACTCCATCATAAAAGAATATTATGCACTTAATTTGTGACATTTTGGCCTCAAAATAAAAAGGTTTTGCACTGGTGCATAAATGTCTAACGAATTACATATAGTTGATCCCTTTCTACGTCATGGCCAAACTGTTTATTCGCACGTATTACTGGGCTTTGAAATCTAGCTCGGGGCTGGTTCTAAATGTTTGCCAGGCTTTTTGCAGGGTTTACACAGTTAAACATAAAGAAAATGTTTTCATTTGCAAATTGCAGACTGGCACGATCTGCCGGTAGATAACAGAGTAAATTGCATTTTTTCTTGCCCACAGGTAAGGAAAACAGTGTGTTTTGCACTTTCAGGGACTGCTTATTTATCTTCCTCACAAAAGCAGGAGCCCCTCATATTGGATATCCTGTGGTTTATGTGTGTTAAAGAATGTATTTTTAAATGTGAACAACTTTTGCCGTCATATGAGCGGAACTTATTTGTGCCTCTCCTCGCCTCTGCTTTATGATCTTTTGCCTTCGAGGATGGCGAGTGTTTATTTTTAAACGTTCAAACTCGAGGGCCAGCTCATAAGTCTCAGTAAGTTTCCAGTGCAAGCAGGTGTTTTGAGAAGAAGCTACATTTTTTTTAACTTTTTCATTCTTGAGTTATTCTTGAATTATACGAAACACCAGTGCGCTTTAATGCAGTGCAATTATTTTCTTTCGAGTTGATGAAGTCTTAAACATTTTATTTACTTTCTCCCTTTTGTCTCATTGCTCGCTCCCTTGCTTCATTTATGAGGCCCCTAAAATTGTTTAATAAAGCAAAGAAACTAGCGTGTAAATTTTTGCCCTTGAATGGGTGCAGTGGATCTGCATTAGGGGAATGTGCCCGGTGTCCTGGTTTTGCATAACGACTTTCGCCTCTGTCTCTATCTCTATCTAGTAATTAGCAGTGACGCCTGGCAACATCTTTTTTTCGTCGTTAAGTGGAAAAGAGTGTGGAGTTTTCGTTCACTGGAGTGTTTGCGAGATCACAGAGGAATAGATCCGGCTTTGATGTTTAATTGTATTGTAAAACACATTTTAGAATATTTCTGCATAACGTTGAGCGGAGCTGGGGCCTGTTGTGGGCTCATGTGTTACCCGCGCATCTGCCTTGAGATCTGTGTGTATGCACTTGGGTGGGATTCTGTGAGATGTGTGTGTGTGTGTGTGTGTGTGTGTCTGTTTGTTTGGGTGTGTGGGTGTTTGAGGGGGGATTTCATGTATATTTCTGCGTGCGTTCGAGTATGAGCAAACAGCAAAAAGTCAGGAAAGGTGACCGATACGTCTCAAAAAAAGGTCATGAGATGGAGAAGGTGGTGCGTGTGCTTGTGTGAACACTACAGGCCCTAAGGCAGTGATCAAAAAGTTTTGACAATTAAGCTTTCCCAAAATATTTCATTAGTTTTCAGCGATCTGATGTTTTATATGGATCTGTACATTCTTTGTTGATAAAAAAGTTCCTTACATTGAACCAAAGCATTTTTAACTGTAAACGGACTTCTGATTTAACACACCCGATTCAGTCCATCAAGCATTCAGAAGCATCTGAATGTGGTGGATATGATCGTCAGAAGCTATGCAAATTAACAAGCAGTTAGTTGTTGCTGCAGACATTTCGTCAAACCCTGTGTCCTGTGTTAAAACAGGCTACAGTGAGTTATTTGACAGTTTATAATTCAGTTTTTATCTTCACGTTTTACAAGGCTGTTGCTTACAAACCATTGGCTTGTAGTGTGAAGTGTGAATCCTAATCAGAACTTTTAATCTTTTCACTGTGACATGCCTCAGTGTTTTAGTGCCCTACAGAGGGTGAAGGATCCTGCTTGGTTCCCCCTTAGGGTCCCAGTCTTGCTTACTTACTGCCCTGGGTGGTCTACCAGGGACTGACTCCTGGCCTTCTTCACCACAACCTGCTATCATCATCTAAAGCCCAAAACATGTACAACGACTGGAAAACAGGGAGGAACACGAGTAGATAAGACAGAAAGAAACATTCAGAGAAGAATGAGAAACATTCATTTATGTAAGCAGATCATCATTCGTCCCTATGTGGAAAAGCCCTTGAGGAACCATGACTGCTTTTTCTTCAGAGGAAGGCGGCTTTCCTAAAGGCATTCACTTAAACTCTTAAAAATAAATGCAGCAAAATGTTCTTTGGAGCGAAGCTGTAAAAGAGCTGCATTCTTTTCGTGGTACAAGTCTTGAAAGATCTTTTTCACTGAATGTGTCTTTAAAGGACCATTTTGTAAATAAGATGTGAGAAGTTCCTCTACATATTATAAAGCTTCTGTAACCAGTAAAGGTTTTTTTTTCTCTAAAACCAAGCCAAGATCTACTTAGGTACCTCAGTTTTTAAGAGGATATGCGTATAGTATCAGTGTCAGAGTTTTGTAATTAAGTGTGCCAGACGAACCATTCGAGGCCATACATGTTTGTTTGTTTTATTTTCAGTAGCTGCCCCTCCGAGAGGCCGCTAAAAAAAAAAGCAGCAAAGTATATAAAGTCCAGAGACCTTCAACAACTGTCCACACACCAAATAAAGGCTAGAAGAAACAACGCTATTTCAAAAAAATATGTTTCAAGAAGTCTTTTTCAATTGTTCGGCAGACTTGTGTTTGTGCTTCTCAGTGAAGGAGATTGTGGCCACGTCCCATGACGAAACAGTGGCATGAAACACACCGTGGCACCGGGTTGGCTGCCGCCCAAAAAAAATGGTAAAAAAGAAAAGAAAAAAAAATAGAAAATAGTTGGCCGCAAAGGGAAAGGGGATAAAATACTGAAATATTTTCCAGTGAATGTAATTTATCTTTGTCAGTAGGGGCAGCATAGCCCTGTCATTCTGTAACATCCTCTGATGGGAGTGAAAGGGGGGTGGGGGCTTGGTGGCTGGGTGGGACAGAAGGCTCTCTGTGTCTCGGCCTGGAGCAGCATCCATCTGAAAAGCCGGGGCTGCTGTTAGACTAGTGCAGTGTTTTGTGAGGGATGTATTTTTAGTAGATCCTGTCTCCACAATAGGCTCAGAGGTGGAGGTCCTCGCTTTTTTAAAAAGGCTGTGACGTAGATGTTTTTTTATCATTCACTGCATCCTTGCGCTGTAAACACTACATCAGGCCCACTGGGAAAATAAAAAGAAAAAAAATCATGTTTCTATGCAGACCTAAGGGAAGCGAGCGGAAGTTTTGTTCCATTTGTGCGGTAATTCCTGGAGTACCCCTCTCCTTCATTTTAATGTTTTTCCAACTCTAGCATACTTACTTCAGCTAAAGAAGTAAAAAAAATCTACAGAACTGATAGATCATAGCAGTCAGATAACAGATAACAGCTTGATAATAAGCTGTAAGATGAATTACTAAATAATAAGCCTGTAGGTCAAAAAGCAAATATCCTGGTTTTTACTAGCATTTTCTTTTTCCCCTGCAAAGATTCACCAATAACGCTTGTGCGGGTCTGTCCTGAAGCAGTCAAACCTCATTTTAATGACCTTTTCTCAACCTCAGGATTACACAGATGGTTCCTGCACCTTTAAGTCTTGATATAAGTAAATGATCTCTTCTCTGACTGGTTGCCCTGCATTGTGCCTCATTTAGTAAGCAATTTTGACTAAAAACATTACTTATAACTTCACATTGAATGGACAAAAACTGTTGTGGGCTAAATAGGCAGCGGTATGTTAATGAGTTTTGTGACAAAAGCAGTAAATTCAATATTGACTGTTTTTGCAGCTTCAGTTTCGGGTGCAGACTGAATGGACTGAAATGGTACATTATGAAACTGCACTCTTTACATACTGCATTCAACTAAATTTTTAA
This sequence comes from Brachypetersius altus, assembly GCA_037974465.1. Taxonomy (NCBI): domain Eukaryota; kingdom Metazoa; phylum Chordata; class Actinopteri; order Characiformes; family Alestidae; genus Brachypetersius; species Brachypetersius altus. The sequence goes on from JBBPDB010000040.1 coordinate 7,832,495, forward strand.
AAAGTGAGCATAATTTGTGATATGTATTAATGTTTAATCATCTGGTAACATGGATCATGTGACTGAGTGCAGAGAAAACACCAGAATGTGCAGATACTCCGGGACAGCTGCCTTATTTGGTTGAGTTCAGGCGACTATTACAGAGGATTTGGAGCTTTTGCATTTTTCACCTGTATTTTGGAGCACTTCGTACAGTGCTGCCTACAATGCGCGCGCACACACACACACACACTCGTGTGTATGTCTTTCCACAGTCATCTGCTCCTTTCTCAGCAGCCCTTCCTGTCAGCACAGAGGGGGGTCCAGAACAGCGCAAAAAAGAGACATGAGGCAGTGGACAGAGTCAGTGAGAAAAGGGAGCAAGGCAACGAGGGAGAGAGAGAAAAGAAGGTCTGAGGGAAAGAGGAGAGAAAACGAGAGGAGAAGGTGTGTGAGGGGCTGGCGTTATGACACTTCGTGCCTTTGTGTTTGGGGTGGCTGCTGAACAAGCCCCTTCAACAGGCTGTCACCTCCCAGCCCCGTCAAATTGAAGCTGCTTTAGCACCAGCTTCCAGCTTTCTCCTTCAGGCTGCTGTACTCTTAAATTTGCACAGAGAAAGAAGCAACATTCACTCACACTGTCTGATTTAACCCTTTAAGTCCCAGAAGTCCAAAGTGATTCCTTTCGAGTCTTTGTTTCTTTGTTCAGTTCTCAAGCAACATGAGGTTGAACGCACAACAAACTAAAGTCATCCAAAAGTATCTCATCTTCTTTGTACAAGCACAAAAGTGGTACTGAATCAGCTAATAATAATATGCAACAAAAGTAAAAACTGTGACTTCTAAGGATTAAACTCTCAGGTTTATTCAGTTGATTAGACTTAATTTAATTATTATGCTTTTTTTACGCATTTTTGTCCAATTGTAATGTAATTTAGCGTACTGTTAACGAACTATTTAAGATATGTGATTGTAAAAGTGACTAATGGAAAGAGTGTTTTGAGCTTTTTGTGCTTCTTTTCTCGCTTATTTTCAAAATTACAATCAAATCATTTTACTTTGTCTTAGTACATTTTACTTAGTACAGGCTGCCGGGGTGATTTTGTTACAAAACAAACATCTGAAGCTTGCTTTTACATTAAATTTGAATCTTTTGGATGCAACCTTTTCCACTTTTTTGTATTCAAAATATGCCAAAGAAAAGAGAGGTCCTTTCTCAGCATGGATCTGACTCCATCAAGGCTACCTCGCGATCTATCCTTCAAAACCATTGCTTTAAACTCTCAGTGCCCGCTTTCTTGTCTGTGTCATTTCTTCCTTTGCTTTGTCTCACACCAAGCGATGGAAAAAGAGTGGGCAAATGGCTTATTAAAGATGTCTCTTTCCCTCCATTCTCCTTAAAGTTTTTTTCCCCTCTTTCTTTCTCTCTTTCTTCTCCACTGTACCGTGTGTTTACTTTGATGTATGACTTTTCTTCCAGTAGTTCCTCCAAAGTGCAGCCAATGATGTCATTAATTTTATTACAGATGCACTGTCTGGAAAAGGAGAGAAGGAGGAGGGAGGGAGAGAGAGAGAGAGAGAGAGAAAGAGAGAGAGAAAGAAAGAAGGAGGAAATGTGCAGCACAGGGTTGTATGCATAATGAATGAGAGCAGCACTTCATTTAAAACTTCAAGGTTTGCTGGGAGAGCAGAGTAGAGAAGAGAGGAGAAAGAGATAAAAGATAAAAGACGAAAGAAAGAAACAAATACATGACAGAAAGAAACAGAAAGAAAGAAATATAGAGAAAGCTAAAAGCAGACAAACGAAAAAGAAAGAAAGAGAGAGAAAAAGGAAATGGTGAAGGACCTGGCTTTTGCTTCAAATGAGTGGACTTGCGGAGGTGGGTGCATTCACCTGCAGCTGCTCCTCTAGCCCTCAGTGGAAAAACAAATAACCCGATGTGTGTGTGTGTGTGTGTGTGTGTGTGTGTGTAGTGTCCGTTCAACCCTAACAATGGGGGGGAGCTCCTATGTGAGAAGCCTGGGTGACACAGGCGTGGTATTAAAGTTTCTTTTTCTTTTTTTTCTTTTTCTGGCTTGTGGCCCGCACTTCCTAAACAGTGCCGTCCGGACAAAAATAGCTCAGCCATGAGATTGACTTTTCGCCTCATGTTTGCCCGTTCTCCCCTCATCCCATTTGTGTATATTTGTATGTGTGTGTGTGTGTGTGTGTATGTACGTGTGTGTATGCAACAATGACTATGTGTGTGAGCTTGCAGTATTGTTTGAGTTAAAAATGGCTGCTGTCTTATTTTTGGACCGGAGCACCTCGCAGGTTTATAAATAGCAAAGGAAGTGAGGGAAGATACCTGCCGAGACTCTGGCTAGCTTAGCAGTCCCACTGACGCCCAGTACGTATCCATGCTATTCTCTATGGCTCATGCTTTCTATCTCTCTCCCACTCTGTCTTTCTCACTTTCCTCCAGTTTCACATATATATATATATATATATATATATATGCACACACACACACACACGTGTATGGACAGCAATGCAAGTATCAAACACAGCACCAAAAAAGCAGTTTAAAAAGATATGAAGGAAAATGTTTGAATATATATGACTCTCATGATCTGTGAGCATCTCTGGCAGGTTCAGCTGTTTGGACTGCAGACTCTAAGCTTACACCTGAGAGCCAGAAAGAGACTAAAGAGAGAGAGAGGGGAAGGGAGAGAGAGAGATGGATAGAAAAACCGACAGACACATGAACACATCTCCTGTCAAACCAGGCCAGCTTAGAAATCCATCCCCTAAATAATGCAGTATAGATACATCTCATAATGACTGTCCTTATAATACAAACATATGCTGCATTGTTCCATGTCTTTTCGCTACTTTTGAGAGGGAATGTTGATCTCAAGTAAGCTTAATAATTCTGTTTCTTCTAGAAGATCCTAAATTGTCAAAGCAGTGCCGCATGTCACTCTCAACGGAAGAGGTACAGACAGGTATACAGCTCTTTATTAGTGAATTAGCTTTCTTAGTTTTTTGCGGGCTGTAGTGATTAAGGCTGTCTTGCAGGGTATGGAGATGGTAGAGTAAAAGGCCACGAAAACAATTGCACAGAAGAGCCACAGAAAACAGGCGGTGCCATACATGTGGTTACTGCTGCCTGTGTTACAAGAACAAGCGGCCTCTGTGGTCCACTTAATGGAGAAGGCCTGATCTTATTAACTAGAGCATCTTTAGGCAGAAGAGAAGAGTGTCTTTGCCATGCCTCACTGTGCAGGAGAATCCATTGTCTTTTCATGCTAATTAAACAGTATCCAACCAGATGACTTTTACACCTTCTCTCTCTCTCTCTCTCTCTCTCTCTCTCTCTCTCTCTCTCTCTCTCTCTCCGATCTATCTAGTATTACTTTTTAATGTGCTTTTGACTGCTTAATTTGATAAGCAGAGCACATGCAGAAAACCACAGCATTGTTCTCACTGAGGGGTGTTTTTTTTTCTTCAAACTCACTGTTCTTCAAAATGCTGCCACGCAGCCTGTCGATGACCCATTTCCAAGATGGTCGAGAATACAAGGAAGAGCAGTGGAGAAATCCACGGGGAATAGCCTGTACTGAGAAGCACATGCAAGAGAGAAATAAAGAGCGAGAAAGTGTGCGGGGGGGGGGCGTAGTTAATTTTTGGTGGGAAATGGATGTGGAAATTGTTTTATTATTTGATTTCTTTCAAATGCCCTCCCTCTCTTTTTCGAGACTAGAGAACATCTCTGCACAAAACCTCCCTCACCCAGCTCTCCAACATCTCCCTCCTCCACCAGCGGACTCAGAAGAGAGGCGCTGGGAATGTTAGCATGGATTAAGCTTCCGCAATAGCCTCCTCGCTTAATTACACATGTAATGAGTTGTTTATTTGGGATAATGCGCAGCAGGAGCAACGGGCCAGGCGCAGGAGCCCCAAGCGGACCCGGCATAGAGTGAGATATGAGACAGAGGGGAGGATGAAGAGAGGAAGAAAGAGAGCGATGGAGGAAAAGAGCTGTCAGGGTGAGCTCAGAAGAAGGGTAAAAAGGGGACTGGCTTGGGGAGGAGATGGGAGTAGGTACTTTTTCAATGGCCTAGGGTCAAACAGCCTCAGGATTTTTCTCAGGGTGGAGAAATGGAGAAAAAAGGGTCTGATATCTTGGAAAACACACAAAAAAAGAAGGGAAAGCAAAGTTCGCAGAGGAGGGAAAGGAGGGGAAGGGCTATGTGCCCAGCAGTGGAGTAAAAGGGAGTGGAAATGACTGAGGGTGAGACAGAGAGAGAGTGAGTGAGAGAGAGAGAGCCTCTGCTATCATTAGCCAAAGGGGACAGGGGAGGTTATGTGAACGGTGCAGCTGGAGAAGGAGCTGAGGGAATTGGAAAGGGCGAACTGCTGGGCTGCTTGTGAACCAGCCCCCTCCCTGTACCCCCCACTCCCCCACCCCTGAGCAGCCTGCATTTTCCCAAAGCATCCCCCTTACTCACCACCCCCACAAAAAAGTAGCAAAGATGGTGAGGATAAGCTTCTGGAACAAGACTCAAAAAACACACACGCACACATAAGCACACTGTTGATTTATACACTATTTTGGCCGTAGGCACTCGCTTCTCCTTGTTTTCTTTCCTGTCCTTATCAGCCCCATGGAGAAACAGACTTGTATTTCAGCGAGAGCTGGTTATTAGCGTCAGAATAACAGTAATTAGAAGGCCGATTATTTTTGATAACCCTACCCCTGTCCCACTAATAAAAAGCTGAAAATGTAGCGAGTCCTCTTTCCCTTTCTCAGTCCTTTCTCAGAGTGGAATTTTATTGTTTGTTTATTTGTCTTGCTTGTCTTTGTCGTTTTTTTCTCCTTGTTGAGCCATCACAACGTGAACGAAGGAGAAGCATGAGCCCGTTTAATGCAGCACGATTCACCAGACTGACTAAAAGACCCAAACTTTCCCTGTCACCCTTTTGTGATCACATGCAAGAAAAGAAAAAAAAAAAAGAAAAGAAAAAAGCAGGCCCACCACAGCTGCAAGACATAAGAAACGCACAGCAAAGGAAGCTATGCAAATGTGCGCAGGCCCGCTACCGTATCCATCAACAAGGAAAAAAAACAGCGCACTCACACACACATCACACTTCACACAAAAAAAGAGACAGAATGGAAGATATGAAAAGAAAGGGGAGATAAAATACAAGATTTTTTTTCCCCATAGAGGAGGAAAAAGGAAGAAGAGGTTGAGTTTAATTGCAATGACGCTTGGCACTGTGTCTTTGGTGTCAGTGTGGAGGGTGAAAGATGTCTCGGAATCAACGGTACACTGGAAAAACAGGGAAATGCACCTTGACAGGTTTTCTCATGCCAGCTAAGTCAAGCCCACGTTGTTTGGTGCAGCTTAAAAATAGCAGTCAGGAGTGGTGGAGGGGTCATCTGCTTGTGATCCAGAAGCTTGAGAAGGAGTCACGTTGCACGCGTGCAGACACGGAGCTCCTGTCCAAGTCTCTTCACCACTTCTCCTCCCCCTTCCCAAGGGTTAAACAGTGACAGAAGTTTATCAGATTTAGCTGATGCTACTCTTCTCCTCATCTCCCTTGTGAGCCTTGAGGTTTTTTCCCCTTTGAATGTTCAGGCCGGTTTGATTCACTACAGCTGCCGTGGACTCTTTAATCAGGCGCTATCTTCTCACTGGTTTACTCCCACCACTCTTTTGCTCCCATCACCTCCCTCCCCCTCAAACCCAGTCCTCCTTCTCCCCTTAACGCTTCTTAATTGGTTGCTTTCTGTGACAAATTATGAGGGCTTGCTTTGATGAGGTGGGCCTGAGCCGTCGCCTGAGTGCCTTTGCCAGCCTTTGCCAGCTCCTTTCACCACAGCAAACGAGAAGAGGGGGAGCTAAAGGGAGAGAAAAGAAGAGGGGAAGAGTAGATGTGCTGCTTTTGTAATGACCGGCTTGTAATAGAATTCGTCCCTTTGGGATGTCTAGTCCATTGCTTCAGACTCGTGGACTTTGTGGAGTCTCAGGCCACATTAAGTTTATAAGCTTTATTACCCAATTCCAATTTTTTACGCAGTTCTTGACAGTGGCCACAATAAATTGTTTGTTAATTACTTGCACACCATTAGCACCTGCACTACTACAATATCCTACAATATATATTAAAACATATTGCCGCTGCAATATATGGCAACAGTAACAGAAGTGGCAAAAACCCTTCTTCATATCTCTAATGTGATTTACAGACTACGGCAGTTACAGGATTATGTCATGTTTGCATTATGGCCCAAAAAACAATGTCACGATCTATCATATTTGAGTTACTAGCATGGAAGCGCAGTCTTGATTTGTTTACACTTTGCCCAATTGCTGTTGGACAGGAAGTCAGGAAGTAAAAACTCTGGGACGGAGTTAGTGATAGAGCAGTGATGGAATTGGGAGGGAAAGAAAGACACAGAGAGGAGGGAAAGAAAAACCGTGCCCCTCTTGCTTAGACAAACACCAACTGCAGCAATTGTTGTTTAATGGTGCGAGACATCAACAGTGCAACACTGGTTCCACCAATCAGCCCAATCAGCTTGCGGTAATCCTGAATGAGTGTGACATCATTGTGGAAAGCTGAAGATGGAGGAGATGACTGTACAGCTTTTTAAGCAGGAGAGTCGGAGAGGGTGTCTGGGTTAAAGCAGCTGCTCTCTCCTTTCTTTTCCTCTTCTCAATCTGGGTTACTCGGTTTTCATACAGAGCATTGGGAAAAGAAGAGGCAGAGAGAGAGGGAGGGTGGGAAGCGTGGAAGAGAGAGAGAGAGAGAGAAAGAGGAGGGGAAAAAAAGGAAAGATTAGGTCGAACTTATGAAGGACATCCTTGTTGAAGTGCTGTGCCTTCATATTTCAGATCTCTTCTTAGACTCTATTCTTTAGACCAGATGGTCTATGTGGATACATTTAAACTTCTATTGGTCTAGGAATAATTTAATAAATAAGTTTACCGGTTATTTGTCCTTATCCCAAAGGTTTGATTCAGAAAAAACCCTCAAGATCTGCTACAAGTAGTTTTAGAATTTGTGCTGCGGCTGAGTTTGTGTTGTGTTAGATAATGATTACCATCTCTGATCTTTGAGGCCACTGCGTTCACTCATTTTGAAATATTGTATGGGCCGTTTAAACCTCCCTCCACATTTCTGTAAGGCATGTCATTTGCTTGCAGACACGCAAAAGGTCAACAGGAAGCTTGGTGGACCATTAACAACCAGTCCTAAAAAAAATGCCTACCAGCTATAAAACACCAAGACAGACAATTCATCCTGAATTAGTTACAAAAAGTTTCTTCTCCCTGAGTGTCTGGGATGCAGTTGTCACTAAGCAACATGTCACATGACTAGATCAAATGGGTATAAAGTGTTTGAATCAATGATGAATTCAGAAATTATTGTCGCATTACATTACTTTGATGTCAGATCACTATGGATGCAGTGAAACTGAAACCAAATATTAGTTCCCTCATGCGTACTTCTAAAAAAAAAGCACTGTGCAATTACTGAATATGATTGATCAGAGCAGTGAAAAGCAGAGGTTGCTTAACTTCCTTTTTTCTCTACTCTCCCTCTCTGTCCTGCCAGAAGAGGGAAGAAAAAAAGCGCTGTTACAAGATTTCAGTAAAATGCTACTGTATCAAATGCCTTGGTAGCTTACCGTACTTTGCCACACGTGAAAAAAAAAATCAGAAGGAAAGAGCGGGGGGGGAGGGAAAAAAGGAGAAAAAGAAGAGGCAGAAGCGAGAAGGAAGTGTGTTGGCACCCGCTCTCAGTCTATGAGCCATGTTAGCCTCTGGGCTTAATTGAAGCCAGGAGGGAGCGTTTAATAATTGCTGTCAGAAGATCAAATTTAATTCTCTTTTTCACAGGACTGCTGTAGGGTAGGGTGAAACAAATTGTCATCGGAGATTTCCAAATGAACAAAGCTTTTAATTAGTCTGATTAGAATGCCAAGGTAGAGAGGGGGCAGAGGAAGAAGGGAAAAAAATGTGCGATGAAATAATCAGAGGGCCATCTAGGCATGCTACTGGCTGGTGTGGTGAGGCGACCATGTGACTTGGCCTGGAGACACGCCGCAACCCTTTAACACGGCTAACACCGCTAGACGCTGTCATCCTCCATGGAGAACATAATTGGGCGAAGATGTCAGGCCTTTGTCTGTTCCAAGTGACATAGCTCTGGGCCGTGAACATAGGGAGGTGATTACTCACCGACCAAAGACGCGCACCGCTTGTGTTTTTTTTTTTTTTTTCATTCCTCACAGCATTTGTAACCTTTAGAAGTCAATGGTCGTTACTGTCATTTTGCTATATCACTTAAATATAATTAAATAATTGCATAATTAAAGCCATAGCTGCATAATTAACTGCATTTACATTCTGTTTATGTTCTGTATCAACAGGTCCAAGCCTGTATCTCCAATCTATAGAAATTTCACTTTTTCTGAAATTCAAATTAACATAAAATATTGGTTCATCTACTTACAAAACACAACAGCAGCAACTTGCTAAAGTGCTTCATTTTCCATTTGTGTCATGTTTTGTTTTGACAGGACCTGTACTATTTGAACAGTTGGTTACGTGAAGAAATAAACCGGAGTTATAAACCTTTCGTGAGTCTTAATTTTCGTGCTGGACTCAAGCGGTGCTGTGGTTGCACCTGGACCATGAGCTGCTGCGTGTGACGTGGTGGTGGTTAGACATTTGCTGATAAACACAGCTCTGTATTTGCAGATGTGTGAGGAGGAGATCCTGAACACAAGATTGTGGTTCTTTATTCAAATCACAGTTTCTGAAGACACAAGCATCATTCTATCACGGTCATAGGAAAAAAAAAAACAATTTGCAAGATGAGCACAGTGCTGGCTGCCAGACTGAGGACTTGTTCAGGAGCTCAATGATCTTGACCCAGACGCATATGACTTTCTTGCTTTCTGTGTCTTTGGTGCATTTCAGTTCTCCTTTCTTTGTATATTTTGCTTCCACTGTACCAGCAAGTCATCGGGAAGTGTGCATTTAGTGTCTTCTAGGTACTGTAGCCTATAGCGTACAGGCTTCTCGACCAGCTGCAGTTTCTGAGAACCACCCATATGCTCAGCTATTTTACAGAGACCACTTCATCAAGCTGTTCTGAAGATTCCGCGGCCCCCGGTTTGCGCTTGTACACTTCAGCTGAACACCTGTTCTGAAGAGGACAGTTATCAGTCACTACTGAGCTCACCCATTCATATCTCGAAGCCAAGCAGCTGCCTCCTCCCTGCCTCTATCCAGTTAACATGCTGTTTGGAGCCACGTTGTCCTTGGCCCGCTTCGCAATAGCTAATTGACAGACGGCTCTCACCTGCCCCCAGTTCGGCTTTGGTGGGCCGTGGTCGCTGTTTACCAGCTCAGTGAGGGACGCAACTTCTGTCAGCGCCCCTTCATCCTCTGTTCCATGCCTTTTGCTGGGTTGTGTGGTGACATATTTGCTAACACAAGGCCATATACCGAGAATTAGCAACATTTCAGACAGAACTCTTATTATTTAAGTCCTTTTGTGTCAAGTTTTTTTTACTTAAATCCGTAGGATAAACAAGCATATACTAATGAGATGAAATACATACTTTAGAAAGGCTCTGTACATGAAAAGCAACAGACAGAATTACATATTCTCAATTTAGAGAAAAGTCAAAGCAATTGAAAACATCTCTTTACAAGAAATAATTGGCTACTTAACCAGCAAATCTCCAAAGTGCAAGCAAACCGAATGATAAACCTGATGTTTTTCTTCTTATTTGATGAAATACCAAAGCCTGAAGCTTTTTGAGCGTTCTTTTAAGGAGACCTCTGTGTGGCTGGCAATGAAGTACAGTGTTATTTTGAAGAAATTTACAGCTGATTGCAAGTAGAGACAGGGGTGAAGCATTGCCTAGGAAGGTCCCTGAAAGGGCACTCTGTGCAACGTAAATGAAACCTCTCCTTTTCCATCGCATGCCCTAATCTTACATAGCACCTGAAAAGAGCTATTCACCGAACGCTGCCTAGCAGAAATAGTAGTTCATCCATAATTTCATGCATTTGCTAATAAAGTATCTAGGTTTTTTAACAGGCGGTTCAGGCAACAAATGATTTCTATCATTGGAAAGTCCAAAATAATGGAGTCAGTGTGGGTTTCCTTTTCAGAGAGTATGTTTGTATCAGAAGTGCAGAGTACTGGAGACCTGTCAGTACAGTGTAATTGGTAGTTCTGGATGATGGCTCTAACAATGTTGTCCCCACTGCCCTCTTGGCCCAGAATCCTTTGCTTTCAGTGCTTGCATCAGAAAGTGGCCGTTTGTACGGTCAGCGGTGGCAGCACCAGCCTCAGCTCTCTTTCTTTCTGGTCTTCTCTTCTTTTCTTTCTTCTTTTCTGGCCAGGAGAAGGAAGCACAGGAGTTTTGGTTCCCATTTTGTGCACTCTGGAACAGTTTAGGAAAGGAAGCACCTTTACACCTTTGATTGTCTGTGGTTGCTGATGTCATGTCCTTCCGCCAGGCTGTGTGTTTGTGTGAGTGAGTGAATGTGTGTGTGTGTGTGTATGTGTGTGTTTCCTGTCTTGCTGTCCAGTGTTGGGGTCTTAGGGGTGAGGCCAGTTCTGAGAGTGCTGCTACATGGTGTTTAAAAGTTACCCTTCTTATTAATTCCAGAGAGCAAACTTTCTCACAAGCAGTGCAAGGTAAGGCTTCTCTTTATAGACTAGATAAGCTTTAAGAATTACAATCAGAGGAGAGACTTTTCATGATAAATTAACCGCACCAGCAGAAGTAGCCCCAAATCACTGTAGATTTTTTACACTGAGCTGAGATACAAAATCTGAGCTGAATGCCATTCTTGTTTTGACTCCACAGAAAATTATCAGTCTTACCTAAAATCCACCCAAGCCTCTGAACCAACCTGTAGGAAAATCAGTAAAGAAACTGCTATATGCATATACATTTCTGATATCCTACTTGTGCCAAGTCAGATTCTGGGTTTTGGTCTCTCATCCCGCTGCGTGGTGGACGCTAGCCATTCATCAGTGTTTATACTTCCCAAGGCAGCCTTCGGCTCTCTTAGGAGACTCTGCTTGTAATGACATTATAGAGACATGGTGCTTTCCTGCTGTGGCCAGGCTACATCTTTGCATGCTGTTAACTATCACTGATAAACAGCTGCCTGTCTGCAAAGAAGTGTATCAAATAAACAAGTGTTAAGGGAGGAAGAAAAAGGGTTTTGGGGGATTAAGAAGGACGAGGAAAAAAAAACTTCCAAGTACAAGCCTGCAAGTCTGAGATCGTCCTCATACTGGAATTGTTTGGTAGCTACATTGAAGCTACTTTTTTGCACTGTCACTTCAAGGAAACGGGAGTTTATTTAAAAAGAGTGAGGGTTTATTTAATGTATCGTGCACCTCCTAAAAGGTTTACTTACTGCACTGTAATATGTTATTTCAAATCCCTACGACCACATTTCCCGGTGAGGATAGAGGATACAGGCTCTTTTCAAGCACATGCTATTGCCAAATGTGTTGCAGATGTGTAGGAGAGGAGAGTGTGAGTGAGAAAGAAAGAGGATACAGTAGTGACAGTGCACACTGAGGTGAAGTAGGAATAATTAAAACCTTATTGCAGTCTAGTAATGGCCACTTTAGAGGTTTCATACATACATACATTAACCCCTTTAAACCCAGTGAGAGATTAAGTTTAAGTCTTATTACTCAGTAATAAACTAACGCATAGAAACGGTATAAAAAGTTAAAGCACATCAGTCTATAATGACAACAATATTAGATAATATTAAGGTGCGATAGACGCTGCAATTCATTAGGCTTCACTTATTTATTCCTCTTTTTCAAATTCAGTATTCGATATAAATCATTGATAATAAGAAAAAAAATATTTTCTTATTTTTTTGTTGCAGCCTGTCTGATAAGCACGTATAGGAAGGCATATTCAGTCGAGTGTAAATGATTTTTTTCACCCAAAGTGGAACACTTGGGAATGAACCGACCCAGAGTTGTGCCTGGTTTTGTTCCCTGTAAGCTCCACTTTTTGAGAAGGAGAAATGAAAGAATGAAGGAAAAGAGAGAGAGAGAGAGTGAGAGAGAGAGATGATCATCAGCTCATTGCATCATCACATCCCAGTACTGGCTCTCAAACTCTTATTCTCTCTCTCCCACCATGCTCTCGTTTGTAGCAGAAGAAAGGAGACGGAAGGGTCGGTGGCAGCTCTTCTCTCTCGCCCCTTGAGAGACCTGCTAAGATACCTCTCTCCCATTCCCTCTGTTTATAACATCTTGTTCTCTACATGTTTTAGTCTTCACTGCTGTCCTTACGCACTCTCTCTCTCCTACACACACACACACACACACATATATATATGTATATATATGTAAAAACATACATACATACGTACATACATATAAATAAATAATTGGCTCAACAATTTGTTTCCAAACACAAACACACTCTCAAGCATGCACATATACGTAGCACTGTTTGCCCTCATCAAAGCAAGTGGATCTTACTTGTGTGGGGTGGGGAGATTTTTCCACATTTTTCTATGTGTGTTAGTGTTTAGGTGACAAAGTCATGCTTATATGGTATACTTATATATCAAATGATTAAAATAATCCCTATTAATCATATTTGTTTTTGTTGCTGAAGAAAGATTGTCTCCGTTTTATGGCAGCTGTACGAGTGTACAAGATTAAGATCACTTTTATTATTTGACCATGTGCCATTTTAGCCCTTTTCAGCATGTAATTGCCAGGTTTATGTGAACCTGAACATGATAATTGTGATTTCCATAGGAAGAATGTAGTTTTATAGAAGGTCGGGAATTGCTGATTTCTCCTTTGGAATTAATTTTCTCAGTTTGGTGTTTTTAATTTCTGCATAGTTCCAAAGATGCTAAAAGCATTGCTTTATGAGCCATTTAAAAGGTGTACATTTGTACAATTACGCACACACCCATGGTTACAGAAAATGTTTGGAGGTTGTTTCATGGATGATGCTGTCCTATGCGTTTTTCCAGCAAGGTCACAGAGAAACACGGCAAACAAAATCATGTATCCTACTGTTTAATTTAGCTTATTTTAGCTTCTTAATCAGTTAAGCTTTCAGCTACACTTAGGTGAATGGACCACCTTTGTAGCTGCATCTTGGTAAATATTTACCAAATAATCGACTCATTATCACTTGCTTGTTACCAGGTTGTTTTGCTGCTTGTTCAACAGCAGTCCTTCAAACAATCATCATGCTGGCTGTAGTTTCACCATCAAGGTGCTAAGACCCACTCACTAACACTCTTTCTAACAGCACTCATAAAGTGTGACTGGTGTTGTTTGGATGCTAATAAAGCATACCGTTAGGTCAGTTATTAACAGAGACCATGGCATACAAGCAGCACTAGGTGATTATATTAATAACGGCATGAAATTTTTCTTTGTCTTACAGAATGCGAGTGTTTGACAAGTAGGCTTTAGCGTGATAATGTGAGAACTTAATGTCTCAGTGTCGAATTTTTTGGAGTAGCCACATAGTTGGATGCGGAGGCAGCAGAATTTGCCTACACTTGCTCTCTGACTCAAGCGTTGTTCCGCTCACCTTCACCAATCATGGTGCCATGTAATCTGTCTTCCCACAAACTCTCACTTAGGTAAAACAGGTGCAACATTATAACACCAAGGAAGGTGCATGGGACTTGCCTGTACAAATGTCGCAAACTCCAGTTTCTGAAATCTGCTTATCAAAGAGCCAGAGGAGGACAGATAGGTGGATAGATGGAGGGAAAGACGGAGTGACACGTCTTTCAGATGTAACGGCATCAACGTCTGCGACTCGTTCTGGCAGGTGCTAGGGAAACGCGGTTCAGAAACAGGCGGAGAGAAGAAGAGAGGAGAGAAAGAAGAAGAAGGAGGAGGAACGGGAAAAAAACAAGAAGAAAGAGAGCGATGGAGGAGTTTTAATGCGACAGTGCCTGACAGCTCCACTGCATTACACCAAGCCTAAATAATGGGATGCTCATTTGCATAACGAGGGACGTTATCACCTCTACTGTCAGAAGAAAACACAACAACACTTCTGCCGCTCCTCCCTGAGATGAATCGGGTTGGCCTACTTTATGGCACCGGGGAAGTGCACTCGATGTGCACGCACACATGCTCACACACATGAACAATGCACGCACACACACACACACACACACACGTAAAAGATAGCTCACATCGCTTGTGATCGCTAACTCTCACACTATGCGGATCTGAAAGGTTAGCTGCTCGAGTGAGGGCAGCCCCTTCAAACTGTGGAGCTCTCAGCAGGAGGCCTGATGAAGGCCTCACACATCTTTCACTGAGAGAGAGAGAGAGAGAGAGAGAGAGAAGGAAAGGGATTGAGAGAAAGAACTGAGAGATCGGCTGTGAAGTGATTACAGGATCATGTCAGACACAGGCTTGCAGAGTGTGTTTTGCAGAACAAACCAGAGCAGCCTGAGTTGGAATCAAGCCTCTCTTTCACATTTTCACATCTACTGATATCCACATACTTTTATGAATCAGTCATGCTTGCACAAGAAGTCAACTCATGTATCCCATCCACCGTGGTTTTCATGTTTTCCATCCGATCCTACACAGCACCGAGAAAATACCCGCGCAAAGCAGCCTGTTACTTGAGTTTGTGTTTTACACGAAACATGCACGTTGTTGTAATGCGTGCAATGGTGCTTTCTGACACAGTAGGATTTCTTTTTTTCTGTAGGAAACTAGATTCACTTCACTGTTCAGGATGGCGTAAACACCACATTGCGGGTGATTAGAGCCGTTAAGTTAGTGGCACTTCCAAAAAACCCTGTCAAAATCTGGGCAACTGCGGAGAGAGCGTGACAGTGCTGTCTCTCCTCGTAGTCGGAGCACCGAAGAGCTGGCTCTGATTTGCATGATATCGACAGCAAAAAACAGCGCGCGCACGAAATGTTGACAGTTTCTTTTGTCTTTATTCACTGTCCCATGTGGCTTAGACTCCACTTTTTCCTTTTTTTCCATGCTGTGGTTTTTGCCATTTTTTATCTGACATAATGCCTCTCTCTCTCTCTCTCTCACACACACTTTCTCTGTCTTTCTTTCTCGTTTCTCTCTCTATATCTGTCTGTCTATCCTTCTCTCTTGTCTGTCTGTCTCTTTCACACAGGTACAGCTGCAGGAACCTTTGAATTGAGTGAAAAAAGTACAGAGAAGGACTCCAGATTTGAGGAAACGCAAAAAAACCAAAAAGAAACGGGAACAAAAGCAGAAAAGTTACCTGGTAAAAGAAGAGAAAGCATAAAGGAAGGGGACAATGGGGAGAAAAAAGATTCAGATCACGCGGATTATGGACGAACGCAACAGACAGGTAAGTCATACTGGCTGGGTGTTAGACCACACTAAATCACAATCGGGGGGGGGGGTGTTAACCAATGAAAATCAACTCAAATCTTTGAAGCATGATGACTTCAAATGGCTTACTTTCAGAGTGGAACTATCCTTAATAATAGGACCCATGGCACTAATTCTCTACACCCCTAAAAAAGCTCATGCACGACGTGTCACCAGCTTTAGCTAATGGCAGTGGAAGATTTCTTTAGCAGGGGTGGGTACTGGGTGGGAAGCAAGTGCAAACAAACAAGCAAAAAGGAGCTAAGGCACGCAGTGGAGGGAGAGAGAGGAGGAACTCGTGCAAGTTGATTTTCAGGGGCGTACTCCTTGGGCCAGTAGTTTTCCTTTTCAGATCATCTTGTAGGTGGAAGCTAATGAGATATGAGCCTTCTGAGTGACATCACCACAATGTCATACTTAGACTGACCCATAACCTTTTTTAGTTATTGTTTTCATCTTAAGAACATGGTATTTTTCCACATATCCTCAGATTCGTATCCCCACATGATGTAATCTTATTAATGTACAATTGAATCAAGTTTATTATTTATATTTTCTTTATATTTATGGATAAAATATAGAAACATTGCTATTTGTGATTGTAACTTTTCTAAAAGTGCCATATACACAATATATACAAAATATATAAAAATATATAAAATACAATATATATAAAAAACAGGTAATTTTTTAATGACCTGCTCAGGGCATGAGACACATCAGCCAGCCAGGGCTGCAAACACAGACAGATATCACACCTAACAAACTCTGTATTTGTATCGATTATGGTGGTGCCAGTAACATAGGTACTTGTTTTACAGCAAGATCAATGAGCTCTTCCCTGGGGCTGATGTTTACATTTGCCCACTGCCAGAGAAATAGGAGTTTAAAGGTGCCTTCAGAGGGCAAACCATTGAAAAGAAGCTCGACTTTGAGGCACTCACAGTTTGACTTGATGTGACTTTAAATATTTTTATATAGCTTTACTTGACAATTAAGTAGTTTGTTTGGCTCAGATTTTTCTGGGTTTTCAGAGATTTGTTTTCCTTTTTTTTTTTGCGTTGGGTTTATAAACATAGATAGATGGATAGAAATTTCCCCTTAGTTTTCAAGTTCACTGCTGACATCATAACCTTATTGAGGATGTTGTTTTGGCTTAAGGATGAAAAAACATTGCGTTGCAATTCCTTAGTTTAGTTGCATTTGAGAAATGGCCTCATTGCAGCTAGCAGTTTTGATGACATAGAAGGGGTCCACACTCTAGATAATGGCTGCTGTCTGGACTTTGGAAAGAAGTTGATCAATTATTGAGGGTGGCATGAGGGG
Organism: Brachypetersius altus; assembly: GCA_037974465.1. Taxonomy (NCBI): domain Eukaryota; kingdom Metazoa; phylum Chordata; class Actinopteri; order Characiformes; family Alestidae; genus Brachypetersius; species Brachypetersius altus. The sequence continues at coordinate 7,849,233 of JBBPDB010000040.1, forward strand.
CTGAGGAGGAGCGAGAGAGAGCAGAGGGGAAAGACAGGGGAAAGTAATGGGTGTGTCAGGCAGCACAGACGGCAGGGGGATGGTAACATTAGTCATTCGGCGCTCGTGGGTTGAGTGAGTTCTCCCCCCTGAGGAAACCAGCGGCTCACATGCACATGGCGGTCCCTGCAAAAGATCTTCACAAATGAGTCAAATGACAGTAGTTATACTTCTATTACTATAAGTATAATCTGCACATCTTATAAGTTCTGGGAAAAAAATATGTGTCGAAATCAAATAATGGTTTACTTATTTTTCATTAAAGACTGTCCTAACAAATGTAGAAAACACCTCATTTTAAACCCATTTCACTATGTTTCGGTACACCAGGATAAGTCTGAGGCAGATGGTTGTCAAGGTGATATGACAAATATGTGGCAAGGCATATAATTGGTTTAATGAACAGAGAACAGAAAAAAGAGAGAAGGAAAGTGAAAAGAGAGCAAGAAGGATGCAGGGAGCAAAGTCTTGGTCAGGATGTTTTTGGGGGAGGCTATCGTATTGCACAGAGTGCATCCTGTCCTGGTGTTATCGCTCTCTCTCGCTCATTCTTGTACTCTCTTGCCCTGTCTCTCTCTCTCTCTCAAGATCAGAGATTGATACAGGAAGGACACCTGATGAGAGTCAATGCCACAGCTTTCCGGGAGTGAGGAGCACAAAGTAGAGAGGGAGGGCAAGGTTAACCAATAAGAGAATAGAAGAGAAAGATATTCATTTATTTGAAAAATGAGGAACATGCTTCACATATGAAATTGTGTGATCAACATACACTTATTTGATTAAGTGCAGCAAACAACCAGGGCCTGTATGACGCAAGAAAACCATGAACACGACATCACAAGACAAGAGTGGGGGACCTTTGACTCACAAGCCATTTTTTTCCTCCCCTCCTCTCCACTCTCAGTTTGTAGAAGTCGTGGCCGGGCCTTTGCATATTTTCACTTCCTCTTTAAGGAAATCTTTCCATTCCAAAGCAAAATAAATGCCCGCTTCAATGCTGTTACCTTTGGTGCAACATTCTTAAGACGCTTGCACACATTTCATAGAAATTCTATCAAGCCCTGCGTCTGACCTCTTGATGTCATGGTTTTTTCACATAGTGGAAGTGGTACAGTAGGTTCATTTAACACACAGGATACAGTCCAGTCAGTAATTCTAAATGCAGATTCTTTATATCATATCAAAAAGGCATGTCTACACCTGGCATTAACAGCAAATAGATACTTTCCTTAACAGTTAAAACAGTTTAAAGAGGAATAGTGCCTTTCATTTGTTAGCCCAGAAAATGAGGCAACCTCAAAAGACCACAAACACAAAAAAGAACCTCTTATCTCAGCGTCTCCTAAAACTGGCATGCACTCCAAAATATGATGCTGTGAAGCACTTCGAAATCTGTGCACCTTGTGTCCTTACTCATTATTCCGCTTCTTTTATCACCTTCCTCGGCGTGGCAGGTTTTCGTCCGGCCACCCTGCCTGTGGCGCCACGCCTATAGGCACCGTGGCCCACATCACCCTGTGCGGCCACTTCGGCCCCCTGCCCCCCACCAAAACACTTCCCCAGAGCACAGGCACCTCCAGCAGGCCTCCCCTGTGTTGACTGGCTGCCCAGATGGCCGGACACAGGGCATCAGTGTGCAAGACCTGGCTCTGTGCCCCCCAGCCACTCAAGCACTTTTCCCGGGCGCATCACATGAAAGAACGCCCTGTGTCATAAAACAGGTTAGCAGCAATGCTAGTGCCTGCTCTTTGCCTTCATCTCCCTCGCTAATCCGCACTTGAGCTCACTTTGTCTTGCGCTATTCACACTATCCTCATGGCTACCATTGTGCTTCTTATATCACATAAACAGTTGAAATGGGGTAGTCCATCAGCCAGCACATAACAAACATGGACACCATGTGTGAATAAGGTGAGTTCTTTCTTACAGGCTTTCTCATACACCGGTAAGGTCAAATCGAATCGCAGGTGGTTCATGCGCAGTGTGACGTCTTGTTGCCAGTCTAGAAGCAGTTGCATTGAAGTTGTCTGTAATTGGGCCTAATGGAGGGTGGCTAATGCTGGGTTGTGATCCGTCCTGCTGGGTGGCAAGCCAGACTCGGGCCAGGTCAGGAGAGGCCAGGAGGAAGTGGCCCCTGATGGCAGCATGGCAGAATGGGGGATGTAGTCATTAGTCATAGGAAGGATAAATGGTTTGCAGCTGACCTGTTGTGCTTCAAGAAGACTCCATTCAACATGTACCAAAACAGCAGGGAATATTGCATGGTTTTGAGCCTAATTAATGCAGAGAAAAGGTGTGTATGAGAAAGGGCCGATCTCCCTGGATTTGTTTTGCCTATACCAGCAGCACTCAGTAAACATTTGCATAAAGAAGACATCGAACTTTGATCAAAATCCCTATCTCCGTTAGTGCAGGGATACAGTACATACCTAGACCAGGAATCAAACAAGTCTCTTTTGAAACTATTTGTTCTGATTTTGTTGGCATCCATATGCACTTGATGTGGTTCTGCCTCCAGTAAATGACTTGGCTAAGACATTCAACTCTATATTCAGTGGGGTTCAGTAACTTTTCTCTTCATCTGTGCTTGGTGGAGTGATGGCATTGAGAAAGAGCCGGATTCCGGCACCCGTGACAACAGAGACTTCTCTCCAATCAACAGCGGTGAGGTGTGAAACAGTTTGAGTGAAATTAACAGCAGGAAAATAATGAGGCCCTCTGGGTATCCCATCACCCCTACTCACCTTCCTCCGATTCCCACCTTGCTCTTCTGATCGCTTCCTCTGCGTCTGTCTCCACAAAAAAAACAGCCTTTTCTTCTTTTTGTCTTCTTCTTCTTCTACTTCTTTTTCTTTTTCTTCTTTTTCTTCTTCTTCTTCTTCTTCTTCTTCTTCTTCTTCTTCTTCTTCTTCTTCTTTTTCCTCTTCTTCTTATTTCTTCCAAATTCCCTTTGTTTCATCAAATTCTGTCTTCTCCAAATTTCTCTTCTTTGAATTTGTCTTTCACAAATTTACTTCCTCTTGCAGTAAATTTCATCTGTCTTTTTTTCTCATTACTGTCTCTTCCTCTTTTCCGCCTCTAATTTGATTTGTTTCTTATATGACTATAGATAACTCACACTTTATATTGTCATACGAATAAGAGAAATTATGATTAATTGGGCTGATACTCACTTTACCTTACATATACATATAAGTCTAATTAATTCTAAAGGCTTCTACTCTGATAGTTCCTAATCTCTTTTTTATCAACGTTTTTGCCCATTATTTTTAAAAGGAGGTTACAAAGCTTTAACAGAACGAGCCAGTGGAACCCGAAGGGTGTGGGGATGGTGTTGAAATCAGCATAATATAGACACAAAATCATACAAAGGCCCTAAACTAATGCACGCACACCTCCAATTAAGACATTTGTGAAGGGCCAGTTCAGAGGAGAGGGTCCCCAGGGTGTGGGTGCAGCATGTGGGTGATTTGTGGAGAGGGCAGGGGTGGAAGCAGGGGTGGGGGAAGGCATGGTGACAAATGGCTGCTCGTCCTCTCTGTCTCTGTTCCCTGGAGGAACTCCCCCGGGGAAAACAGCGAGCCCGGGAGGCGGGAGGCGGGAAGCAGAAGCGAAGCCATTGTGAAGGGGAAGCCGTCAGGCACTTCCTGTTATGAGAGGAAATGCACACAAATGTGCTTCCTGACCCCATGTCTCCAACCCCCTCGCATGCAGGGCAGGGAGTCAGACTGTTGCTGACCTCATTTCTTCTGATTGCTCACTCAGTCCCTTTGGTTTGTTTGGGACTTTTTTCAGCTAAATTGACCACCGTCTTGTTCTCCAATCATAGACTTCCCCTGTTAATTACACACAGTAAAGCGTGTGTTTATGTGTGTATTTCACACTCTGAGGTCTTCTGTCCAGGGTTAGCAGTAACATTCACAGTTGATTCTCAGCAGTCTCCTGGCTGTTCTCACACATTCACCAAGTTGTGCAGAAGGTGCCGTAAGTGCCATTTTCAACAATTAATGCTGTGGCCTGCCAAAGTCTCCAGAGCACCAGGAAGAGTGAGGCATGACAATGTGGTGGCAGGTTCAACAGAAAACTCGAGAAAAGCAAGAGCATCGTACTCTGGTCTCTTGTGGCATGCCGTTACATCAGCAGCAATCGAAGTGAAGAGCTTTACAGAGCATCAGATGAATCTTGTCTGGGCCTCAATAATCTCATTTGTTTGAACCTGAGACCAGAATACCTTTCTTTGTTTAGACCAGTGGCAAAATAAATGAGTTCTGCCAAGTTAGTTCTGTTCAGATATTTGCTAGACTGCTGTTGTGACAGATCATTCTGAAATACACAGTGGGATGTTTCAGTGTTAACATGAAGCTCAGCACTTTGGTTAGACGTTATTCTCTTAGGTCATTTATTCTGACAATATAGGCAAAGTAAGGTCCACAGACATTTATTGACATAAAGTCATGGGTCAATGGAATCATTTTTTGACTACGTTCTTTAGATCACCTGAAGTAAGTTGCCAAATCTTGTTTTTGTTTTTTTTAACTCCCTAGACCTTCCTGGCATTGTGTGTGCAGTTCTTAATACACAGTTGCCTTTGAATGTTTGAACTGAGCATCACGAACAACCTGCCACACCAGGAGAGCAAAGACCTAACTTTCACATTCCTATCAACATCTACAGAATGAGTCAGTGGCAGCATCGTGAGGAACCTTCACACACAGCCAGGGTGACAACTTTCTACAGAAAGCTCATATATTACCACGGCCTTATTCTTAAATAGAAGAAGTGTCAAAACAATCAATGGTGCGAGCTTTCCCTAATGAACTTCTCTGATGAGATGTAATCAGACCATGATCACTTCACTTATGGCTCAGTGCAGAGAAATAGCAGTGGGCCACTGACAAGATTTTACCGTAGCTGTCAGGAAAAGAGAATGCTGGTGTCTGCTGTTGCACACTACTGTCACCTATCGAATCGCATTCATGAGAAGGAGGCAGGTGTGGGTGCGTGAAAGCTTATGTATCTGCTGTGGGCGGGTGCCATGCTCAGTCTTGAAATGCTCGGATCCGAAACTCAGTGGATGTCAGGTATTATTCTGTTAGTTGATTCAATTAATGTCATACTTTGTTAAGATTTTTTTTGTCAAAGATCCTTAGGTGTGCACTACATTCGAAATAATACAGGAGTTGTATATCAGCAACCAGGTGTTATGTCAAAGAAAAGCTTTGTGCACCAATCTTAAATAAAAGGTAGGGTGGTGTCTCACAGCTAGCATGTTTACCCTTCTATTAAATGTTTCCAGGTAATTGGCTTTGCAGTGGAGCTTCTTTGTTTTGCACTTGAAGAGTGTCACGGTAGGAGAAAAGGGGGGTAATGAGAGATTAAATTGTGAAGCTTCATTTTGGGCACACATGGCTGATTAGTCTGTTTCTGCATGTTTGTGTGTGTGTGAGTGTGTGTGTGTGTGTGTGTGTGTGTGTGTATGTGTGGAGTTTTATTTTAGACAGTAAAGACTATATTCCTGTTCCCTGAAGCCCTTTTAATTATGTAGCTTTTGTAAAATTATAAAAATTATAAAATCTGAAAATATCACCTAAGATTTTTTTTTTCCAACCTTTGGCCTGTTTTGCTGTACCAAATAGCATCTTTACTTGTAAAGCGAAAAAGGTGGTCACAGTTCTTTTGTTGTGTAACATATCACAAACTTTATCTATGCATTTTCTTCATTGGCTCCTAAGAAAACCTGTGGTATAAACTGCAATACTGAAACTCTCAAAGCTGCAGGCCTAATGTGAATGGTTTTCTGTTGCTTGGCCTCACCCTCACACATTTTCATCTTATCAACAGTCTTACCTTTAAAGTTAAAGACAGAGGAAGATGACGGCCTTTACTGAGCCACAAGGTTCCTCTGCCCTCAGCAGCTTTGCGGTTTCACTAGAGCTTTGTTTGTATGTGTTGTGCTGGCACACTCAGAGGTCCAAGGGTGTAAGCTCTTATTTTTAATGTTTCTAATTTGATAGACGAGAACACTGTCTGTGCTGACTGCATTGCGAGAGCTGAGCACCTGATGTTGAGATATTTTATTGTAGGGTAGTAAATTGCATAAATTAGAGAACTTATAAACCATTTTACAACTGATGTACGCAGATATGCAAAACCAGGGACAGTTTTAAAGCCCCTCACACTTCAGTCAAACAATCTGGTTTCAACATGCTACTTAGTTCAGATTAAGCCTATGCATTCTACTGACACTAAAAGATGGTTATTAGTACAATAAATAAATATGTTTAGAACAAAAGTTAAAAGATTAAAGTCAGCTCATACCAAAGGTTACATTTATTAAAGAAAATGAACACTTTACATATCAGCAATTCAATACTACTGTCTGTTTGACATTATATTATATTATAATTAGATAGGACATATGAGGTTAATCAGGGGCTTGAAAGAAATATTCAGTTTCTCTGCCAGGGCCCAACCTATGTATTTCTATTGTTTAAGCAAATAATGATAAGACAAGAGGACATTCATTGTAGGAGCAGGTTTAAAAGGATTCCTTCTCTAACCTTTGCTTGATTTACACGTGGAAAAAGTCTTATTACGCCAGTGTCTGTTTTTTTCCAGACATTTTGGATGAACACAAAAGACAAAGGAAGACATTTCTTTTCCAACAGTAGCATTATATACGGGCAACTCAAGAGCCAAGGAGATTCAAACGCACCCTCAAACAGGCGCACACACTCAGACACACAGATACCTTTCCAACCATGTTTTTTATTCCCAGCATATTTTATATATTTTAATACACTGCCTGATGAAGGCTCATGCTGAAAACATGTCCATTGCTATGATGGCATCTTTTTAATTCGGCTTTTTATTTCTCGGGGGAATGCTATGGATAGGCATATTATTGTTATTTGCAGTAATAATTATTATTCAGCTTTTGAACCTTAGTTCATACAGCATCTTCAATACTTCTTTGCATCTTTTAACTTTATTCTCTCTTATACTCTCTCTCTCTCTCTCTCTCTCTCTCTCTCTCCCCATCCCCCTCTGTATCCTCTCCCACCTTGTTGCAGGTGACGTTCACCAAAAGGAAGTTTGGCCTGATGAAGAAAGCCTATGAGCTGAGTGTGCTGTGTGACTGCGAGATCGCTCTCATCATCTTCAACAGCACCAACAAGCTCTTCCAGTATGCCAGCACCGACATGGACAAAGTGCTGCTCAAGTACACTGAGTACAACGAGCCCCATGAGAGCAGGACCAACTCCGACATTGTGGAGGTGAGCAACCCTCCCATTCTCCCAAAGAACTGAAACTGAAGATGAATTGAATAGAGAGAGATGTGATGTTGTGGGTATTTGAGAAACTCATCTATAAGTCAAATGCCAAATGTTCTACCAAAGTCTGGTTTGATGTTTTTCCTTCCTTAACACAACTAATTAGCAAGCCTTTTTTCGTGGTTATCAAAGTATATATGAGACAAGCTCCCCGGCATCCAGGCAGTTCCTGGCCACTTCGTGTCCAAAGCAACGACCCAAACCTCGTCTAAGGCCTCAGATGGCTCTAAGGCCTCGATGGCATGTTGTCTGTTGGCCGCGTGATCGCAAGCTTCACTATTAACACCAAAGCTGGGTTCAGTTCTACACTAAACAGCCGTGACAGCAGCCAGTCATGAGGCAGACATCCAGGAGCTAACCTTAAGCCTGGCATTAGCTGGTTATGCAACAGGCTCTCCCCACAGGCAAAGGTGGGCTGCTGAGGCACTGAGAAGCTTATAGAAGTAAATTCTCTTGGTCCCCTCAGGATCATGCTACCTCAACCAGTCCTTCCTTAGGTAGATCAGGGATACCATCCTAAAACCACATACGGCCTCGGCTTAACGCTCTCCCTGATTCAACTAGTCCTTCTTGCATTGAATCACGTGGGTTGCAGGAAGAGAAACTCTGTGTCCTGCTGTTTCACCTCCCCAGGTTTCCCAGCTTGTCACAGAGAGGAGACTGAAGTCCATGTGACTTGTTTTTCCTACTACAAAAATGATGGCTCTGCTGAAATAATGTAAATGAGATTCTTCTTCCGCTGACAGTCAGGAATAAGAGTAGTAGAAGTGATTAACCAGATCTGACAGATGTATCTCCATTGCCATTAAATGGCACCGGAATCATTTCTACCATGTCATTGATTCAGACTGTGTTTAAAGCATGTTTGTTATTTCTGTCAACATTTTTTCACTCTCTCTCTGAAATATTGCATGAACTCTCTAGAGTCGCTGCAAGCTTTCCCTCAGTCCCTTCTCTCATCTCCATTTCACACAAGCCTGTGTGTACACAGGCCTTTTTTTTTTTCATTTGCTCAATATTGCCATAAATTGAGATTTTTTTCTTCTTTGACTTCATACTGTATATTAATAATGTTAAGACATCCATACCCACACAGTGAACCCTTTGCGGATTATATCTAGGAAGACAATCTTCCACCAATCTCTGCACATTGGTGATCTTTGAAGCAAATGCAATGAAACTGTGACACTGAAGCTATCAGCTCTCATGAAAAAAGGACCATTCTTGACGGTCTTGTCTCCTCAATTAGTACAGACTTTACAACAGACCAACAAAAGATAAAACTTATTGTCTACATACATTTCTAGGATAGCAAAGCAGAGATGCTCTCCTAGAGTGGCCAGTAGACCACTACAGTCCATTAATGGATTATGGACACTTGTATAGATACACACTTTAACATTGTATAGACCTGATGTTTGACCAGGCAATCATTTATAAGTTGTCTTGCCACACTTTGGAATTTCCCTGAAAGTGAAGCACATAAGTGCTTTACTACCCACTAAGTGCTAAGATAAGAGTATGTTAGTGCTAGACATTTGTAGACTATTTTTACTTTTAAAAACAATGAGTGTTAAGCAAGAAAGAAGAAAGGCACCTCAGAAGTGGTGCTGCCATTTCAGATCTCTGTTCACATCAGGTGCAACGGTCAATAGATTTCATGTAATTCGTGACTGTTGTTATAGAGAGCACGACCTCCAAATTGGCTCAGCGTTTTGAAAACCAGAAGAGATGTTTGGAGAGTTCTGCTCTACTGAATTAGTTGAATAAACAAGCTGAAATCCTAAACATTGGTGTTTTGGCAGCGCCTAGATAAAACCATCAGAGGTGAATCGCTGCAAGCGACTGTGACTAAGGGGCGTGAAAAAAGAGCATAGCCTTGTCAGGGTCTTCCCTCACTTTGGGAAGGCTGGTACTTAGCACTAGCTCGCTAGCTCTTTCTCCTGGCAGATTTGGGCTAGGAGAAATCGATATGGAGCGCGGCTGAGGTGGCAGCTAACTGGATTTGCAAGCTGCAGAGCAGGCGGGCTCCTGCAGGGCCCGTTTTCTCTGCTGCTAGGTTACATCACGGCCGGGGGACGTGGGTGGTGGGAGGTAAGGAGGAACAAAGCAGACTTCCTGTTGTGATGGCAGGATGGGGATGAGGCCTCGGGGTGGGCTGTGGGGGGGGTGGGGATTTAGGTGTTGGAGCTGGAGCAGGGCCCAGGGAAGGGGGGCACAGTGCAGTCTTCAGACGGGGAGATTTACTGTGTGTGCTTGTACGTATACAAACGTATGTCATATACCTGAATGTCTATACCTCTGATATAGATCCTGCATTGTATAAAACACACGTACATGCATGGAATTAAAGACACACAACAGGATAAAACACACACACACATACTCACACAAGGATAAAACACACACTCCCAGGCAAGTCTTTCCTGTCTTCGCCTGGCGTGCCTCAGGGGGTGCAGTGGGAGGATAAGGAGAGGCAGGGGAGCCGGGCGCAGCGTGTGGGCGTCTTGAAGAGCGGCCTGCTACATTAGCAATAAAGCTCCGTGTAATTAGCATGTCTTTGGTTGATAATTAGCGTCGCTGGGAGAGTGGCAGTGCCAGGCTCGGCCCGGCCTCCTTAGCTGTGTTTACGAGGGGCTGAGGCCCTACTCCCTCGCCCCACTCTCATCAGCTCGCTTTCTTTTCCGCTCTCTCTTTCCTTTCGCTCAATTTTCATCTCCGCTCTAAAGGGTCAGGCCCTTTCCTCTTTTAACCCAAATACGTCTGCCAAGCTCACAGGCTGTAATAAGAGCCTATATACTGTACGTAAAAGAGAAGCCAGAGACAAACAGGAGATAAGGAGAGAGATTGAGCGATACTTCACTAAGGGAAAGTCTCAGATGCGACAATTTATGCAAAAATGCATAAAAGCCAAACCGTCTTTCCCCTGCAATCCTGTTATGTGTATTTTATCACTTGGAGGAAAGAGAAGACACCCATACTAAACGTGATAATCCTACAGCAATTCTGATCGGAATTTATTACAGCGATGCCAACCCAGAAAAAAATTCCAGCAAATTGGTTTCTGTGTTTGCAATGGCACATTATTCATTATTCCCTACTCTGGGAAAATTCAGTAGGGAACAAGTCTTGATCCAAGTAAACAATTTTGTACACAACACAAATTGCTCATCATTCTATGCCTGTCAGCATATTCTATTGCATAGACAACAACACAAATGTCTTGCTTGTCAGCCGACCACTGATTGTTTAATGCAGGTGAAAAAATTCAATACTGGCAATACACACTCCAACAGGGCTGTTTAAAGTAACTGAGAAAAGAAAAGATATATACAAAGATGACTGAAACAGGTCCTCCACATTGACATCTTCTATTTGTGTGTCCCTAAGCTGATCTGTTAGATGTCACTTGGTAACACAAAGCGCATAAGGATATTCCACACCTGTAAGTCTATACTGTTGTGGCACTACCTAAGGCACTATGAAATGTATTGAGTACACTACACATTATACAATTTTCAGCTGTAACTACTAACAACTCCCAAAATAGTGCACTACAGGTTACATCACTCAACCCTTGTGACATCAACCCAACCAGAAATGTCAGAAATCATCACATCTCAAGCAAATCGCCTCCACTAGCACCTTTTATCTATTTATTTATTCATTTTTTATGTGAAAAACTCATTAAAAGCCTCCTGCATGCCAGCATCTCAGGTTTGAAGAAAGGTGGGCAGGTCCAGGTAATTACATGTTAAGCTGAAAACAAAGACCAAATTATGGGTGCTTACGTAATGTAAAATTAGCTAGTTTTTCGATGAGCAGCAAGAAAGCAGCGTAGCTGGTGGAGCAGGCTGTTGAGCGTTCCTCTGGCACAGATACAGCACATGGTTTGTTTGGCAGTAGATGAAAAACTCAAACAGGCAGATAGATTTCCTATAACGCCGAGTGCCAGGCAAGCCTGCCCGACATGTGAGGCACATTAGAGCTGAGCCGAGGCCGCCATGGTGGGTAAACCGGTGAACAGTTAGTGATACCAAGGATTGGTCATGTCACACCAGAAGAGCTTTGCTAAAGCCTACTGTCTTTAAAGGCTGCTCACTAGCGCTGCATTTAAAGTGCAAATTCTGTCGACAGATTTGAATCTACACTTGTTACATTGTTCTGCTTGTTTCAGAATCAAACAATGGGGCAAAAAACACAGAACAGTTGTTTTGTCTTTCCAGAAAACAGGACAGCACATAACAATAACTCTTCAACAAACATGCTTTTGTTATGAGTCAGAAAATAACCGTGACTCCTGAGAACCAGACTTTATTAAAAAAAATACTTTTTTGTGATACTTTTCCAATATGAAATCCATTAGCTGAATGTGACACCAGGAGACGAGTAAACAAGAAGTGCCTCAGCAAAAGCACATGGGGAGCACATGGTCACCTCTTATCAACTCACATGTCCATCCCTATGGAGTCAGGTAGTGTGGCAGAGACATTGGAGACAGCCCTGGCCAATCCCATTCCCCTGGCAGATTAGCTTAATCTGAACGTTCACCTTTTAATCTCAGCCAGGCCCTCTGCTCTCACCTTGCTGCAACTTCTGAATGGGTGAGTAGAGTGGGAGAGAGGAAGGGAGAGGGGGAGGAGGCGTTGAGGGAACAGCGAACAAGAAAGAGAGAGGCTGGTAATTATTTCCAAAGGTCATTCTGTTAATGACTACCTGCTTGGCTAATGAGATTCTGCAAAGCTCCCTCACGATGTTTTGCCCTCATATGCCTCTCCATGTGCTGAGATGTCTGAGAGGGAGCAAGCAGGGCAGTTGCCTCCCCTCCACTGTCGCCTGTCTGAAGGAAAGAGGGAGAAAAAAACTACAGAGAAGCGTCAACTCAGGTTCATTAAACGCCTTGCAGAACGCTTAATGTTGCCAAGGAACGCTAATTAATTGGACTGATTTCAGTTTAATTTCTCCTCAAAGTAGCCGTTATGACTTAATTAAAAGATATTTTGCTTGTGTGGGTGCTCACAAGTCAACAGCCTGCAAGCACAGAGCGCTTGTCTCGTGAAAATAACTCTTTTCTTGCTTATTTGTGGCTTCGGCATCAGAAGGAACATTAGCCCAGAGCGTTTTTTTCTCGCAGCGTCTGAGCTGAAGGACTATTCATTCTCAGTACAAAGAGTCGCTATACGATAAACTGCCGTCACAAACGGCTCCGATCAGATAGGCTGAAGTGTTTGTGTTTATCACGATTAAGTGACATAAAAACACTCTAGTCCTTCTCCACCTGTTTTGCTGATGAATGAGTTACAGTGAACGCGGAACAGTTTATGGCCATTACTGAGAGGTGATGTACAAGCGATCACTCACTCATGATGTTTTCACCAGTGGCTTTGGGCTTTGTTCAGCAAATTAACCTTGTGGCACAGGGACGTCAACAGTAAAAGGACCAGAGAAAACAATGATAATGTTGCCAAGAACATAATGTTCTAATGGAAAGGCATAGTGTGTCATTATCATTTGCTTTTATTAACACTTAAAATAGTTCTAAGATAGCAGGGGTTTTTGAAAAGGTTCTGGAGGTCCCGTTTGTAGAAATATGTCAGTTTCTGACGGTTTGTACATGGGCTGAAAATTAACATTGTATATATTTGTGAGGCATCTTCCAGTCTTCAAAGCAGAGCTGATCAGTCAGTGAGCGAGTGAGGAGCTTCTTTGTGCTCTCTGAGCCTTCCAGCTCTCCTCATCTAAAGCTTTTTGGACAGACGGCCACATAACTACTTGTTGTACTTGTGCCTCGTGGCTGATGGATTCTAGGGGGAAAAAAACAAGATCATTTGCATGTGCTCTCTCTCTCTCTAGTGTTTTCCCTACCCGTTCTCTGATTGGAAACAGCTGCAGAGCACTTGCAGCAACACTTAAAAAACGAGTGCATTTCAGATGTCCAAAGTGGGAGCCCCCTCCCTCTCTTTCTTGTCTCATTCCCACTCTCTCTCTCTCTCTCTCTCTCTCTCTCTCCCTCCCTCCCTCCCTCCCACTCTCTCCCCATGTGTGTGTGGTGTGTGCGCGTGTGTGTTTTTTTTTAGTATTCTTCCCCTAATAAATGCCTCAAAAAAAACGGTACTGCCCTAAAAATAGCACCCGCCGATGCTAAATTTAGTGCTTGGCTTACTGCGCTGGCGAAGCGAATGGAGAAGAATAGGCGTGGAGAGACAGGGTGAGTAAGCAAGCCTCTATTCATTCAGCACCCAGTGAACTGCTGCCCTTGGCCAGCTAAAGCACAAGACTCGACTCCCCCACCGCCCTCCACACCAGACCTCAGGGTGCCAATAAACATTTGATCCTTGGGATAAAGGTTCTTTATTATTTATTTCTCTCCTTTTTTCGGTGTCGGCTTGAGTTTTTTTTCCTCCCTCTCCTCCCCAGCAAGGAGGACAAAGCCTTGTTTGATTTTGTTAGGAAAGGAGAAGACGCCGCAAATGGCTTTCGAACTTTTGCGTGCGTTCTTATAGAGATAAATCAACAAGAAAAAATACTGTTTTACCATGTGTATTCTCTAAAAGGGTACAAATAAGTGATTGTGGAAGGCATGTCGGTCCCCAGATACCCAATGTCTAAAATGGTCACTTTATAAGTTCCTAACCTTTTCTTGGGTTTTAACAGTTTTTTATTGGTCCATTTACCATGAAATGATCACAGAATATAAAGAGCTGCTAGAATTATTCAGATATGACAGTAAGACTGTGTTTGCCCTGAATGTAGCATGTGAGTTTATTAGTTATAGATTTGAATCTGTACAGCCTAATTGAAGAGACAAGTATCACCCATTTCAACCAATTCCTAAATGAATTACAATAGATGTGACAGTAGTGAAATAGAAGATCATTTGTAAGCTTGGTTTGAGTGTTTTTTATTTTCTCCAAATTGACAAAATGAGAAATGCACCCTCCTGATCCTCCCTGCAAATGAGAGTGGAAAAAAACGAATGGTCTATTTTGGGCTGTGGGTGTAGATGGCATTCAGCGGCCATCCGTGGGCTCCCTTTGGGCCTGCCGGGTGTGGAAACACAAGGTCATGCCAGAGAGGTCAGGTGCCTGATCATTGTTCCTCAAAGCCCTCGGCCCCTTCCTGTAATGCAGCTGCACGATAAGAGACTTGCAGCAGACAAAAGCTGATAACTGACGTGAGAGTGTGTATATGTTTGTGTGTGTGCGTTTTCACACTTAAGGCCAGCACCCAAAAAAAGAATCACAGGTTGTTGCGTATGTGTGCATGAGTGTCAGTCTGTCCTCCTGCAAATATAAAAAGAACCCCAGACCCCTGCTGAATTTGTGGCTAATAGAAAGATAACCATGGCATAAGCGCCCCATTATTGAGACTGACTGGGGTGCCATTGTGCGGATATGGGATGGGTCATAAAATATGAATGCCTTCACTGTCCTCATTAATACAGACACAGTGAGAGAACATGAGATTCAGATTTTTTTTTTACAGTCATCAATGGTAATCAACAGATTATGACTTTGAAAAGATTCTTTTGAGATACATGTCATGTAAAAAGGTGCATAAGATTTAATTTTGTTTCATTTAACATTTTATTGGTCCACACATTGTAACCAGATGCTAACCTTTTCAAATCTTGGAAAACAATATGAAAAAAAAAAATCATAATTTATGAGTGTGACTATAAGGAGTATTATTTAGTAGTACTCTGACAGTGAGTTTAGAATATCTTGGTTGTAGATGGGAATCTGTATAGCTTCAATTGAAAGTACAGTCTTTATCTATTTAAATCAGTCCTAATCCAATGACAGTATGCTGCAAATCATGTTCTCTATGGAAAATTACTATACTAAAAAAATCATAAGCCCCAGATCCAATCCATACCTTTAAAATACATATAAACCCTGTACGACTAAACTGAACGATTCATCTCCCCGCCCCTGACTCAATTTTTATCATCTTCATGCATATGAATGTTCCTATGAGAAGCAGCTGTGTTCTTGAATAGAGCACCACTCGCTTCGCTATTGTGCCGTTTGCCTGTACGGTTCCTTAACTGTACGTCTTTGTACTGGGATTAGCCCATATTCAGAAGCCCCCCACCCCCCAACTACAGTACTTATCTTGTGTGCATGGATTTTCCTTGCATGCCCCCCCAACCCAGTATGAACCACAGACAGCTGTAATTACATCCTTAAAGTGCGGTATTGCTTTAACTGTGGGCTGATGGGTCTTAAGCTTGTCTCTTTGATACTTGATTACAGTGCATAGGGAGGAGGCTGTATTTTTTTTTTCTTCTTCATTTTTTTTTTAAAACAGTATTACAATTATGGTAAAGTAGCCAAGCTGTTGGGTTTGAGGAATTAAGAAAAGGCCCCTCACTTTAAAAGAGAAAGTTGAAGCTTAGCTGTAATTCTATAAGGAGAGACAGGCATAAGGTCTTCAGTGACAAACCACCAAAAGTGAGGCAATAGTCTGTGCACACTCGCATACACTGGCACGCATGTGGCGTCCCTGCCCCTTGTCATCTTTGTTCATGCCCGGCTAGCGGATCATAGCGCGTGCAAACCGCACCTAATGAAGTGGAGGCTTTGCACAGCCACCTGCTTCCAATAATCTACAGCCTGACTCTCATTCTCTCTCTGTGTCTCTCATTCTGTCAGAAGGAATCTCGTTTGCTCAAGTTCAGGATGCTGTGTTGCTCTTCATGGTTGAATGTGTGGCCAGTCTGTGTGTGTGTGTGTGTGTGTGTGTTTGTAACAGGGCAGCTATTTATATAATTTAATGGCGATATTAGTCTTCACAATACTTTCTGTTATGTTGCAACACAATACAGTATTTAGTATTTTGTCCATATTGTGCAGCCCTAGTGTCTACACCTCACTCCATTAAATTATACAGGACTGCATGTGCCTTAAAGCCATTTATTTGAGGACTTTGTTATCTTCTAAATGCTCAGTCACTAGAATAAATATAAATAAACATTAATATAATTCATTGTGACTTTCTGTCTGTTGTCGTGTTAACCATTTCCAAGCTTACCTGTAAATGGGAAAAAAATTAATATTGCAAAAGTAAAGACTGTTATTATGTGGAGATTGCATACACATTTAAATCATATAATTTCAAAACATTACTTTTGCAAAGTCTGAAAACAAAACATTTCTTTATTTTCTATATTTATTTAATGTTATATAATGTTTTGTTTTACAAGCAAACACACATTTGCTGAGCAGATAAAAAGTTTTAAACTAGTGGCTGGCTCAAGACCTTTACACAGTACTTCATGTACGAGTGTGGCTTGTTCCCCGCCCTCTGGTGGAGCACTAAAGTACCCCCTACACCCCCAGCGCCCTCACACCCCACATGCAGTCACGCACATGGTGGAGGAGGAGTTGGCGAGAAGCATGAAGTCATTTTTGCTGGCCTAATGGGACCACCTCGGAGTCGGCGGCTTTCTGCATGTGTCTACAGTTCTCCAGCACCGAGTGGAAAAACCTGCCTGGTCCACTACATGCTGACCAAGGCAAACCACCCGACTGCTGAAATATGGACTTCATGTAAAAACACCCCCTTTTTCATATAACCTGCTAACATGATTTATCAAAGAAAGACACTCTGGGGTATACTGCCTTTCCAGGGTCTCAGGCAACAGTACTAAGGTTTTTTTTCCAGTTCTATCAAAGTAGCACGTTAATATTCTACCATTTAAAAGTATTGTTTGCCATGATATGATTTACAATATATAATAGTCACTATATGTTTCAAATACATTATAGCTTTCAAATAATCTGTGATGAATGATGAAGAATTGAACTGAACTGTAGGGAAGCTGATAAAAGAATAAATGTGTGTGTCATGTCTGTCACTGGGAAGGAGAACACAGAGAGAAGAGAACACGAAGAGTCTTTTAGGAAAAGCGAACAGTCACATGGTGGAGGCGGCACAAACCTGACATTATGATAAAGTTAACACAATGATAGCCATGAAAAAGACAAATGACTATAAAAAGATCATTATGGTACATTTATTATTTATAAATCAACACCTTGTTCCCAAAAAGCTAAACTTTAAATTTCAATAGACTTCTAGTTTGTATTATTTCAAACCATACTATAAAGCTTTTTTGATCAAATAATTATCAATATAACAAGTGATTCCTAGTTTTTAAATATTACGTGTGTATGACATGCTTAACGCAGCAGCTCACTAACGCATTTCACTTGGGCTCCTGCGCAGTTTGAATAGGGTCATGGGATGCTGGGCTCAGCCTCTGTTTCCAATAAGGAAATGTGTTGAATTTGTTTTGTCGGCCGTCCGGGACACATTGCATAAACACTGTCGCCCGTCTTGTCTCCTGACCTCCATAAACACGCCGCTGAATGAGGGCTCCCCTCCAGCCCTCGGCTGGCTGTCCTGCCAGAGTGGCCCCAGGAAAGGAGGCACTGATCAGTTTGGAGGGATCCTTTTTTACGCCTCCTGAAAATACACTCCCCCAAACTCCACAGTCTGTCTGGACCTGAGCCCTTCTGGGCTCAATTCCAGCGTTGTCTGGATGGTCAAGTCTGAGTGGCTAGAGATTGTGGTAGAAAAGGGTCAAAGTGGACACCTGGGAAACTGGCCAGGGCTTTCCCTGGGCCCCTAACCAACCTTATTAACTGATCGGTTAAAAAGCTTGCCTGTGTTATATCTGAAAACACCACATTTCTCCCACTATACCTGTATCATTTGTCTGACCACTGATTGCTATGTAACAGTGGTTGCTTTACTCTCGGTTTGGGAGAAGAAATTGTTGTTTCTTATTGTTTCTTCATTTTGTGAAATTGCATATAGCTTAATAGCTTTAGTCCATTAACTGCATTAACTGGTAGCAAATGGCCGGCTCAGCCTTGGCCTAAACTTAGCCCTTTAATTGCCAAGGGCCTATAAATGAGCTAACAGGTTCTTCATTCTCCAAACAACATAACTTACACATTAGTTTCATATTAATTATTGATTAATTTATACCAGTTACTGAATCTTTAGTTATGATTAATATGTGAATGAAAGAAATGTAGTTCAGGGGGCCAATGGCAAGGGACAGAGACTGCCCCCAGTAGATCCCTGGTTTGTCTAGCTTGAACACACACGTGTAGGGCTGAAGGTTAGAAAAGATGAGTGTATGTAGGCCACTGTATCTCCACTGTTCTCTGACAGAACAAGCCAGTAGGGAGCAGTGGGAGGAAGGCATTTAATTAGGAGCGTGCCTCTAAAGGGGTTATTCCCTCTTCTTTCTCGTTCTCTCCTTCTTTTTTAGTTCTGATACTGCCCGTTCTATCTTCCATCTCTTTTACCTTCCTCTTTTCCTCTACTCTGGCATTCCCTTGATGTTTGTATCTCTCACTCAAACACACATGCATTCTCTCTCTATATTTCTCTCCTTACATTGTAGCCGCCCCCCAACTCTCTCTCTCCCCCTGTTCCCTTTGCCAAGCCATTTTCCGCTTTGTTAGATTGATTACTCCTCATCAATAATGTTTTGGACGGTGGATCATGCAGCTTTCATCTACTGAAGCTATTAAGATGTCAGCCTAGGAAATGATTTCTCTGCTCACTCCAAGTACATAGCGGGGTTTGTTCTCTACAGTGGCTTATTTTTAGTCACACAAACTGGAAACATTAAAGATAGAGAGTGGTGTGTTGGGAAATTGACTTAATTGTCAGACAGGTTTGTTTTTTTTACAGTAAATGAAGTCCTTAGTATGTTTCATTTTAATTTAGACAATGTTACTCCTCTGTGGGATTGGACGATATTTTGTGCTTATTGCAAAAACTGCCACTGTTTACTTTCCAGAGCGTTGTGAATGTTTTATACAAAAATACATTTAGACCAGTGGTAGGGAGTCAGCTGAGCTGACTAGCCTGTTATATTATTATTATAAGCATTTTTACTTTATTCTTGATGTTGCCTTTTCCTTATCACATTGACTGAACATCAATCCATTATTCTTCAATGTTTTATTTTAGCTCTTCTATAATCTTTCTTACATTTTTAGCAGTTTTTTTTAATTTGGCAGCATTTCTTTTGCTGGTCAATTTGTTTGCAAACTTCAAACAAATCAAAAGTATTGTGTAGCATGAAGGTTAATCAGATGTTAGATCACAATGTTAGATTTTATCCACCCGTATCACACACCCCTAGTTTGAGACATTCAGCATGTCATCGTTAGCGATGCAGGGAGGGATATATAGAGTGGAAGGGTAATATATAGAGAGATGAATCAAGAGGCAGTGAGCCATCTATGGCCATCCTCTGTGTACACACTCATGATTGGCTCTTCCTGTTGCCCCCTGCGAACAGTGTGTGTGTGCGTTGCATGTGTGTATATATCTGTATGTGTGAGGGCTAGTGACAGGTGTGGGCGCTCTGACAGGTGCACATGTCTGGAATGAGTGGCATAGCCGCCGGCTTCCAGGGGGCCCTGTGGCGGCCCCACGCTGGCTCTTAAACTGCCAGGCCCTGCTTGAGAGCTCCCTCTGCCAGCATGGCCTCCCATCAGTCCAACACTGCCTCTTTACCCTTCAGCGCCTTACAGGCAGCGCAGTCAACCCCTTCCCCCAGCAATGTACACTCTCCCCCCACCATCCTACCTGACTACAGCTACTGCACGTAGTAATGAACGTAAATATCACTGGAGCTATCCAAGTTTATTCAGAGCCAGGAAAGTCAAGAGTTGTAAACACAGTGCAAAGATTGTTTGCTCATATATGGGCTGATTCTTGAACATTGACGTTGATTTTGTCATAAAATAAGGAAATGTTGCCATCATTTTACAAACTGTCACAGTGTTTTTAAACAGAAATCCAGAGACCTTTTTTAAAAAACTGATCAAAGTTTTACATTTATTGTAAAATTTTAATGTATAGCTATGCAATTGAATATGTAATTTAATAATTACATTTGAATAATATTGTCCAACTCCATAGAAATTACTTTTCTAGAAATGCCTTTAGTGTTGCTGTGGGTTTCCACTCATGAATAAAAAAATTGAACGGGTTTGATCTGTACACAATGTTAGGATGAAATAAGAAAAATTGTCATCACACAGGCTACTTCCTATTGAAGTAGAACATCTTCATTCCCTTGTAACACCTGATTGTTTTATTTGCGTCACACTGAAGCTGGAAAATGAGCCTAACCTGTCTTATCTCACTCTTCATCAAATCTTGGCGTCGGCAGAGTAAATTTAATTATGGGGTGTGTGATGCAGAGAAGCAGATGAAAGAGACGCCATGTGTGTGAGTGCGCTTGCTGTGTATTTCGTTAGTGAGCTGCTGCGTCCCCCATATACGCTAATCTCTCTTTATTATAGCCAGTCGTGTTTCACTTTGATGAGGCATTTTACTCCGCTAGCTCCTATTCTAGTTACATTGTGAGCACTGAGGCTCCTTTAATGAAGTCATGAGAGGACACAGTTATTTACGTACCTAGTGTATGCAGAACCCTCCAACAAGCTCATTTAGGAAACGTTTGCAAAATCTCTACGGAGGACCAGATTGTGCCATACTCACTTTGTGCTGAACACTCACAATAAGGTACAGTACAGACATGTTTTTCAGACGCTGAAACCTCCACACACAGTGTCATTTCTACTAGAAGGTGGCCATCAGGTGGCAAGGGGGGAAACTGCTAGCTCTGCAGTCAAGAGTATAGGAATCTGAGAATATTTTGATTCCAGTATACATGATCTCATTTTAATTTAGTTTTTAAAGCGTCATGATGCAGTACATTATTTGAGATCTTAGCATATGTTTGTATTTTTATGTGTCTGATGAAGTCGATACTTTCTATGTCATGCATTACATGCTGTTTTTCAAGCATTTTTTTTATTGGAATGTGTAATTCAGTGTAATAGCGTAATGACTTTGCTACATTCATGTTGATTAGATGCTAACATATAAAGAGGATCAATGATATAGTGACTAAGGTCACTATGAAACAGTCCTTAGTCAGTGCCCACATACTTGTAAATGGAGAACATATAAAGCAGAACTGTCAATAATTAGTTTAGCGCTTAACCATGGAAAAACTGAAGTGCATAGAAACGTATACCGAAAAAAAATTCTGTTGATGTACAAACAAAATTACATTAAGGTCATGCACACACATGAAACAAGTTCATTTATAGAAAAAACAAAAACTTTCTTCCCAGACCTAAAATTGTACAGATTTGCATTTCTGTCTCTTGTCTAATTTTTTGATGTACGTCTGCCCGCTGTGTTTGCAGACGTTGCGAAAGAAGGGCCTAAACGGGTGTGACAGCCCCGACCCGGACGCAGACGACTCGGCTGGTCACAGCCCTGAGTCTGAGGAAAAGTACCGCAAAATCAACGAGGACATAGACCTAATGATCAGCAGACAGAGACTGTGTGTAAGTACTTTCACTCATCAACATCACTCTCACTTGCCTTCTTTCTCTCTCTTTCTCTCTCTTTGTTCTCTATGGCCTTCAGGCATTGAGCAAGAAGGAGAACAAAGGCAGCGAGAGCCCGGAGCTTGAGTCTGCTCTAGCTCTCACTCCGCGCACGGAGGAGAAATACAAACAGATTAACGAAGAGTTTGATCATATGATCAAGACTCATAAGATCCCTGTAAGTACGGCAGCTGTAGAGGAGAGTGGGCAGAGAGCTAACAGCCATTCTAGCAAAGTGCTAACTACTTTCAATGGAAGAATGAAATCGAGTGGCTCGCACTGAAGGCTCGGAATAAGCTCACAATCACCCTTATGAGCCAGCATGCTGCTAACTAAGCTACTTCGAAACTGCATTTTTTTCTTCTGCTTGTTGAATTGAATTCTGTGAGTTTGAAGGTTTTATTTTTTGAGCTTTTTTTTTTTTTTAATTTTCCCTAGAGTACACAATCTTCTGATTCCATTTAATTCCAATGGTGCATTCTAACAACACATCCAGTTCAGTTCATGTTGAAAGGTGACACTTTAGCCTAGTAGGCTGATATGTTTGCATGTGTTTCTTTAAGCTTATTACCAGAGCATGCCTGTTAAAAGAGTGTGCTAGCCTATTGCATCTGAAAAGAAGCAATATTAGTCAAGAATTGTGCTAATATTATGTATTTTATGCATGTGGAAATGATGCTCACATTTAAAACGTGTGAATTCATTGCATTACTTTTTGAAAACTGCTCCTGGTTTTTACGCTCCAAAGCTCCAAAGTATGAAAAATAATCATTATCACCATGAAGTAGATTAAAGTATCTGACATTCACATGTTTAACCTGTTTTGATACATATTACACGGAACGCTAAATTCAGCAGCATCGGTTTAGGGACCCCAAGAGAGCCAGGTACTAAACCAGTGGAGCAATGGAACACGACATAAATGTGGACCAGTTTTGGTACAAGCCACAGTGACTGACTGATCTAGGGTGCGGCCAAGGTCAGGGATGAGTCGGCCATTGTGTTGGCCATGATGGCAGTTTGTCTTGCGGTCACCATGGCTGGGCCGTGTCTCTTGGAGTTACAGAGCAGAACAGGAAGGATGGCACCACGCAAATAACAGCCTGCAGAAGAGATGGAGTGAGAGAGAGGCAGAGGGAGGAAGAAAGCTGACCCTACGCGTGATCTAAAAAGCACAAAACAAGAGAAATGATAGGGTTTGGGGTGGAGTGGTAGACAAATTTAGTAGCGAAACAAAAGGATATTCAGGATTACTATAACGTGAAGACTTTGTTTGGAATTTTTGTGGAAAACATGATTGGGCACACCTTTAGGCAGAGGAAGGAGGCAAAAGTGAAGCCACGAGGGAAAGAGGAGCCCTCGTTCTTAGAGACCTTCAACACCGAACAAAAATATTTGCCTAGCTCCGTGCAAGTGATTGCTACGGCCTTGCGGGCAGACTGAGCGAAGGAGAGAGAGAGAGAGAGGGATAGACAGAGGAGAGAGGGAGGGACTCGTCTCCGGTTTCTGCCGGCTGATGCTCCCCCAGATGAGCACTTATGGACCCTTAGGACACATGGCTGCAATTAGGGGGCTATTTTCTCCTTACGAAACAACATGGGGGAGGAAGAGCTCACTTGCCACCTCTCCTCAAGGTTAAGCCTCTCTCCTAGAGTGACATGGTGAACACGAGAAGATCTTTCCCATTATTGATTTAGATTTAGAGAACAAAACTGATTCATTCAAATCTTTCAACAAATTTTAAAACAGGTTTTACAGACTGGCACTTTCAAAAGTGCTTAACTTCTTGTAAAATTATATGTTTTTATAAAAAAGTAAATGCTAGTAAGTATTTAGTAAAATTCTGCTTAAACACTAATAAGTAGTAAGTAAACTGAGCAATAATGTTGATATAGCATATAATCAGTGACCAAACAAATCTCCATATTTTCTGTTTTTATTTGCTACATCATTTCAATATAGCAGCCATGCTGCATATAAAACCATGATAAACGAACAAATACAAATGCTGTAAAGTTACCTTGAGTAAAAAAAACATTAACTTTACAATAAACATTAACTTTTCCCAACAGTTTTTCAGTGTTGATACAGTGTTGATGCATTTTGCTTGCTCAAATGATGTGTTTTCTCTTCTTTCACTACTTCAGCTACCTTTTTCTGTAAAGCATAAGTTTTAGTTGCCACTATAGTAGACTGTTCTTTTAATAACTGTTGCCTTTTCTATATGTTCTGCCTCCTTTTCAATCAGGCCGTGCCCCCCTCCAACTATGAGATGCCCGTGTCCATCCCAGTGAGCAACCAGATCTACAGCCACCCCGGGGGTTCCCTAGGCAACCATAACCTTGTTCCATTGGCCCACCACAGCCTACAGAGGAACAGCATGTCCCCTGGAGTCACACACAGGCCTCCTAGCACAGGTAACACACACACACACACACACACACACACACACACTCACACATGCACAAGAACTACTGTTGGATGTGTATGTTCTAGCCTTAGATAGTAATGTCAATGTTAAGCAATGTTAAAGTTGCTATACACTACTGTATAGCGAAAATGGTTCTAAGACTCGCTGATAAGTTTAAGAGGTTAACGGTTCATAATCTTTTGGCATTTTTCTTCTAATCCCTTACATTACTTTAGTTTTTCTTTACAATTTAAATGCAATTACAAAATTACACAGTGACATACTTAATCTACATTTATAATTATATTAATGTATATTCTGGATCAAGTTTTCAGTGTTAAAACTGAAGTGTTTTTCTTTCTTTAGGTCAATATTACATTCTCAAAAATAATTTTTCATCACATCCAACATAAAAAAAAACAAACCACATTTAATTTTTCTGGATTTTCTCCACATGTTTCAATGAAACAATATAATTAAAGTTGCACTATCGGTATCACTAGTTGTTTACTATCAGTAAGACATAAATACATATACATTATTAAATTGAGAAATAGTGGTCATATCATTTCAGGCAACTTTCAGAACCCCAGACATTACAGATCACTTCCCTATGGGCTCATCTTTGACATTGTCTATATGTTGCAGATAGCAGTCATATGGTCCGTCCCCAGTTTGTTATTGTTTTCCAAGTCTCTGGCTTGGTTAGCTAGGGGCTCTCCCCCTCAGCCCTGTCATTAGCAGGCATGCTCTCCCCATGCAATCAGCCGCCCATTACAGGAGCGCTGGCTAAATATGAGCTTTGGCCCAACCCCGCGCACACTGCCCAACCGCAACCGCTGCGCTGCCGGCTTAAAAATAAAAATGTGTCATTTTTCTTGGACGCTGAGGCCCAGCCTTTCTAGCCACAGGCCCCCCTCCCCTTGCTCCTACAGAGAAGCGAGGGAAAAGGGTGCTGTCTTATTCATTCGTATACACTCTTTCTTTTTGTCACCTCAGTTGCTCTTCTTGGCCTGTTCTCATAAACACAAACTCCACTAAGAGGTGGGCCGACAAGGTGGGAGATGGTCGCGGTTGGAAGACGCTGAATAAATGATGTGACAGGTTCGAAGGAGTGTTTTTGCGGTAGGATATGGACGTCAAGTGCAATGAGGTGATTGAAACATCTCCTCTCTCTTTCCTTTTCTCTCCCCCTCTGTTCCAGGTGGCCTAATGGGGGCCGATTTGACCACAGGCCCAGGCACCAGTGCTGGTAAGGACGGCATCCCCACCTACTACAGTATGTCCCCTCTTGTTCACATCTTTTATACACTCACACTTTCTCTTCCAGCTTAAACAGACCACAAAAAGACTTGAGAAAAAGCCAGGGCTGCAGTAACCATTTTCTTGTAGACAGCAGTCATTAACTCTCACTTTAACTTTTCAGTGCAAAGGATAGAACAAATGTAAATGCAGAATAAACATCAAAACCTGTCAGCCAGCCTAGCTGAAACAGGCTATTTCATGTGATTTCTGTTATACATAGTAATTGCAGTGTAATAAATGTTAATGTAAGTTAATGACAACTATTTTCGATACGTGACCCATTTTGTCCGGACAAATAACAATTACCAAGAAAAACTATGCATACAGCTTGATGGGCGCAGTGCAGTGAAAACATTTGACTGAATATGTCATCTGAGGTTTGGCTTACACAGTCCTACATACACACACCGTGTTTTTTCAGAGTGCTCAAGGAACATTTAGTCTTTGTAGCAAGCATTGTAAATACCGGTAGTATTTTGTAAAAGAGTAAACAGCTTTACGGCTTGGCTTTGCCTTTGTGTGACCCCTCACCGAAGTGTGTTTGCCTTATCTCAGAGCATCTGATTCGGGCGGAACACAACAACACACGTAGCTTTCACTTCATCCGGCCTGTTTGTGTTTGGCCACTTTAATTCTTGTTCTCGTATAGGATAAATGCTAGCATAAGTTTGGAGCGCAAGGATGTTTGGTCTTTTTTTTTAACTAGCCTGTAAATAGTTTTTGGAATGTGTGTGCGTAAGAAATGTGCGTGTGTGTGTGTGTGTGTGTGTGTGTGTGTATGTGTGCGTGTGTGTGTTTAATCCACTTGAAAGGGAAAGTTATAGTGCATACGGACACAAACTGGGGCTTTGACTTGCGGTCGCCTCGGAGACTGCTTATGTATGCATGTGTGTATGCATGTGTGTTGGCGCGTGTGTGTCTGTGTATGTCTGTCTTAGATACTCAGCAGTGGTCACCACAGATGCATGGCTTCTATAAAAATATCAGGACAGTAGCTTCTTGGAAATTGGCACTGGGGCTCAGTCTAGCACAGCTGGCTAACCTTGTCTGGCCCTGCAGTGCCCTGAGGGCCACTGCATAGGGGTGAGGCTGAGGTCCCTCTGTCTAACTCCATCTCTTTACTGTCCATCGCATACAAAAGTACCACTTATGGCAGTGGCCCTTGCGTCCATGCTCAAAGCCTGCGGCCGTCCAATGCAACCATTGTGTCAAGCTGAGGGCGAACAGAGGGCGCAGTGTGGCTCAAATGCAGGCTGTCCCATTGGAAACAACGGCCTTGAAGAGTCATGGGGTGCTCAAAGACATCCCATTCAAATGTCCTTCAGATTCATGTCCTAAATGTAAAGGGAGACAAAATGAATATTCATTCTTTTTGTCAAATTCGCTCTTAGTCATGACTGAGGTTTATTCCTATCATGGCATGCCAGCTGTTTAAAAAAGCTCCCTCTCCGTCACTGTGAACAGACACTCTAAGTGGCTGAAATGACATTACAGTAAATGATGAATAATAGAGTCTTAATCATAACTCGTTTGGAAAATAAGACAATACCTCATACTGCTGCCTTTGGCAAACAATGTATTTAATATGACGCGATAATTTTCCACTCAGATGGGTCATTTGTGCGGTAAAAACTTCAGCATTCTCAGACAACCACAGTTTCCCCACAAAGCGTTGTATGTGTTTGTGCATGCAGTGCATTGTGTGTCACATGTCAATTAGACATGCAAGAGGAGGGTGTGCAAGGATTTAGATTTGGTCCCCATGTACCTTATGAACACATCAGGCTTATGCTTGGCTGAATAGATGCTGTTTGTTCAGTTAACTGTTGAGTCCGTTTGGTAAATTCAAACCATGGCCAAAAACCTCAAGCCCAACAGTATGGCGAGCACGATCCAACATGGCCGTTAAACCATGGAACCCAAAACAGCGTCCAGTTTTGTGTTTAACCGTGCTGGCACATAAGCTAGCCACTTGTAGTCTTTACACGGAAAACCATGCCAAGCGTTTACAGTTAGGCTTCTTCTGCAAAGTTCAGAAATAGCCCTGGGTTCATTATCAAATGTACACATCAGGCCATTTTCGTGCGGGTGGAGGGGGCTGCTGCTATATGGCCAGCTGTAATTTTTAGCACTTCCCCATTGTGTGTGAAACAGGAGGCCCTTGGGCAGAAGCCGATGGGGGGAGAGACTCAGAGAGAGAGATAGAGAGGAGAAGGCTATCATTCATTTATAGAGCAACACAACAGTTTGAAGGACGAAGTATTACATTTATATGCCATTGTCCAACTTATCAGATTTTTTGGGGGCTTTGATAAGGAGTGCAATAACACAGACCAATACCACAGGCTGCCTTTTTTTACAGAAATGAAGAATGATTAGACATTAAACGGTATATATGTAGATAACTAGGACTAAACGGAATAAAATTTAAAATAATTTAAAAAAAATAATAAAAATAAATAAATAATAATTTTGATTCTAGTCACAGTTTTTTCATCTTCACTATCACAACTATAAACTATAAAAACATTATGCTCTAACACAAAGCCTGTAATAATTGTTAGTTTCACTGCTATATGTATCTCTGCATATAAATGTAATTTATAATAACTAGATTTTCACATCCAGTGCCACTTTGGCAACAGATAAAGAGCTTTATTTAGTGTAGTCAGAGAACAGTCAAATTAGAATCATGTGTACATTTTATGAAAACGTTAGCACTTGTTCTTGGTTTTTAACCTCTTGCACATTTTGAAATCTCCAATACTACCAGAACAGAACAGGCTGAATACTCAAAGAACAGAGCACTCTAACTCTCAGGCAGTAAGAAGAACTACATGTTTTGTTTTGGGGGTTTTTTTCAGTTCAGCGAGTCTCAGCATTCAAATGCTTCAGTTCTTATGGTGGGTGTGTTTACTGGGCCAACCCATAGTGCACCACTTTATACCCAAAATATTTGAAATTGTGGAGCTAGTCTTTGAAACCTAAAGCATCGGCCTACTTTCTTGATAGACATCGGTGATAGAAAAGTTAGGATGAGTACATCGGTGTTTTCTTCTCTCTTTCTCTCTCTCTTTCTCTCTCTCTTTCTCTCTCTCTCTCTCTCTTTCTTTCTCACTCTCTGAACCCTCAACAATGATGTGTGGTTGTTGAGTCTTCAAGTGTTCAGAAAAATACTGAAGCCAGCTGCTTGCAGCCTATACTTCACTGTGTATGAAGAGGAGGCAGGAAATACATCATCGCAAATAGCGCACACACACACACACACACACACACACACACAGGCAGACACACACGCACTCGCACACAATCTCCTGGTTCCCAGCCCGCCTCTCCCCCCTCATTTTCCTCGAATCATACAAATTGCGCTTTCAAGACTTTTCATTTCAAAACAACAAAAACCGTTGCCTTCAAATTAAAGAAAGATCACCGGGGAAAAATTGCCGAGGACAACATCTGCATCTCGTTTTCCCCTTCAGCGTATGATTAGGAAGTTCATTTATGTCTAACGTATAATTCCTGCCCTTCTTTTAAGTGGCAGTGAGTGTACAACGCTTCATGTTGTAACCCTCAAAGAAATAAAGTGGGCTGTGGAAAGAAACAAAGACACCATGCTTCTCTCGCTCTTTCCCACTGTAACGTACCCCTCTGGGTTTGGTGGAGTCAGTGGAGTTAGGGCTAGCAGCCGTGGATTAGGAATGTAGATTGCCAGCCTGATTCATTCTTTGGTCTTTGCTAGTCAAACCCACATGGATGCACATGTACTTATCCTTGATTGCCTGTGTTTAAGAGTTTACAGGTTTTGTCATTCATGGGGCCGCCTGCATGGCAATGGAAAATGTCACCCCTTACCCCTTAGGTAGTTATCCTTTCTAATGTCAAAAGGCCATGAAATTATTTATGAAATTTGCAAGAATAATAATATTAATATTGCAGTCAATGGTTCCATTCATTGAGATCGAAAAGTGAATTCTTTCATTAACATTGTAAAAACCCTTTAGTTTTTGTAACCCATTCAGTTCTGTTCAGTTCATCAAGGAACTCAAGGAATGCCCTTGCTGTTTATTTTCTGCAGATTAAAACCTATAGTAAGAATTCGAAATGGAAATCAGCTCAAACCAATGAGCACCAAGGGTTAATGTTTCCTCTTTCTCCTCTATTCACCAAACACCTGCCTCTTTACTGCAAAACCACAGCAGGAAGAAGTGAGACTCATCCCTCTCTCTCAAACACACGCACTCAGCTCTTGACTTCTCTAAAGATAGCTGATGGGAAGTGTTTGCCTGCTGAGGTGAGGTGACTGTGTTTATATGCAAGAGAAAGGTTTACACAGTCATCAGGCAGGCATCACATTTTCTGTGTATGATACACAGTGACCTAACTTTCATGTGCTGAAAAAATGAGTAGATTTGGAACAGATTGCTGCATGTATTAGTTGCACCATATTGGACATGCATTTTTCTAGTTGCTCTTTAACACTGCTTTCCTAAAATCACATTATCACATGAATTACACCACTGATATAAATAGGAAAAGCAAATAAATTAAGTACTTTAAACAATACAAACTTCCACCATCTCCCCTTGTTGAGTAGTCTCCCCTTGCTGAATAGTGTTGATCTTAGGGGACCTAGAGAACAGCCTGGTTGTAATGGGCTTTGTTCTTGAGAGATAGCTAATCCTCTGTGGTTTCCCGAGAGCTGAATTAGAAGGTGTGTTTAGTGAGGTGTCTGCTTAACTGTGGTGGAGGCTATGTGAAATCTCACAGTGCCGTCATACTGAGAGTTCACGTTCCTGATGAAAGATGATTGAAATAGCTGTAATGTGGCGGAACGTACCAGACTTCACTTTAATGGCCATGCGTGATGAAAGGAATCTGGAATAAAGCGACGTGTCAAACACAAATCTGAATGGCTGCTTTATAGTAGATGACTTGGAAACTGGCACATTTTGGTTGAAGAGAGCAGGTCAAATAGAGCTTAGTTAAAAGTTGTGGTATGGTGACAGCCTTATGTGCCGTATTTGGCAGTAAGCTAGAGTGGCTGAATTTCTCTCTCTCTTTCTGTCTCTCCTCGTTAGGAAATGGCTACGGAAACCACCGTAACTCTCCAGGCTTGCTGGTGTCCGGTGGCATGAACAAGAACATGCAGGCCAAGTCTCCACCACCCATGAACCTGGGGATGAACAGCCGCAAACCTGACCTGCGTGTGCTCATCCCACCTGGAGCCAAGAACAACATGCCATCAATTGTAAGCAACCAAATACACTGTTTCCTCTTTCTTCTATTGCCTTCTGTTCTCTTCTGTTCTCGTTCTCCCCTTCCCTTCTCTTCTCTTCTCTTTTCTTCTCTTCTCATCTCTTTTCATTTCTTCTTGTTTCTTTTCTTCTCCTCTTTTCTTTTCTCTTCCCTTCCCTTCTCGTCTTGTATCTTCTCTCCTTGTCTCTTCTCTCTTCTTCTCCTGTCTTCTCTTTTCTTCTCACCTCTTCACTCATATCTTCTTCTCTTCCTTTCTTACCTCTTCTCATCTCTTCTCTTTCCTTCTCTCCTTTTTTCTTCTCTTCCATAAGCCTTCACCGTAGTCTTCTAACTTTAGACTCTTCAGACGCTAGACAAGGTAGTCGCAGCCCTTAGATAAACCCATAGCTTTGGCTCATCATTTACAGCATCATAGTTTAAAGCTCCTCCGTCAGCCAATGACACTAATTGTGAATTTACTACCCTCCCCTCTTTACTGCAGTCTGAGGATGTTGACCTTCTATTGGTAAGTGGGACTGCCATTCAAACTGGCGACATGGACTAATAGACATAAAGGCCATCTCTCATCCTCCAGCAGTCATTGTGTATTAGTACTAGCTAAATCTGTTTTTTAGGTGATCATATGTAGTGTATCCCCCATGCTATACAAGGATCCACTCTATTTTACTCTTCTTATGGCTAAACAATATAAGCAAATCCTCATGGGTAACATTTGTCTAGCACAACCTTATCTGGTAAACAACACAGTACTACAAGACAAATAACATCGTTTCAAAGGAACCAGAGTGACTCCTAGTGGTCTCTTTAAGTCAGCACACCCTTGTTTCTCCCGCTGCCAGCTAAAAAAAATTCTTATTTGACCCCACCATTTCTGCTTTAGCTCCATGAAAGCTTTTTTCAACCCACAGAACAAAGAACATGAATGCATTTCTACATCATCAGTCATCATTCCAGAAAAAAATACAAACAAAACACAAAAAGAAAAACCTTAGCCCCACCCCCTGTTGTTGCTGATTCTGTTGCCTTGGAGACCATAGGGGTTACTATAGAGACCAAGCACCCTGTAAGAGGTTGCAAATAATTGGTTGGAAGAGTTCAGCGATGCTGCACGTCAAGTGACTAATTTATTTTCACAAGTTTGCTATTTCTCATGCCGTCTCTGAGGAATTAAGAGAATTCATGTTGCTGACATGTTCCATCTTCATGACCTACTTTTGTCACAGAACCAGAGAATAAACAACTCTCAGTCCGCACAGTCGCTGGCCACCCCGGTAGTTTCTGTGGCAACTCCCACCCTACCAGGCCAGGGGATGGGGGGATATCCTTCAGCTATCTCCACTTCATATGGTACTGGTAGGTAGAACTCACAAAACTAGTGCATTTTTACTTGTTTTATTTGACACATCGAACTGAAATAAACACAACGCATATATACATATATACACTGAACATATATACATTATATAAATCCAGAAATAAACAAATAAGGGGAAAGTGATGATTGCAAACAAGATTTTGCAAGTGTGTGTGTGTGTGTGTGTGTGTGTGTGTGTGTGTGTGTATGTGTGTATATATATATATATATATATATATATATATATATACTTTTCCTGTTTTTCTGTT
>JBBPDB010000040.1:7881841-7892651 GCA_037974465.1 Brachypetersius altus
GTTTAATATATATTTATACGTATAATATATATACATATTTAGATTGATTTTTGAGGTAGCATCTGTTTTTGAGAGATCAAAGGACTGAGGCCATAGCTCCATAAAAATTAAACCAGGCACGAAGGCAAAAAAAAGGTTTTTAAAAAGCCAGTGTTTGGCAAACTGCTAAGAAATACGAAAAGAGATAAGCAATTGCAAACAACTTGTCACACCATAGAAGAGTGCTGGAGGGCTGAAGATGGATGAAAAACGGATGAACCGAATAAGATTACACTTCAGGATGAGGGTATACATGTGAAAAACTACCATGAAGTGAAAAAAACATCACAATGATCTCACAGACTGGTGTGCTTTAAAAAGTCTTGTGAACATAAAGTGTTAGGAAAATGTGTGCTGATGATCCAAAACAGTATATCACTTGTGAACACTAATCTCACAGAAAGACAATGAAATTATGAAGCATTTATGGAGTTTTCAGAGCCTATTAGTATTACTCTAAAAAGAGATTAAAACTAGTACAGTCAACTTACTCACACCCACCAAAGCAAGCAGTGCTGGAGTACAGAGCTGAAAACAACACACTATGCCAACGTGCAACATATAAACTGTCATTTAATCTACAATAGAAACAATATTCTTAGTCAAAGACATCGGGTTGATAAACATATCTTGGAAACTTAAATTTTGAGCTCACATTCAATTAATGGTCTCAATTAGATAAGTATCTCAGTGTAGCACAGCATGTTTGTGGGCTTCTATTTTTTTTTTTTTGGTGTTCTTTTATAAACTACTCTAACTTTGTTCTCTGTTCTGTTACAGAATACTCTCTCAGCAGTGCCGATCTGTCATCTATATCTGGTTTCAATAGTGCCAACACCCTGCACTTGGGCTCAATGAGTGGCTGGCAGCAGCAGCACCTCCAGAACATGCAGCACTCTGCTCTCGGCCAGCTGGGGTGAGCCTAAGATCACCTGTACACTTTTCAAGACACAATAAAGATTTCTCATTGCTAGCTTTAACATTTCATTGCTCTTTCACTCACCTTTTTTTTTCACACATTTTGTAGTTGAAACTCCTCTTTCCACATTGTGCCTTCATTTTCTAAAGTCAGTCATAGCTTAAAGCCCCAGTCAGGAAGTGAGGAAAGGGTGCTTTGGCCACCACAGAACTAGCGTTCACAGAGAATCATACATATGCATATCGCCATTGTCATGAGAAAACCTCACATCTCTGAGTACAAATGAAAAAATGTCAAATAAATACAGAAATGTTCTTCCAAGGCCAACTGTTGCAGTCTAATATGATGAACTGATAATGAACCATTCCTGATTTGGGCTTTAACAGAATGCTAAATGTGCTCTGGGATTTACAGCTAATAATCAATCATTTTGTGTTTCAGTATGTGTGTACATGAGTGCACGGGCACTCGTCATGTTCTGTAACCCCCCTTCGTTTCCTTTCCTTCCTACAGAAATTGCACTAGCACTCACTTATGTCAGGGTTCAAATCTCTCCCTGCCCTCTACTCAAAGCCTGCACATCAAGTCCGAACCTGTTTCTCCTCCTAGAGACCGCTCCAGCAGCACCACGCCCGCTGGCTACGCCCAACCCCCTCCCCACCAGCAGCAGCACGGGGCCCCACCCCCTCAGGCTCGGCAAGACTCGGGCCGCTCGCCGGCCGATAGTCTCAGCAGTTGCGGCAGCTCACACGAGGGCAGCGAACGGGATGAGCACCGGCCTGACTTCCACTCGCCTCTGGGAATGGGCCGTCCTGGCCTAGACGAGCGCGACAGCCCGTCTATCAAGCGAGTCCGCTTGTCTGAAGGCTGGGCCACATGATAAGCTCCGCCCCCCAAACCCACACCTTAACAGCCCCCTGACCTTGACCTCGGCCCGCCCGCGCACACACAGTGCGCCATCACGCCGTTCACACACTCTCTCATTTCTGTCTTTACCCGAAGAGTCGTTACCCTCCCTGTCCGGTCGCTATGTAAACAGGGAGGAGGTGTTTTCTGAAAATTAGCTGTAAGGTTTTTGTTGTCTTTATTTTTTTTAAGGGTGTGTCTAATATACATATTGATGTAAGGGGAAAAGGGTAGGAGGGGCTAGTGTAAGAGGGTTAAGAACAGTGTTTTTAGCTGGCGGGGTTACTATGCATAACTTGTGCCGTGCGTGGATTTGAATTTTCAAGATTTACCATATATGCATATGCATATGTATTTACACATGTGTGTAGGTGTACATATATGCATAGTAACAAAAGCAACAAAAAAATGTCAGGTACTCTTGATTTTTTTGTAAAAGTACTTACAGACTTTCCTCAGCAACAATTCAGCCATGGGAGAAGCTCAGCTGAGGGCTATCGTGGAGTTGAGACAGGCTAGCACTTGAGTTGCTCTACCAATACTATATGTACAGATTCAGTTTTCTTCGCCACTCTCTTCAGAGTATTCCCTCGCTAAATGTATGTTATGATTGACAATGTCATGTTGCAGGTTCAACGTATTGTACATAGAGAGTGGGCGAGGACAAGGGGGAAAGGGTCGAGGTTGCCAGACATTGCAGATTTAACACGAATGAAAGCTTTTATGCAAGATTTTTTTTCTCGAAGGATTGTACAGGTATACAGCCCCTAGGTTTTAGTCAGGGAGAAGGAATCTTTCAGAACCTTTGACAATTCAAGCTCTTCTGTCGAGGAGTGTCAATAGCGAGATCGAGTGGCAGTCAGTAGACGAAGGACCATACCTTAAATTAAGAGCCATGTTAGTTTATTCTGATGAAATTAAAAAACCTAGGACTTGCTTTAAATGTTCAGTATTAAAAAAAGGAAGAAAAAAAGAAACAATTGTATGATACACTTGCTTATATTTTCATATTAAAAGGAATACAATGCAAAGCATTTTTGTGGCTTTTTGTAGTTTATATAAGCCAGAATGTGTTTTGATAGCTTTGCTTATATGAAAAACGATAGTTGTACAAGAAGGAGTAACCTTGGGCTTTTCAAACCTAAGCCATGACATCTGAGAACCCTTGCTTTGCTCAATGTTTTTTTTTTTTGTTTGTTTGTTTGGTTGGATTCTTTTTTTGTAGAGGTTTTTTGTTTTTAAACGTGTATTTCTAATTATATTGAATAATAATATTAAGATTCTTTTTTAAAAAATCTGTGAAATTAACATGCTTGTGTATAGCTTTCTAATATATAAATATATATGATGATAATTATGGTCATAGCGGTTTTTTTTTCAGTGTGAGGTTACATAAGTACAGTTGCACATGTTTGTTTTGTCTTTTTTTTTCTTTCTTTTTTTCTTCTTGCTCCATACAGAATCTTTCAGGGGCAAACCCAGCCAGAATTTCAGACACTGAGCTTAAATTATTCAACCATCAATACTCATGAATAAGCCGTTTGGGAGAGATACACCTCTTTGCATAGCAATGGTATGTCGCTCAGGTGAAGAATGTGAAGCACACTTTTGATCGGATAATACTCCTGTTTCTACTTTGAGTTATTTAGTAACGAAACTGAGTTCAAATCTTGACACGATGAGTTTGGTAGACAATTGAATTTCCTACTAGTCTCTGCACCAGTGGTTCACCTGCTTGTCTATATCCTAACTTTCAGTGAGCACACAATATTAATCCACATCCGTGCTTTGGTTAGGAAGAAGCACAATCACACTTTCTAACATTAGAAACCTTAAGTCTGTGAACGCCAAAGCAGAGGGTATTCGAATTCTAACAAATGAGGAATAGGTTCACTTGAATTGACATTGCACTGAAAGATTCAAAAGCATGAAAGATTACATTTTCTGACAAATGAATATGCTGTGCTATCATGAGTTCATGGTTTTTAACTAGGCTGATTTTGTGAACCCTTGGTCATATGTGTTCAGCTAATTTGTGCCATTATCGTCCACCTCTGTAACTTAAACGCTGTTTGATAAAAGGCCCATTTCTTCTGATCACACCTACATCACTGGAGATCATCCTTTACAGTTGACTTCAAAATGAATCAGAGATTGGACATTTGTTGATATTTTTTCTACCAAAGACATGGAGCAGCATTCTTTTTGACTTTGTTCTAGTCCATTTTCTTTGGGTTTCAAGAAACTTGTATTTCTTAAAGTGTTATTTTTTGTTCTTTGGGTAATTTCCAATAATACTGGTACCTCATATTCACACTCCCAGTACCTCAAATTACCATTCAACCAATCATGATGAGAAATGGGAATATTAACAATTTGGGGGGGAGAATTGTAAAAAACAAAAAAAAAAGGAGAAAGAAAGAGAGAGAGAGAGAGAACCCAACAAGTGTACAGTATTGTGAAATATTACGCCATTGTTTGTTCTATGAATCTTACGCAGTGTCCACATATGACTCCCTGGTTCACTCTTTTTTGGTTTTCTGTTTTTCCTTAAAAGAAAATGTTGTTTCCATTTAAAAAAAAAAAAAAGTAAAAAATGATGTAGTAACAAATGTAGCTTGTATAAACCTACCAAGGGTAAGGTTGAAAGGAAATGTGTTTTTTCTTTCGTTTGTTTCTTTGTCATTTTTTCTTTTTTCTTTCTCTTTTCTTTTTTTTTTTTGAAACCAGGAGAAAGAGGCTTTCAGCGGCATAAGCTGGACTTTGTCGCCACTTGAAGACAAGATGTCATTAAATTAAAAAAACACATCTCTGTATCTCAAGGGACTTGATTCAGCTGTATGTAGTGAAAAATTAATGTATGGATTAAAAAAAAATGTTTCTCCTGCTGGGATTCAAAAAGGTATTTGTATTTTGCAGAGAATTCAGTAAAGTTACTGGCTTTCTTAGTTACCATTGGTGCCCTTGTGTGCTTGTATTGTGTTTGTTTTTGTATGTTTTATTCTCACACTTCAGTCTTTTGCAACTACCACACACTCTGGCAGAAAAAAGATACACCTGGCACAGTGTTGATACTGAATATGCAGTGTTTGAAAAAAGGACATAATTTTCTGAGCTGGATGCCAAACAGCGATACCCTCCAAAAAAAAAGGAATTATTTGACTGTAAGACTCAGGAGTGAATTCAACTATTTACCAAGCACTTACTATATTCTGTAACACTTAGAGGAGCAGAAAATGCTTCTTAACTGCCACACTAAGTAATAAGATACCAATAATTTTGTTGTTAGAATCGGCCCCAGAAATAAGGAAAATGTGTTAAATAAAATCATAATAAATCTCTTGATAAATATTTAATATATATATTATATATATAAAATTATATAATAATAATTTTACAAAAATAATAATATCAACTATTAGTGCAGATGATCAACTTTACTATAAAATGAGAACCCTTGCTTTGCTAAAAAAAAAAATTTTTGTTTTGTTATGTTGATGAATAATATATATTTTTAAAGAATCTGTTAAATTAACATGCTTTCATATATCTTTCTAATTTATAAAAATATACGTTAATATTTGTGATTACGGCATTTTCAGTGTGAGGTTACAATGTTGCAGACTTCTTCATTCTGGTCTTCTTGCCCCATACAGAATCTTTTAGGGGCAAACCCAGCCAGAGTTTCCGATTCAGCTAAAATTATTCAGTCAGCGATGTTCATGAAGTTGTTTGGAAAAGACACACCTTTTTGCATAGCGATGGTGTGATGTCACTCAGGTAAAGAATGTAAATCTTCTGTAGAAAGCACACTTTTAATCAGATAATGCTTTCATTTGAGGATTTCCTACTCTAGAATGGGTAAAATCTTTAATCACATACTGTGTGTGTCCTCAAGTTTAGGTACTAGGCATAAGGAAACATACATGACAACCACTAATTTTGGTACCAGGCAGCTCACAAAATGCCTAGAATAGAACATTTGGGCTTTATATGGGCAGCACTTATAATTATAGAAAAATATTCAAAAAGTCTTAGACCGAAATGTATAAAAAAAACGTCCTGCCCTCCAAAATAACAATATTCATGGACGGTGGATGTGTACTTTACTTTACAAATGCTGATGTGTGTGAACACTTGTGGCTTGACATTCCACTCTAAGTTTTTTCTGGCAGCACTCCATTGCTTTTAATATCTCTCAAGTAACCTCAGGACTGCTCTGGGAGAGCCGTATTAACACATGCTCCTCTAATTTTCACTCATCAGCTCCCGGAGCAAGTGTGTTCTCACTCACTCTACAAGCATGCAGGATGTACGGCGCAGTGTAGAAAAGCCACAGGCCAGTGTTAGAAGTTACCTTTCTCTCCTGATTGAGGACCAGCCTTCGGCGCCATAAAGCAAACTTTAACCATTATAAGAGAAAATACATAAACTGACCTTAGATCAGCAATGAAGGGCCGATTTCTATACAGACATCATCTAGAAGTGTGCAGCTGTGCTGCTTCGCCCTAACGCTGTGGTCAGGGACCACACAGGGGCTATGCGGAGCTTCGCCACCGGCCCTCAACCCACTGCTGGCCCACCCACACGCTGCCACGTGTGTGGGCGCAGAGGCGGCAGGCTAGGTGGGAATGGGAAATCCCTACTATACATGCTTCAGCCAGCCAGGTTAGGTAAAGTCACATCTTAATTCTTAACACACAGTTCTAAGATTGAAGAGCACTGGCAAAAAGGTGAAAAGTGTTCTACCTGACGCTGCATGAATTGAGGTTAGGCCTCTTTACATTAAATGTACGTCTGTGTTGTATTTTGTATTACGTTAATGCTAACAATTCACTTGCACACCAAGTAACAGTATTAAGGCTGCGGTTCAGCGAATTCATTTATATTTAATTACGATTTGAATGCAAGTCCCTTTATTTAAATCTACAGTAAATAAACAATTAAGTAACATGCATAGCTATCAGCCCATGCATCCTGGTTGTAAACAATAAACTAAGAAATTTATTATTTCTCAGTTTAAATTCTTGCTTTAATGTTTTGTCACAGAATACAAGCGATTAACAACAGACATTGCAATGATATAATACATTAAATTAAAATGACAAATTACTGATTACTGTGAGATATTTAACAACATATAATACAACATTCAACATGAGGTAGTAAAGTACTGTGTGACAGAGGGAGATACAGTATACAGTGTTATAGTGAAGAGAGTGTGGGGATTACAATACAGAAAATGCTTCAGGAAATTACAGTGGCAGCATGGAAGAGATCAAATAAATACAAATATGACTAGGATTTAGCACAGCAGTAATATTGCACATTTGTGTGTTGTTGTAAAGCATTGAGGTAGAGTATATATATATTGTATATAACGTTAAGTGGCCCCGTAAGGACACACGTGATCACACCACAGCACAGTGTGAAATTCATTCTCTACATTTAACCCATTCACCAAGTGAAGCAGGGGGCTGCCACCAGTGAGGGGTGCCCAGGGAGCAGTGTGTGGGGATGGTACCTTGCTCAATGGGAACCTTAGTGATGACATTAGCAGTTTTGGGATTCAAACCCACAACCTTCTGATTGCAGGGGCAACACTCTAACCACTAGGCCACCAGTTAACCCATTTATTAAGTATAATTAAGAAGATTATCCGTATCTCTATATGCCCATTAAACATCTTTATGCCCATAAATATTAGATTACTTGCATTTTGCATGGGCCCTTTGAGGAAATGTGCTTTTATCTTTATTTGTGCTGGATAGGGTTTTTTCATTAAAATAAATACATGTATAAAAAATAAGTTGATATTATTCTCAATATATACTAACATTATTGAGAATGACTGAAAATATGATAAAAACACTCTGTTTATAAGATAATATTGAAATGTTCATAGTAAATTATTTATACAGTAACCTGTAAGAAAGACTAACTATTCCCAACATAATATGACAACAAAAAACATACTATGTATCATATATTATATTCCAGCACTGCTAATATCATCACTGAGGTACCCTTGAGCAAGGCACCGTCCCCACATGCTGCTTGTTGATGGCAGTCCCCTGCTTTTATTACATTCTTACATTTTTTTTTACTAAGGCTTAAATTCAGGTATTAAAATTTACCAAAGTAACCAAAGTCCAAGATGTTTTAATTGTTTCTTTGTTATCCTTTTTACTACTTCTCTCACTTTTAACTCTATTACAATCCAAGTGATACCAGATACCAGTGTGAGGACAAACATAATTTCGTCACAGCATTGTCTTACTGATGATTACTGGGATTTTACTTTGCTTTTTGTTATGCTTTTCTACATTAGTGGGACTTTTGAGGATGTAATGTACCGAAAGTAACACCAGATAGCGCCAAAGCTTATTTTTCCAATATGCAGATCGCCTGTTGACCAGAAGGGGGCGGTGGAGACGAGAAGCTTTCCATCCCATAAGTTATCATTAAAACGATATTTAATTATTAACCTCAACATGTCTTATTGATTGGCTAAAATATTTCCCTTATTTTATTAGTTTTACAATAAAACCGGGTGTTTTTTTTCTAAAAGTGAGTGTTCTGCAACTTTATGAGGTTTCTGATTATATTTCCCAACAATAGAAATAAAGACTCTGGGAGAAAATTACTGTTGTTTCCTTCTTCATGTTTTAATTTAAAACCAAACTTTCAGACAACCTTTTCTTCCTGAGAGACACCAAACACGACAGAACTGACTATGTTCTAAAGCAATAAGACCAATTTCTATTAAACATCACAGCAGATCATCACTGGAGCTCAAAGTGTGCTCAAAATAAGAAAGAATGGATTAATTATTTATTTTGTTGCTGATTGGTTTAAATGTGTACCAACTCTACACTCTGCATTTATACTGAACAGAAAGAAAGAAAGAAAGTAAGAAAGAAAGAAAGAAAAAGAAAGGCACTTTTGAAAGTAGCTTTCATATTTTCATATTTAGAAATAATAATAATAACATTAATGCTTTATTCACCAAAGCATTCCAACACCATCTCAACCCAAATCTAGCAACATCTCAACCCAAATCCAGAAATATCTCAAACCAAATCCAGCACCATCTCAACCCAAATCCAACACCATCTCAAATCAGTCAGTTTTTCCAACTACAGTCCACATTAAAGTCTCATTTAATAAAGCCATGGGTCACCCCTTTTCCACACAATAAACGTATTTATTTATTCATTTATTTATTAATATTCTCTGTGATGTTCTCTTCAGGAACAGACAACATTCTGACAAAACTAACAAAAAAGGAAAGAAAAGAAAAGTACTGCTGCATTTCTTCTAAACACCCAGGTAACTGCTGATAAAGGGAAAAGAAAGAAAGAAAGAAAGAAAGAAAGAAAGAAAGAAAGAAAGAAAGAAAGAAAGAAAGAAAGAAAAAGAAAAAGACCCCAAACCAAATCCCAGTCAGTTTTTCCAGTTTACATTAAAGTCCCGTTTAAAAAAGTCATGGGTCACCCCCGATCCACACTGGACATTTTTTTAAATTAATTAATTTGTTCATATTCTCTGTGTTGATCTATTCATGTATTTTGTTCTTCATATCCTGCGTGTGTGGGCAGGATCTCAGACCCTGATGGCGTGTGTGGAGAGGGTGTGAGATCACGGGTCGTCAGTTAAATCGTAATTAAACGCACGGATTAAACTGTAGCTCCGTGGTGTTTTTGCTCATGGAGGCTCGTCATTCTTTCTTTGCTGGATCATTTGTTTTAGTGCATCCACTTGAAATATGGTTTAAATACACATTGAGAAAATACATTTCAGGCCAAAAACGCGTCTCATAATTGTTCCTGTAGATATTCGTTACGGGTGTAAATAATTCACACACATACACACGTGTATGAAGTGGACACACATATATATATATATATATGTATACATATTTGAAATTTTGGAGCATTTAACATAAACGAATTTGACTTCAGTCATACGGAAAATTTTCTGAATGATGTTTAAAATCTCTGGGCGATGTTCTTAACTTCCAGTCTTGAAACGAGAAAATCATTCAAGTTCATTTACATGTCTATATTTTGGCAAGTGGAAGGACCTTATTAAAGCCTGAATATGTTTATCAAATACGTTTAATGAATAGAAATGTTCAACATCTAATAAACAAACAAGATATTCATCCACCTTTACGTGTCGGTAGTCCATTTTAATCTTTAATTTCCCTAAATATTTTAAAGATGTTTGTATTAATCAGTTCAGCTCATTATTGTATATTTTCTTCCGCTAAATCGTAAATGTTCCCCTTTTTATTGAACGAAACGCACTTGCTGTACACAAAATGCCCACTAGGAGGCGAAACAAATCAGAACAGTGTCTTCCAGTGACCCAGATTTCATTTTCTGGAAAACTGAAATAAATCAGATCAGCGCAGACACGAATATAAGTGCTGATTAGTTGTGTGTTAATTTCTTTCTGTGCTTTTAAATAAACTGTTACTCACATCTGCTAAAGTAGACAACCATTTCAGAGCCGTTTGCACATTATTTACACAAAGACACCCAAAAATGAGCCAGTCAGGATTTAGAATAAACACATATATAAAACTATACCTATCATGCCTGCTATCATATGTGTATTTTATTTAAAAATATTAAATGCATGCACGAAATGTCAGCTTTGCTTCTTTTATCACCCTTTAGGCAAAGTGTCCTATGGAAATATACACTGTGTGGTATAGAAACAAAACAAAACTAATAATACTACTAATGATAATAATAATGTTTATAGACTAATAAGCTAATGTGAAATACTGAGATGATGAAATTTGCATGCACATGCGCATGCACGCGCTCAGACATGTGTGCATACACCCACACACACGCACAAACACACACACGCACACACACACACACACACACACACACACACACACACACACACACACACACACACACACAC
>JBBPDB010000040.1:7907796-7927492 GCA_037974465.1 Brachypetersius altus
CCCCCCCCCCCCCCCCTCCCCCCCCCCCCACCCCGCCTGCCAGCACCATTTACATTTTGCTTTCATCTCCGCAAGCCCTCGTGGCACTGCTGTGGCAAGCGCGCAGGAAATGAGCCCTAATGCTTAGCTCCCACATCCACCCATGCACACAGTGCTATAAAATGCGGGTTCGCGCGTACATATGCACTCATATTCATCTGGGTGTGCATATGCAGGCATTCAACAATAGGGGATCTGCATGCACCGAGAGCATCTGTAAGTGGAGTTAGGTGGCAAAAAGGAAAGAAAAAAGGAAAAGGGATATTCACATATTTCCTATGCATGGTGATGTAAAGACCAAGGCCAGGCACTATTGTAGCTTTCCCAGGTAATTGCTAGGGGTGAACAGGAGCAGGGAAGTGCAGACAAAGCACAGGCTTCATTTTCTTCTTCTCTT
Organism: Brachypetersius altus; assembly: GCA_037974465.1. Classification (NCBI taxonomy): domain Eukaryota; kingdom Metazoa; phylum Chordata; class Actinopteri; order Characiformes; family Alestidae; genus Brachypetersius; species Brachypetersius altus. The sequence continues at coordinate 7,908,233 of JBBPDB010000040.1, forward strand.
CCCAGAATGTGCACTGCATGGTTTTACCGCTAGCACCCGTACATACAGTCATGTGGTAATGGGCTCCTTTGGAGGCCTCTGAATTCAACATTGAAGGGAGCTTTGGAGAAGACAAGGTCTTACATGGGGGAACTGGCAGCAAGGCAAAGACACATTGGCTGGACACCTCGAGTACATGCTATCCAGTCTGAATGAGCTAGTGTAATTCACCTTTCAACAGACCCAGGATTTTGATCACACAGGCTACTGTAGGTGCTGTAGGAGTAATGACGTTAAGTCTATAAACCCCTAAATTCTAAGGACCTATATGTGGGGTCACACTATAGTTTATTAGTGTCATGACCACAGTTATCAATTATTCATAGCAGTTAGCAAATAAAGTCTGAAGATTAACAACTGAACAGTTTCTGGAGTTAATAATAGCACCACTGGCGTCTGTTCACATGTACTGCTAATGTCATTAGCTGCAATCAGTCATTTCAGTCATTCAGTCAGGTGTGTACATTTCCCAATAAAACACTTTATGTTTGCACGTTTATTTTCAACAGCACTCTCCAGTTGGCTGTGGGGGTTGGGTGCATGCGTGTAAATATCGTTGTGACTACATCTTGTGGTCTCACCCCGAGGAAGTCTGAATAGTGTTAATTAGTGTGAAAGTGTGCTACCGTGGTGTTTGCTAGACTCCTTCCCTCCACACACACTTATTCTTACTCACACCTTCTGTGTTGAACCCCCCCCACCCGGACACAGAGATGAGAAGAGTGTAATTAAATTTCTGCATGTGTTAGGCCAGACTGGGGGAGATTGGGGGTGGGGTTGCAATGGTAGAGACGGCAGTTGTCAACGGGGGTGGGGGTGGTGGGAAGTGTGATCGTGGAGTCGCCAAAGTGGGGGGGACAAAATCTGTCGATCTTTCAGAAAGTGGTGGGGACGAAATGTGCCATGATTAATAGTGATGGGGACCTGTCCCCAGCATTCCCAGTATAAATGACGCCAATACCAGGCCTGTCGGTGACTAATAAAAGCAGATGAAGGACCCTCCTGCACTTGGCACGATATGGAAATAAGACAGCAGGGCACAGAGGGTGGCCAAAGGGGAATCGACCAGACACATAATCACACACCCCGCCCACCACAATTATTTTCACGCTTTCTGAATAGAACACACATCAGAGTTTAATGTAGTCTGGTCAGTCTTGTGTTTTGCACACCTGTCAAAATCATAAAGCACTCCAATTTAGGTTGCTCTTCCAAGGCTTCTTCCTTCATCGTCCAATGCAGGTGCATATCACTGCTGTCAAACCACTTTTTTTCTTTCTTCCTTTATTTTACACCAACTGACAATGGCAAGCATTGTGCAAGGATGTTGTAACGAATGGTACAAAGTGATTTCAAGAAAGTATCTTTAACATTTACGTTAACCAAAGGACATTTCTTTGGAGATACAAAGTCTTGTTGCAGCAGTGAGAACAGGCAAGGTGTGTTTCATTGTCCAATACTGTGGCATATACAAGGTTCCTTTCATTGTTCAACTGGCACACAAAGGTGAAGTACGTTTTGTGCGTGTATATGAATCTGTCTCTAAGTGCTTTTGTTTGTATCAGGTCATGATCCAGGCATTGCATTCATGTGTTTTTGACTGAATGTGAATGTGTGTGTGTGGTGCTGAGAGGGGGGGCTCGTTTTTCATCCAGCAGACGAGATGCAGACTGTCAGTGGGGGAATCATACCTGGTTCTATGCTAGACCAGTCGCCCCTCACACAGCCCAGTACCCGCTGATTGTCAGGGCTGGGCTGCTGGCAGGGAGACGCAATAACTCCAGACACCCGGACTGTGGAATCGTTGGGGGGGGATGGGTGGTCTCACAGGCTGCCAACACCGTGAGCAAAAAAAAGAAGAAGGCAGATCTGGCTTTTGCCCAGAAAACCTGCAGGCAAGACAAACACGTGGACCTGCTTAGCAGCTCCGGTGCCAGTGCTCTTTCCCTCATCAGTTTGAAGGGGAATTGTCACTGTTTTTTGTGCTTTCAGAAACTGGGACTCAGCATCATCCAATTATAAGCAGGGACAGGAAATATGTCATGAGAGAGGAAGTGCATTGTAGCCGTTGAGACTAATGTGGGGATGCTTCTGTGAATATAGTGGGGTTCTGGTGTAAATAAGCGCGCTCAGACTGCGTTTGACGTCACTGAGTAAAACCCTTTATTTGGGGCTTTATTGGTGAACAGTCAGTCTATCAACGGTGGCTTATAAGACAGCATGAATCTCTTTTGTCACATATTCTTGCAAAATAAATAAAACTGCAACGTGCTGTTTTTGTATGCATGAATCGTTTTTATTAAAATTAATTTGCTATACATTACAACTTCATCTTGTGCTCTTTTATGACTTTATTTATACAACTTTATTTTTAGGCACCAAGACCTCTAAGAAATGTTTATAGTTTTACTGCTGGACATGGTGGAGGTCAGACACTGTGCTTATTAAGCTGTTATTAAGCAGTAATCAATGTGTAATAAGCAGCTAAGTGAGTGGTGGCTTTTTCATGATGACATCCCCACATTTTTCATTCTTTTTTCATTAAAAATTAATACAAATAGAACTAGCACATAAAATGGCCTTGTGTCAGACCTGTGTCCACCAAGAAAACTGAGCAAGTCTAACCAGTGCCTGGTGTAGCTTAATAAAATGTGACATCTGTCATTCTTTCTTTGAGGTTTGCTAGAAGAAAGGCACCATCACATGGACACACTCTGCACTATTTTGAGCCTGTTTTGAGATATTCACATAAAATATTATGTGAAGAGAAGCATAAAAGGACATATTAAGGCCTTGAATAGTGTATATTTGGTAAATGTTCCAAAAGATGGACTTTACTGTATGAGCTCAAATGAGTGCTGCCAGGCATTTGCATTTACATTTTTGAAAATATTGCTAAATCTTTTCATTTAAGTCATCCTTGATATCAACACACAAGTCATCTTTTGAGTTATGCTGCTGTATTACTTCAGTTAAAATGCACCTTTAAAAAATGCACAATTGTACATCAAATGCACACCAAAATCAGAAACCCCATAGAAGATCCACTATTAATTACTTAAAGCCCCTTTTTAGTGAGTTTAGACGTAAAGAACACTTTTAAGGTTTAAAGAACCTCCATAATAATGTAAAATGTCTAAACAAATGCATTTTAGACCTGCACAAGCCAGACAAGAACCATATATGATAGAGAATAGCACTGTATGGAGTGTGTATGGATTGTGTATGTCCGTGTGTGTTTCGTTTGATGACTTTGGATAATGTACAGTTGTAGAGCTCTGGGGAACTATAGGCCAGGGAGATGTTTGGAGGTGACAGTCACCTAAACACAGATGTCTTCTCTGCATACAGGTATAGCACATTTAAAATTTAAATAGTTATTTTAGCTTCAGAACCTCAAACCTAGATTTGTCTGCATGCAGAATGCAAGCTGCACCATTCAAAGTGCTTTGCTCTCTCTGTCTTTTCCTATATTACTTGTGAAAACCTATAAGGATCATCCAAAACCAGAAATGTTAGGCTGTGGCTTTGAAATGCAAAATATTTATGAACTCTATTTTTCCCCTTATATTGCAGGAGCTGCTGGGAAATATGACCATAACTTAGTAGAAGAGAGGAGACAAAATGGAACTGGCTACTTTATCTTCCAATAAAACCAGCATAAGGTGAGTTTCATAAAAACAACCGGAAAAAAGCCATCATCTTAGCAAAAACACTCACACAGAGTTCCTTCTTTCTTATTTTAGTCTCCTAACTAGCCTACTCTGAGAGCTTGAGCGACCAGTATATAGTGACATTGGCCAATATTTTGTTTTAGTTTTAATTTTAAAAATCTATAAAAAAATTTCCACTAAATCTGCTGGAGTAATGCTCTATTCTGCTATCTATGAATAGAGACCTAAAATGCAGTCATTTTATCTCCTGGCCAAAGACAGCTATTCTGGTCTAATTTTATAAAGGCCCAACTCTAACTAAATGTAAATGTTATTCTACTTGATTAGACTTGACACCAGTACTGAATATATTTGGTGTATCAAAGTATTAACATGCATGGCAAAGATGTTAGACTTTGCAGGGAACTGCACCCATATAGCAATCCCTGTATTTACAAAGCAACTGAGAGAGCAGAGTCAAATCATTAACAAAATGCATTGATTAGTCTAGAGTGAATAGTCAAACAGAAGCAATAAAACTGAAAGCCAAGTAACTAATGGCCATATCCTCTCTATAAATGTGTGTGTTTATCTCTATAAATATGTCCATGGAGTACATTTCTTTAGCTAGCTAACCAAAAGCACGGTTTAACCCTTATTATTAGACTATCACTTATTTTATGATGTTAACCCCTCAATAGTTACGATACTAATTTGAAAACCAATTACAGCTCAGAGGCAAAACTATGCTAACCTCTTTTATGAGGGTCTATTTCTGATATTAGCGTGCATGGCAAGGACATGCTAATTTTAAATTCAATCGCATGCCATTCTAAGCATCATGCTACTTCTCCTCGCATACATTTAACGGCACTGTATTATGCAAAACCACACAAAACCGGCTGCTCTAGTTTTTACATTTACTGTACATTGCTGCAATACAGTAAACTGCATTTTATTTATATGACTGTGTGAATAAATATGACATTATGTAGAGCGTAATCCTGTATATCATGCTATTCTGAAGACCTAGTGGTTCAGTTGGGGAAGTCAGCCCAGCAGCCAGCGATACTTGATGTTAATTACTACTGCTCCTGGTCGGACATGTGCTCTTAAAAGCCAATTAAAGAGAGAATGTTGAGTTCAGTCAAGCTTTGAAAGCCACAAGCCCTCCTGCCTGCAGACTGGAGACTGGGTTATGTTTTTAGAATAGAGGTCAGTTCTTGTTCTAAGATGTAACACTGTGCAAACTGTGTGTGTTTTTTTTTTCTTCTTTTAACCAAAACGTATTTAAAGAAATCTAATTCCTTCTGAGGTTAAAATACTCAATAAGATGCACCATTTTTTCGAAAGATCTTATTAAGTCATATTAATAAGTCTTATTAAGAGTTATGTATTTGCTCTAGTCAGCGTATGTGTCGATATTCTTCCCATTCAAGTTGATTTGAACTGTAAAAAAAACATGAGCCTTTCTGCAGTCCCTTTGTATTAGGAGCACTCGCACATCTCACATGCGCATTTTCCAAATTCAGCTCGCTAGCACTAGCATGCATGCTATCAGTTCACTGTCATCCCGCCTCTCCAATCTATCGGCCGTGTGCAGCCTCAACCCCGGCTGCTTTTATGCATAGCACGCAGTTCCTTCCCTGCACGCACCTCGCTGGGGTGTGATTAGTGTTAGCCCTGAGGAGCTAATGAAGGCCCATGCCTGTGCTTGCGTGATTACAGTGAGCCATGGGTGCAGGAAAAGCGCCCACGAGGACAATAGATTCCAGCATGCCACATGTCTGCCCACGCCCCAGCCAGCACAGACCTTTACACACTGGTTAACATGGCACGCATTCTGAAATCATTTTTAAAAAGCTAACAGCGCCTGCAATACATGCATCGAGATGCTGTAATTAACATTTTGACGGGGGATTATGCGGTACGTAAAATGTACCCACATGTCTTGTGGTGTTTTGTATAAATGATTCAAATTTAACTGGTAATATCAATTTTTTATATTTGGTGAATAATTTCACATTTCATGCCTATTCTCATTTCAGGCATATTTCCCCTCCCTGGCTATTTCTGGGGGAAAAAAAGAAAGATAGAAAAAAAAATCAGCTTTCCCTAATCAGCTTTTGATCCTTATTCATGTTTCCTTTTTTCTTTCTTTTAAAAAGGGGAAAAAAAAGATACGCAGAGATGAAAATCTATAATTAAAGATGAGAGACCATCATTGCAATCATTAAATATCCAAGTAGCAATGTTCTGCGGGGTGTGTAACAACACCGCTAGTGTGAGTTTAACCCGCATCATCATTTTACATGGAGAACAAAGGCTATGCGCATATCAAAATGCATGCAAATGTATGCTAATCGCCAGCAGCTAGAGGAGAGGAGTGGAGGAGGAGGTGAGGCTGAGGAAGACACAGAGGAGAAGGGATGCGCACGGCAAAGGGGTTCACTGTTTACCTTTTGCAAAGCAGTCATTTCCATCGCCGCAGCCATTTTAAATATCCCCACCCGTGTATGGCGGCGATGATGTTAAAAGGCTTTAAGAGGTCATGTTAATTTCACCTGCTTTGCATTGGCCCCACCCACCTCTTGCAATACGAGCCACTAGCATGCTAATACGACCCCCCTCTAGATGTCTGAGATGGTCTTTGCCTAAGACAATGCAAAAATCCATGGCACACGAAAATAACACTTTGCAATCATCTCACGTCACCTCCTCCTCCATTTTCATTCTTTCAAAATTTCCAGACAAATGGGCGTTCTTCTCTATGTTCCTGAATATTTCTCGCTTCAGAAGTGAATTTGTAATGAACCTTTACATTCTGTCGAGATTCTTTAACTCTCGTACATTTCATTTACAAAAATAATTCTGTTAAGAACCAGGCTTTTGAATATGTGGTTCTTTTTACAGAAGAACATTTTGGCATTTTTATTTCAAAATCTAGGCTGTGAGAGCTTCTGTGAAATAAGATGAAAATAAGAGCCCTGAAAACTCTGTATGAGGCTATGGAGAATTTGTTTCAGATGAACGTAGTTTCATGAGAATTTTGTACAATGACCAAATCTGTTTTGTCAGAACTGCAGAAAATAAACACAGAGCGTTAATGTTTGTGCACTGAAATAATCTGAAATAATCAGCTCTAGACCTACCAACCTCCTTGTCTGAAGAACAATATGAAAATCTGACCAGTGATGGTACTTGTGTTAGATTGCTGTTTTTGGTCACAGCTTCCAAACACTAGTGTGAGGTAATATTAGCAGTTTGGATATATGGAACAAATAACTATCGCATCTCATTGTCTGAGATGTTAGTGATATTTTTGTCAGTTTGCTTTTGGTGGTATAACTGCAGTGCACTGTTGTGTGCGTGTGTGTGTGTGTGTGTGTGTGTGTGTGTGTGTATGTGTTTATGTATGTGTGTGTGTGTGTGTGTGTGTGTTTGAGACTTCTTCCATATCCAGAAAGATCAGTGATTTGTGTGCGGCAGCACATGAAAGCCTGTTAAAATAATGCCCTTCCCCAGACAGAAGGCACAATGCTACATTTGTGATGTGTGGGGGGCACGCGTATGCGCACGCACACACACACTCATCTGGGCCTCTCCTCAGACACAATATAGTGCAAGAAAGAGGGGGCAGGGGGTGTGAAAGCATAGACAGAGACTTACAATAATGCATAATGATGTTAACATTCCTGCATGTCTAATAGAGCAGGATCCAGCTACAGAGATGCTCCAGACAGACGTGTGTGTGTGTGTGTGTGTGTGTGTGTGTGTGTGCATGTGTGTGTGTGTGTGTGTGTGTGGGAGAGAGAGAGAGAGAGAGAGAAAGAGAAAGAGAGAGGGAGAGGGGGGGCGGGCTGAGGTGATAAATTAATTCATGCTTCTTAGCTGTGGCGACATTTGAATGTGGGCATTCAGACAGAATTTGCAAACGTCCGAAAAAAAAACCTCGGACACACTCTTCAGCTTCATTGTGCAAAAAGCAAACGGAAGCATAAAGCCATGGTCAGTGGGAAACAGTAACTCACCACGTCTATCTTAGACACTGTTTTTGTACAGCAGGGTTTTTTGAGCCCTGAGGAGTGAAGAGAAGAACTCCTGTGTGAACGTGCATCTGCTTGTTTTCATGGAATACATAATTTCAGGACTTTCAATAGAAAAACAGAGCAAATCTACAATGACTAAACTAGCCGTTTTTCATTTTCATATAAGGACAAAACCATCTCCTTTCGAAGAATGAAGTTGAGCTTTAGAGATAGAAGTTAGACTTATACATCTTTATATATAATAAAGGATATATATTTATATCTACAAATCTCTCTCTCTCTCTCTCTGGGTCTATCTATCTATCCATATATATATCTATATATATATACATAATGCCTATATAATAACTATCAATAAATAAATAATTATCAAACTACTTAACACTCAATTAGGAACCCGTCATGAACAAATTCTAAGAGGGAATTCGGCTGTACAATATATGTGTTTTACTGTAAGACGATATGAAAACGCATCTCTCTCCACCCCTGCAAATGCATATATAAAACAAATGGTGCCTGCCAGGCAGCGGTGACCCTTCCCCAATTTCAGTCCCTCCCTTGTTCGCCCTGTGTCGTCTCTGCCTATCGTTCTAATTGGGAGCTTAGACTGAGGTGAGATTTTGTCCCCTTCCCATCGTCTCTATCATTTCGTTAACCTCACATCAAGCGGAACCCCCGCCAACGGGACAGGCCGAATTGGATATGAAAATAGAAGGCAAGCATTCGTCAAGGGAAGGCGTGAGAGACAGAGTGTGAGAGGAGAGAGAGAGAGAAAGAGAGAGAGAGAGAGAGGCGTCGTCTCCAGAGGAAGGTGGGCGAAAAAACGGAAAAGCTCATTTTCCGCGGCCACCCCAGCACCCGTCTGCATTGCAGATCCGCAAAGCCCCGGCCGACTCAGGAGAAGCTTTATGCTATCTGCGCCGCAGCTGCCCCCCCCCCTTTTTTTTCTTCCTCATATTTTTCTATTTTTGGCCCCTCTTCTGGTCTCCATAAAGTGTCAAGCTAAGTTTCCTGGGTGGAATGAGCTACACCTTGCCATGCACCAAGTGTGTTTGTGTGTGAGGTTTGTGTGTCTGTGTGTGCATGTGTGTGAGCGTATGAGTGTGTGTGTATGTGAGGGGGAAGGTGGAAGAAATAGCGGTTGGACCACGAAAAGCATGCCAGTGTGTACGTGTGGACGTCAGCAAATGCATGCGTATGTTTGCCTTCATTTGATTGAAGTGACGCGGCACGAAGGGTTTTCTCACAATAAGACTATGCATTTACACTCACTTTTGTGGGTTTGCAGACCTACATCCGTGTGTGTCTGTATGGAGAGCAATATATAATATATGTTTATATGACTTAAATGTACAAAGGATTTTCATAGCATGTGTGTATGTGTATGTGTGTGTTTGTGTGTGTGTGTGTGTGTGTGTGTGTTGGCTGTCTCTGCCACATGGATATGGCAGATCTCTTTTGCATGCAACACAATGTAAGGGATTATAGGGCGCTGATTTTCTGAGAGGATTCGGAGCTGAAGCGCATTACAGGGTTCACACACCTCCTCCAAGTTAGGCCCACTCACAGATAAGAGCAGCCTTACAGCATCTATGCGTGTTGTGTATGTGCCTGAGACATATGATAATATATAAGCTATGTAAATGCAGTTTCCACGTATGTGTAGGCTCTGCCATTCTTCTTGATTTGACTCCCAAGCCTTATTTTGCTCCTTCATGTTCAGCATAAAGGGCAGTTTTTACTGCCGACGCTATTTCAGCTCACATTTTTTCCTATCGCGGGCAGTGACAACACAGGCAGAGAGTAAAATCTACAGTAAAACCTGGTACTGTTTTCATTATGTTTCAATCACCCTAATTAAAAAGGTGTTTCCCATTTAAAGGTCTGGGCTTTGTCAGTGTAACTCTAGCAAACAGCTTCGGTCAGCATAGGCTCCTCATGTGAAATACGGTGTCGTTAAATATACTACTATCACTTTTTTGTTCCAATAACTCAATAACTTGCCATCCTTGAGGCTAGCTTACCATCAAAAAATGTGATTTTGCTTTCCATATCAAATGGCCTTGAGATGCCATTTCCAAAGCAAAAATACATTTTGCTTGCACAACCCCCATTATACATGGAAAGCTTTTTGAAGAGTCTTTTTTTTTTCTCCCTATGAGACGTCTCCACTTGTTAAGTTCAGTGCTGGTATTGTGTGTAGAAATAATTCCATATGCCCATCACTGAGGTGTGTGCAAGTGTGCGCATGAGAAAATTCAGTACCATGCAAATATGTAAATAGTAAAGGTGCATGTGTGTGTGTGTGTGTGTGTGTGCGCGCATGAGTTGGTGTATGCGCAAACATATTGCAATAGACCCGTAAAAACGTTCTAATGTGGAGGAAAGGATAATGTATTTGTCACTCTTGCTTACACTGATCTATGCCTCTGCCCTACAAATGTCACATCCCATAAGCCCCCCAAAAATTACACCGGGCCGCACCTAATTAAGCATATTCATGAAGTCGCTTTGCATACCGCCAGCTGATTGGGCAAAGTTTCGGGGAGAGGGAAGAGAGATGCAGATATCTGACAGAGTGTGGGAGTGGAAATTCACGGATGCAAATTCACACCGCTAAAGACATGGCAGGGTTTCATAGCGCCTTTTTTTTCCCTTTTTCTACTGTGATGTGAAAATGCATTTGAAAGCTCTTCTGTTCTTCTAGAATAGCTTACATATTTGCATGCAAAAATTGCAAAAAGCAGAATGAGCTACATATATATAATATATAATTTTTTTACATGACGCAGCTATCATTGTATCTCTCTCGTGCATTACAGTATGCTAAATTACACCGCATTACATGGTATATTTTGTGCCCTTAAATTTTAATATTAAATCTTTTTTTGTTTCACTCTTTTTATGGAGCTTCTTTTAACCATTTTTTTACGTCTACAGTTTGACTGTGATACTGTGTGTGTGAGTGTGTGTAGATGGCAGGTGTGCAAATTAGATGGAGGGCGGGTTCTCCCTTGCATAGGCAATGAAGATGCAGATACGGGGAGGTTTACGGGGGGGTTGTGGTGGCTGAAAATTGAGGTGGAAATGAGGGATGGGGAGAGGATTGAGTGAGAGGGAAATAGAGAGAGGACAGGAGGCCAATCCGGGAAGGAAGGGAGGGAGAGAAAGGAAGGAGAGGCGTGTGTTTTTGCCATGAGAGAGCTCCTTCTCCTCGTGGCTGGGGGGGCCCCTGAATGACCGTTTTTGTGCCAAGGGTGCACGATGCAGACTCAGTCAGAGGCTCCTCCAATTAATTAACGTCCGGGGCTAAGGGGCCCCCACCACTGCTTGGGTAAACAGCGATTGTTCTTAGGCCTGGGGTTTCAAAACAAGGGGGGGGGCAACAATGGTGCCATTGTCCCGCCACCTCTCATTAGGGGGAGCATGTTTAGGGGGGGACTCAGGGTGGATTTGTGTGTGTGTATGTGTGCGTGGGTGTGCGAGAGAGAAAGAGAGAGAAAAGGAGAGAGAGAGAGTGAGAGGCATATAGGCCACTCTCCCATGATCCCATTACCGTACCCCTACTGCATCCTCCATGCCAGCTGCATAGAGAGAGCGAGCCTGTCATAGCATCTTCACATCAAATCCTCTATCTGCGAGAGAGAGAGAGAGAGGGATGGAGGGCGGAAAAGGGGAGGGTAGAAAGGGGGGAAGAAGCCCGGGAGGGGGGAGAAAAAGGAATAGCGTGTTCTGTTTTGGACCTCATTAACATAGGCGAAGAGGGAGAGCACAATAGAATACATTACATCCTTGTTAGCAAGAAGCAATCAATTAGTGGGCTAGCACGGCTAGCCTGGCACAGCACCTTGCCCATCAAGGTTCCTCTCTTTTTCGGCGAGTGACAGAGCATTCTGGATGTTCAGATGAGCACAAAGGCTTGATTAGATTCTCGGCAGCAAATGAGGACACGATTTCTTCACGGGATTATGCAGACGGTTTTGTACACATTAGCGTTATATCATATCTGGGGTATTGAAACTATACATCACAAATATATCTTTAGTGTGTGATTCTAAAAAAAGATAACTGCTTACATTATAATCTGGTTAAATTGTCTGGTTAAAAATATGCTAAGGACAATGAAGATGCCCTGTACTAATACGGAAGAAGAAAGCCGGCTGCTGCAGCATTCCCTCCGATTTTCTAGCTGTGCCTGTCAGCTCCTTTCAAATCTGCAACCCTGCTGCTGAAACCTACTATCTGTGTCTCATCTGCGGATATGTTAAATCATATATGGCATTTTAGAGACCATTTTGTTAATGGATAACGCACAGGAATGCTCTCAGAAACCTTGGAATCACTTAGGCACAAGGCTCTAGACTGTGGTACACCCCCACAACCATCCACCCACTGTTACGACTGGAAATAGCTCTTGCTTTGACGAAATGAAAGTCGCCGACACAGAGAGTCTGTGAGTGACAATGGCAATTGCATACGAAACTGTCACCCCCTATCCCCGTTGGCGATTCTTACACGCCGCTAGCCAACGGCTTCTCTGTTCTTTGGATGCTTTTCTGTACCTGGGAAATAGGCCTGATAATGGCTGCAATCTGTACCCAAAATGGCGGAGGGGAATGGGGGTGGCATTTCTCTCTAAAACAGTGCCCAGTGACTTCTGTCTGGAATCTCTCTAATTGTACTCTATCTCGATGATGTATGTTGGGCCGTGGCTACTTTAAAGCCAGCATGAGCATGTGATAGTACTTTAGTGAGCAGATCTGGCCTGCTAGATTTGTTGCATACTGTAGGACTCATTGAATTTGAAGTTAGAAACCATTACTACAAAAATATGCGCATGAGCAATAAATATAATTTCATAATTGTTTTGTAATGTAATTCTAAAATATAACGAAGACAAGGTTTAACAGTCATTGTCAGTCTTTGAAGGGTTCAATAACCCTCACACTATTAGGGTCAGTGTATTGTGCTATATTCAGCAAAGCAAAGTCTCCATGTCTGCTTTATTTCACTTATCCTCCAGTTTCTCTTCATGCTTGCAGGCATCGCTGCCAAAAGCTGGGCCCTAATTACAAGCTGACATGGTGTGCACCTCTAAAAGAACCACATAATAAGCGCACTGAAATCAAAAATGCTAATCACAAAAACCAAGAAGGTACTTCCATTCCAAACACAAATATTCTCCCCACAGTGTCACCATTATTCGCTCCACGAAAAGATTACTGCCGTTAAAAGAGGTAGAATTTAGCTAACAATCTTCACCACCCCCCATCCTCATATATCAGACGAATTCGGTTTTGGCATTTTTATGCCAAGCAACAAAATACGGAGTCACCCCTCTACTCCTCCTCCCCCATATCCGCTTATGCCTTTCGCCTCCATGCATATTCCACTCCATTGTTGTGATTAAAAGAGATGCACAGGTACATTACCAGGGCCTTGTTATTAAATTCTAATAAAGAACGTGTATGCCACAGCACTTGGCCAATTTCCAAAACCGTGCCGGAGGTCTAGGCGAGAGCCTCATTTGCACTCATTTTCATCCGTCCGGTGTCTCCTCCTTTAATGGTGCACTGCCATGGCTACGGAGCGTCCATGAACAAGCAAGTAATTAATGCTGAACCTGGGACACATGCACATAGCTAGGTCTCAGCGGCCAGAGCACATGGCTTTTTATTTTGCTTTTTTTAAAAAAATGCATTAGCACCGTTTGCAGCTAAAGGAAACACACACCTTGATGTGCTTGGCATGCAAGGGGCAGAACAAAGGGATGGAGAAAGAGGTGCAAAGAAAAAGAACAGAGGAAGTAGTGGGGGGGGCGTTGAGGAGGAGTCGCTTCTTATGTGATCCCAGCTATCATCCAAAGTGGAAGGAAATGGAAAAGCGAAATTGGCATGCTAATAATGGGGGTTTTCTATACGAGCACGGCAAAAGCTACTGTACATGCAGGCATATGTGTGTGATACACTAGCATGCAAGCTTGTGGGTAGATGTGTCTTGTGTGTCTCTATGTCTTGATGGCGGGGCGCTTTAACGCTCACCCAGTTGAAAGTTGAAAATCTTCAATATTTAATATAGTGGCAGAGTGAGCATGGGGAAGAGGGGGGTGGCGATGTAATGATTATTTGTGACAGAAGGCTGTGTGTGTTGGATCAGTCAGCTGAATGTAGGGCAGAGTCTCAGTGCCGACACACGAGGCGGGGGAATCTCAGACACTACGGCTGCACCGTTGCAGTTTCTAGCATTTAAATCACGAGTGACTGTGAATTTAGACCAGTTATAATGCTGTCAGTATTTGCCATATGACCAGAAAAAGAGTACAATTAACCCTTCAGTCTCATATTTGGGCAAGCAATTGCTTTCTTCTCTAACTGCTTTATTGTCTCTCTTTCACACCTCGGTAAGGAGGAGGTTGTGTAGATGTGCTGCTATGCAAACTCAAGCTATTTCTATTAATAGACAGTCTTACTGCCCACCCCCCATTCCCTTTGCTTCAATTCTTCACAGTGTCAGTGGTTTTACAAGACTAGTGAAAGATCTAACATTTTCAGGTTGAACAATAGTACATTAGCAATGGTAAAGCTACACTGTTTGGAATGCCTTGATAGGTGCGCCCTAAATGTATTTACACCTTTTAAGATCTGAAGTGATGTATAAAGACTTGTCATTCACTAAAGAGAGGCCAGAACCAAGAGAACACTCGCGCACACTGCCTCCGAAACCATGGGAATGGAGGCTGCTGAGGTTCAAGGTCAATGCCAGAATAGAGGAGCCTGGTGCTGCATTGTCTGCTGTAGCCCCACACCCACCACCACACACATACAGTCATCTCTTTACAGACTCTTGCATCGCTACTAGGCTCAACTACTCAGTAACACATTCCCACATATCACCATGCACTACTTGGTACTTGGCACACCACTGTCTTCACAGCCTACACCAAAGCTTGTAGGCATAAGGAGCTACTGCTTTGTATTTCATTGACTTCACTTGAACATGAAGTATGAGTACATATATGCATGTGTGTATGAATATCCCTCATATTTCACAAACAAAAATAAACAACAGCAATAACACCATGGTTATGTCCGTCAGCTATGCCGCAAGCTGTTACCTAGCTGGCCAGCTTATTGTGAGAAATGATCTTAGACCCAGTTGGTGAAAAGAGAGACTCTGGCTATGGCCGAGGAAGAAAGTTGTGATTAGCTCCTTTGTCGAAGGTCTTTTGAGCTTCATTGGCTGCAAAGAAAAGCCGTCTAATGAGTCCACCCATGCTTGGCCGAAACTTTGTATGGAAGACAAACTAAGTTATGGTGGTCGCCCAGTATAGCAGAATGATACAGAACACTTGCACATATGGTCACCCAATTTTAAGACACCACAAAAAGTTATTTGTGTGGTTATTAGCAATGGGAGACCCCCCATCCACCCACCCACCCACCCACCCAAGAACACACATATGGGTTACACCACACATATGAATACAAATACTGTATGTATTGTAACAATGTCCTGTATCTTCAAGTGATTCTCAACTCTATACATCGTATATATAGATATATTCACCATGCCAGCCTCTCCTTGTGTGAATATCGTACACACTTTTAACAACAGAAATGATAAAAAATTTACTTAAAAGTGTACATTAATATAAATTAACTTCTACTAATTATTTGCTATTTCAGAGATATACTTTGTTACAGCAACAATATGCTTAATATGAACATATTTTCAACCTAACCCAACTTCTTACATCTTGAAGGCCACATTCTGTCCTAATGACCCCAAATGTTGTCCTAAAATTTGACATGGCTTCACTTCCTTATAACATCCTTTCAGCAATAAACAAGAACACTAAAATATGTAGTTGGAATATATAGTTATCCTAATCCAAGACTCCTATGAGGAGTTCCTACTCCTCTACATTGCTTCAGGGTACATGAATGATATCCAAGCCATTCTCCAGAGAAGATGCGTGCAGGTTTGGGAGCGTCTCGTGTCTGTTGCTCTGAGCTGTTTGAGTCTAATTGTTCCCGTCAGTCTGAGAACATCCCAGCAACGGCGTGCGGCTCCCTCCGCCCAAGACCCCCGTAACTGAGCTGGGGTCTGGAGAATGGGCCCACTTTGTAGCCACACAGCAGGCTTGAGCCACATCCATTCTGCTCCCCAAACTGTCATGCATAACAACTTTATTGAGGCCCAAATTGGAGCTGAAAGCAAAGAATGGGGGTGAGGGAGAGGGGTGGAAAGCATCCGTGAGAACGGGCCTTGGTCGAGCAGCACTGGAGAAAAAGGCTGCCTGCTTTCCTCAGTGCCTTGAAAAAGTAGTTCAGATCAATTAAGACAACAACAGAAAAATGAACGCGCTAACAGTAGCGTGTCAACTGGCTTATTTTAGCTAGAAAAATACTGGCAACAGAATACAGAGAACAATATGCACAATGCCTGAAAGAGATTGCATGTTGCAAAAATGACTGCCTCATGGTGAGGAACCATGAGAAATATCTGTGATAACTGAGAAAGAATCATCAATGTCAAGTTCAAGTCCAGTATGAAGACTGAAAAACCCACCTAACATAACCCCCCCAACGTCTAGGCTGTCTAACGTTGAAACCTTTGAATCTTAGACAAAAGCATGCATAAATTCCCTTGGGCTAGCCTGCTGTGGGGCCTTCCTTGTGGGTTTGTTTTGGAGCAGCTTCACGGCGAGCCACTATCCCAAGGATTTAGGTCCAGTATTAAAACCCCCTCTGGGGGGTGGTTAAACTAGGGGCTGAGATAAGCTCTCCATCTCTGTCTGGCTCTCTGTACCTCTTTTGCCTTTTCTTATTCCTGAAATTTCTTCTTATAATGTCGTTACTCAGTGCAAACCAAAATCATTTAGGAAGATATTTTATATACTGTCAAGACCAGATACAGGAGGAAACAAACTTTGTGTGTGTGTGTGTGTGTGTGTGTGTGTGTGAGACAGAGAGAGAGGGAGAGAGAGAGCAAGCTGAGGGGAGGGGTCTGTTCAGGGCACAGGCTGGAGAGAAGAGCTAGCCCACAGCTCTGAAAGTCTCAACAAAAGGCCGTCTCTGTCCATTGTGTGCAAGCTGTTTTTCCCACGAGAGGCCCGTCTAGCTGAAAAGGGAGTGTATCAGTTTCTCCTGACATGGATGTTTATTCATTCTGTGGCCGACCGTGCCGCCAGCTCAAAAGGATTCACCTTACGGTTTTTGATGTGTATGACACACAAACACACACACACACGGACACATATTTTTTCGGAGAGGTGGCAGGTTAAAGAAGGGGACCTGGCATATGGAGTTCAAGCTGTGTGAATAGCTTTGTCCACTCTGATAGTAAAAGTATCTATGACCGTATCTATGGGTACATTAGCTAGCGCACTGACTTCACTGTGAAAGAAACCCAAAATTCAGTGTTTCAAAGTCAGGGTCAACACAGTGGTTAGCTATTGGCTATTTAATTTGTGAGGAATTGGGCGGAACATAAACCTGAGCTATTTCTGAAGTCAGCACCATGGCCAGAGTCAGTCAGGATCTGTCGAACTTGGGGAGCACTGTGGAACCCAGAAGATTCCATGTTTAATCTGTGCTCTGAAAATGTGCATCAATTGCTTCATCTGGGAAGAGATCCAAACACCATGTTAAGCCAATAAAAAATAACTGAGATGTCATGCAAAAGTGTCAGCCAAGTAAAACTGGATTTTGTCACCTCTGGATCTTAGACAGCTAGTCTAATGTGCATGGCTAGCCCAAGAAAGTTGATCAGTAAAAAATCAAGAGGGTCTCAAAGGACATCCAAATCTTCATACCCACCTGATTTTATCAACTGTTTTCAAAACAGCAGACAATCAACAATGCTGCTGGGGTACAGTTAACAGCAGAGTCCTGTGCACGTCTTCTTTGTCCCTCTGAAAGTAGCAACATAATCCTCCTTCCATATGGATCCAGGGCTCAAAAGTCATGACAGTTCTGTCACTTTTGGAACGCTCCACCCTAACAGCATTAGCTTAGGAGGTAAGGGGTCAAAACAAACTTAACACTCCGTCTCATTTCGGAGACTGCCATTATCGTCTAAGATAACTCAACACTCCCCTTCTTTCCTCTCGCTCTTGACCCTGTGTGAGACAATCAACAGAACTTGAGGACCTGGCTGCCATGTTGAGACTCACTTTGAAAGGGCTCCATTGTCATGATGTAACAGGATGCCACAGCAGGTTGCTTGATCCACTGTTTTGGGTTTGAAAAGCTTTTTTTCCCTCCTCTCCATTTTCTTCCCTCACGACAGCATCAGCTGAGAAGGTCAAAGAACATGGTCTTCTTTGGTGTTTTGTGCTTCTGCATTTTAGAGCATTCATAGGTGCCATATCCTTTAATCTGTTAGCAATTGTCTAATTTTAACACATGCGAGCATCTCCTCTCGAGCTGTCCACCATTTCCATGCCAGCCTATTGAAGCTTATCCGCATATTTGTCTGGGAGTTGCCAGGTTTCACAGCAGGTGTGTCAGCCGGCGGACTTGTCTGAGGCAAAATCATGGTCTTTAGTGTGAAAGCAAAGAGGCCGCTGTCTCTTAGCCTGAGCGTGAGTGAACTGTCAGGAATCACGTTTTAGTGGCTTGTTCAGGTCACGCTGGGAGAGCAGCTTCTTGTACTCTCTCTCCTGCTCTGTCTTTTTCCTCCACCGTCTGTCTGGCTTTTCCTTTTAAATTCTTCCTCTCTTGCCCTCATTTTGGCAAACCCGTGTTTGCTTTTTGACTCAGACAGAGATGAAAATTCTTGATTGGCAGGTGTGGGAGGTTCACTGCTAATAACATGGGACGCTTCTGATTTGTAATAAGCTCAGGGTAAGTCTAGCCATTACCCAATGCATAAGCGAATATGTCATGTATTCAGTATAGTAGTTATTTGAAGGAGGGAAAATGTATGGGTGCAAATTTTTAGCATACATATTCTCGCTGTTCCACCAATGCTATAAGACAGGGGTATTCAACTCAAATTTAACGAGGTCCAGTTAGAGAACATTTCCAGAAGCAAAGGTCCAGAAGATCGTAATGTATAACTATTTAGTGTGATATATATTTAAGTAGTCTATTAGTTGTATCAACATTGCATGTAATCAATCCCTGACTGTCAAGTCAAATGAATTCAGTACAATTTAAAAACATTTTCACAATATTTATTGTCACGCTACATAGAACTGAACATGCATGTACGACTGCCGATATGTATGTTCTCTCATTTACTATATAAAAGTAGGGCTGCATTTCAAAATAAGTGAAAATAACTCAAATGTGAAAATTGTGCATTTTTAACTTCAGAAAAATAAAGGGAGGAAAGCTTCAATTTCCCCTTTTCTGTGTCATATTTTGACTCAACAGTCTCAACCAGTTTTACAGAAAATAAACCTCAACACATCAACAGCTGAACATATTTAGAGGCTCACTTTCTTCCCCTCTTATATTCAACTCCCCACTTCTCTGTTCAGTGAGAGAATTGAGCTCTAGCTTGTCCTG
>JBBPDB010000040.1:7961988-7972154 GCA_037974465.1 Brachypetersius altus
CAGAGGAAGAATTTCGTGCTGTTCACACTGTGTGCAGTGGTGTGTTCACGTATGACCGAATGATCACTTTCACTTTTAGTTCAATCATAAAACCAGCCCAGGACTTCAGTGATCAAATTAGCCTGTTCATTACATAGATCTCACTGGCTTTACTGACCCCTATTTATAATTAAACATGTTAATTTATTGTAATCGAAAGGCATAAGGAACAGGTTTATCAGTTCCCTCATCGAACTATTGGGCTTTAGATTTGTTTTGGGCATTCGCATGGACTTGCCTGCCCGTGCCTTCATGGATGATTTCCTCTTCCACTAGACCAGAGTAGCTTGTCAGCCATGTTGTCATGAAATCCCTGTGATTTCTGAAGTGGCTAGCCAAGCACACAGCAATTTGCGGAGATCAGAGGTAATTTGAATGCAGGTTCCTGTCTCTCCATCAAGTACAGGACACCGGCTGCGCCTCGCTGTTGTGGATGGTAAGATTGGCCAGCGATGGCGGCAGTCCTCCCACACCAGCAGAAGTAGTCTGATGCTGTGTTGAAACGCCGGTTATGGTCTTTGCTACTTGACTGTGGAACTCGAGAATATTTGCAATATGTCTGTTTTTCCACCTGAAATTGCTGCCTTTCCTCTTCGCTCAGCTGGCCATTTGAAATGCAAGAATGTTCATTTTGTGCTATAGAGCATAGGCTGACGGTTTCATCTAATAGGAGCTTGTTTTTTGGCATGTGACTGTAAAAGACTCGTATAAAAATGATCAACAAACTTATTATAACCCACCTTTCTATTTACATGGATGCAATTTCCTCCTATGTTTAAATAATTGAGTGTAGCTTTAATGACCTTTGTCCCAAATGTTTAACTTGTCCTTTTTTGTTGAAAAATGTTATCAGTTATTTTTTTTCTCTTCACATATGCCTTGTTCCCCCTAGGGTGTGATCAGCGTGCAGCTGGTGGTAACCATGGTAATGGCTTGCGTGATTCAGAAAATCATACCGCACTACTCCTTTGCAAGATGGCTCCTTTGCAGTGGCAGGTAATGAGGAAGCGCTTTGGGACCCATTGTGCAGCTCAAGTGACCCTTGCATTGCTCTGACTAACTCTCGTATCTCAGCACTTTATTTCAAAGGCAGGTTCTTCAGGAATCAGCGTGATCTACTTTTGTTGAGTCCCTTGCTTTCATTGTTAGTTTTAAGGGCCTACCAAAGATGCATCATTATGGCTCATCAGCAAACCAAAAGGCAGCATCAAAAAGTCGAATAACCCATGAGGACCACCATGAGCCACGCCCGCTCTCCCCTAATTAGCACCATATGTGTTTAGAGTAAACAGCTCCTAGGAATGGGCTCAATAATTCATCAGTACTTGTTTTTGGCTGTGAAAGTTTTTTTTTTCCCTGGCCCAAGTGCGGGACTTGGAAGTTTTGCCCTGGAGAGTTCCATAATTAACTTTCCATTAATGAATAAATAAACATAAAAAAACCCAACTGAAACCAGCACAGCCCTCTTAGGGCTTGCGACAAGATGCTTTCCAAACAAAGTTGAAGATGCTGTGCTAAATATTTGTCTTCTGATGCTGCAAATAAGATTAGCTCATTTCACATCAGTGCTCTTTTCCTTACCCTCTTTGTATTGCTTTGCATGTGTCAGCCTGCGCTGGTACCAACATCCCACGGAAGATGAGTTGAGGAGCTTGGCTGGGAAGCACCAGAAAGGAGGGAAGAACAAGAAGGACAGGTATGGAGAAGATTTGGTTTTTGTTTTACTTCCTTTAGCCTTTAAAATGTTGAGTACACTGCCTGTTGTCAGCTTCGTGTTTCTCGGCCAGCCTTTTTGAACTATGCCTTGCTCAAAATTCATGTATATGTGTGCTCTATATCATGGCAAGCCTTTCTGATGTTGTAAAAAGCTACTATATGAAAATGAGCCAACTACCAGTTACAACAGCTTTACTTGTGGCATGAGCTTTCTGATGTTTTGAGGCATTTTTGTGATCCAGAAATCAAATAATTTACATACATGATTTACCGTCTACTGTTGTGGATATAACAATAGTTTTATATCCAGTGTCAATATATAGCAGTGTAATCCCGATATTGTATTCTGTCCATATTCTGCATAGCTGGCTGGCTGGCAGTAAATTAAATCTTTCTGTCTTACATTGGTTTGAATTCCACAGTGCGGCAGTACCTGCTGATTGCTAGTCTTCTTTCTGTATGTCTGAGGATGTACACTGAAGATCAAGTGTGTTACACAACTAATCCCTTAAAAAAATGAGGTTGCATTGTTTTGTTTTGTTTTGTTTTGTTTTTTTCATCTCCAATCTTTTTATGTCCACCTCCTGTTATCATGCAAAAGCCCTTCACTGCGCTTTGGAGAGCTCCTGAGCCATTTTCTCTAGCAGGTACCCTGAGATCAAACGAAAGGAGTCTGCGATTCCAACAGTGCCATTGTACTCGCGCCATGTTGAGGCCTAGAAGAATCTTTGGGACAGCTGGCCTGTAGCCATGGGGTAGAAGGCTCAAACACAAGCCCCTGTTGATCCTTAAGGCCTGTGTACCCACCCCTTCCCCTTCCAGTTCCCCATTCTTTCCAGCGGACTCAACATTTATCCCTGCACCCAGCCGTCCTCACAAACAGCATTAGCACTGGGGATTGGGGGGGGGCGTGTTGATTTGAGCCGTTGTACATAGACGTGTTTTTTGAAAGCATGGAAGACCCTAATCCTTGGTGAAACATCGCAAACACAGACGCTCTAGTTCAAGACCAGGCCAGTCTCAGCAAATCTGTCTATTATCTTTTGGGCCTAAGAGCGCACCAATCAAACATTTCATATTTGACTTCTTCATCTGTGCTAGGAAACGAGCATTACTAAATAAGCCAGTAATGTCTTTTCTACCCTTGAGGGAGGAATGTTTGATTTTATTATCTTCCGATTGTCTGTTTTTCACTTCTCCACTCCTTGTCATTTTATTCATTTCAGAGTGTAATTGACAAGAATTTGTGGATCTAAGGCAGTGGAACTTTACCTAAAGCCCTGTTGCCTGACAGGAAATATTTCCTTGGCTATCACCCCTGCCACATCCCTAGCAACTCTGTTACATGAAACAGAAATTGTTTCTACTTCTCATTGCTGGATGGTGTTCAGCCCCTTGGAAAAAAAAAATGACATCCACCATCATGTGAGCATACCAGAACCTGTTTCATGACAAAAAGGAAAGCGATATAGTGCTCAGTATCAGTAATTGGATTTTGTCAAGCTCTTGATATGACCCACATTAGAAACCTGGAGCCCAGTTTGCCTTGTAGGTGTCCCAATTCAGAGAGGAATGACCTGAGCTTTGGAAATGTGATGTATTTCTCTGTTTTGAAATGAGCTTCCTTTGTCATATACAGCTGGTTTGGATTCTGGCCAACTGGCGTAATAGTGAAGTTGCATGAAATTACATCACACAGAACTAATTGCTGCAATCTAAGTGTCATGAATGCTGCTTTAACTCAGAATGGATATCTGTTGTGTGTTTATTTATTTTTTTTGTACACTTTTAGGAAATATAATGGGCACATAGACAACAAACCACTGACCATTCCCAAGGACATCGACCTTCAGCTGGAAACGAAATGTATTGCAGAAGTGGACACACTAGGTATATACACTCATCAACTCTACATCATTAGAAACCTGTCTTTCTTATGTCTCCCCGACTGCTCTCTGCTCTGAAGATCTCATCAGTCTTTCGTTCCTGCTAGCTCTGCACTACTTCCCAGAGTTTCAGTGGCTGGTGGACTTCACTGTGGCCGCGACAGCAGTGTACCTCATCACCGAGCTGTATTTCTGCTTGGCTGAGCCGAGTGGAGAGATGAACATCAGTGTCGTCTGGAGTCTGCTCGTGCTGGCCTTTGTCATGTATCCTTCATAATGCCAGTGTCAGACAATAGCAGAACATAAAAAAAATGTGTCGACTCTAGAGGTGAGAACAACATATAATATTAGACCTACAGTGGAGTTAGATTTTCACATGAATTGTTCACCAAAGCATTCAAGAGTAGATAAATTGGACAATGAGGAGAGTAGATACATGGTAGGTGTGCCTATACATACACTATATGGACAAATGTATTGAGACACTTGTTTTTTTGAGTTTGGGTTAGGTCCCTTACTTCCAGTGAAGGGCAATCTTAATGCTTCAGCAGACCAAACCATTTTGGACAACACCATACTTCCAACTTTGTGGACACAGTTTGGCCCATATCTGTCTCAGTATGACTGTGCCCCAGTGCATAAAGCAAGGTCCATAAAGACATGGTTGGATGAGTTTGGTGTGAAAGCCCTGACCTCAGCCTATCTAACACTGGAACAGAGGTTGTGAGCTCTAACACTGGAACAGAGGTTGTGAGCCAGGCCACAACCTCTGTGTATCATCAGTGTATGACCTCATAAATGCAGAATGAATGGTCACACATTACCACAGAAACTCAAATCTTATTGAAAGCCTTCCAAGAGGAGTGCAAGCTGTTATATAAAGAGGGGACTAACTCCATATTAAAGCCTATGCATTTGAATGCAAGTCCCTGTCGGTGTACTGGACCGGTGTCCCAATACCTTTGTCCATATAGTGCCTGCAAATGTTTATCATTTGGCTTTCATTTGCTACTACTGAACATCTTGATAAAGTGAATCTGTTAAAATGAATTTTAGATTAATATGGAATGATGAAGTAAGTTGTAGATGATTTCATAATGACTGGGAAAGCTGTAAAACCCTGAGGATGAAGTTCCAGTAAAATTAACATCCAGAATTTGACACCCATTTAAGCTGTACATACTGTACATACATCAGTATCTCAGTGTTTCATCATCAGCTTTATTTATTATTTTTTTTAGGCTACTAATCCCTGGTTGTTGTTCAGCAGTGCCCTCTGTTTTGAATGCGACTGAGAATCTGGCAGTGCTCAGCACTAAACACAATGACATTATTTCTGATTAGTACTTGAGATTGTTCTTGTCTAAATGCTTTTGGACCTGTGGAGTTGTTGGGTTACTTTAAAATAACTAACAACTTGATCACTTATAAACCCTTTATTAGGGTAGTCTTATTGTAATGTAATGTGTTACTGTGGCTATGATTCCTACACGGTTTGCCCAATATAGAAATTCATAGTTGTTGTGTTGTTTCAGATCCAAAGTGTTGGAATGCAGAGAAAGTGTCACTGTCTGTAGTTACATTCAGACTGCTTTATATGTACTTAGAGCCCAGACAGATCTCTCAGAGAAAGCTTTTAATATGTGATACCCTTGCTATATGCATGTGTAAAAGCAGCCTCCTTTGTTGAGGCGCTCCGTTTTTGCACTCTGGAAGCATTTGGGTGAAATGTGGGCCTTGGCCGCTATGTGTTGCAATGCACCCAAGTCAGCACCTGTTGCCTCTCACCCGCTACTTTTCTTCCTCGCTGGCCGTTAAATCACACACATTAACCCCAGCACAGTCCACAAGGATCAATCTCTCCCTGGCTATATGCATTGCCCCTCACCCACTCGCCGCCTGCTACTGAAGATTGGACACCCAATTTTCATGGCCCACCAGACTGATTTGCCTGGGAAAAAGGACCGAGGGAATGGGGAAAGAGGGAGGCTGGCTGGTGGGATGATGAAGATGATGAGGATGATGATAGGCCTGTGTGAGTGCAAATGGATGGACGTGGTCAGGAAGGAGCCATTTTTTATGGGCTTGCTCCAGAGCGAATGTGATGGAGAAATGACCTTGTCAAAGCGATGGTCACCGAGACATTTCCTTAGATGGCCTTCTGCAGTCCTCTGTGATTTTGCACTATGCAACCACATGATTGACCCTGGACAGGTGTAATCAACTGTGCTAGATTCTGGCACACTGGCCTTATGAGAAGTCACATCTGGGCATCTCCCCACTGATAATAGGCTTTATCTTGTCTTTCACTTTTAAAAAGTGGATGAATAAATTTGCATCTCGGATCTCTCAGTTCGAAGAATGTCATTTTGGCACTTTTGCCCGATGTGGCTTGTTTTTGTGTGCGCAACTGAATTACCAGTGCAGTGTCTTTAATAGGGAGTCCAAAATATAAGCTTTAATGGGGGATATTGTAAGATGGAGCTGCTTTAGACATATTGAATCTCCAGAAAGGACTAGAGTATTGCATAAGTATCAGGGGTAGTCAACTAGATGGATTCCCTGAAAGCACTGCTGCTGGACCCAATCAAGGCTACTGCTCCTCTCAGGGGGTTACATATCCCTTTGAGCCCATATTAATGTAGGATCGAAAAGTTTGGAGCCTCAAGTGGAGCTTTGGATTTGTAGGATTCAACAGGTATTACCCTGCATCAGTTAGTGCTTACTTTCTCAGCGGTAGGTTATCTCAGATTTAGATCTTGCACTGTAAGAAAATCTCTTATTGCCCAGATGGGCCCCTGAGCACAAAGGACAGAAAGAGAAATAAGCACCATCAAGTTACCATCAGAACAAAACATTGTACCTCCTTATATCTAAATGTAACAAAATGCAAGATTTTGCCAATGATGAGCACTAATCAATGTTAGAACAAGCCTGAAAATTAGGCTTGTTCTAAATTAGCCTTATTACATTTTGCAGTAGAAATGGGAGACCCACATGCCCTAAGCATTATTTTTGAAGCTCTTCCTTTGTTTTGTGCATGAAATATCAGAATGTACAGACCTTCCTAAACTCCATTCTCTCAGAAAGATCCTCTTCTCCCTCACGGCTCATTACTTTAAGCTGGAGGAAGGTGGGGAGCGCTCTCTCTGCATCACCTTTGCCTTCTTCTTCTTTGTCAAAGCCATGGCCATCCTGATTGTCACTGAGAACTACCTGGAGTTTGGACTTGAAACAGGTACCCCCAATTTGTGCATGGCCAGCTTACTATGCTATAAACTCAAGACATCATTTACCTTGGGCGCCACCTTGATTAGACGCTTGTATTGGATCTGATTTGGTCTTCTTTGACACCTCATGTTTCTGGTCTCAAACTTCTAGTTCACATAAGAGGGTTAAAACTGATCAGACCAGACTATAGCCATACACGGGTCCCAGACCTCTGTACGTGCGACCAAAAGACAAAAATGTCAGATTTATGAAAACATGCGCACACACACCTGCAAGCAAAATACACTTTATAAATCGCATCCTACCTGGAATTGTTTGCACATGGATTTGGTGCATATTCCGCCCTCTACACGCCCCCATTCACCCATACATGGTAAATGCAAATCACCTCATGAATATTTAAGGCTCCGATGTAAAGCTGAAAAATTGGCATCATGGCAGGGGGAAAGTAAGAAATTTTCTAAAAACAGAAATAGATATGCTTGTGGGTGAAGTGGAAAACAAGAAATTGTTTGGTGGTCACAGTAGTGGGGAGACAAAGAAGGAGCAGAAAGGCAGAGTACTAACAAAGTTAAAATATGTTCACTAAATATTTGAATAAAACAACACACACTGTTCTGCTACACTGAATTTTTGTGGGGGAAATTTTTCAACATTATACAATTCAATTGTGCACATAATTGACTTGCAAAATAAGATTTACACACTTTAAATTGTTGAAGCACTAGAGTTTAAGAAATTGATTCAAATAATTATTTTTTTTTTACAAATTGTCTTTGTTTGCAGGTTTTGCTAATTTCTCTGAAAGTGCTGTGCAGTTTCTGGAGAACCAAGGCCTCGAATCTCAGTAAGTTGTGTGTATGTGTGTGTGTGTGTGTATGCCCGCACGCATGTGTGTGTGTCTGTAATCCTACTGTGAACAAGCTTTGCTTTCTGTCTGTTTTCTCTCCAGGGGCCCTATATCCAAACTGACCTTTAAGCTGATTCTGGCTCTGCTCTGCTCCCTGATTGGAGCATTCCTCACCTTCCCTGGTCTGCGATTGGCCCAGATGCATCTTGATGCTCTCACACTTAACACCGGCAAAGTCACACAGTGAGCGCCTTCACAAACCATCAAATTAGTGAACTGTTATCCATTGCAAGTTCACTTTGATTTAAAAGGGTATATTTTTTAAGTCGGTGGTGTCATTTTAAGTGTTCCTTTGATATGCCCGCATAGTAAGACTAGGCTGTGTATTGTTTGTTTCTGATACCTATAATCTTATTAGGCTGTAATTGGTCAGGATGCTAAAACAAAAATGATGAGGCATCCTTTGCATGTCACTGTTCCAGTCTTTAACTATGTCACATTACAAATGACCCAGTTTCTAATACAGCAAACACAATCACTGTATGTAACATACACATTCTTGCTCTATATTTCTCATTGTCTTTTTATTGAGCTCCACTGACCATATATGTGCACTTTAGTTTACAGTCTGTTTCTCTGTACAGTGACATTGCTGTGCTAAACATAATCCTGCTCAGACGCGGTCCTGTGAGGGTCCTATCCGGGTCCTGTATATTCATGAACAGGGTAAAAGGGGCTAGGACATGATGCAGAGAAGATGGACCACAGTCTGTTATTACAAAGTGCATGTATATGGTCAGTGGAGCTCAATAAATATGCTTAGCTGAACAGTGATAAAATGCACAATGTGTGTAGATGTACTTAATAAAGTGGTTCTTTAGTTTATATAATCATTATACTTCAGATTTTGTCAAAGCATGTCGTCCCATTAGTTCATATACACTTTACCACCACTAGATTCCATTTTCCTGGCCACTGTTTGATCCGTTTGTTCAAGTGGCTCGTCTTGTAGCAGCAGAAATGACCTGGTCACTGTAACCACATTAGCATCTGCACATAATTCTCCACAGCTCAGTAGCACATGACCTCCGCCTCATATAGTCTGCAAATGAGTATTATTACAGATGGACCTAGTCTCCATTTCAGCCTGCGTCAGGCACTGGGGCGTATGGGTTCTGTTGAGGGGTCAGGAGCTCCACACTTTCCCCAGCTAATCCACTTCAGTGTGGCCGACTCTCCAGACCTGCTCCTATTTCACTTCCACAGATTATAGTTACCCCTTTCTCTAGCCTGGATTACCCCCAACCTATCCCCTGTCCTTTTTAAATCCACCATTTCTACTACCCTTCTTGGCCTAAGCCTGTGCTTGAGCCACTCACTGACTGTTCCACACTAGGGACTACTTTTATAACATAAGTGCCTCAAGGCTTTTGACAGTTTATGTGGGAGTATGAGCATGTGTATATGTTTGATGTATCTCTTTTTTTCATTGTCATTCCACAGGAGTTTGCTGCATATCAACTTCTTGGCTCCTCTTATAATGGTTCTGTTGTGGGTAAAACCCATAACCAAGGATTACATAATGAATCCCACTCTAGGCAAAGAGAGTGTGCCTTTGTAAGTTTGTTTTTCTATGCTTTTGATGATCAAGACGTTGTGTGTTTGCTTGTGAGTGTTTACACTCTTCAAATCATGGGAACAAATCATAGAAAATCAGTGAAAATCATTTGACTGTTTTATTTATACAAAATGAAGCATAAACGGAAAAAAGAACTTTTTATAACGGCTGGAAATATATGGTTATGTTTAGCTGTAGACATTGCATAATATATACAGTTGTATGCTCACGTATAATAATGCACAACTGGATTGCATTTCCACAAGAAAATGTTCAGTGTGATTGCATGGTTTCTATAAAGCCAGTGTTTGGAGACACTGAGACAAAACAAAAAAAAAAACAACGTTTGCTTGCAGCATGGATTTGAATCGGCGCCTGTTCTGATTCTCTTCTCTTCTTTCGGTGGCTGGCACTCTACCAGTGTTAACTCGCTCTTATCAAGCCATTTATAGTTAAGGATGGCTGAACACGTAGACACATAGGCTGTTTATATTTAACTAAGCACGACAAACACTGACACGTCTTTTTTTTTTTTTTGACTGCAATATTTGTAATTTTTTTATTGTTAGAAAAACAAATAATTAAATTATGATGATTAGACAACTTTGTCAGAGCAAGTCCGAAATGGCCTGTATTGTGGGATGATCCCGGTATATCGTGGTTAGTACCTACCAAAACTGTTCCAGGATCATGAACACCAAAGGTTATGTAGAAAATTTTGGAAGGAATTATTTTGAAAGAAATTGTCCCACAGTGCAGGCTATGGGTTTATGTAGTAAAAGAATATATAGTATTCAATCAACACTTGATTGAGACCTAATACTGA
>JBBPDB010000040.1:7972429-7986389 GCA_037974465.1 Brachypetersius altus
CGAAACCGAACCGAAACCGTGACCCAAATACCGAGATAC
Source organism: Brachypetersius altus (assembly GCA_037974465.1). Classification (NCBI taxonomy): domain Eukaryota; kingdom Metazoa; phylum Chordata; class Actinopteri; order Characiformes; family Alestidae; genus Brachypetersius; species Brachypetersius altus. The sequence goes on from JBBPDB010000040.1 coordinate 7,972,469, forward strand.
GTACCGTACCGTGGGATACCTGTACCGTTGCATGCCTATTAGTACCTACCAAAACTGTTCCAGGATCATGAACACCAAAGGTTATGTAGCAAATTTTGGAAGGAATTATTTTGAAAGAAATTGTCCCACAGTGCAGGCTATGGGTTTATGTAGTAAAAGAACATATAGTATTCAATCAACACTTGATTGAGACCTAATACTGATTGATGTCACCTTGGTTTCATATCTAGAATGTCCGAAAAGACGTATGACACGCTACGCCTGTGGGCCATTCTGCTGCTGTGTGCTCTGCGGCTGGCCATGATGCGCCACCACCTGCAGGCCTACCTCAACCTGGCCAAGAAGGGTGTAGAGCAGATGAAGAAGGAAGCAGGACGCATCAGCACCGTGGACCTGCAGAAAATGGTGGGTGTAATGTAGGCTTGTCACGATACCAAAATTTCAAACTATACCGATATAGTTTGCCTTCAGTGTGTTGGCCTGACCTTACCTGAATATTCTTTTATTATTCCTTAACAAATATAGTCTACACAACCAAATCAGAACAATTCGGGATCAGCTTTTTTGCATGGATATGGGAAGGCTGTTTATCAAAATAGATTTAATTCACAGGGCCTCTCTATACTCAATCCCAATACTTTCTTTCTCCCATCCCTATCGTGCAGGAAATAACGTCTCGTCTTGTTTTAGTCAACGAAAAAAGCGTCTGTGTAAAATTTTGCTAGGTTGGTCCCTGGCCGAGTTACAGGACTATTGTGTAAACACTGGGTCCTCCAGGTAACTGGGGGAGGGGCTGCCTGCTGCAATGCTGGTTGAAAATTGTTGTAGTCTACCAGCGATCTCCATGAACCGATACCAGTGCTAATTGATATCAAACTCAATACAAAATTTTAGTAACTAAGAATCAATTTGGGGTGTTTTTTTTTTTTTTTTTTATTTTTTTTGTTTTTTTCGACAACCCTCGTGTAATGACACACCAGGGTTGTGTAGTCTGTCTCCCAAGATCATGCTGTAAAATTAGAATGCAGAGATGGTATTTAATGATACAAAGTAGACATACTTGCTTAACTGAACTGACATACACTGGGTCCAAGAATTTTTCCAAGAATTTTTTTTTTTTTTTTTTTTTGGGATATTTTTTTTGGGAAGTGTATGAATGTCAGACTTGGCTCATGCATGTAACTGACAAATTATATCCACACCCATAATGAATGCTCCCATTTATAAGAGTATGTGCTCATAAGTATTATGAAATATCATATTTAAGGCATCCAGAATCCCATGTAATGCCTGCAAAATGCCTTTAAAAAGAAACAAATAATCTCTGTTACTGGTTCCGCCCCGAGGCCCATTGCCTCAATTATACTATTTCAATTAATAATCCCAGTGCGAAGTCATCGTCACAATTTCTCTGATGTCGCTGCTGCAAAAGTGCCCACATCAAATAAGTGTTTAAGTCATCATGTTAAATTGGTGCTCCCACCGAACACAGGTGCATAAATGCATCCGGATGCCTACATCCACCGTTCGCTCAACATTCGCACATTAGCATGGCGGCAGCCTTCAATGGTGGAAATGTGTTGGTATGAAAAAGGATGGGGTGGTATTGTTGCCCTCGGAGCTCCGAAATGAGCCCACTATTTGGGCTTAGCAGAGCCTCAGTCGAGATCAAAACCCCCAGCACTCCAAAGCTTGAGCTGAGGAAAAGAGCCTGTTTGATGTGCCAAGCCATAAGTGAGGTTCACAAATGGCTGCGGCGGCGTCTGGTCTTACAGCCATCCGCGGAATTTATGAGTTTTCGGTCCCTTCTCCGTAGTTAAGCTCCAACTGAACGTTCTCCATAAGTCTGTTTGATGAGTTCCTCTTGCCCTGAAGTAGCTTGTTTTTGAAGTGGATTTGTGTAAATGAGCTGTTTTTAACTGCAAATGTTTTTTTTTTTTTTTTTTTTCCTCCTCCTTCTGCCCAGGTCGCTCGTGTCTTTTACTACCTATGTGTGATAGCTCTTCAGTATGTGGCACCCCTGGTGATGCTGCTGCATACGACTCTGCTGCTTAAAACGTTAGGTGAGTAGATCAGGCATGTTCTGCTGCAGCATCTGTGCTGAAGGTGAAACTGCTGCAGTTTGCTTTCCCACACAGCTCTGATTTTCTGATCTTGGCTTGAACTGTTTCCTCTCAGGTGGACATTCCTGGGGAATTTACGCCGAAGACAGTTCACCTTGCGTTGTGAATGAGGACTCTCAAGCTTCCATAGTGGGGCAAGGAGAGGCACAAGCTACACAAACTGTAGCCCAACTGTCTGTGGCTTTAGGGGGACTGAGGACTGTTTTCACCCCTTTGCTGTTTCGAGGCCTCCTCTCCTTTCTCACCTGGTGGATCGCTGCCTGTTTATTCTCCACGTCCCTCTTCGGCCTCTTCTACCACCAGTACTTGATGGCTGCATAGTAGTCGGCAAGGTGCAGTGTGCCTCAGCGGCCACCATGAAGGCTAGTGCTAAAGCAGCTAGGACTGCAAAGCTCAAGGGCCAGCCCATCCTCCATCTCTCTCTCTCTCACGACCATATCAGAGTTCCTCACTTTACGGGCTTCCTCCATGGACTTTGTTGTCCTTTTTTAAGGCTCAAGGTCAAGTTCGGGCAACTGCAACAAACAATAACTATGATAGTAATAATACAGAGTAATGATTCGTAATGGTGGCAATTGTGAACGGAGGGGTGATTTTCAGATGGCAAAACGTCCACGAATAAGCCGAGGGATACCTTTTTATGAGCCTTTTGTTTGTTTTAAACACACTGAGGGAACTTTTACATGAATTGCTCATGATTATTGAAATACTGTATTTTTAGAGTTGAGTTGAATGGCTGAAAAGATGCAGGTTTTATAGATATGTGATTTTTAAAGTCAGTTTTTACGTTTGCCTTCTCTGAAGTAGGAACATGGCTATGCTGCAGGGGAGCTCGTCACTCGAGTGTTAAAACAGAAGGAAACAAGTGTTGTGGAGCATCACAGTGAGGAGGAAGGAGGGGTAGCACTAAGGCAGTGGTCAAGGGAGAGGGGTGTGTACTAATTGTGTTTTGTTTGTTTGATTGGTCTGCATGGAGGGTGGGGAAGTGTATAACTGGCCTCCCTGTATGAAAAGTCAAATGTAGCTGTAGAAGACTGAGTTAATTTAACTGTATGTGAGCGTGTGTGTGTGTGTGTGCGTGCGCGCGAACGAACGAGTGTTGGTATAAAGACATCAATGCCTGCGGGCTGCAACTGACCCCTGCTGCTGGCGGGCATAAATCTAAAAAGGGCATTTTGAACAAGAAAGGAGTGATCTCGGAAAACGATCTAAAAAGCACTGGCCTCCGCTCTTCTCCTGCCCCTCCTTTATCGTTTTAACTGGTCAAACATTTCGCTTTGAATCTAGGGTCCAGCATGATCAAACGGAGCCTGCGAGTGCGCTCCACATGTTCCTGTGTCGCCCCTATTGATTTGCTGTCACGGATCTAGTATTCGGATTGATTTCCGTTTAGCTTTTGTATTAAGGTGCCAAGTATGCTTGTAACCCCTAATCTGTGGTGAGTGCAACATCTGCTTGTGTCCATTCTCAGCGATCGTACCATATGGCCTGCTGTGAATTGTAAGTGTTAACACTCAGATGTACTCTTCATTGTACAAGCAAAGGTGAGGGGGGGTATGGGGGGGAGTGACTGTTTCATGCACCTCAGTAGAGCGGTGCATGAAGCTGAAGTATACTGAATTTAATGAAGCATTGGTCTGTAAAACAACATGGGTTTTGCACTACAGCTCATTCAAGCAGCACACATAGAAAACGCATATCGTTTTGATTTTGCAAATGTGTCTTTTTGTTTCAATTTGTGCTGAAAGGGTGTTTTTTTTTTAACTCTGAGATGTAAAACGAGTCTTATCCTCTTTTTTTTTTTTTTTTTCTCTCCACTATGAATTTCTGGAGAGCGTGCACAATATGAATGTATCGATCCTGCCTAATGTTTTCACATGTAGTTTAACGTATGATTTATTCACTCAGATTCTCTTGATTTACACAAAACTTGCTAATGAACTTGGCCAAACCAGATATAATTGTGGTTGCTATGTATTTATTCCCCCCCAAATAAGATATATTAAAATTTGTCAGCTACCTTCCGTACTTCCAGTCAAGAATTAGAACAGTGATTAGCCAATAATTAAAAAAACAGGCGAGTCATGAGGCCTCCACTTGTCTCTAGTTAATGTAAAAAGCTCTTCACCGTTAGCAAGCAAAAATATAGACCTGGCTGAGTTAATATCAGGTTTTGGCCTTTTGTTTCCTATTTTATAGCCCACTCCGGTTCTTAGCAAGCCGTTAAAGAGTGACCAAGAGTGAAGGAAACCTCTTAATCATACTAAATACCTCCTGTTTTTTTTTGAGCATCTTGGCTATATGTGTCTTTAAACTTTTCTAACCCTAATGCCAAATTAATAATCTTAGGGCTCGGAATTGGCCCCTTTGAATTTCTCAAGACAAAAATTGACCAATCATTTGTAAAAAAAAAAAAAATCAATTTTTCCAAATCTCCATTGAGTTCTAGCGGAGAAGTAGCTGGAAACTTTCAAATTCATCAGGTCTGAACGGCCTTGTTTGTCTTAAGTGTATTTTTAAGTACTGCTATTCGGTTTTTATTTATTATTTTTGGTTAGTTTGTGTTTAATAAATGAATGTTATGGGAAAATTTGTCTATTTTCTGTTCAAATAAACTCGAAACCTTTTATTTAAAATCTGAAATTGGAGCAGGAGAAGCCTAATTTACATTAGTTGGGTTTGCATTCCATTTCCGTTTGAAACCTGAGCTTCCTGTTACTGTACCCACATATTCTGCAGAGTACATAGTAGCATATTTGGGTCTGATTTGTCGCCTAAATTTGATGTTAATCTCGATGTACGTAGTAAGAGGTGACCCAAGTCCCACAGCGTGAAAAGCATTCCACTGGCCAGTGCTGGAGCAAGGTAAGCCCGAGTGCTATTGTGTGGAAGAACCAGAACAACGGGCCTGTCCTTTTCGTCTTGGCCCTCGGATCAATGAGACAGATTCCAAAACAAACAGCGAGAGTGTCTCTTTTCTTCTGGTAAGAGGGCTCCATTCATGCACACCGTCTTCACTGAGGCCCACCATGTCGCCTTTTCAGGTGGATCATCGTTCCCAAGCACTCCAGCCAGGGATGAGCTTTGGGGAAGGTATCTTTTTAATCACCTAGTCGTGGTCTACTACCGGATAATGAGGATTCCATGATTGTGCTATTTCTTGTTGAGAGAGGGGAAATAAATACTGGAAAGTTGCAATAATGGTTGACCCTAACCTCGTCCTCTTTTGTCCCGAATTGAATAAGAGCAGAAAGGACTCTTGAAGTAGATGAGGAACCCTTGGGGCTTATTTGGACAAAGCCGCTCTTCGTCAGTGGGAGTGTTTGGATTTGACAGATGGTAATATAAAATACCTAATGGATGTGTGACTCGTCATATACGCACGTCTGTACGTACATGAAGATACGCAAAGCGTTTATTCGGGGGGGGAAATGGAATGCACCAACACAAGGGTAGAGTCAGCTGCAGTGCTTTGACAAAAGAGAGCAAAAAAGAAGAAATCAGGATTTTGCAAGACCAATAGGCTGTGCTCAAAAATTGCTTTGGTTTTTGAACAGAGTTGACTGCCCCCTTGTGATCTAAAAGCATGCAGCACGGTCACTAATGATTGTGCTTTTTCTCTGTCTGTCTCTGTCTCTCTCTCTCTCTCCCAAACCTTTATCCAAACCATTTAGTATTTTAGCACTGTATGTATTAAGAAAAATACAAATTCCATTCATGTCCCATTTAATTGGGAAACACTTTCTTTAAATGTGGCAGAATGCAGAAATGTCATTTGGGGATTATTTCCAGAAATAGAAGCAGAAATGGCCTGAACTGAAAATTCATGATGAACTTGAAATGACCTATTATCTGGCCAATATGTAAACATGCTATAAGCACCATACATAATCAGTGGAGTATGGTCAGTAGCGTACGAGCCAGCTCTGCTTATTTAACCCTCAGAGGCCTTTGATGTGTCCCTCGAGTCTCTTATTTAAGTGGTGGCCAGCAGTCTGAGGGCAGCAAGGGTCAGTAGCCAGTCAATTGGAACCCTCGAGGGATGCTGAGATTCCAGCACTTCGGCTAGAGACTGTGTGTGTGTGTGTGTGTGTGTGTATGATCAGAGTAAAAGAAAGCGTGCAAGGATTATATGTCTTCCCTCAAAATCAAATTGCATAATACCGCAGTCTACTTAAGTTGACAGCAACAATTCCTCACTCCCCTTCCCAAAAAAAAAGTCAAAATTTTTATTATTCCAAAAAGATACATCAACAGATCCACAAAACGGAGACACTTTGCGATCGATGTCGGTGTATTTCGTCTACAAAGGAGGAAAAATCTCTTTATGTCCATTAGAAGGGAAATAAGAAGTCAAGGTGAGAAATACCCCTTGATGGCAATTCTTTTTTCCCCCGTTAGAATGGGGCCTATTATTTGTTAAAGGGAAATGCCCATTAGCTATGAAAAGCCACCATCATTTATCTCACACAATACGTGGCTGTAAATTATGGCATTATCTCAGGAGAGAGCGAGAAGGGGGGCGTGGGGGGAGATATTAGAATTAGAAAGAACTCAGGATGTATTCCACATGCATACATTACTGACACAGTGTGTGTCTAACTAGAAGAAATAAAGCCTTATTCACCGCTCCTTGAAAGAGCTGCTTCAGTTTTCATGTTTCCTTCTGCCTTTATTATTTTGTCCATACAGTACAACCATGACACAGACAGATAGACAGATACATTGATACATAAATAAATAGTGTGTAATGATGAATTAAGACACTCATCCTCCAACAAACCTATATTAATTTAACAGACTGGTTTGGGCTCATCGCAACTGGACAATGTGATAATTTAATGCCAGTGTTGTGTCAGAAATGTGCTTTAATGGTATCTAAAATAGAGATGAATAGACAAAGAAAGGATGAATAGACATTTACTTCAACTTTCTCGCCGCAAGCTTTTATTTGCCCTTAGATGTGACCCTTATGTATACAATGAGTACAAGTCAACATGGTATCAATACTGTACAAATTAATGTTCTTCACAATGCATCGATTCAAGGCATTTGAAGTAACGTGTGTGAGGAGGAGGGGTTAATGGCGTTCACACCCTTCTGGGCTTTTTCGAAAGTTTTTCTTTCCAGGGATTACGACTCATTAGACAACGGGCATAGCGAGTGTTCCGAAGGTTCAGTGTTATTTATTTATTTATTTATTGACAAAACAGTCTATAATTAGATGGCTGTAGAGTAGCCGCATGTATAACCATTTATGTTTATTAATTTATGCATAAACATATTTTATTTCATTCTGTGCAATATATTATTATTATTTGCAATACCCTTACCTTATGAATATCACTTATGTCAGTATTACTAATATACTACTGATCTCAACTACGTGCAATAATGTACTCCCAATCACTCTCTGTGTGATTCACTAAACTGTTACTTGACTATTGTATTTATACCCCTGCAAGAGTTTTTTTTTACAAATTTTATATTGGATTTATTTAGACTTTTATATTGTGCGTGTCTCTGTGTGTGCCTGTGTGTGCGTGTCTGTCTGTGTGTGTGTGTCTCTGTGTGTCTGTGTCTCTGTTTGTTTGTGTCTGTGTGTCTGTGTCTCTGTGTCTGTCTGTGTATTTCTTTGTGTGTGTCTCTGTGTGTCTGTACCTCTGTGTGTCTGTACCTCTGTTCTGTTTCTGTTGGGCAGAAAAAATCTAATTGATGAATTCAAACCCTGTTGAACTTCAAGTATGTGTATCGTTACACCCCCAGTAGACAAACACAGACAGACACAGAGACAGACAGACAGACAGGCAGACAGACAGGCCAACACTGGCTTTTTTCTGCCCATGGTTGTAACCTCAGGCCTCTGCCATGGCGGCCGTCTGGTTGCCTCTGGAGACAGTTGCCAGGCGCCCTAAAACTCCCAGCATGCTGCAGAAGCCTCGAACCCCATAAGTCAGCAGTGAAGGTGAAAGGCGTGGCGTGGCCTCCTTGCTCTGTCCTGGAGGAAGAGAAAAGAGAGGGAGTTTTTTATGTTAGCATGTCCCTCTGTGAGGGGTACTGTCTAGGCGAAGGTGAAGAAAAGACGAGCACACGCTTTGTGCCCGGGCGCCCTCCTCATTTCACTAAAGCGAGGCCATTTAGCCACGCCGTGTCACTGTTACCTAGCAACAGTTTAATTAAAATGGCATCAGCGACCTGGGAACCTTTTTTTCCTGCAGAAAAGCGGGGACTCTATTTTTGATTTTTTTTTTTTTTTTTTGAAGGGAGCCAAAAACGAACGGCATATTTATGTTGTCACATCATTCCTCCTTTTTGTCCTCCTTATTTGCCACATTCTTAACGCCCATCGCCTCTCGTGATTGTGACATAAGCAAAGCTGTCTCACTTTCATTGCAAGCAAAATGAACGCATAAAAAAACAAAAAACAGTGTGCGTGACAACACTGAGCAGCTCGGAAGCAAAATTGCACTAAAAAAGAAATTAGATGAATTCCAAAAAGAAAAAAAGAAAATTCTTGCCTTTCTTCATTTACTGTATAGGCAATTGTGTCATTTACTGTATTGTGTTTTCTTATTATTTGTCTGAAATGTTGAGCCATTGCACACTGAAATATTCATGTAAATGGATTTGCTTCCCATGAAGAAAATAATTAAAGGGTGGCATATGGAAGGGAGAAAATTCATTTATGTCTGCATTTGCCTATTTAAATGAAACACAGCAACAACAACTGCAGTGTCATTTATGTGATGTCCTGAGGCAAAACTGCACTGCAAGTTCAGGGTGGATGCACTGCTGGCTGGTGTTAGAACAAGAATGACAATTATTCATTATAGATAGATAGATGGAGAGATAGATAGATAGACAGATAGACAGATTGACAGATCTACTTTTCATTATGTGCTGAGAGCATCCTGATCAAACTCAAACATTTCAGTTGAGTGTTTGTGTGGGTGTTCTGATGAATCAGGGCCAGCAAATCCAAATAAAATGAATCAAAATATTGCAGGCCAATAGTTAATTAGGTCACATCTGCAACGGACTGTAATTTATTGTACAGCATTTTCAGTAAATAGCAAAAAATACAGTGTGGTTATTTGGTCCATGTCACGTAGCCCAAAAGTGACAGACAGATGGATGCAGACAGAAACAGTGAAAAAAAGATATTTCATCAAAAAATATATATGCTTTTTATTTTCAGATGAACACATCTTTGGTATGAAGCCAGGCGGTACGCTTTTAATACGAGGAGGGGGGGGGAATAATGTAATATCATAATTGTAAGGTCTCCACTTTGAAAGTTACTCAGTGAGTGTCACTTTCAAAAAATTGACGTGAGAATACATACTGCCATGGGCTGCTCCGTGTCCTAAAAAGGTGATGAAGGAGAATTTTAGATCAGGCTGAGGGAACGATGGAACCTAATTTTAACTATTTCTCCTGAGACCTCTTCTGTTGGCGCTGCAAATGAGTCGTTACTTTCCATTTGCTTTCTGTCAATTTGAGGTTCAGGAAAACACACAACATAGTTTTTGGGTATAAAATTCGGCTACGTTCGCCAGATAAAAGTGGGTCCGCCTGAGAAAGAGAGGCGTCTTTTATGTGAGCTCCTGCATGGTGCAAATTGTGTTTCTTAAATTAGTCTTCAACTTCAAATGATAAAGTCTGTATATCCCACATTCCAAAGTAGACAGGAAATGTCAGAGCCGCAAAGCATTTAACCTATTTTAGATGAGATATCATTTATGAGGACATTTTTAAAAAGCTTAATTTCCAAATGAACCATTTTACACCAAAGTGTAACCCATGACCTTCCCACTTTTTACTGGATGGTATCGGAGATTTGGGGCAACAGTTAGGGGGTTGTGATTGACAATAATCAGTCACGGACGCATTTGTCTACTCTGCGTTTTCCACAAAGGAGGGCTAGGTGGGAAAGGACACTAGCGGGTGTATGGATCCATCGCTGTCGGCCCATGTCTGTTCCTCCAGACACACTCCTCCACTCTCACAATGACCACAATGATCGCACGCGGTCCTGCCCGGCCGCGGCAGACAATAGGCAGTGCCCGAGGCCATATGCTGGGCCTCTTGATGCAGGTTGGTCTACAGGGCTGTCTGTGGGAAAAGGGGGTCCTCGGGCTGGGCCAGACAAGAAAGGTCGCGAGGGTCTGTTAAAACCAGACTCTGGGGTAAGGTCATCGTCAAGCTCCTTTACAAAACTGGCCACTTTCAAAGCTACGCACAAAAGAGGATGAAGCTTGATGGACCTGAGAAAACAGTCGTGACATGATCTCTAGCACTAATGCTGGGTAATCACAACTTATTTTGCTTCGTTCACATTTTAAATTGGAATAAACTGGTCAAATGAATCCTGATGTTAATAAAAAAAACAACTTTTGACTCACAGTGGGACTGCGATCTCCATGGCAACCAAAACCAGAACTGGTTCTTCTCATTTGTCCTAGCGATTTCAAATAAAATAAACTGCCATATGATGCACCTTTGTATGAAAACACAGATTAGGCTGTACCCCTTGATAAATATATGATTAAAAGCGAAGCGACTAATATGTGCGGCACATTTCTATATGCAGGAGAGGCCTTCTTCGCGCCCTTCCCCCATACTACACAAACACTGCCATCTCCAACTCTCATTACTATGCATATAACCCTCTCACAGTAACGTGCATTAATTAGCGTCGAGATAACTAGCTGCACCCTCCCATTCACAGTCTCAGGCTCTTTCATTAGCATGACAGTGGCTCATACGCCTGCTTCTCCATGCCATCCTAGGGCCCCAGGTTTGAAAGAGGACTCGTTGGGCACAAATCTTCAGGCTCTTTTTGTCCTTGGCCTCATATGACATCGTTCTCATAAGCTAGCAGGGCTTGCTGACCGCTAAAAGTATGTGTTACATGCTCTCAGCCTTCTTTCCTCACTCACCTCATTCCAGCTCAACTACCTTGTGTGAATATTGCACTCCTTTGACCCTCAGGGCTTCTGGCTTATATGGATAGAGATAATGACAAAAAAAAGTAGTTCAGTGTTAATGTCAACATGCTAGTTTTCTTTTCAAGGTGGACAAAATAGTATTCCCATCTTAATCTTAATTCTTTACAGATTCCTCAGATGATGTCTGTCCCTGTCCACTACCAACCTCCTCCTTTTAGAGCGATCTGGACCAATTGTGGTCCTGCAATACTAGCTCAGTTCGGCAGGGCCTCGCTCGGATTTCAAGGTAAAGCGTCTCATTAGCTCTGGCCCTTGAAAGACGCCACGACCATCTCGTATTCAGTTACGGATTCCCTTTGAATAGAGTGTGCAAGGCAGAGAGGCGAGAGTGGACCCTTTACTACCTGAGAGGAAAGGAGGGGGAAGGCCTGCTGAGGCCCCAGTAATTTCTCCCAGTCATTACAGGCTTGTGCCACCAACGCATCTCAACGTCATTTCAGCCTGGCTTGAGGATAAAAAAGCTTTTAGGCATTAAAAAGCAAGCAGGCCTCAGGTTAAGGAAAGGCCTGTGAGGGGAATGCTTAGCGTAGCATTATTAGCTTTACATTTTTACACGAGTGTCCTGAATTTTGTCCTCGACTGATATACGCAGTGAAAAATAAATCATTACACCACTCTTTCTCCAAACTACCCAAATATAAGCCACTGAAATAGACTGAGTTAAACCTAAAGTGGACTTGTTAAGGACTGTTCTCTTGATATCTCAAATTCTAACGCAAATGGAAGAAAGAATCTCCTCTACAGTTTGTTTAGTGTTCTCTTCTCAAGGTTTATAATGATTTCTATATACTACATACTACATACTATATACTACATAACACACATTCTAAGCACACAATACCAATTTTAGGGGACAAAAAACAAGAAAATGTCTATTTAAAACAAAAAACAAGAAAATGTCTATTTAAAACAAAAAAATCAGAATCAGAAAACTTTATTGATGCCAGAGGAAACTGTTTAATAGAGTGATAATCCAAGGTCATGATCATGGAAATAAGCCTCTCGGGTTATATTTCCAGTTCTTTTTTTGTTTACATTTATTGTGCCTCGAACAAAATGTCTGATTTGTAGGTGCATTGTAGGTGCCTTGGCTCTTCAGTTCATTTTTGAGTAGTGGCACAACTGAATAAGACTGATAAGTAGCATTAGGTCATGGTGCTCTTCAATAATAATTAGCAATAATTCACCATAAAATAATAATTTTTAATAATTCATCATAAAAATTTATTTTTTGTGTGAAATGAAAGCCATCCACAAAAATCATACAAACAATGAATATATATATATGTGTGTGTGTGTGTGTGTGTGTGTGTGTGTGTGTGTCTGCTGAAAAGGGCATAAACTCTGGTTCTCTGGAATTTCACTCCAGTAGCCTATACTGCGTAGTTAAATGCAGAAATGTTGTGTTTCAATCTTTTCCACTCTTTAACTGAGTCTGAGGAGGCAGGACTCAAGGCATTAGAGTAGAAAACTTGGCTTTCAGTGCGGCTTGAGCTGCTTGTTGCTTCTTCTAATGATCCACCTCTCGGAGAAAGCTGAGAGAGAGAGAGACAGAGAGAGAGCGGCCTTCTCTAATGAGGACTTGCTTAGAGCAAGGCCCAGCGAGGACTGACAAGGCTGGGGCGGGACATGGCACAGCGTATTCAGAACACTAACCCTACGCTTGATTAATAACTCTGCTTAGCATAGACTTGTAGTTTTAAAATGGGATGACTTCATGACTTCAAACCCTAACAAACCCTTGCTTGAACACAATTGCATCATAAACATAGGATAATACTTTGTTCTGGTACAAAACAAAAATTAAAAAGTTTAAATTCTGGTTCTTTATTTTGAACCTGAACAGTGACCTGTAACAGGTACTTCATATGTGTTAACAAATTATTTACACACAATGAACACAAATGTGTTCCAACCATCCAGCTGTTATGCCCCCGTAAAACACCCACCAACCCAGATAATGTAATTTAAGAACAATCTATGCAGCTAATTTGAAATGGAAATGTAGATAGATAGATAGGACTGTGAGATCATGTTCAAATTGGTGCAATTATTGTTAGATTTAAATTTTTGTAATGTTCAAGCAGGATTTTTTTTACTGTAGGTTGATGTCCTTGTATTTGTTTTAACGTTGGAAATAAAGTGTTTTTTATTTTTAAGTCTTCCTTTCTAAAGCTGTTTGTGGCAAAGCACATTTAGATCTGAAATGTCCTGGCCAATAGCAAAAGGTCCACAATCTGCCTAAAGATTTCTCCATTTTGACCAAAATCAAGAGCTCTTTAAAATGACTATAAGGGTAGAAAGGTTTGTCATTAACGATTAAAAGCCAATAAGGTTAATCTGTTTAGCTGCAGCTGTTATACTGACATCTTTGTAATCCTTTTCAGGAAATACTTTAGAAATGGAATGTGAAGAATCAGCCTCTTATTTTTGGGAACACCAACCGAGGTGGCAAAAAAAGGTGTCTTTTTCACATTCTTTGGAGTGACAGCATAGAATTACCCATTTTGAAATTTTAAATGGATGGTTCTTCAAAAGAAATTGTAAACTTGTAGTAAACACTATTTAAAATATATATTAAAACCCTTTATACAATGTAAACGTTCAATATCAACACTCCAACCCATAAAGTTTCCTTTATGATGTGGAGGTACGTTAAACTTTAAAAAGGCTCAACATACACACACACACACACACACACACACACACACACACACACACACACACACACACAAAAAGGAGAGGGTAAGTCCCCCAATGGTGGGGACTGTGGGGATCTCTGTGTTC
>JBBPDB010000040.1:7986419-8015519 GCA_037974465.1 Brachypetersius altus
CACACACACACACACACACACACACACACACACACACACACACACACACACACACACACACACACACAAACACATCATCATCATCATCATTACAGCATCATCAGAATCCACTACACACACACACACACACACACACACAAACACATCATCATCATCATCATTACAGCATCATCAGAGTCCACTACACACACACACACACACACACACACACACACACACACACACATTTATCTCATTTCCTGAAACAGTTCTTTAAATAACCCTTTTCCCTGAGTTCTTTAGAGAGTTTTCTTCTGTGGTGTCATTCGCTCACACAACCCTTTTTGTTTCCATTTGGCACCTTTATTTTTAAACAGGGTTAAGCGAATAATGCAGAAAATAGACCATCACAGGATAGTGTGACAGTTAACGATGCATGGGACACGTGGATAAAGCAGGACGTATCAAGGCCAGTTCCACGCTGGACGTCAAAGTCTCAAAGTCGTAAACTGACTCAAGTCTCAAGCAACCCACAGCTGCACTTCTTTTTGAGCAGAGCTGCTGAACTTTTGGGAACACTCTATGGATTCCATATATTATTAAAGTAGGAGGTTGCAGGCCTCATCCTGACTGCAGTAAGACGTTAAATGAAACGACTTGCAGCCCTCAGCAGGCACTGAAGTGAAGAAGGGGAGTTCAAACAGGAGGAGCATGTTGGGACCGGGCAAATCAAAGGCACAGAGGATGGAGTACTGAGAAACACACACACACTCGCCTCACAGCGCTCCGCAGGGGCTAAAGCACTCCGGCCAGCCTCGGGCTGTGTGTGAGAGCGCAAGAGGTGTGTGCAGGATTAGCTCCACCATAGAGATGCATGTGTGGCCGCTTCCACGCAGCCGCTCGTGCGTGATTGACTCCGACAGAGTCTCGGTAGAGGAGCTGAGCACTCACACTACAAAGATGCCTCTCATGTGGAAGTGTGTGGACACTGACAGGAGTGTGCAAAGATTTGGAAAACGAGCAGATGAATCAGTCATATATGGTTACGCTGTTCTATTTAAATACTCATGCCAACAAAGGTTCTTGACTTTAATTGGTGAAGAACCGTTACATAGAGGTTCTTTAAACTTGAAAGATTCTGAAGCAAAAGTTGTTCTTCTATATATATGCTCCAAAGAATCCCTTGTAATTAAAGGAGCACATTTAACAATATGGGGATCATATTTAATGCCAATTTCAAGCCACTGTAAATGTGAAAAGTTCCTTAAATTGTGCTCCAAGCCTTTATTTTGCCAAGAATATCGATACCAATTAATATTTCCAGACATAAGGCTTGAGCACTACGTTGTTTTCAGATTGTGTCAAACACATTCCGTGTTACTATAATTTATTAGAATTAAATTCAACCAACTAACACAGTGCTAAATAAGTTAGGATGAAATTAAATTGCAGCTCTTACAGTTTGAGAAATGGGCATTTTTAAATTGTGATTTTGATTTAAAATGATTCATCTTTTAGCATTATTTAATGGTTTATATAGATATTCTATATAGATAGTCTGTGTTTTTCTTAAATATACTGCTGTAGATTCAGCAGTTAAAGGCGTATGAGGTAATATAGGACAGTGTATTGGCTTTTATAGGACTCCATTGTTACGTTAAACCCTTTTTTCAAATGGTTTAATTAGTTTAATAATTTGATAGTCCTGTAATTTAATGATTAATCTGTGTAATTGTTATCATTACAATTCTGATTGAAATATATGGGACTGTATGACTGCAGGAGATTGGACAGCTTGACAACTTGGGCTGGAGTTCTGGGCAGCTTCCTCAGAAGGCTGGACTTCTCTTTCATGAACTCAGACAGACCTCTGACAAAGAATGAGCAAAGGGGTGGTGCTGAGGTGCACAGAAAATGGAAAAGATGGAAATTGATAGTACATTAGATTGAAAGGAGGAGAAGCTTCAGGCCTGGTCCTCCTCTCAAAGTTCAGTTATTTCACAACTCCATTTTGTTTCTGAGCTGTTTTTAGGTATATTGTTGAGGACACAGCAGTTATGGACATCAGCCAGTATGAGCTGGTTTGTTAGAAAGGAATAGGGGACAGTGTTAAAAAGTGTTACCTCATAAAAGTGGTGTGTTGGGTTATAAATGATGTTGTGTTATTATAGACTTAAGGGACAGCATTAGATGATGAAGAACAATGTATCGGTTATATGGTAATGAGTCTTGTCAAAAACAACAGTGTGTTAAACACTGTTTATGAAGGATTATGAAGGACAATACATTCAATCATAAAGGAGGGTGCGTCAGGAAATATGATGCGTTGTATTAGGTCATATGAAGCTGTATGTTTGGTCATAAAGGACAGATAATATGGGGCAGTATGAAAGTGATAAAAGACAAATAATTGTGTGTTAGGTATATGGCACCGTAGTTAGGTTAAGAACAGCATGTTAGGTAATGCGGGACAGTGGGTTTGCTCATAGTGGACAATATATCAGGACATAAAGGACAGATAATATGGGTCAGTGTGTTAAGTGATGTGTGTTAAGTGATATGTCATTAAGGACAATATGTTAGGTCACATATGTGGTAGGAAATATGATAAAGTATGTCATAAAAGACAGATATGGGGCAGTATGTTATATGGCACTGTGTGGTAAGTCTTAACAAACAGTGTGTCAGGTAATTTCATCACAGTGCTTTACTTTATAACAAGCAGTGTGTTAGGTAATATGGAAAAGTGATGTAGGTCATGAAGATCAGTGTGTTAAGTCAGAAAGCACAGCATATTTGGTTTTAATATACAGTGCATTAGATCACTAAAGAACAGAGTCCTTGCTAATAATACTGTAAGCCAACTTACTTGACTTTTTACTACAGTATTATTCAATATTTTTGTAAAGAACGATGGGTGACAGAGAATAGTGTGTTAGTCACAATGTGTTAAGTAATATGCTTAAGTGGTATAGGCCATAAAGAACAGTGTGTTAAGTCAAAATAAAAAGCCAATTAGGTAATAATGTACAGGGCATTAGGTAATAAAGAACAGCATGTTAAGTAGTAAAGGTCATATGGTAAAGTGCTATAAAGAACAGAGTGTTGGCTAATAATACTGCTAGACAACTTACGGAATTATTAGGTAATGGTGTAGTGTGTTAAGTAGTAAAGCAAAGTGTGTTAGCTAATATAGTACAGTGGGTTAAGTCATAAAGAACAGCATATTAGCTCATATGGCATAGTGCATTACATCACTAAAGAACAGGTTAATAATACTGTAATATCACTGTAAACCTTAAAGTGCCTAAACTCAAAGAGCAGTGTGTTAAACTGTAAAGCGCTGTGTGCTGGGTAATATGACACAGTGTATAAAGTCATAAAGAACAGCAAATTAGATAATAATGTACAATACAATCACAAAACATCAATGTGATGTCTTATAAAACTGTAAGCCTTACAATATTTGCTTTGGAATAAAACACTAATAGGCGTCAGCTAAAATTAGAATACACAAGAGTTTTTTAAGCGTCTTGTTATTAGTTGATAGCTGGGTAATACCTACATCTAATATATTCTTAGAGGCAGGATGGCTGTTTGTAGTCTGACACACCTTTGATTTGCAGATAGCACTGTTTTATTGCACAATTTCAAAGCGACAAGCTATGCAACACAAATTCATTAAAAATGCAGGCTGCGACCAAAGCCAAGTACAGAAGTACAGCCTGAAATATCCTGGTTCTTTTTTGCCACCCTTAATTAATTAAAAAATGTACACTCCACTACACCTCCCCCACTTTCTTTCATAAATACACACAGCCACACACACAAACACAAACGCACACACACATGCGGTCACAAACACACAAATACACATAAATACTGTGGCCCCCCACCGAGTGCCTAAAGAGATGAAAGCCAGTGCAGCTGCAACCACCCCGGTGCGGTGCAGTGCTCTCAGGAGGAGCTCTCAGCATGACACAAAGCAATGGCGCAATGCACACACACACGCACACACACACACACACACACACATACACACACACACGCACACACACCATAAAAATATCATATACCTTTGGTTATATAGAGATGCAGCTCAGATACAGTGATAGGTCAAAAAATATGTTTATATTAGACTCTAACCACTATTTCTTTTGGAGATAATCATCATTATACCACAGATTGTGATGTTTATTATTATATTTTGAAAGAATAATGAGATCATTACTGAAATATAAAGATGTCTAATCAGCTAATAGTCTGAAAACTAGGTTTTGAACCAGACATTTTGCATTTATGTAAAATGTTTAAACGCAGTATTAGTAGATTATATAAGGTTAACGATACTTAACGAAATTCTAACAATAATGTCATTACGAAGTCTAGATACCACTTTCACTGGAATCGAACTGGTGTAGTTTGATTCCTGTGCTGATATTTGTCATAATTAGTATTTCTCAGCTTGCTGCTTATAATAAGTGTTTTTGTCATTGTTATGTCTTTTAGAGGCTGTTATAGTTGCTTGGTTAGAAAGGTGGAATGATACTTAAGGAGATTCAGTCGATGGGCCGTACTCACGGAATGCCTCTCAGCCAATCATGTGTCGGACTGACTGTGCTCCAATGTTACATCAGAAAATCACAACCAAACAAACATCCGAACAAAGATGTGAATTCTTTTTTGAGATTTCAGTGTTTGTTATGCAGTTGTTTAATATTTAAATTATTTAAAACTACGTTTTTAAGAACTGAGAAAGTACAGTAAATGTAATATATCAATCAGTACAGCACTGTTTAACTAAAGCAATAGAGGAATGTCTTGTATCTGATCATATAAAATCGTATCAGCCAATATTATCAGCTATCAGAATTGGTTGAACCTTAAAATCGATACTGGCCATATTGGCCCAGCCCTAGTCTGTCTTAAGTAACAAGGTTTATATTCACATGCAATATTTACATCCATAGGTGATTTTATTCAAAGAACACACCTGTTTAAACTATAGTTAGTTTACAAAGACCTGAATCTTTGGTATAATACTGACCATCATGAGAACTAGTCCAATCTACATATATATTAACACAACGTCTTTTCTTTTTACAGAAGTTTAGACCACAATTTCCATCCAAAATGTCAATAAATACAGCCTGACTCCAACTACAAATCATCCAAATCTGGATTAGCTTTAGACCCGTCTTATTTCTTCCGTCATCTTATTGGCCAGAATGAGCACTGGACCAATTACAGAGGAAGCTTTGTATGAAGAACACTGGGATGCCCTTCAGTGCTTTGGCCCCATTCATCTCACCAAATAATCCCTTTAAGAATTTAACCGGCGAGGAGAACGGGGACGAAACCATGCCAGTAATAGTGCTGAGAACCTTGGACGGCTGTATGAATATTTACCCTGTCATCATTGCTAGAGGACGCAGATAAATCTCTCTGCTTTGGCTGCTCAGGCTTCAGGGTGAAGACTGGTGGGGCGGGGAGGGGGAGATGAGGGAAAGAGAAAATGAGAAGATGGCTGACAGTGAAGGAATCAGCTGCTGGACGAAGGCAGGTGTTGAATTCTTTATACTGTACAAGCATTCTGATCACAGTGGATAATACAAGCAATATACCGCTGTAGCTTATAGGTTATAGCCTGACAACAGACATACACACCACAAGCTTGAAACTCCAACAGACAGCTGATTAATTAAAGTCCCAAGCTGGACTTAATCTAATTGCCTATATCACATCTTTTTCAAATTAAGTGCCATTCATTAAGAAGTGCAGTGAATTGATATTGCGGTGCGATGCCGTTTGATGACACGGACGCATACCGTATCATCTGTGAGCATCTCAGATATTGGAAATGGAGTATTGCTTCAGCTTGTTTGTCCACAATGTGTGTAACTTGAATGGCCCTCTTGGGTACACTTCATCTTATTGTGGGGGTATTACAAACCTGTCAGACTTTAATGGGCAAAGTATTGTTCCTCTTATGCAACGTGTTTATCCGCTCCAACCTATGGCATTTCATCTAGTAGCATTAAAACATACAATTTTTCATGCTTTGTCGGACAGATATGTTTTGAAATTTATCTGAGTGTTTGGATAAGCTTAGCCTTGCCTGTAGTTTCAGCATGATATGAAAGTTAGTGCCTGTTCGCTATTGGTTCCTCACTGAACGGATAGACCAATGGCGAGCAATGGTGCCATGCTATGATGACATCACCACTGCAGTGACCTCATCTCACTTTCAGCGCATCTTAGTAGTTATTCTTTTCTTCTCCAGGTTGTGATTCTCTCTCTCTCTCTCTCTCTCTCTCTCTCTCTCTCTCTCTCTCTCCCTCTCTCTCTCTCTCTCGCTCTATCTCCCTCCTTCTCTCACACAGACCCACACACACACATACACACACAGAAGCCCCCCATACGCATGGAGTGCTCAGCCCCTGTACTCCAGAGGCCTTTAGGAGGGCAGCAAGCCGGAAAATGACCACATGCCGTCCTGGTCAACTCTGCCACTCCCAGTTCAGCCTGGTTCTCAGGGAGCTATTGAGGGGCTTCGTCATCTCCAAGCCAAAGTCTACCATAGCTGGGGTCAAGCCTGAATGGGAGACCCCCGGCATGGGACAATAGGGTCCAGGAACGTGGGAAAAACACATCAGACGGCTGCCTGTCACGAAGACGAGGCAGGTCAGTGGCCTTTGAAAGCTGTCCCGTGGGAGCACTTTATGTCAATAGAGGATGGCCAAACAAAGAAAGAGTCCTTAGCTAAACATATTCATATCCCGTAATGGGGCTGCTTCATTAGTCCTAAATCCACACTGGACTGGGATCTGTGCAAATTCCACCTGTCCTGATAAGTTTCATTTCATATCAGTCTATGGTCTGTTGTATAGAGCTCTTTCAATATACATGTGATACATTGGCAATATATTCTACAAAGTAAAGGTACGGGTAAAAATAAGGTCCACGGTAAATATATTCTAATATAGATTTCAGCTTTCTCTCTTCACCTAGTTTCTGGACATTAGGCAGTAAAAATCACAGTAATAACACAGTAATTATTATTTCTCTTTTAGCAGCCCCGGTCATTTAACCTCTGACCTATAGGATGTCTAACAGTCACCCCTGTTTGCTGGCGTCCATATGGAGGGGATCAATAGGCTGGTAAAATGACCTATTTTGAAAAGGACAGGAAACTCCTCATGGGCAGCCTGACCAGTCTATTACTGACCACTTTAATGGTCACTATCAACTTGACCTTTGACCCTGGTTCTCACCAGGCTGCAGACCCTATTCGTGGGACACACGATCAGTTAGGCTTGTTAGGCTTTATGGAAAAAAGACATTATGTGTACGGTTGTAATGATATTTTGACGTTTACATGAAAATATTTCACATTTAAATTGACATTAAACTATTATAGTCTTTTAATAACAATTAGTTCTGATGTGCAATCTGATTGGCTGAGAAGTGTTGTACCATTTTTTTTCCACAAAAACTATCATTCCACGGAGCACTGCTTGCTAATTAATGCATTGCTTTAAGCTTCAGGTAAATAATTTATTTGTTTTAAGCAGAAATGTAATCAATTTATTCACTTTCGATTTTGTTCAGATTTTGAAGAAGACAGCAGACCTACATCAAATTCCAAACCTGTCCTTTCATGGTTGACAACTTTGATGGTGAAACAACTAAACAAATCCGAATTTGCCAGCAAAGAGAAAAAATATAATTCTGCAAACCAGATGGCCTGTAAAGTGTGACATTCAGTTCAATCAGGCAGTTGAACTTGGTAATGTGTTCGTTTCATGGCTCTATTCATAACAAATTTGATTAAAGGATCAAATTTGACAGATTTGAAGCAATGTTCAGGGCTTGTCTGATTTACTTTTTCATTATTTTGCAGAAATGAAACAATAGTTATAATAATAATGCTATAATAAACGCATGATTCTGTTCATGATACACCATGTACATTTGTTCTTGAAACTTTTTACAGTATATGATTTATACACATCATCACACAAGGCTTGGTAAAAGAGGAAGTGTTGAGCACTGAGCACCTTATTCACCAGGGGATTTCAGGCACGTGTGGCACTGGCCATGCTCTGAGGTCAAGCCTATAGTAGCTGTGGCCATGCTAGTGGCCATCCTCTAAAATGGACAAAGGCTCTTGTTAGTTTAAATCACTTGGCAACGCCCTGTCGGTGACCTCATTAAGGTCCTAAATGTGTCTGGTCATGGTGGAGAAGCATTGGGGTCTTAACCCTTATGACCCTGAACCCACGACCTTTTCCCAAAGGAGATGGTCTCTGGTGGACTACAGGCCTGAAGACCGGTGGTCTTCATGAAGAGGAAACATTTCATTTGTAAACGTGACTGATGAAATAACAGACGCCATTAAACATCATTGCAACATGATTTATGAACCAATGTATGGTTTAGAACTAGTTAACAAAAATAAAGCTATATAAAACTATATTAAAAAATAAAGCCTCCTTACTAGTTCCAGGCCCACCCATACAGTTCTAGGAAAAGCCCTTTTACATTATTCATAAACTTTTACATCATGATGAACTACTTATACTCATATTTTGCAGTTACAGAAGTGGTTCTATATAAAAAACATTGACTGAAAGCTTCTTTACGCATTGCTCAAAAGAACCCATTCTGACATCTAAGAGCTTCAAGAGTCAACACTTCACAGGTCTTGACCTTGGTTATAAAGTGTTGAAAGATCTGGGATACGTGAGTCTTAAAGTAATAAAAAGAAACCCTTTGTCTGGAATATTGAACACTTGATGGGCTCTTACATGCCCCAGTCAACGATAGCAACCGGTATTAGTAAATACTCCAGACTTTTGGCCTGACCCGGGCTTCTGGGCCTCTTGTTTGAATGGGCCAAGCTGCAGGAGAAGCCAGAGTTGGCGCCTAGGCCCCAGAGTCTTCCCCCCCAAACAACTCCCTTTCACTCTTTATCCCTCTTTCCCCCTCTCCAGCCTCCTGTCCTCCTTGCTCTCCCATCGCTGGCTGTGCGTGGGCAGGTAAGAACTCCGGCCAGCCTGCCGCTCGCCCTCCAGGATGGCAGATTAGAACACGTCCACCCGCCAGCCCCTTTCATCCTTGGCCAGAGCGGCGACGGGTGGGCCAGTCCAGAGAAAGATCCGCTCTTTTTCTCTCTCTGTCTCTCTCCTGCCCCCGCCTCCTTTTTCTCTTCAGCATGAAGGGAGGTGGCTTGGGCTGGGGGAGACGAACCAAGTGGCATGAAAAGAGGGGGAAGAGGGGTGGGCACTGGAGGGAAGGGGGAAAAAAGCCGAAGAAAAAAGGAGAACGAACGTTGTCCTTTTCAAATGGATGGGAAATGATTCGAGGGGGGGATTTGCTGACAATTATACGGTGCGGGCTAATCAATTCAGCCCATTCACGGTGTGGAGTGGACTGATCCGCCCGAACAAAGGGCTGGTCGGCGGGGGAGGTACCTGAGAAATGGGCCGTCCCGGTGTAAGTAGCATGGGGAGACGCCTCCCCCCCTCCGAAACAGCACCAGAGCATATGGCCTGGCTATGAACTTATTAGCCAGAGGATTAAGACCAAAGCCAGGAGCCAGAGGGCCACACCGCGGCCCCCTCAAGACCTGTGTGCTGAGGTGTGGTTCTCCTCAGCCATAAAGACATGATACTTTCCTTTAATCAGATTCTCTTGGAGAGGGATCAGCTTTAGATGTCTTCCTACAGTACATCTCACCATATGTCATCGATGTCAAAACAAATAGGAGAAGGAAATAATGTTAGCATGTGTTCATGTAACCTAAAATGGTGTGATTTCCAAAATTTCTGTAGGTCCACGCATCATGAAGACGCAACATGTGGGCAGCTGGCATTTTCAAAAGGTGGAAATATCATACGATTAAATGGCAAAAATAGTGTTAAAGTGTTATCTTATGACAGTGACATTATTAATGCATACTTCACACGAACTGATAATGCCAGCAGTGCTGCTTGCATGCCAGTAAAGGATCTAGAGGCTTGACTTTGATCGTCAGTGACCAAGCATGGCTTCGCCTCACAGACACTGAATTTTTTGTGCCAATTTGAAGTTTCTCATTAGCTGCACTGATGGCTGCTGAGGTGGTATTATGCTCAGAGCTGCTGAAAGGGGACTGGAGAGAGGCCGGCTTGCGCAGTGGGTATATTCATGAGCAGATCTTACTCAGGAGGGAGGCTCTTCTCTGGACTTTGATGTGATGGAGAGAGTGACAGGTGATCGTGCCGCCCTTTCATGCCTGTCAGCAAGACTCCACGACCTCCTCAACCTCTCCTCTCACCTAGTGGCAGTCAACAAGCTCCTCCCTATGTGTGTTTAGGAGCTGAGGACGCCCACTCCGGTGCCAGACCGAGGTGGGTCTCCACCTGGTTCCTCTTGGTTCTAAGAGAAGGTCAGCGAGGTCATCCTTGCAGCACAAAAGGTGGGGGATTTGCGTTATTTAATAAATCCCTACTCCTCGTAAAGAGGACCCAAAAGTAAGACCAGGGTGCCCTCCTAGGGCTTAAGTCCAGATTATTGAGCAAGAGGAGGGTCCTAGAAGGTTCAGAACCACACAGAGGACAACGAAGGATGGAAGAAGAAGCTGCTACTCATTTTCTTTACTATTTTCTTTTCTTAGATGTTTATCTTCATATCCCGTCTATCTTTCTTGTCTTCGTAGTATCACCTTTCTCCTTTCCTCTCCTCTTTTAAAACAGTATATGTCTGTTGTGATAACACCAGGGTTCTTGATCAATCTGTAATGGAGAGGTGCAAGTGTTTGTTTTTTCGTCCGTGGCCCTACCCCTCTTGTCTTTACAGCAGAAGTGAACCAGCTTGAGGATTCATTAAGATAGAGCTGAGAGGTTAGCCGTTAATGAGAGAGGTTTCAACAGGGCCTGGCGGCTCCAGCAAGCCACATGCTCCCTCACTCCCGTCTGTCACATGACGGCGAGGTTAACCCACTTCAGAGGGCTACGTCTTTACCGACGTCTCTCAGAACTTCAAGGAGAATTGGTGAGTGCACCTCCTCTCACTCGCTACAGTAAAGACAATGCAATTCCTCCAATTTTGTTTCCCCTTCGTGCACACACACACACACACACACACAAGCGAGACAAAAATAGATGAGGCTCGGTGCCTCAAACTGAAGAAGAAGCCCTTCTCATGGTCAGGCTTGTCACTCTCTATCTACACTTGCTCACATGTTCTTTCGATGGCATTATTCTGCTCACAAATATCTACAGGCTCACTTGGCACCTTCGTACCTCAGCTGTCGCTCTGTGAGGTGTCTTCAAAGAGGGTGCTGACAGAAGAACAATCAGCAACATCCGATTCTGCACTGTGTTCAGGCATAATTGAGAGCATCCATTTGTTTTGTTTAGTCAATTCGAGAACGAACTGTAATTTCAGATACGTTCACTTGACACTTACTTGGTATTTGTCATCTCTAACATAGCGCACGACAAAAAGCTTGTACAGTATGCAAATGCACTGTAAAGTAAGGATGCTCAGTTCAGAACAGCTTCATGAGTGACCAACACACCTGATTCAACCCTTCATTATTTTCCAGGTTCTGACTGTGTATTACAGGAAAATCACCTGTGACGGACTGCAGTCTTCCAGGAACAGATTTGAATACCACTGTTAAAACCCTACAAGCAACAATTATTTCTGCAATCAACCAATCTATAGCCTTTTATTCAATTAACTGTCTAATCAAATCATTAAGCCTTCTGTGGTTTCCTCTCATTTTGCCTGATCATTTAAGGTTGCAGACCCTTTCATCTTTCCTGACAATGGAAGCCTCTTAGCACCCAACACTTCCTATAATGCACTGCAATCTGTTGGAATGACGAGATCCATCATATGAATATAATTCACTTTTGATTTTGAGTAAAAAAACATTTCAGATTTTTACATACATGACATCCCTTATTGGCTTTCCTGCCACATCGTTGCATTCCTACCCGACCTACCGACTATACCATACTCTTAGAAGAAAACATACGTACTAAACTGTCACTGGGGCAGTGCTCCTCTCTCCTCTGGGATGTGCCCTCAGTACCTTTATTTATGCAACATAACTTTGAATTTTTAAGTTGTATTGATTCCATACAGGTCATCTAGACTTCAGTTCGTTTATTTATTTAAACAGTTTAGGCATAAATTCTAGTCCTGCCTCTACATTGTTCATATCTTGACACCTGTACCTGTACATCACCTTTTTCTGACAGTATGAGTTATGTGTAGAAATAAGTAAATCTGTTGTAAACCTTTGGCGCAAGGCCTGAACACTTACAACGCTTAATGACCATGGGGAATGCTTTGGCCAGGAGCCATTTTCTTCATTTTCTTCGGCTGCTGTATCCCAGCCAAACCAACGTAGGCAAATTAGGTTATCCCTATTTACTGTCAACGACTCTTTTAACTCCACTCAGCGTAACATTTTTCAATGCCACCCGGAACACTCAATCCAGCTGCGACGGTACAGCCAGAGTACAGTGACCCGTGTCCAGAGGGTCAGGCAGGTTTGGGTGCAAGCACATTTGGAAACTGAGGTATGCAAAGAAAAGAGGAGGAGGAGAAGAGTCAATGACACACACTCACGCTCTCACCATGACGAACACATGGAGGGACCGATAGATGAGGTCAATCTGCTGTCAGTAAGGCTGTGTTAGTAGGAAAAGCCACAATGTCACATCCACCTGTCAGGGAGTGTTAGCTGGCCTTGAGGTGACTAAAGGATGTGTGTGTGTGTGTGTGTGTGTGTGTGTGTGTGTGTGTGTGTGTGTGCGCAACATTGTGAGTGTGTGTGTGCTTCAAAACCCTTAACCTCACTGGCACAACCCATTCATACATCACAGGTGTGTCAGTGTCACAGAGATCAGGGGATTTTTCAGATTTTGTTTATTATAGGTTTTGTTTCTAGAAAACAGACATAAACAGTGCAATAGTGTGTGTTCTAGGTACCTAGCACATTCATAAAAAAAAAAATACATCGACCTATTGTAATGCATTGAATTCAGTATGATGAAATTTATCTCGATGAAATATATCTCGATGTCAGATGATATTTAAGTTAGCATGAATAAAGGCTATTGCTTCCTAGAGATCAGTACGCTAAAAGAATACCGCATAGCTTGTTTTGACTCTTTTGCTTTACAATGTTTCTTCAGTGACATTATTTGGTGAACCTTATGCGGCATTACAAATTATAATTAGGCAGGATCTAGATGCACTAAAAAGAAAATCATTGTTTATTTTAATGTACAATTTTGAATGGTCTTTCCAAACAGTGGTGCGCCGGACCTTTTAAATCTGAATGTTTATGGTTTGCCGAGGGCCTGATCTACAAATAAAGTTTAAAAATGTGTATTTTGTTACATTACACTAGGTTTATGTTATTAAAATATTTTTCAAAGTACATTTTAAACCGACATTGTGGAATGCAATAATTAAAAATGTTTCTTTTTTAAAGAGGCAGGTGAATTTAACTTTCAAGAGGCACAAATCAACTTTGAGCAAGTCTGTGTAAAAAAAAAAAAAAACAATATTGTGTTTCAGCACCATTACCAGTATTGTGGTATAAAACTACAGGCCTGCTTTTGGTCAGAAGACTGATTTTTATAAATAGCAACATTTACAAGCTCATATTCCAAGAGGATTGTTCCTTCAAAACCTTTTCACCAGCTGTACACCTAACCTGCTTCTATAACAAGCCACCAATTATATTTATTAACTGATCCAGAAGATGCAATGTTTTTTTTTTCTTTCAGAGAGCACTAGTCCATTTTTGGGGATGTATTATGTGCTATAGCTTGAACAAAAGCCGCTGGAATAGCAGCACGACCCCTCCCGATTAACAAATGATGGAACTGTGGCTGCCAACAATTTAGCTTTCATCTGTAAATTACCACAAATACTACAATTGCTATTATTATTTTCTCAAACATGTCTCATAATCCATTTAACGGTGAAAGCCCGCAGACGTGTCTATTTGACAGTGCTCTAGACATTTGTGGCTGTTGGAAAGACGGAAAAGGTCATCTTACAGGATAATGAGAAATAAATTGAATAAATGTTAAATCAATGTTGCTCTGTGTTTTACTTTGTATTAAACTGAAAAAATGAATCGATGTCGGCTTTTCTTATCGTTATTTTTTTGCCATTTTGTTAAAATGGTCAGCAAGCACTAGTTTTTTGGTTTTTCATGAGGACACATATTTATTTAAGCCAATCAAACGGGACCAAAAAACCTGCCAAATTGTAATAAAATATGAACGTTTGAATTACAGGAGCCCTGAGATTTCATCCACTCATGGTAAAAAACCTCACTTTGAGCATCATGAAATAGTGAATGGGTCACGATTCATCACTGTTTATTGTCAGAAATTGTGTCACACAATTGTGCATTGTGTGAAACAATGTAAAATCTAAACCAAAAACGATCATAACACCTAGTGTGAAAGCCAGGGAGTCGACAGACACAGAAGGAATCAACAGACAGGGAACGAATCGCGGCCCTGATCAAAGAATCAGGATGAACAATATCGCTGAGGAGAAGAGGAGAAAAATGACATCTACATGTGACAGATATAACGAAGCAATGTCAAATGACAGAACAATAGTATACAGTATGCATGTATACTGTATCTCACACACACACACACACATACACACACACAGGTTCCCATGTCACTCAACAAGCACTGGATGAAGACTGAAATATTCAAAATACCTCATTTGAATGATAAAAGCAAAACTGGCAACAAAAAAAGGCCAATGAATACTAAAATAAGTCTCTTTTATTCTACACAGATTACAAATTCCACTCCAAATCAGATGATCAGCATTACTCTAGCTCTGTTAAAAGCTATTTATACTTTGTATTTGAGACAACTCCCTTTAGAGAACGCTTGCAAAAATAATGACTCAGAAGACAATAAGAAAGATTGTGTGTATTCTTCGTTTTTTTTTTCCCTCTCTTTTTTTGTCAGTAGCTGTTAGCGATCTGCTCTGTTTCTCAAGGACATGACTGAAGAACATGCACAAGTATGCATGATCAAAAAAAAGAAGAAAGGTAAAAAAAACGTGTTTCCAGTTTTCATTAAAATGTACTTTTTGAACGTATTAATTTCTAATATCTCCCAAACCGCCCGAACTGTGGAAAGAGACAGTGTGAGTGAGGGGTGGGACGTGGGCTGTACTGTGGGTTTCCCCTTTAAAAAAAAGAAAAAAACCCTGAATTAATTATTACTGTTCATCTCTTACATTATCAGGAATAAAAGATGTCTTTTTTTATCATCCTCTATCCTTCATTAACACACACATACACACACACATACATACACACACACACACGAAACAAAAGCTCTTCCCTTACCCCTCCTCAACTGAAGTCTGCCTCTAAAAGGGGTTTGTAATTTTAAGGGGGTTTCATACAGCTTTTGTTGATTTTGCTTTTGCACCCTCTATCAAAGGGCTCAGAGGAAGAGTGTTAATCAGGTAGGAGCTGTGGGGCTCAAAGAGGAGGGCCGGGGCCTTTGTGCTGGTATGAAAGGCTCGTCGAAGGGGCGTCTCTTCACGTTTCTTTACTTTCACCTGCTGCGACCCATTTGGTCTCTTTCAGAAAGAAAAAGCAGAGCAAGAAAATGAATAAAGAAAGAGACAGATGAGCAGCTCGTTCAGGCCAATGGCTTCATCAACAGCCACTTGGACTCTGCACACACCGCCACAGTGTCAGTGCTTTAACCACAGAGCTTCGATTACCGCGAAAACAATGTAAATTTTCACAAAGTCTAAACTCCAGGGAAACTCTGACTCTGAGATTTGTGTGAAGACATTTTAACCCGATCCATAAAGTGTCGGGGAGAAACGTCAGGAATGTGGCTCAAACCGGATGTCTCCAGTGAAGCTGCTTCTCCAATAGTTATATTATGATGCCATCTTGTGGACAGGGTGGTCCCAGTCTCACACGCTCTGTTGTTATTCACATCAGAAGAGTAAATGCAAATTATTTTTCACCAGCAGAATTTCTGCTCATTTTCTCTGTTAAACAGCTCCGACTCAATCAGATAACTGCTCCATGTTTCATTACTATAGAAAACTGCAAGGTTCCAGTTTGATCAGCTCTAGAGAAAAGTCCGTTTTAGATCAATTATTTCTAGAAGCACTACGTTATTGAACGGGAATAATGACACGATAATGACAAAATTATTACCACAAGGGGGCGGCGACCAGAAAAGGGCAATCTTGCAATTAGAATTTAAAGCACACGAGCAAAAAGGGAGGATGGAACTTATGAGGTATTTATTAAATATTTATTAGATATTCTGTAATATTACAGATAATAATGTTAAAAAATAATGTCTTTTACTTATGGAATAAACATTTGTGAGACCCAACTAAATACCCTAATGTCTTTGTCCAACTAAATCTACAAATATTCATTTCCAGCAATTTTGTTGACCTTCTAGAACTAAATACATGGTGGTACACACTCAAACTATGGTGTATTAAACTGATACATATACACTACAGACATATTACCTGCCATGTAAGGGTCAGTAAGCTTTATGGTGTTTGGTCAGACCACATAATATTTCATTTGGTAGTTGTTATTGTGATACCAGTCTATTGTGATACCAACAAATCTTGAGATTTT
The DNA here is from genome assembly GCA_037974465.1 of Brachypetersius altus. Classification (NCBI taxonomy): domain Eukaryota; kingdom Metazoa; phylum Chordata; class Actinopteri; order Characiformes; family Alestidae; genus Brachypetersius; species Brachypetersius altus. Next base: position 8,003,086 of record JBBPDB010000040.1, read on the forward strand.
GACCAGTCAAAGAATTTTTAGGCCAAAATCTATTGCTTCAGCAATGCACTGTCAAAATTAAAAGATGTACTAATATAATCACAATTTTTTATATATTTTTTATACTGTTAAGGTGTCAGCTGTTTTACCATCTAACTTTGATCTTTGTGCCCCCCCCCACACACACACACACGCACTCACTCACACACACACACAGAAACCCAGAAAAGTGTGCTGGCAGGTCATACATTACTCAAGCTGGGCCAGACATGCATCTCAAGTCTAGGCCGGCTATCCACAGAGCTAGCGGACATGCTACATTTATATAAAGGGGTCAGTCTGGAGGCTTTGCGGGGGCTGTGTACTGTGGAGGATTGGATTCTCACATGAATGCTTGCACTTTCCCGTTTATTCCCATCCTCCCCCTCTTCTACGGCGAGATAGCTTTTGAATGGCAGAACTCAATCTCTGATTGCTGTTTGACTGCCCACGAAATAAATACACAGCACCAGATATAGCAGAGGTACACGCTGGTATTGGAAAGCGCACACAGAAGGAGAAGTGTCGCAAGATAGATCCGGCAAACACAGTCGTCTTATAGTGGAGCCAATCAGAGATCATTATTTTGACAGGCATCAAAAACAGTTTACAGTGTCTATTTGACAGCATGGAGGCCATCACCTAGTGCCGGGCAGTATCCATCAAATTCAACATCACAAAATGTCGCAGTATCACAAAATGGGATGATGTTTGCGTTTGTGCTCCTCTACGCTGAAAGTGTTACCGTTTATTTTGACAACTGTTCCAGTTTTCTTCACACCAAAGAGAACCATGCCATTATTTTAAATGTTAATCAGACAGACTAGTTTCCACATACTTTCAGTAAATAACTTCATTTGTGGTGAACTATATTCTTGTAATCTATCAGTATCACCAAAACAACCAAAGAAATATTGCTTGATTTACCCTGGCATGGGCAATACATCACCCAGCTCTAAAAGCATCTGAGCATTTGAGCCCTTTGACTCTTTAAAAGGCAATTCTGCTGATTTTCCACATCGATAAATTGTTAAGATGCAAAAAAAGTCATTCCGTGTGGTTTGATGGTTTGATGAGTCACGGTTGTTCACAGAGGTGCTGAGACAAACGAGACATGTAAAGCAATTAATGCCTCTAAAAACCACGTAACAAAATGTTATTACATTAAATGATCATGAATGGTGCCTAATGCTTCCGTTTTGAGGCTAAAATATAAATTTCTTAAAGACATTAATGGCAGAGCATCACATTTGTCACTATTTTGCCTGCATTACATGTAAAATGTCAAAATGGCCACATTTGCATTAAAGGCATTGACAGTCCTATCAACAAGACTGTAAAGAAAATTATGAATGAAATAAGCTTCTCAACAAAGCATGACTGTTTAAATCTCAGAAACAGAAAAAAGGGCCACCAAAATGTATGCTTTGTGAAAAAAGGGGACAAAAACAGTTGTGTGTAGTTATGGCAATAAAAGACTGAAGATGTCATTCTACTTCACTGATCAAACGAATGTTTCATTACAGAGAGGTGTTTTCCTCAGATCGTGAGTCGAATCCCAGCTATGCATTTTAAGATTTAACCCAAATCATTTCCCTCCTAGCTTTAAAAAGCATTTTTTTCAAATGTGATACTGAATATGATGTCTGCTCGAAATGAACAAACCTCAGAAAAATAACATGTTATATAATAATGTGTGCATCGTGAAAATGTCTTGAAGAATCATGGTTTTCTATTTTGGCTGTGTTCCCCACCCCTAATCTACAGTACAGTCAGCTGTTTAATGCAGTTTAACACTGTGCAGAGAGAAACAGTGCGTAAGCAGCGCCTTTAGAATGCAACTCACGTAAAATGGGTCTGTGTTTCTCATTTTGCACCGCTGCGTGCAGCTGGAAGCATGCCAAACACTGCCATGCAAATGAGAGTGTGGAAATGAACGAGAGGCAGACACAAAGGTCAATTAGAATGAGGGGTGGGGGGCTGTAGAACTGTAGAACGGCAGCAGGCTGCTCAGCTAGTAAGTGTGTGTGTGTGTGTGTGTGTGTGTGTGTGTGTATGTGTGTGTTTTTTTGAGGGTTGATTGCCTAATGCCAACCTGAGACATTTCACTTTCCACACCTGAATTCACAGACAGACATATTCCCCCATTGGGAGACAAAGCAGAAAAAATAAACCACACACACCCTTATGCCCTCCACACCCATACATACACACACACACACACACACACACACATAACACACTCACACTTTGTCATCGTAGTCAACATGATCTGGGTGGCGACATGGTCATTGCTGGGCAGGGGAGTGTGACGCCATCTCCGTCTGCTGCAATCGCCTTTTGTAGCGACGTTAAGCGCAAGCCAATGGCGTTCCAGGGCGAAAAGCTCCCAACCTATTGCTGTTCCTTGTCATTTCAAAATTACATATTTATAGTAACTTTTTTCTTAAAAATCTGACAGCTGTCTTTTTTAACCACACTGCTCACACACATTCGAATGGCACTTGGCACACACACACACACACACACACACACACACACACATACACATATACACTAACCAGCCATAAGATCTGATCTGCCAAATATTGTTTACGTCCCTATATCTCATCAAAGCATGGAGTCATGGAGTCCACAAAGTTTTTGTGCCTGGACTCTTCCAAGCTAGACCTGTAAGCCTACATAAATCGCACTAGTTCGTACAGCACATCCCAAGGGTGCTCGATTAGACTGAGATTTGAGAATTGGGAGTGTAAGTCGACAACTTGAACTCTTTATGGTCCTCTGCCAGGAAAAACCATTGCCATGAAGGGGTGCACTTGGTCTGCAACAATGTTAAGCTATTTGTTACATGTCAAAGTAACATGCACATAAATGCCAGGACCCCAGGTTTTCAAACAGAACATTGCCCAGAGCATCATGCTGGCTGGAATTCTTCTCATAGAGCACTCTTCGTGACACACACACATATTCGGCTTTCCACATCATGTAAAAGAAAACAAGATTCATTATATCACCCCACTTCTTACACTGGTCCAGTTCAGTAGTGGACAGGGATCAGCATGGGCACTCCGACCATTCTGCAGCGAGCCAGCACAATTAGGCCCTCGTCACTCAGTGTTGTGACTGATCTGTGTATATTTTGAAAGGTTTTAATTTTTTTAAATGTACAGCATTCATTTACAGCATGTACTTTTAGGAGCATGCGTGCAGTTGCTGTTTCTATGGGAGGATTATGACCAGACACATGAGATGACTGAGTGCGTCTCATTACAAAATTCCTGCAAATGAATCATCGGCCAGCTCCGGGCTCAGGTTGCGACTTTAATATACGATGCAGTGTTCGCACCTTATGCCTTTTCAGCCGTGGCATGGTGCCAGCTAGTCTGCATGTAGACTTGATGAGGTTGGCGTAATTCAGTGGATGCGCGGGGGGAGCCGCGCTGTCCCTGCTGTAGCTGCTAATGTCGTGGCGGCCCTCCTCCAGTCACCATGGCAACGGGCAACAGAAACACGAACAGGGAGAAATTAAATCACGGCATCGTGGGGCGGATGCATTAATTTTGCATAAAGAGAGGGTGAAGTGCGGATGCGCCTCCACTTCTTTTGTTCCTGACCAGCGCTGGAGGTGCACAGCATCAACCGCGCCACTTCCGCCGAAAGATGAATGACACATAATATCGAACTGCATCAAAAGAATCCCCCAGATCTCTCCAAACAAGGGCTCATACATCACACCCTGAAAGCTCTTATTGTTACTCTCATATATTCATGCTTATGGAAATAAGTGAAGAAAGGTGGGACTAATTCTCCATTCTGAAATGATGTGAGAGTGTCTGTAATGTCCTTGAGTGGGTTTCATCTCATCACATTCCACTCATCATGAACTACAGGGTTAACAGATTAGTTGGGGGGTGGTCAATTTTACACAATTTTCTCCCAAAATCAATTGTAGTCAATCAGTCAAGACAAGTCGGGGGCAGAGGTTCATCTCTTTAGCTTTTCTAAAGAGACGAGGTTAATGGAGCTAACCACTCAATCAAACTTTTTGTCAAACTGTTATATAATAAAGATTTAAGATGCTGCTAACGTTTTCACCATTGTTCCAAAAACTGTTAGAAACCTTACATTTAATTCTATTTAAGGTTACTTAACCACTTAAGTAAGGCAAATGTATAATAAACTTTGACTACTTGTTACCTATTTTACACTGGTTCTTGTGTTGAACTAAAAAAAAGCAGACTTTAATCAACAAAGATGTCTTTGTTTATTGACTACATTTAATCAGAAGCAGAAAACTTTATCTATCCTGGAGGAAACTGCTTATGTCGTGACTGCACAGAGACAAGAACAATATAAAACATCTAAACAAATGCAATAAGAATGTGTATAATAACATCAATGCACTACACAATGCCACAAATGCTGGGTATATATACTATAGATAAGTAACAGTTGAGTGAAAAAATAAACACAGATGGTAGTTAGGAGTCTGTTATTGCACAAAGTAGAGATCGGTAGTACATAAGTAATTTTGACATAAGTAGTGATATTCCACATGGTAAGACAATTGAACATAATGACATAATTCAGCACCCATTTAGAAAACTTTACATGATACTGCACATAATAAGACTATTGCACATAAATTAAGTTAAAATTACAATTTTTGCCAAAAAGGAAGAATCTATGTGTGGTAATTAGCTACCGACCCCGACGAGAAGAACCATCACGAACAAGCCTTGCTATGACGCATGGAGACAAAACAGCAGTCGTGAGTCACCGACCTCACTGGCTTACCAGATCATCAGAAGATGTCAGTCACATGTGATAAAAGGCATGTTCTGTCCACCTCTGCACAGCATACATCTTTATGCTAATGACTCTAAAAAACAACCCTACACTCTCCCCCGACTATACAAGTTTATCACAGCGGTGCTGATTTGATTAGAGTTCACGGCGAGATTCAGCACTGTCACAACATGGGTGTCTTTGATTTCCTGGCAAAGGCGGCGTGTCGGCGCACATACAGACAGCTGTTCATCATGGTGACAGGAATGCATGGAGTGTGCCTGTAGTGCTTGCTGTGTTTCCTTTCAACAGTAGAGGTTTTTAATCCAGGAGCATCCTATGCCTGTGCATGCTACTGTTTACCCAACTCTAAAACACCACATTATCAATCAACTGATTAACAAGCATGTCCTCTGTAAAAGGGTGTGCAGGGAAAACACTAAAAAGTGCAGGGCAGGAACAAGATTAAAAAATCACTACTTTACACTATAAATGACGGTACCAACAAGTTCACTGGCGTGAACCCCAATGGATTAGTCCCCATGATTACTGCAAATGTCCTATTTCTGAAACTAATAAAGAATGATCTTAGTCTTTAAAGATCTTTTTTTGTGAGACGTGGAACCTTTTTTTCAAGTTTAGGGAATCTGTGTGTTACTGTAATGAATTGCATGAACATACCTTGACATGCTTTTCTTGTGATATTAACTGTATTTTATAAAACTGACTGTAAATTTAATAAAAACAGAGTAAAATGAATAAAAACAGTGCATTGAGATGTTTATTGTGAGATACACTGAATATCTCAATGCACTGCAGTACTGCAATTTTTGTATTTTTTTATGTGGCTCTACTGGTTCTTTCGTCCAAAACTTGTAGCTGAGTCTCGTAAATTTCTTGAACTATCGTGATGTTATATTCTTGCTACTTGCCCACCATGGCTGCATCTAACAAGCCATTTCCCCTTACCAAACACTTATACATGTGATTCAGCCTGTCAGATTCTTCTGAAGACGTTGACTAGCTGGAGCAGGTGTGCTGGAGGTGGCTGGAACTAGACTCCACAGGACCAGGGCAGCTGTCTCTGCTTTATATCAATTTATTTATTTACTTATTTATTAAAATCCAAGTCAACAACCACTTAGTGTAGCTTGATTCAGCATAACTGACTAAACCTCTACCAAAAAAAGAGTCCAGTACATGAGAGTAGTAACAATAATGAAACCCTTTTTGGTGTTGTATAGAACATTTTAAAACCAGTTCTTTAAAAGGGCCAGACACATGTTTTCCATCATAAACAACCACTTGTGCATTCAAATGCAAGGTCACTGTTTCACATATAACCACTGGCTTTACTAAATCCTTCCAGAACTATTTCTAAAGGTTGACAAGTCACTATGCAGCACCAATATTGGGTGCTTCAAATAACAAGGATGGGTGCTTTGACATGCGAATCCAAATGAAATGAGGTTTAAACATCAACAGGGAAAGGACGCAATCAGGGTACCAGGCATGATCTGCCCAATCAGTTGACCAGCTTGATACAATCAACCATCAACAGTCTAGCAGAACTATCAACATCATTTCAGTGCAAAACCATCTCCCGATCGAACGAGCGTTTCCACTTCTCAATAACACAAAGCAACCAAGACCCTACTGGACCCAATCTGCATCCAGAGGCAGGCGGGGAAATAGCTATTACATCAAATCTACAAATCCTGTGGATGCACAGTGCCGGACTAAAGGCTTTGCTGACACCGGGAGAACCTGCTGCCGCATGACAAATAGATCATGCAAATGACCTCGCACCGATTCAGAAGGGAGCGACCACATAAGGTGGAAGGAGGTAAACGCCATCCATCAACAATCGCTATGTCCAAACACACGGAGAAGTCACTCATCAGGGTTCTGCATGTACTGTCTTAACACACTGAGCTGCAGACAGCTAGTTCAAGCGCCGGCATGAAGGAAAAGAGACACACACATGCCAAAATCTGTAGACTTATTAAGACACAAGAATGAACTAAAAGGCATCACTTGGTCTGTCTGTCTGAGAACCTTCTTGTCTGGCTATCTATATAGGCAAGCCACTCTCTCATCAATAATGCAGCAGAAGTTCATGTTTATGCAGTGGAGAGCACATATGCATACAAGGTATTGTACATCCTGACAAGCCCCTTAACATGCACACGCACTCACACACACCCCGGAGTCTAGTCGGACCCATATCTGTTCGACAATTAAAGAGTCAGAAAATGTTCAAATGGCACATCATTGACTGAGAGCATCACAGGGGAAAAAACCAGATGCAAAAGAGAAAAAAAGGTATTAAATACTCACCTTTTTCCAGCACTTCTTTTGATATTGTTTTAATGCAGCTTCTTAGTGCTTCATGATAGCACAGTACACAGAAAAAAAATAACTGTAGTGGCATGGTGATATGCAAATTAATGGATCACGCTGAATACAGGGGCATTTATTATTCATAAATTACTCATGTTTATGCAAATCAGGCTACACACAGCTACTGAAATGGGGGGTTGGTAATTCTGCCTTGTTGCAGATACAGACAACATGAGCTGCCTAAGCGAGCTGGGGCTTTTTTGTTCTCTGACCATTTGTTTTATAATCAATTGTTCAATCAAAAAAAAAAATAATTAAAAAACATGTAATCATCAAAACAACAAACCGGTTTTGGGCTAAAATAGAACTGAATGTTTTTCACATTCATTTACATACATTTCATCTTACAGTAATGTGACTGAGGCTAAAGCCAGTTCAGAAAATAGCAGTGGTCACTCTAGTGCTGTAACACGATCCGTGATAATACAAGACAGCTTTAGAATAAGCAATACAACCTGTTCCAGGTTAATCTTCGTCACAACATGGGCTCCTGCAATTACAAGAGCACAAAAGCCCACGAAATGACATGATCCATATAGGAGAAAGCCAGTTCCTCCAGAAACATTTCTTGTTATATTATATTCCTTGTGAGGGACAGGAATTAATTTCCACTTTGTGCTGGGAACATGGTGACTGTCAAATCACTCAGGAACATTGGAAGCAAATCACAGACATCAAGAAAGCATGAAAAACGAACATTTATGTTTTTTGTAGAAATTGGGGGTAACATGAAAAGACCCACTGTGGGCCCCTTGGTCCCATTATGGCACTATGTGAGGCACAAACAGCACAATCCATGCTTTGAAAACCAACAATTTCACATTTCATTGAAAATTTAATACAAAAAAAATTATAAAAATTAAACATTAATATAATGTGAAGTAACAACAGAGCAAAATGATATCAAAACTAATAAAATGCATTCATGAACAATCCTGTCCCTAAAGGTAAGTTTTGAAACTGTGGCCAATAGCGACCTCATGTGGCCAAACTAGAAACCTGCAACAATGTTTTCATTTGGTCCTTTTTGTCCTCAAAAATATGCCAAAACAGAAAACCCCAAAACAGACTTCAAACTCTTCCATAAATGATTAATTACAACTCTGAGTGCAACAGTGCGAATCCCAAGGCTGCATCTGTAGCTTACAGTCAAAGGCACCAGTGACCAAAAATGTAAGTGGAATCATTCTCAGTAATGCGCTCCTCCCCCAGTAGCAGGCGACTTAATCTACATCACTAAGTCAGTGGGCTCATTCAGCAAACAATGGTATAAGAATTGAAAGACTATGAAAAAATCTGAAAAATAAACACTCAAAACTGTTTCAACATATGAACCTGTATCCTCAACACGTCCCTCCATCTACAAACTACAGTCTGTTATCTGTTATCTCACAAAGAAATCATAAAGCATTTGAGTGCATCCTTTCAGAGACAGGTGTGAGGGAAGGGAGTGGGACTGTGATGCCACACACCCATTTCTGGTAAGAGCGTAGCTGAACACAATCAGATCGGTTATATAGTTAAGTGAGAACGAAAGCTGGAGATGAAATCCCAGCAAGACTGATGGAGCAATTTACCTGCACTAGACCTAGTACAACTCACTGGAACTTTCCTGGAGGGTTTGTATGTAAACAAAAGCTGGGGAAGACAATCATGTCTCGATTACTGATGACAAGATGAAAGATTCGCGCAACACTTATTTTTACATTGCTTTTTACAATTATAAGTTAGCAGTATTGCAAACATCATGACAAATGTGCATTTTGGCATCCTTCACAAGAAACTACTACCTTGTGTGTACTGAAGCAGCATAACACAGCATAGACTATAAAGCAATACTTCTGTCGATTTTGTTTTTTAGTTTCAAGCTTTGAGATAAAACACATGAACGTGTTTCATGAACGATTAAGAAAGTACTAAGTTCTTGTGCATTAATAAATAAGCTTAAGGTACCAGTTAAAGAAACAAAATAACAGACAATGACATCACAATTTGAGCGTGAAAACTCTGACCATCTAAAATCCACTGTAAATTCAGCGTATTTGGGCAAAGGTTAGCACGGTAGACACTGACATTTTTTAAGTAGAGCTTCGCAGGACTCCAATGTGTTAATATCTAGAACCGAATGAAAAATTACAACAAAAAAAAAAAGACCTCAAAATTAAAAACATTGTCTCACATTTGGTTCTAATGTCTTCTTTTACTGACATGAGAAGTCAGTGTTTCCCCTTCCATTAAACAGGCCCACTTAGATACATAGAAAGGACATTAGACCGCAACTCAATGGCTGGTTCTAATGATGTGTGTGCAATTACATTGGGCCAGAAATATGGTTTTCAAATAAAAAAAAAAAAGTACTTTAGACACCGAGTCCAGTGACTGACATAAGAGTTCATTTAGTCCCATTCACTCAGGCCAGGAAACTGTCTTGACTCCCCTGAGACATGGATCTCTTGACTACACTGGCCACCTCTTTCTCGAATTGATGGAGCAACTTGAAGTCGCAGAAACCTCTGTATAACAGGCCTGTGGCTAAAGTCTTCATGGCCTCCTTCATCTGGTGAAGGGAGGGCACTGTGATGGTCTGCATGTCTCCATTGATAGTGGCTGAGATCACTGTGGGTTCTGGTTTCTGTGAAGGAGGCTCACTCTGCTCCAGACGGACTCCCAGTGGCTCCACCACACTGTCTCCTCTCTTCATTCTGGCCTCCTGGTCCTGGACGGCTTCAGCGAGGGGTAGAGCCTCAGTGGACGTCTTTGATCCCTCTGTGTCGGGGAAAACATGGTACCTCTCTCTCACCGCCCTCTCTCTCCTCTTGAATCCGCTGTACCACCTCGGGCTCGCCCTGAACTGCGACACCTTCATGCGCCCAGCCAGCTCCATAGCCTTCTTGTGGATCAGGAGGTCTGATGGCGGGGCATTCTTGCTCTTGCAGCCATCGATCCAACGCCACAGCGCGGCCTCCAGCCTCGACACCTTCCCGACGCGGGCGTGCGGGTCTCCCCGCGTTATGTAGTTCCTGTCCCTCAGGAGAGTACACATCACGGACTGGGCCACGTTCAGCCTTTTCGCAGCCATCTTCTGGCTCATTCGGGGCAGCTGGTCGTACAGCTTCAGCAGATTGCGCTTCTCCTCCAGCGTAAAGTTCTTCCTCCGGGTAGCCATGCTTGTTTACACTGGTTCAGCAGGGTGACGCCACAGCGCATGCGCCCATTAAGTTCAGGACATAACGGATCCCCTTTTGTATACTTTTAATTTATTTATCCCATTTAGCTCAGTTTCAGAATCACAGAAATGCACATACAACGAGACATGAACAATATAAATCCAATAAAAAAGTAAAAAAGTGTAGAAAAAATACACTATGCGATATACACAAATATTGGGTATGAATACTAGAGATTAGTGAGTAACTAATGACAGAATGATCAGAGTAGAGATCAGTGTATTAGTAATATTGACATAAGCAGTGATCTTCACAAGGTAAGACTATCGCACATAAAGAAATAATTCGGCATCCATTTAGAAAACTTCACATGATATTGCACATGGTTTGCACAGAATAAGATGATGCACATAATGATAAACATTTAGTCACCTTGGTTTATTGGTCACATGGGTCTGTTAGTAGGAAAATCTATTTTTAGTACATCTGTTAAAAAAGTTTGAAAAAAATGTATGTAAAAACTTAATTTGGTTTGTTTATTCAAGGTAAAAAGTGGCCGATCTATAACAGCCAGAAAACATCCTGTAGTCATTTCCCTATTATATCAAATGTTTAGTTTTTTTTAAACTATAGAAGAAGGAAATAAAAGTGTAGTTGAGGTCTTCATAGATTTTAGCTTAGTTCTCCTACTGTATTCTCCGGACAGCCAGGTGGCAGTGGAGCTCCTCTCTGGTTCCTCAGTCTGCTGCAGAAGAAGTTGGTGGTTTTGTTTGTGGCTGCAATCCTGGATTTGATGAGATTCCAAACTTTCTCAGGAAAGACACCTTGTGGACACTAAGGTGAGGTTTCCTGTTGCTTTTTGTTCCAACAAATCTAGTAATTTGTATAAAAACGTAAACAGATTTGACCTAAAGCAGGTAGTTTGATGTTGAGTGGTCCATCAGGACGCTCAGATCTGAGTGATGAGGCTCATGTGGGGTTTCTAGACCATAAAGATACTCAGTTACAAACTTGTTTACTGGCAGGCAATGTGCTGATGAGGCTTGTGAGTGGGACCTGAGAATGTGAAGCCATCCGTACTGTGAACAAACACTGTACAAAAAATACACTGATATTCTAATGCGTAGAAAGGTGTATGTGTTTAGAAAGTGATGGCGGTTTCCTCTGTTGTACAGGGGCTGTAGTTAGCAAACGTTGGTCTTTGCCGCCAAAAAATGGCCAATATCCTAAATTATTTTTTCTCTGAAGTACACATTTATAATCTGTATTGTTTCATGTACCAAAACCACTGTGGATTTTATGATGATTACACTTTCTTTATCCCTTTGAATTAAACTGACTGTTTTGTTAAGGCCTGTTTGCATCAAGTTATATATTTCTAGAAATAAAATGTGATGGTTTTGTCTTTTAATACTTTTGGAAGTTGGAAAGCATATAGAAGAGGAATGAAAACCACATTCCTTAATGGGTTTTTTTTTCCTATCTGTACTCCTTGAACTTGGTGTAATGATGTGTATGTAATCACTTCTGACTGTGTTCTGACAGACTAATTTTAAAACTACTCTATATGGGTAACAGTATTGAGATGCCTGACCATTGCACCAGCAGTGAATTGAATGACATTGCATTCAAATACATAGACTTTAAAAAGGATTTGGTCCCCCTTTGCTGCTATAACTGCTTCCACTCGTATTGGAAGGCTTTCCACAAGATTTTGGAGTTTGACACTGATGTCGAATGAGAAGGTCTGGTTCACAATCTCCGTACCAGTTCATCCCAAATGTGTTGGATAGGGTTGAGGGCAGAGCTCTGTGCGGGCCAGTCAAGTTCTTCCACACTGAACTCATCCAACCATGATCTTGCTTTGTGCACTGGTCCACAGTCAAACTGTGTCCAGAAAGTTGGAAGCATGGCGAAGTACAAAATGTCGTGGTATTTTGAAGCACAAAGACTGTCCTTCACTGTGGAATAAAGGGCCTAGCCCAGGGGTGGGCAAACCTGTCCAGAAAGGGCCGCTGTGGGTGCAGGTTTTCTTTCCAACCAAGAAGAAGCCAG
>JBBPDB010000040.1:8018799-8043416 GCA_037974465.1 Brachypetersius altus
AGAAAGGGCCGCTGTGGGTGCAGGTTTTCTTTCCAACCAAGAAGAAGCCAGACCTGAGTAACTGAAAACCAAGACCAGCTGATTACAGAGGTGGAATCAGGTGTGCTTCCTGCTTGGTTGGAATGAAAACCTGCACCCACAGCGGCCCTTTCTGTTTGCCCACCCCTGACCTAGCCCAAACCCTTTTGTCCATATAATGTATTGTCTGCCAATACGTTATCAGTGGAAAGCCTGTAAAAGTCCAACAATATGCAAACTACTTGCTAATTTATTTTAATGTCTACAGCATTTTCAGCCATGTTTCACAACAGCTCCCAGAAGAAATACTGGACTTTTGCAAACGAGGCAGAGTTGGATAAATTAAGATATGAGGCTAACCAGAAGTTTCGCTCAAAATCCCTCGGTCTCCGCAAGGTAAGAAATTTTTTCAGGGATAGAATATGGTTACAAAGCTTTAATATTTATCCTATAGTAAGGAACATGTCTTGTGTAATACAGTTTCTAGGTAACGTGTAAAAGAAAACAAAAAGTCTCCTAAAATTGTCACCATATAAGTACATTGAATCTTGTGGCCAATATCACAGTGTAAGCTTGTCTGTGTGGGTATGCATTTAAATACTTCTTGCACAAAAGTGATATACAATAATAGCAAACAAACTAGAGAGAAAATTCCTGAAGAAATTTTGAGATACTACTGCGCAAGCCCTGGATGAGCTGGTGTTCCTTACAAAGTGGCCGGTTTGTGCCATATGAAGCTTTGTGGGTCTTTGGTGAACTATTAATTAATAGAATTCCTTTCATTTTAATGTGGCCAAAAATGTAATGTAAGTGTATTAGAGCCCGACCGATTTATCGGCAGGCCGATATTAACGGCCGATATTAGGCATTTTCCAAACTATCGGTATCGGCATTTATAATAACCGATAAATGAATATTTCAAAAATAAAATAAAAACGGACGAAACACCCTTCAACCATGTCATGAGTGTTGGCGTTGTATAGTTTGTTCACCAGAGGGCACTCTACACCGTCCCTGTTGGCAACCAGTTATCAGCGAGTGAGATCATCGGTGAAGTATGTTCAATATCTAATGTTAGGGAAATCTGTTAAATGTTTTGTTGCGCGTTTATGAAATTTAAAAAAAGAAATATATATATATATTGGCCGATTATATCGGAATATCGGATTTTAAAACCAACAAATATTTGTATCGGTATCGGCCTTCAAAATCCTTTATCTGTCGGGCACTAAAGTGTACTGAGCAAAAAGGGATACAAGAAGACAAAGGAAAAGACGAGTGCAGGGCTTGGATGAGGGGATGCATATGTGAGGAGACGTGGCCTGAGGTTTCATGTGAAGTTGCACCTTTGGTTCTTAACCTGAAACTGCATTCATTAGAATGGGGTGACAAATAAACAGAAGTGTATTGGGGAGAAAAGGGATGAGTGATAGGCAAAGAAAAGAGTGCTGGTCCTAACTGACCGGGTTTGTGTGTCTTGAGAGTTGGCCTGAGGTAAGTTTGGTGGATTTTAGATTTCCCAGCAGGATGCTCCTATTCGTTTCAATGGGCAGGCCCATAATAACAGTAAAACGTTTCAATTTCAAAATGCTGTAACATTGCTGAGGCATTATTTATTTATTTATTTTTAATACCTTGCTTATTCTCTGTGCTTAACAGCCCGGAATAAATGACTCCTCATTTCTCGATCCCCGTGAAGAGAAAGTGATTTTCAAACACTATGAGAAGAGACTTCTGGACTTCTGTGCCGTATTTAAACCTGCGATGCCCAAATCTGTAGTGGTAATGATTCAAATTCAGTCAAAAACCACTAATTATTTATTCATTGTGAGGCTCTCACTAATACACATGGGATACACAGAATCAAGAGGAATGGAATATTTAATAAAGCAGTGACCATCAGACCATTCTGCTGAGATTTCACATCAATTAATGCAAACATTGAAAATATAGGCTAATTCATTAGTGAGGGCCTGTTAATGTATTATCTGTCATTATTTTTGCATTTTAAAATTTTTGTTTTGTTTCAGGGTACAGCTTGTATGTATTTCAGGAGATTTTATATAAACAACTCTTTAATGGAGTACCACCCTAGGACAATAATGTAAGTAATCACTTCAATCAGTGTTGACCTTCCTATAAACATATAAAGAAAGTGCTTATCAGTCGTAGCCGCAGTTGTAGAATTATTCCTGCCCCAACACCTCCATCTCAGTTTAGGAAGGGTGTTTGTTAATTCAGTAGCTAAATCGGGTGTGATTGGAGGAGAGGAACTCCAGCACCAGGGCTGAGAACCACTGATTTAAGCTACACTAAATGGCCAAAGTGGGCAAAACTGTCATAAATCAAAGTGCTTTGCTTAAATAGGGTAAAGAACTGCTAGAATATGAAAAGCCTCCAGCAATATTTAGATGTGTGGCGTCCTTTATTTTTATCTGTGCATGTGGTTCCTTCACAGAGATGAAGTCGTAATTAGTTTGCAAGTTAATCTTTATGTCTCTGTTCTCTCTTTAGGCTGACTTGTACATACCTGGCCTGCAAGGTGGATGAGTTTAATGTCTCCAGCACTCAGTTTGTAGGGAATCTTCAAGAGAATCCAGCAAGTCAGGAGAAGGCACTTGAGCAGATCTTGGAGTACGAGCTGCTCCTCATTCAGCAGCTCAACTTTCACCTGGTGATACACAACCCCTATCGGCCCATGGAGGGTTTTCTTATAGACATGAAGGTAGGTCAGATGCGTCATGTGTAGAGGCTGATTCACGTTTATCTGATGCAGAGCTAGGGGTAATGGCAATATGGCAAAAAATAGAATGTGATGATACAGGGATCACATATTGCGTTTTTCTTTTCTTAAGCTTGATATATATTAAACAGCCAGAGAGTATGTCACTTAAGCAGGTCCAGTTAATAGGGCTCCGATTTGTAATCTCCCATAAAAAGAATGAGCCCGAAAGCAGTTATGGCAGCTGAACTCCCTTTAAATCTATTTAAAGTGATCATGCAGTTTGGAAATGTTCTCCAAAGTACTGTTGCTGTCTAGTGTTGTGATTAATATTACACACCACTACATGGAGCTTATCATGAACTCTTTGGGTCTGTTCCTCCGTTATTATACAAAACATTCAATCATACATTATGTAAATTCTTTGCCTTTATTTTGATCAGAAGTGTTGTGGTCTTTTTCTAGACGAGATATCCGCTCTTGGAGAACCCAGAAATGCTGAGGAAGAATTCCGATGATTTCCTCAACAGAGCCTCGATGACAGACACTGGACTTCTCTTCTCACCCTCGCAGATCGCCCTGACCGCTGTGCTGAACAGTGCAGCTCGTGCTGGGCTCAGCATGGAAACGTGAGTTTCTTTTGAATAACATGTTAAAAAATGAGATCACGGTTTAACTTCTATGCACCTGATCATCTAATCACTGAATAGAGGTCAAGTCTTAGCAATAACGGAGAGAAAGCAAGGTCCCCATTGGACCGTCATCACTTTGGGCTTCAGTTACATGCCTTACTAAAGGAACGCTCCTCAAGGACACCTTTAGTAGCATAATTTCTTCTCTAATACGTGGTTGTACTTTCCCTTGACTTAATGAAATGCCAGTTCTGTCCTGAAAGGACTACACCGGTCTCTTGATATAGGTCTTGTAATGTGTCTGTATGAGTGGTTCAACAGACACTTTAACCTCCGTTTCAATTCTCAATATGGAACAGCAGGTTTAATGTTGAAACACAGGGAAGTCAAACTGAACTGTCCAACGTTTGTGGGCTGAAATGGACAGGAAGAGGCTGATAAGCAAGTAATGGAACCAAACTGATGCTTTTATTTAGTTCATTGAGCTTAAACCTCCTGGAGCTGGCTTGTGAAGACAAAAGGTTCCAATTTGATTGATTTGAATTATAACTGGAATTATAAGATGGTCCCTAGTTATGACTGTTGAAAATATAATGCATATTGACATCTTTGTTGGAACTTACAATAATGTACCAGTGTATGCATGCCAATGTAGCTGTTGACATACGAAACATTAAACAACTGTAGATCTGTTTGCTCACAGGTACCTCACTGAATGTATGGGGCTGAAGGATGATAAAGAGACTCTCTCAAAGCTGTATGATACAATGAGGCGTAAGTACTACTTTTGTGTATCATTTAAAATAATTAGCTGCAGAAAAAGCGAATTGAGATTGTGCGGTTGCTATAAAACCGGCGTTTGGAACGTTATATATAAAATATATAAATAATGACTGATTCAGACCAACGATCTTCAATTCAGTGCCCAACTTTAATGTCGTGAAGTCTGTTTGAGTCTGCTGTGTTTTGCTATGCTTTTCTTTGCATTCGCAGTATGTGACGTCAGACTTTGTTTACTGACTCACATTTGACTCAACTGTCCGTTGTCTCTCCCCATATACTACAGAGCAGACTTGAACTTTTTTTTTTAAAACAACCAATAATATGCCCCTGTTTAACCAATCAAAAAGGAATATTTTTATTATATATAACAAATATTCATTTTTGATTAAATATATAAATGGGGTCTGACATTGGAATCATGCCTGTATTCCAGTAACTGTATTAGAAGAGGTGGCAGTAGTGTGATTAATGGTTCCGTTACACTGTTTTTAATTTGACACTGTATAGATCCAAACCACAAAGCTATCAAAAATATGAAGCAAAATCAAACTGAGAGTGGTCCCTTTCATTTTAGGAATAACAACTCTCCTAAAGGAGTATGAATTCCCCAGAGCAGAGGAAATAAACACTTGCAAGCAGAAGCTGGAGAGGATTCATGCGGAATTTGCCCCGAACACAAAGTTGTGAGTACATGTGTTATAAAAGTGGCCCTTTGGGACAATGTCTATATAGGTCTAACTTGAGGTTTAAAACTGTGAGGAGAATCAGTGTTTGAGAAGGAAGCACGCAACAGAAATATAATAAACAGTTTTATTCAGCCGGGTCAGTCGCTTGGTGTCCTGGTATCTAAGATGCAAAAGTCGTGACTCGTTCATTGAGTAGAAAAATAAAAATACATGAGCTTTCAGAAATTCACAGGAGTCGTATCACACATCGGTGTCATGCTGTTCGTCAGGTCAAGTTAGATCACTGAACACAGCTAAGCTACAGTAGGTTTAATGAAGGCCGTTGCCTTGCAGCTACAAAACAGGAATATTTTGGTATATAGTGAAGAAAAATCAAGTTTGTGGAGGTAAGTACATGCCTAATTCAGCAAAAATAATAATTAACTTTGAAGACTACCTGGACAAGTAATCACATATAAAACTGGTTCATTGGCAAAGCTGTGTGTAAACAGGCAACGAATATTTTACCTTCACAAAATTTACCAACATAATCTCGGGGAAGCATATAGAGGTGTTACACAATGTAAAATCAAGGTATATGGAGATCATCTCTTGCATAAATCACACTATAAACACTGTCCTACTGAGCATGTCCTGCCAAAAGACCTGGCTGTTGAGCATAGGAGCTACGTCAGTATTGCATTTCTTCATGATAGTTGCCTAACTTGAAGTGATGCAGTCCAGATTAAGTTTGTCCATGTCACAGATTAGGTGTGGAACCCTGGGGCAGCTTATCAAATGTAAACACATGCACAGAGCCGGGGAGGGGGGGCTACAAGAACCTTATTTGTCCTTCAAATTTTTAATGCGCCTCGTCCATCACGCAGATGCTGGTTTATAGACTGAAAAGTCGAGGTGCAGCATTTCATCAAGCAAAGCAGCTCAGGAAGAGTTAGGATAGCATCTTAATAGGCTGACGTCTCCAGTCGAACACAGGAAGAGGTTGCAGCACTGTGAGATTTGAGTGTAGTAGGTTTCTTAAGGCTTGTACTTGGGGGTGCGTCTCGCTTCCCTGATGGTTCTCGTCCATTCTAAACAAGTCTTCGGCGCACATGGCCGTGTTACCAGATCTCTCGTTCTCTCACTAGTGCTCTTGGCTGCTGTAGGCAGCTGCATTTCAATGCATTACAATCTCCAGTGATCTGATATCTAGGTAGAAAAATCCCAGTTGACTTCCAGGTTATTCCCTTGAAGCCAGAAAGATTTAACTGTTCGTGGACAGACTTCCCAAAGCATTACTGTCATAACATCAGATTTCAGGAGGAACAAGCTTGCAGTGAAGGATGTTCTTTTTTTTGTCCTCAGAAAGCGATTTGCCCACACAGGAGAGTGATTTAACAAAAGAAATACCCTGCCATGTAGAAAACCGCCTTCAATAATGTCACTTAAACAAGTGTGTGTGTGTAAAAAAAAAAATGGATCATGGTTTGAAGAATGGTCCCAAAGTTTGGAGCCCCCCCCACAAAGTCACTGGTCCACAGCTGTAGCGTAGCTCTGACCTGTGTTTAGGCAAGTCTTTCCCCATACAGTGATTGTTCTCATCATAGGACCTGGATAGTGGCAGCCATAATGGTACATTCAGGTCTGTAAAATAGAGAGAGGTTAAGGCAACAAAGAACTGGCTTAGCACCAAATGCATAGACTTTGCACTAACAGCCTGTTTTATACATGGTATGAATCTGTAAATCCTTATTTAAAATGACTATGGTCTTTAAATACAACACAGGTCTAAAACTCTGCCAAAGCTCCGAAAGAAATTTATCTCTAGAACTATCCAACGTTGAAGTATGTTTCTTTAATGGATGTCGTATAAAAAATTAACCATTTGAAGGTTTATTAGGAACCGAAGTGGTGGAGCATTACACCCTTAACTGCTCAAATGTACACACACTTAGGTTTATTGTATTTACCAAATAATGTCTAGTAGTTTAAAGAATAATGAAATACCTACCTTGTTTTGTTCTGATGGTGACTTTCAGTGTACTATTTCTAATATGATACTACAAAAGCCATGGACATGAGTCTATAACTACACATGGAGGATACAGAGGAACAATCACATGCTCAGGGATGTGTAGGTGTGATGCTAAACTGAGACGTACACGCTCCATATAATCACATCTACATGTGGCATTTCCCAAACATATTCTATTCCTCTGTGTCCTTCAGGAAAAGAAAGCATGGCTATGAAGATGATGACCATGTCGTGAAAAGGCCCCTTGTTACTGAGGAGGTAAGTGAGGCCCCTGGAATAATCTTCATGTCACGGTCTTCATTATATGATTAACTAACAGGAGGTTTATCGTGTGCAGGAATGGACTGATGACGACCTGGATCTTTTGTAAAATGCAGCTTTTCCTGAAGTATTCTTATCAGAAAGACACATTCATGAATCGGTCAGGTTTACAAAGCTACTTAATCCACATGGGTGAAGCCAATGTTTTCTGATTTTGCCACTTAGTCCTACTGACAATGTGTGGGGAGGGTTTTTTTTTTGTATATTGTAAATACCTAGACAATATTTACCCTCTCTTGTCATGCAGATTTATTTACTTCATTGAAAATAAAGTTTTTGTACTGAACACTTCATAAGATGCCTTTTTTTTTTTTTTTTTTTACAAATACAATGGGAAAAAGCTACAAAAATCAAGAAAGTCCTAGATATTAGAAGACAGGCCAAAGACATTCTGGCATTGCTCCCAAATGACTTCTTTTGTGCTTTATACCACACCACCCGATCTGAGGACAAAAGTCAGTCAGTACTTTATAAACTGTTTAATAAGTGCATGCATTCCTGATACAGTTTCTACTATCATAGATTTTGTTTTACTGCTGTAAACATTTTGTTTACTCTTCCACTGAGAACAAGTCTGGCTTCTGAATTAATTTCAGCGAAGACTGAACCAAGCAACAACAAAAAAAAAAAAATATCACGCAGGGAAGATTACTCAAATTATATACTCATGATTCCAGCAAGAGAATTTATTGTTCTGATATAAAATAATCTTAACTCTCTTAAAAAATCCAGTCTACACCACATTTATAACTAAAGGAAACAAAGAAAACACTAGTTTGAGCACATTTTTTGCAAATTCATGACCTTGTAAATCGGTAACAAATTACAGTATAAAAAGCATTATAGCTCATAATCCAGTTACAGGAGATCGCTGCAGCTTCATGTCAGTTGAGTTTTCATATAAAGCAGACAAAAAAAAAAAAAACACTTTGGCAACTGTTGTTCAATGGTACTCTGAGTATTGTGGGTCACTATTTGGACCCCTTTTGGAAGAAGAAAAGGAAAGCAAAAATATGGATCCACGATGAGGGGGCAGAGTCAAACTGAAGTTGCTGTGGAAATAGCTTAAAGTCATTGGTGCAGGATTTGGGCCCCAGGCTTTTTTTTTTGTTTGTTTGTTTCACTGCTGTAGTTGCATAGTTCTTGTGGCGAGGAAGGGGAGGGAGAGTGGGAGGGAAGGGATGAGGAGAGGTTGCCATGGTGATGAGGGTGAAGCATGCTGGGTTCCCACTGGCTACTCCATGGAGACGGAGACAGACTGAGAGACAAACAGACAGTAGGAGATGGAACTACCTGTTGCTGTTGGACAAGGCGTAGTGCACCTGTTTCTGCTGGAGGAGCTCTGTGATGGCCAGCAGCTTTTTCAGCACATGCTGCAGGGATTGGAAAACAAAAACTGTAAACAGGCAGTATTTTAACGGGACACAGCTGAAAACAGTAACCCTTAGTTAAAACTAGCTGATGTAAAAAGTGGTCAGCTGGTTGCTGACAACTGTTCCCCTATTCATTTTTCACAGAAACAGTTTTTTTTGGTCCTGACTATAGTAATCAGATATAACAATTACACTCCAATAACTACTCACTAGTTGTTTTAAATCAATGATGAATAAGTTGCTAAAATGATGCAGAGAAACAGATGGACTACAGTCTCAAATTAACTAAATTAATTTAGTTTAACTACCAAGTGCAAGTGGTCTAAGTGCAGCTACATGGTCTGTAGAGCTGATAAAATGGACAATAAGTGTAGAGACAAGGTAGTTGTGCCTAACAAAGTGGCTTGTCTGTGTATACTAGCCTTATTAAAATAATGGCAAATCAATTTCTGTTGACCATAACCAATTGAAACATGTTTACTCTGGATTTTGTTCCCGTTAACCATTTTAATCGTTGGATAGTTTAAATAAATAGCCATTTAACCGGAGCTCATCCTTCTTAGAGAAACAGCCTACTGAGAAGAGCGAAGTTCCACATGCACGTTTGACTAAATGCTGTTTTCAGATGGAAGACTGGCTATATTAACAGACGCATACACACCTGCTGTACTCCTCTCTCATTGCTGAGGGTGCGTAGTTCATCTGAGTGAGTAGCACATATCTCATGCAGGGCAGCAAGGTCTCGGGACAGGTCAGTCCTAAAGTGCTCTACAGCATCAGGCAGGTCGGGGACATTCTGAAGACCCATAAGAAAACAGCCTTTACCATTACTCGCATCACTAGAGCTGTACAATGAAACATTAATGAAGGAAAATCCCCTTAACTCCAAATATAGTTAATTAGCTGTTTAGTGTCCCAAGTTTGCTTCTTTATTTGTGCAATGTAGCTACAAGGCTAATGTAGCATTCAGGAATCTGTGTTCAACCATTCCAGGTAACTCACCCCCAATTCATCCAAAAACATGATCATCCGTTGTTTGTTGTTCTTAATAAATGGATTCACTCCTTCCATGTACGGCTCCTAGAACACAAATAGGAAATACAATAACATTTTCCTATTCCTAGTATAAAAGCCAGTGAAATTTATACACTCTTCTGAATGGTGCTTTAAAGCAAACCTTGGCACCAAATTCCACCAGATTCGCCAGGTTCTGGACCGATTTGGCCACCAGGGTGAGCGTTCGGGCTGCAGTGGGGGACGGGGGATCTGTAAAGTAAAGTGAACAGAACTCAGTTACATTTACTCCCTCTTTAGTATTTTGATATCAAAGTAATACACTCCGTTATTCAAGCAAGCACCTGACTTCAATCATCCACACATCAGCGTTCTCGGGTTATATATTCTCATTTTATGCCCTTAATTTATGTAAAGCCGTGCCCTCACCAGCAATGATGTTGAACATTCTGGGGTTGAGAATGGCTGGGCAGATCAACCGCAGGAAGACAAAACCACTGCAGACAGACCAGAATTGAATCATCTTACTCAACTGAAACAAAGGACTCTATACCTTAGGGTGAGTGAGTGACCTTAGAAATAGGCAGAAAAAGTATGGCGGCTAACCTCACAACTCTGGTCCGCATTGTAGTGTTAGTGGGCCATTTCTGCTGCACAGACTTCTGCAGGCACCCATAGATAAACCTCAAAGACCTAAAACAATAAAAAGCAGAGGAAGGATATAACTGCCAGTCTGGATACCAGATCTACTCAAAAAGTATGAATCAGCTCTACACAAATGTGTGTGTGCTCCTGCGCTTACGGAGGCAAGATCTCTGCAGCCATAAAGATTTTCTCCACCAGCTCGGAGAGGATGGTGAGCAAATTTGTCAGGTTCATATTTACATCCTCGTTCTTCTCCAGCTTGGACGGGTTTAGCTTCAGAGGAGAGAGCAATATTTTGACAATAGTTTGACCTTTGATGAACTAGAGCATTAGTCAGTAAATGTATTAACAGGGACAAGCTACAAACTGCACATGCCACACATATGACTGAGTAATAAGATGAAAACAGGACGTTGTTTTGCATCAAAGCATTGTGTGATACAATATATTAACGTTAGCATAATCAAACACTAAATTAGAAATTCTGCATTATAATAATCCAACATTAGGATAGCCCCCAGTAGGTAATTTATAGAAATTCATTTTTCACTTTTCACTCTTGATTCTCCAGTGTTAGAATAAGGGTTTTGGGTCAAAGTTAAGATTTGGGTTAGGACAGAGCTAGGTAAGAAAAAATTAGTGTGGCATCTAGGTAAAGGTCATTTGAAGGCTCTTCTTATATATGATCTAAATGAAACACCAGCAGAAACAGAAGATTGCTGGGTTACATGAGCTATGAGGGACTAAAGAGCAACATGTTAAAAACGTACTGCATGGACAAACCTCACAAGACTGCTTGCTTTCCATGATCTTGAGAATGGTGTCTTTGAGGGCATGGTGGACGAAAGGTGTAGCAGTGGCCTTCATGTACTGCTCCATCAGGGTGCTGGCCAGTGTGGTGGCACGGAAGAGAGTGGTAGCTTCATCTAGACAAACATAGTGCTATTTACAATAATCACTGGCTTTATTTACATATCCGTCACTGACTTGGTTAGTTCAACCAAACAACATAAAACAGGCATTTGAATCTTTTGTAAGCAATTTAATGATTTATACTGAACCAGGCTGTTCTGTACCTTCCATTTTAATCTCTCGGTCATTAAGAGTCCTCAGCAGGGGAGCCTCCGCTCTCTCATGCCTGAAGATCCTGAGCAGGATGCTGGCCAGCAGGGTGCGGTCCTGCCCACATACATGTGCCAGCGCATAGATCACGTGGAAGTCTTTTTGTAGGATGAGCTGCAGGGAATACAGGGTGTTTAGGTTAAAATAGTGACTCCTGGGACAGTCTGCTCCAGTCTAACTTATAATGCGTGCAGATGGAGAACAAATGTGGACCATATTGGGGGGGGGACTTGTTAGATGAGGCACAAATGTTGCCCAGTCTTTAATTAAACAATTGCCCATTTTAGTCTTAGACCAAGCTAAAATCTTTACTTTGTCATAAATGGCCCAGTTCCTTTCAAACACAGGTACACTTAGCTACTATTGTTTTCCATGCTAATGGAGCACTGTGCCTGCTGTAGCTCTTACCTCTTTGAATTCACTGTACTCCTCCTCCGGCATGATTTTCTCCATGGAATAGCGCGCCCGGACTCGTAGGGAGCCTGGTTCGATTCCCTTCAGAGGCACATGAGAGCTCAGCGGGAACCACTCGTCAATCATCTGGCCCCTCTGCAGCCGGCTTAGCTGGCAGCGCATGAACACTGGATGGACAAACACATGGAGTTTATATATAACCGAACTCTTCATTTCCAATCATCTGAACAGCAGAGGGTGCTCTAATGCAAGGAAAGGCTGACAACGGCAGTAGAACTTAATTGAACTGCGTGTTGTTATAGGCTTATCTTTTAGCCCAGCATGTTTTCTTCGATGTATTTAACGGATTATGCATAAGATATGAATCGGTATCTGTGAACAGTAATACAGATGTGTACTTACGAATGTCATTTTCTTTGCTCTTCTTTGTTTTGTTGCTTAGGCTGATTTCAAACCTGTTAATTTCACTGGATAAGTCGCTGAAAAAGTAAATAGCATTTCATCATTACAAGTGGGAAGCATTATCCTCTGAACAGCTTCCAAACCACCTCCTGAATCCATACACAATACAAGTTGGAATTAAATACAACCAACTCACTCAAAAATGAATTCTTCTGTGAACACAGGGTTCTGGCCCTCTCTTGGGTGAGTCTTGGCTACCTGCACACTATTCAGGTAGATGTTGCAGTAGGGGTTGGTGAAATGCTTCATGGGAAGCTTGTGGGCCTCTTCCACATAAAGCACTAACCTGCTCACCTGAGAAAAGAATTGAGAATAGCTGTGTATTTTGATGCATGACTGTGTTACGTCAACAGATTTTTATTTAGGAACCATGAAC
Organism: Brachypetersius altus; assembly: GCA_037974465.1. NCBI lineage: Eukaryota > Metazoa > Chordata > Actinopteri > Characiformes > Alestidae > Brachypetersius > Brachypetersius altus. The sequence continues at coordinate 8,031,382 of JBBPDB010000040.1, forward strand.
AGTGGAGCAAAGCCTCTTACCTGGCGGAGGCGCTTGTTGGAAGGAGCCTGTGCAGGTTTTCTTAGGTTACTGCAGAACGTCTGCAGGCATTTCATCCAATCCTATGAATATTGAAGAGCACGGTCAGACTGAGCATTTGTTTCTGCGACTGGATGAGCTACTATTGAGCTCCTACATACCTGGGCCTGCTCAGGTATGTCCCCTGCAAAGTAGAAAATGTACTGCTCCTCGCTAAAGTGCTGAACCACAATCTGGAAACAGTTTGGCCTGCATGACAACACACAATACTGAAATACCATTTGGGACAATTATTTATAGGAGTAATTACTTCATTAAGCGTGTGCTCTGTGGTCAATAACACAACATGCTTAAGTACACTTAAAACTGCATTATGAGACCGGAAGGTGCTGGTTACCTGCCAAACAGACTGTCATGCACTCCATACACAGAGCACACACTCAGGTCAATCAGCCCTTTGGGTTTGGTAGCACGTTTCTCGCTCTCAAAGTAAATGAGCTGAGCGTCATTGCCCTCCAGGATGAAGTACAGGTTCTTCCAACGTTTTCCTTTGCCTAAAGACACAAAAGTTGCATGCAATGACCACTTAACTCAAAGTTTAAAGCACCATTGTTTAGTGACCTATATGTACTGAACCGCATGGCCTTATTTTGCAGGGCTACCCACTAAGCTTTACCAATGCAGCATAAGACCTCATTTATATGCGGTCACTGTCTTCATGAAGACTTTTACATCATTTTTTATTTTAAAGACATTCTATGCATTTAGAAATGAATTCAGTGCACATTGTAATTTTGGACCAGGTCTGTTAGATCGTTCACCGTGAAGGCTTTATGCAATGCAAAGAGCAGCTGATGTGCTCATATGATGTTAAAAACACCAGAGGCATGTCCTCAAGTGCCTAAACCACACAGAGAGCTACTTGCTTTATTATATAGAATCTGCCAAGTTCTGACTTTTTAGCTCTTCTGCCCCTGCACAGCTCAGAGCCCTGCTGCGTCTGTGTGGGATGATCAAACAGAGCCATAAGGCCATGAAGGTTTCACTAAGTAACATTAGCACACAGATTACGCCTGTTATAAAGTGCTTGATCTCCCTTTTCATCAGTTTTGTCCTGCTGAGCGAGTGCACAAATGGAATACAAATGCATTTCAGGGTTTCAAACCAATTTGACTCATGTAAGAAGTGCTGGTAAGTGCATATCAAGACCTTCAGCCTGTGCAGTTGGCTGCCATTCAGTACCTTTGTTGAACAGGAGGTATCCTTTCTTGACAATGTTTTTGTAGAAAGCATCTTTCGTTTTCCGCCGAATAGTGTTATAAATCTCTCTTCCGTCCACTGAGTCCGAGAGTACTTCTTGCTGCTAAAAACAAACGACAAAAATGTAAAAGTTAAACATCAAAAACACTTTTTAGCCCCCAGACGAAGAAGCTGTAGTTATGATTTCACCTACCTGAACTGAAACAGGATCTTTCAGGTTATAGCCCTCTACAATCTGCTCTTTTCTGTAATGCTCGATGATATCATCAACACTGCCAAGAAAAGCATTGTGGAAACAACATTAACTCACCACTGACTGCGATTTCTATTACTGAGGACAAAAAGTGTCCTTCTCTCAATATGACCATTCTTCACCTGAACTGATCACAAAATGCTGAATGTATAATGGTTCTAACAGACTTGCTTTATTAACTACCTAAAGGAATACTATAAGGTTCTACACTTGCAGAGTAAAGGTAGCGATCACATTTTAAGACGTTTAAAGAAGGTCTCAATCTTGGGGCTTAACATAAGTCCCATGATTAAGAATTTCTCAAGTAAAATTAACTACAGTAATGTTTTCACTCAGTTTGGTTGCACTTACATATGTAGATGATACTATAAGATTATTACGCTACATAATAGGCTTTACTTCATTATAATACATTTCAAGAAGGACAAAAAGATTCATAGATGTTGAAAACTGTATATGAAAACTGCATCACATCAAAAATGAAAACTTAATTTCTTAATGAATATCTTCCCAAACCTATATTGTAGTGCACAAAATCTCTATATTCATTATTAATATATTAGATTATATAAATAATTTAAATATTTTTAATTTTAACCTTTTGAACTCCTAGCCCAATAAATAAAGGGATGCAAAAATGCTCATAAATGGTCCTAAGATTTTAATTCCATAAGCCAGCTATTCGTGCCTTATGTTTTTGTTCAGAAGACCCAGGGCTACTTATTTATGCAATTATTTGATGTGAAACTAACAAGTAAAATCTTGATATTTTTATAAGCAAATTCTAGTTTTTGCCTAGTGAAATGTTACTTTTTTCTTTTATTCTATAAGACGTCCCAACACTATATATATATATATAGAGAGAGAGAGGGAGAGAGAGAGGGAGAGAGAGAGAGAGAGCAAAATGCGTTCATGGAGTTCAAACGGTTAAGAAACAAATGCTATCAATTCATTCAAAACTACAATGCTGTTGCAATACAGGAACAGTATCTCCTTATCCATGTACCCTGTACCTCTACGGTGAGAGATTAAATGTGAATGACCATGAATTCCCTGATAAAATTCTCTCTAATGACAGAGCTATGGGGGCGGCTATCTGCCCGTGCCTCGGGGGAAGCCCTCAGGCCTTGCCACTGCACTTCAAAGCCGTGGCCTCGGGACATACCTGTTGTAGTACCTCCCCCCCATCATGTACTGGTTGTTCGGGGTGGGGCAGATTTTGAACCTTTGGATGTTCTCACTGGTGCGGAAGAACAGTGAGTAGTCCCCTGGCGTGTTGTCCGACGGCCGCACCAGAAAGCTGCACACCTGGCCCACTGGAGGGAGAGAGAGAGAGGACAGAAAGCAAAGAGTGATTCACATGCCGCCCTCATAATGCTATAAAACAGTTATGAGGCATGGAATACTGTAATAAAGCAGTGATGAATGCTGATGTCACGCTCTAATGTAATGAGATTATGTGCTCCGGTGAGGTCGTCATTCACAAGTTGGACAACAAAGGGAAGTTCACCACACTTTTTACAGCAGATAATCTTTTTATGGTCATGATGTAATTTCTGAACACAATTGGTTTAAATGCTTTTTTACACTTCAGGCTTCATTACATTCAGTCAATTTGAGCAAAGCAAAACAATTTTCTACACCATGGTCAAAACATCAAAACTCCTAATGAAAATGGACAGTTTTTGGATCAAAGTTAAATGCAAAAATCAAACTACAGTTTGTTAAATGAACACATCCTCCATAGGAATCATCATAAATGAGGCAAATTTTAGTGCCGATCCATATATACAGGCATAAAAATAAAATAAATGTAAATATATGCCATAACTCTTGAAAAGGTTATTTTATTTTCAAATTTAGGTAAAGAAAAAAAACTAATAAACAGTAATTATGTATTTGCCACTGTGCTTTACAATGTGTACAAATGTGATCTCTGTAGGAGACGCGTACTTTTTTCCATTTAGAACATCAACAAACATGTAATTTGCCCAGAGGGGTCTAGACTGTTCTACATACAACTGTGGTACTGAAATATACACACCTGTCATCAGCAGATTGTATGCCTCTTGTTTGCTGATTTTTCCATGGTACCAGCTACAAAGGCAAAATATGAAAATCAGCAAATCAAGTTGGGAGGGCAGCATTTCTGCCTGAGACTCGGTTCTGAATCAAGATACTTTACTCGGTTTATGATAAATCGAATCCGAAGGAAACAACTGCGTGCTCCTGTCAACTTGTCGAAACCTTTTGCAGTCTCTGGTAAGATTTATGGCCCGTGTCCACTTGGCAAATGCTGCTTCTCGTAAACTGCACTTATCATCACTCAACTCAACCAGAACTAGGGGTGAGTAGTTGTATTCCTAGTGCAGTAAAATGCAATCTCTGTTTGTGGAAAACTAATATTATTAGGGTGTACATAGTAATTCCATGTAACCCACAGATCCTGTGCAAAATACTATCTTATAAAATCCACAAGGCATGCAATGTTGATAAAATTAGTTTTTGCCACTCGTGACCCTCCTACACATTCTGAAACAGGGTTGCCTCAAATAACAGTCTGCTAGGCAGGAAAGATACACATCTTATAGTTAAATAAACTATAACTAGAAAAAAGAAGCTGCAAGCAGTTCATTGCCTAGTTCTTTTATACAGTCGTTAATTGCATGATATCAGTAGATCAAGCTGTGGTGCCATTTCTATTAGGAAATGTTTTATTAGGCCAAGGTCACACACAATGATAGAGCTAACACACACCTAATGTGATGCATAAGGAAGTACTGAGATATTTGGTTACCAATAAATTTGAATATTCTTTTTGAAATAGCCACGTAAAGGCATTTGATATTAGGAGCCCCAGAATTCTACTCAGATATGTCAGCAAAATTTTAGAAAAAAGAAATGCACAGTGTAATCTGCTGCTCTCAGGGTAGGAACCTGACGATGTCTGAACATCAAGCACTAAAATGTTATTCCTCTGGCGAGTGTAAAGCATGCTTCCAGTAAAAGGCTGAGCTAAGAGTGGAGTCACTGGCCTTGAGAGAGCAGTAATACCTCTCAATTAAAACAAAGTGGCCTCTTCACGAGTGCTAGATTGCACATCTCTTTAAGTAGGCCATGGGTGTTAATCATTTTCCCTTAAATAAATGGTCAGACTGCGGTTCCATAAAGCGACACTGTCCCTGCCAGAAGAATTTCAATAAACATGAAACATTGATCACGTTAATTCTGCAGCCTCCATACAATATTGAATATAAAACATCGCAGTGGCTTACATTTTGCCCTCGTGGGGATCCTCCTCTCGTCCCTGCAAACAAAGTCAGTCATTAATCACACTGAGAGCCACTTCACAGCACTGTAGCCTTGCAACCCAGTCTCTGTAAGAGCTCTCAAAAGAGGACAATAGAGAAACTCTTCAGAGAGAATTAGAGAGGTCATGACACCATTTAGTACACAGATACTAAAACCTTCTGTATCAGTTGGTACGGATACCAATCTGATATATTTCGTCTTTGAAAATTTTCTCTTAAAAGTGGAAAACCTGACCGTCAAATTTAAAAGACCCCCAGTTACTCCTCGGTCCATATTTGTGAATTTAATGATTTGAAATGAACATATATCTACTTATACAAGCTTACAGTTTAGGTCCACCCTATAAAATTAGTGTGTTTCAGAAAGAATGCAAAACAATGCAATATAGAGCAGCCAATCCAAACAGAGTTCATTTACATTTTCTGGTCTTAGGGGAACAGCTACAAATATAGCCTGTTTATTTCCAAGAGAGGTCATAAATAAGGAACAATTAGCAAGAAACATATATGATACTGGCTTTTTAAGACTACAGGAAAAATACAAGTTACTGTTCTGTGTTGTACTTCGATTTACAATGTGCTGTGCTGTAAGTAATTGTGTGGTTGTTCTGTCTAAATGAATTAAGTTGTTAGAATTGTGTCTTCTACTGTCCAGTCCAGCATGTTCCTTTGATATAGGATACTTGATCAGTGCAGTCTTTAGACAATACCGCAAAATGAAGATGGACACTTACCACCTCCTCCACCAGATCGTCCACTATAAGGCCCTGCTCCTCTGTCCTTACGTTGGTCACCCACATCCAGCCGTCTTCAAGTTCATTGTGAACAATAAACATGTCTCCTTTGAGGAAACTGGCACACACACAAGCAAGTAAAGACATCAATGAACGTTTAACGTCTGGCTTAGCCAAAACATAATATGTGAATTCCGCTACATGTGAAATATGCTGCTGTGTGTTAATACCTGATTTCATCTGTATCTGGCACTTTGGTGTATGGAAGGATGGCTCTCACTCTCCTCCTGTCCTCCACCGGCTAAGAGAAACAGACCCACACACCTCAAGTCAGCATAAATCTACTGAAACACTTCATGCATCACTGTCTCAAGAGTTTGAAGAGAAGATGAGTGAGGGGAAAAAAGGCTAAACTTTTTTTGGTCAACTCCTAGAAGAGACTGTCACTTCTTCATACATTATTTGACACTTCTGCAGCTGATTAAAGATGAATGAGCAAGGTCCTCTGATAGCAAACAAGATATATTTGCTTTTACTGTAGGTCTTTGAACATCTGGGCTTGCATCTGGGAGTTGTGTGAATTTGATTTGACAGTATTACCTCTGGTGGAGCCACTGGTGATTGCAGCTTTTCACCTTTCAGTAGGCAAGACACATAGCTGTAATAACCAATGAGGTCTGAAAGGGAAGAGAAACGCCTCCCTCCAATGTAGTAATCTCCACACATGGCAATGATCCTAGAACAAAAACAAATATCAAGCCCAAAATTCAGTATATTGTGTCTTTGAACTTCAAACGCATGCCTACTAGATTATTCAAATGAACTTTGAAATGAAATCTGTTTTTGTTTGCAATAGATTCATAAAATCCTGCTGGTGTGGGTTTGCTTTTTTTCCAATGAGGCTCACAAAAGTGATTTGCTTCCTCTTGTGGAAAATATTTACACAACTGAACATGGCTGCAAATTACAAGCTAATTTTTTTTAATCAAGGAATTATGACAGTCCTATTATGATTCGTTTTGTCATTTGTACTGCTACTTCTACTGACTTATAACTGCTGTCAGACATTATTTGCAGTTATCTAGATTATATTGTGCCTTGCTGAAATGCTTGTTGAGTTCTTTCTTTTGACTTTGTGAAGAAAGCTTCATGAAAAAAGGTTTTAATGAAGCTTCATTCTAATCTTAAACAACAGAAACCTAGCAAGTTATTTACCACTCTTAAATGTCAGCCTGCGTCAGAATGGCATTTCACATTTAGACTGTGGAGGTGTGTGTCTGTTCATGTTGAGAGCAGAGTTCTGTTTTTCAGGTCCACCCACGCCGTCCGTCCTCAGCCACTTCTCAAACAAAAATATCTAACCAAGTGCCTCTAAAACTTTAATGGGCTGCCGAATGAAAACCACAGCTTGGTGTCGAACTGCATTCTCAAAGATATATACGTTTTAGTGACAGTAGCCCTTGTTATCTGGACAGGAATGCCGGGGTACTTCAGCTGTAATTCAGCTCATTCTAATGACAAATCAGTATGAGATGCACTTAAACTGCAGTGCTTGGGATGTTAAACTGTTCTAACCAATTATAATATTTCAGGTAATAAAAATTGTGTGGTGCTGAAAGTCTCTCAAGGATCTTCAAGACCGGTTGTTGACAGTTCTGTGTTTACCTGAAGTGGTTGACCACGTTTGTCATGCTGAGAAATGACAGCACAAAGGATCCAGGTCGCCGGTCACTCTCCCTGATCAGGTAGCTGCCCGGGGTCCTGGCCTGACGCAGCCGTTCCTCGGCAATGGTCCTGTCTAACTTCCCATGGTACCATCTGGAGAAAAATAACAAGAGTCTACTATTAAAAGGTTCATTTACTTGTCATAAATATTCACGGCTTAATCTCCATGTTGTCCCGATTTATACTGATAGCATAATTAAGCCCATGTTTTTGCATCCTGAACTAAATTAGCCTCAAGTATGGTGCCAGCTGGTCCACGGAGACTATTATAATGAACTTCCTATTGTACAATGTCCAAGCCAGACAAATTCTCCAGCAGGCAAGGCGGAACAAAACTGCAATTCTGAAGTGCTTTTGGAAACTTCTAAAGCCATTTCAGGCTACATGGCCCATATGGCTCTATGTCAGGAACAATGTCATGGAATGGGACTGTCCAAATAAATCTGAAGTGAAAATTTTGCTCCAAGAAGGCAGCTCTTGTATAGCGTGAAGGCTAAAAAGCTTTTCAGCCACAGCCCGGGCCATTAACAACTTGCCACTTTATAAATTAAACACTAGCTTTTCTAACAACACCGGTTCAAATTTTCTGTGGAGACAGAAAAAGTAACACTTTCGCCTGGTTTAGCACCTTGCAACACCAAACCGAGGGAGAGGCCGTCAGGAAACGGAACAGTGAAAATGAGAGCATGAAGAGAGAAAGAATGAAAGGAAGAGCGAGAAATGAACAGATGAACAAGCGCTGTGCTGAGGTAACTTTCTTGGCAAAATTGTTAAACAACACATTTTCATTACGAAAACTGCACCTTTAAAATAAACTAAAGTCCCGGAACAGATAATAATGAGACAATATATCGGAGACAGACGAATGGACTTTTTAACTAAAATGATCTTGCTTTGGCAACTCAAATCATATGAGAAGAATGCATTTGTGAATCAAAACACCACAAACACTGCAGGTGCAAAACACATATACAATATCACAAAAAGGCATTTGCAGGTGCACCACCAAGAAACATAGAATACGTTCTATAAAAATCAGATTAAAGGCTTGACTTATGCTAGAAGATGACTTTCCTATCTAGCTCACTTGACATTTGCACTAATGTGCTGACTGGTTACATTCACTGCATTCAGCAGACGGCCTTATCCAGAGCGACGTACATCGGTGCTTAGTCACTGCAAGATGCAAGATGCATGCAAACATTACACAAAAAAGTCAAAGTTTCTTCTATTATCTTGCTAGCAAGGCTGCTCCTTAACCCGGGCTTCCCTTTATTTCCTAACTCAGAAAGAGCATAGTTAAATATGAGCAGCAGTCACTCTCACATGCCATTAAGTGTAAACTTATTTAGAATGTTTATAACCACGATTTGCAAGAACATAGAAAATGCTAGCTATGTATAGATAATTAGAGAAACACGGTTGGCTATTCTGGTCATTAGCTTACTAATCTACCAATACACGTTCAAAAAAAGATGAGTGCTATTTGTATAGATTAAATTATGGCTTGGTGTTTTGGTGGGTTCAATCAACACAAACCATGGTTATCTCTCATCTCTATTACTGCAATTGCCTCCTAGTGGGTTTTCCAGGTTGCTTGGGAAGACCCTTACAGCTGGTTCATGACGCAGCAGCTCAGCTGGTCCGCAACCAACACCAAAAGGTTACATGTCACCCCACTGCTGATTGACCAACACTGGCTACACATGTCTGTCCACATAAAGTTCAAAGTCACTAACTCTTGACACTTGGGTCAGCACCCAGCTAGTGTAATACAGGCTTGTGTTCCTACACGCTCCCTTTCCTATCCTCTGAGGAACATCATCTGGCTCTGCCGTCCCTACGCACAAGGTAAACCTAGTCCAGTCCGGTCTCATTTGTGGTTCCCGCTGGTGAAAAGAGCTGCCAAAGCAAACCAGAGGAGCAGAAACCCTCTCTAGCTTCAAAACCTTCCTGCTCCTGACTCATCTGTTCAGAGAGCGTCTCCTCTCCTAACACACTTGTCGTCTAATGCATCTTCTTACACGACTCTTACATAAAGATTTTAGTACTTCGCACTCTCCTTTGACTCTCACGCTGTACTGAAACTTGAGCGTTTCCTCTTATTGTAAGTTGCTAGGGATAAAAGTGTCTGCCAAGTGAATGCAATGTAATGTAGGGCATTTAATCTATATTCGTATTTGTAATAAATATGTAAAATTAAAAAAATAAATTACAATGTTGGCCAACAACTGGCCCATACAGCAGGGAAAGTGACCCATTTTTGTCATACATGAACACACCACAGCACACAGTGTGAACAGCACGAAATTCACCCTCTGCATTTAACCCATTCACCAAGTGAAGCATTGGGCAGCCAGGTACCTTGCTCAGGGTACCTCAGAGGTGTCTAGCCGTCTTGGGAATCAAACCCGTGACTTCTTGATCACAGGGCGAATGCCGTAACCACTATTAGTAGTAGTAGTAGTAGTAGCAGTAGCAGTAGTATTAGTAGTAATAGTAGTAGAAATAGTAGTAGAGGTAGTAGTAGTGGTAATAGTAGTAGCAGAAGTAATAGTAGTAGTAATAGAAGTAGTAGTAATAGTTGTAATAGAAGTAGTAGTAACAGTAGTAGTAGTAGTGGAAGCAGTAATAATAGTAGTAGTAGTAGCAGCAGCAGTTGTAGTAATAGTAGTAGTAGTAGTTATGTGGTTTCTGTGAGTTTCGATGGGTTTGGGTTGGTTTTGGAGTGTTTTGGTTGGTTTTGGAGTGTTTTGGTTGGTTTTGGTTGGTTTCGGTGGATTATGGTTTGTTTCGGTGGATTTTAATGGGTTTTGGTTGGTTTTGGCGGGTGGAGGCTGTTCGTGTGAACATTCAGTTAAAAGAGTTTGAACAGTTAAACCTGAATTCAGAGGCGCTGATGGACGACAGTTGTTTCCTCGACTGGAAACCGATCTGGATTCAATCACACAGCTCCACCCCCACATTTTGATTGGTTTATTGCAGGTTACACCCACAAAACACACCCCTGAATAATTAAGAGAGTTCAGACAAGCTTTTTGTGCCTTTAAAAAAAAGTCAAATGTATTTGGACCTGAACATAAACATTAGTTTATCTTTACACTTTGTGTTAGATCCTGAAAACAGAGCTCTGAAGATGTCCAGGTTTACTGAGACACAATCTCACAGGCTGCAAAGTGTCTAAAGATACAGGGAGCCCACCCTCAGCAAACAGTAGTTTATTCAAGTGTACTACCAGTTAACTTATTTTATACTAAAACTGAGGTAGGATACTCAAAAGGTACTTTTATACACTATATTTTATACACTTAAGAACAGTGTAGTGAAGTACGGTAAATCCTCAGCATTCAAACACAGATATCTCAGAGATTACCTCCACTAGTCCAGCGGTGGCAGTAATACACTGAAAAGTTGTCAACCACAAAAAAAAGAAGAAGAAAAAAAAGAAGAAAAAGAAGAAGCAGCTGCTGCAGTATGTAGCATGACTGCTCCGTGTCTTGTCCTCGTATTTAAGTGTTTTAACCCCCCCTCCCAATTTTCAACAGTAATCTCAGTTTATTCAGTATTAGTAAGCTGTGCCCTGTCTAAACATGTGGGTAGAGAGAGTTATTTCAAGCTTTCTTTTGTGTATGAGTCGTTGCACGCTGCTAATGGTAACCGCTAATGCTAACAGTTTTTTAAGCAATAAAGTTTTCTGATTCTGATTATTTATTTACCTTCACATTTTCTTTAATGGTAATGCATTAAACCGAGTTTAAAATTTTTAGGCATTTTTTATTAAAACCCAACAACAAGGTCTCTCATGCTCTCTCTCTCTCACACGCACACTCTCTCACACACACTCTTTCACAAACCCTGAAGTACTCATCAATGACGCAGAGGTCTGGGGAAAAATCCTCTCGTTTCGTTCTTTACTATAAATCTGCTTCAGCTTCGCTTTAAAAATGTCACCTGTTTGGAATCATTATATAAACATTATTTAAATGTTTTCAGTCATCAAATGAACAGCTAACCGGCGCCCACTTAACACCTACAGTCCCGTGAGGGAACAGCAGGAGAGCATGAGTGACAGCTGAGCAGACAGTGAGCAGAGTGAGGACGGATGGCGGGTCCGGTGTGGGGGGTGAGGTGGAACAGGAACTAAAGAGCCCACCCTCAGCAAACAGTAGTTTATTTAAGTGTACTACCAGTTTACTTATTTTATACTAAAACTATGGCAGGATACTCAAAGTGTATATTTATAAACTATATTTTAAACACTTAGGAATAGAAGAGTATAGCGAAATATCCTTGACTCATACTGATAAATGAAAAGAAAGTATAGAATGTGTACTTTTACCTTAAAAATGTTCCAATTAAGTTTGAAGAAGTATTAAATTACTGCTTTCTAGTGCATTACGGATTCAGTCACACGTGGAAATCCCCACAATTATTGTGGCAATAAATGTATTTTTTCTGGATGTTTTCACACAAGGTGCCCCGTTCACCTCACTGCGATGTCCCAATACTTTTGTCCAGTGACCTGCCGAGTTGCATATCTCTGTGAGGTGAAATTTGTAAAATTGTAAAATTCTTTTGTATAAGTACCTTTTACAGTTTCTTTAAGGGTAATGAGTTTAAAATGAAATTAAAGGCCTTGTTCACACAGACATCTGAACCAGGCGTTTTTCTGGTGTTCGTGATGCCAGGTGAGCGCCTATTGAACGCTGCCCGTTTTTCTGCTCATTGAAGCAA
>JBBPDB010000040.1:8049726-8073872 GCA_037974465.1 Brachypetersius altus
ATATACATGTAGGTTCACTGGTTGTGTAAAATAGAGATATTTGCAAAGAAGTTGTAAAGAACATTACTTTCAAACCCAACTGTATCGAAGGACTTTGTTTTCAGCCTCTAGATTGGGCAGAAATTTTGAACAGTTGGTGGAATCCCCCTTGTAGCTGGCAGCTCTCACAATTGCAGCCTTATTTTTAAACCCACTGTTTGCTTTACTTAAGTGAGAGAGGGGCTGTTGCTGAAAATGAGGAATCAGACGTAAATGGGATGTAGCCATGGGAACCAGGACGGCTGTGGATGCATCTGCGTTCAGTTCTACTCCTGTCTCCAGTCCAAACATCTGCTTCCGCTCAGTGGCATTTCCCTTATGCACAGTTAGTAATTTGACTGAGCACTCTGCCAGCTTCAAATGCGATTTTGTCAGTGGGCAAAATCTAAATCCTTACTATTTAACCAGGCTGTGGATACATTAGACTCATAGTGCTTACCTTTAATTCTCACCACATGGACTAAACAACCCATAGAACACACCCTTTTTTATTTTATCATCTTAACAGGTATTTATATCGCAACCCATGATTCATATTATTATTCAGTTATTCAAATTCTTTTGTATTATTTTCTGCATTTTTACTGTCACTGCAATCAAAAGGTTGTGGGTTTGACTCCCAGTGCCATCACTGAGGTACCTATGGGCAAGGTAAGGACCCCACAAACTGCTCCCCGGGCACCCCTCGTTGGTGGCAGCCCAATTGGTGAATGGGTTAAATGTAGAGACTGTGTGCTGTGGTGTGTTCACGTGTGACTATAAGGGGCCACTTTACTTTAGTTATACAAGTACAACATGTAGTGCAGGCCTATTCAACTAGCAGCCCGCAAGACAGATATGACTTTAATGGTCAGAGTTCTCGCTTAGAACCGGATGCCGTTAAAACGGCTATTTTTGACAGTTGGAGCAGCACTGACATAAAGTCCATAAACAAACAACTCTTAACCAGCTGCTACAGTTGGGCAGTTGGCAGCCTAGTGGTTAGGGCATTCGCCCTTTGATCAGAAAGTCCGGGTTCGATTCCCAAGACCACTAGGCACCTCTGAGGTACCCTGAGCAAGGTACCATCCCCACACACTGCTCCCCGGGCGATATGTTTGTAGCTGTCCCCTGCTTCATTTTTTTTTCTTCACCCACTTCACTGGAGGTGTAGGGGCTGATGCGGGCCCTAAATGGGTTAATTGTAGCAAAATATAAAAATGGACCTTGGTTAAAAAGCTCCTCATGTGAAAATATTAAAGCTAAAGAATTTGTTCATACTGATATCATATCTATTATCATTAAGAGTAATTTTTTAGCAATAAGTTGACAAATATTCTGTGTGGCCCACGAACCCCCAGTGATTTTCATATTGCTATTCAAGTTGAATAGCCCTGATGTAGTGGAATGAGCTTGAGTCAACCTGTAAGACCATGCAATAAAGTTAATTTGGAAAGGCTAAATTAAGGTCATAGAAATATATAGAAAAAAAGAATATTCCAATTAAAGAAACATTATGATCAGAAGCAAGATCTGTACAGCATGCAAAATGAAGTATCTGTGCTGTAATGTCAGCGTGCTAATTTGCCGGTTGATGTATAGATTTAAACGGCAGCTTTGATTTCTATTCTGCTAATGTAAGTTAAAGTATAGATTTTTTTTTTTATTCCAAGTAATTGTTTCATTCATCATGAAGGTCTTGCACAATGTTATGAGTGACTCCTGTGTTCAAATAATGGACAAAAATAATGTCTTTGGACAGTGATGATGGATTTGATGTTCTTGTTTTCTTCATTCACTCAGTTTTTCATTAAAGACAATAAAATGAGAATCCTATTCTGCCTCCTTTTCTTAATTATGGACCATCTGTAAGGTGCTTTGAATTGCAGTTGTTTGTACAGAAAGCGCTACACAGAAACAGATTTGTTTGATTGGTTGATGGATTGAAATGGATGGTCTAAATCTGTCCCGCTCCATCCAGAAAGTTTTTCTTTCTGACACTTGCAGAAAATCAGAACAAATGCTGTCCTTCTGCTGTGCCAAAGCCATGGCAGTGTAGTGAAGCCCCATCACAGGCTTTGAGTTTTTCTTTTTTTCAGCACTTTTTCAAGCATCCCAGCCTCTCTTTCCACCTTGTCGTACCAGAAGGGAAGCGCAGTCAGTCCAAATGGACATTCATCTCTCTCCAGCCCTTTATCTGTACACAGTCCATGTACACATATCTGAAAAGAACATTTATTTCAGGATGACACTGCTAGCCTTTCTTTATCTTTTAGAGTTAAACAGGTCATTTTTGTTACTCTGTCTTTAAGATGAGCTCCCTTGTATGTGGACTTACCCTAACCTAACCCACTATATGTAGAGCAGTAATGAGGTCAGGCACTGATGGTGCATGAGAAGGCCTGGTTCGCAATCTCCATTCCAGTTCATCCCAAAGGTGTTGGATGGGGTTGAGGTCAGGACTCTGTGCAAGTCAAGTTCTTCCACACCAAACTCATCCAGTCATGTCTTTATGGAGCTTGCTTTGTGCACTGGGGCACAGTCATGATGGAATAGAAAAGGTTCTTCCCCAAACTGTGTCCACAAAATTGGAAGCATGGCATTGTCCGAAATGTCTTGGTATGCTGGAGCATTAAGATTACCCTTCACTGGAAGTAAGCGGCCTAGACCAGACCCCGAAAAACAGGTTTGTCCCAATACTTTTGTCCATATAATGCAGTGTAGAAGTTACTGGGCAGTTGTTTCAAGCTGAAATATATGAGACAAAACATGCTGGGGTATTTCTTTGCTTTCCTGTCTTGCAGTCTATTTGTAGGACATGTAATGTGTGCTCTCTTTCACTTTTACTTTCATCATTATGACTGTCTCTGTGCTGCCGCTCCCTCCCTCTCAGCTCATCTCCCATCACACCCCTCCAGACCTAACACCCCTAACTATTCTGAGGATTGTTCTTTTTATGCTTCGCTCTCACGGACCGTAGCAGACAGTAGCAAAGCTGGGGCCTGACGTGGAGCCCGATGACATATGCTGTCACTCTTCATCAACTTCCTCCTCTTCCTCAGCCTCCCCCGCTTCCCGTGCTCTGGCAGGCTCCGGCTCTGACATGATGTGACCTCCTCCTGATTCCCCAACCCCCCGAACAGACACAGTCTGCACACATAGCCAGCAAAAAAGACAGAGGGAGTGGGAGCAGAAGAGATGGTACACCAAAAACCTAACCTAAAGATTTTCAGCTATGAGCCAGATGTAGTTTACAGGTTAGAACTCAGAGCGTATTAGTAAAATCTGATTCCTACAAATATAAACGGTGTAAAACAGTCCAAAACCGGTCCACTCAGCCACTCTCTGGACCCCTCACTCTCTGCGGGTATTCCCCACCCATTTGCAGTGGGGCACTATGCTGAAAGTTCTTCAAAGATCTTTTTACTGGTTTTTCCTAAGACCTAAAATAAAAGAAATGTATGCATTTTTGTTCTTTGTGGGCATTTTTGTGCGATGCTGAACCCCAGTCACTGTTTATTTTTAATTTTTAATGGTCCTATGTGACATAGGAACAGTGCCTGACACCTCGAACACAAATCAGGGGACTTTCCATATAAGGAGTTGTTTGGCCATATGAAAGAAATTTACCATTTGTTGTGCTTCCAGCATGGTTCCATCATGCTCATGATCTAAAGGTTAAACAATCCTGTATACTCACCTGTCAGCATTACACAAACTGAAGACTTAATTGTGTGTATTTATGTCCAGTTGTTCACATACAAACCAAATGCAGATTTCAAGATAACTGCTGCTGTATATATTAAACTGAATAAAACATACAACATTTGGTCAATGCACAGTAAATGGACAAAAGTATTGGGATGACTGCGGGGGCTGACTGGGACAAAAAACGATCCTGACATTTTGGCGTAGAATGGTCCACCACATCTTTGCGCTCCCATGAATGTGTAAACCAACAAAGTAATATTCAATTAAAGTGGTAGTCAACAAAGTAGTATTCAGTAAACTATGAGCTTACCCAGTCAAAAAGGATGCAGCCGAATCTTTTAATGAATATTTGGGAAAAAAGAGCCGGCATTCTGTGTGTGGATGATGTCTTTCATGTCTGAATATTGTCCATAAATACCTACAGAAAAGCTGTCTCTAACACCATGCCCCAAAAGTTGCCTTCTACTTACCTCACAACCAAAATTAGATCATTAACTGCCATCTCACTGTTAATGTTGATGAATGGTGGTTAAAAAAATTATTTAGTTCAGCCTGAAAAACAAACACAAGGTCATAAGGTTAAATTGTTTCAGCCAGTGTACACAATGTGTTACAAATAGACGCTCTCCTAGCGGTAACACAGACGATATTATTAGCTTATTTCACCTGCATTCATAAGCGTAACAAGACAAATTAGATCTGCCAATTGTTTTATATGTGTTATCATCACAACTTTGCAAACAGCTGGTTTATTTACCCCCAGTAACTGTCTAGTATGGCACAGATTGCCAAGGATGGTTAAAATGTTCCTATGCTGTTATCTTGGCCATTTTCTTTTATCTCTCGCAGTTTCTCTGCACCCCTTTACATTCTCTCTCTACATCTCATCCACTGACACTGCTCACTGGCTCAGAGCCAAAAGGAGGAGGTGTTTAAAGATATGATTGGGTCAAGCCCTGTGTCCGTCAAGAAAAGAACCAATGGGCCATAGAGGAGTGTTTCAAGCTCCTGTGCTGATTTTTTTTTTTTTGACGAATGCATTACAGCCTGGGACCAAAGCAGAAGGGGGTGGTGTTCAAGGAGTTGTGTCCATCGTACTGCCTATCTACGAGTCTTATGGGCCAGTCACACCATTAATTAAATTAATTAATTAATATAAGCACATTAAATAATAAGAGCACGTCGGCTCACCAGGAAAACAATACATCAGATGGTCAGACCAACCCTGCATGCCTGACCATTACATTAACAAGAAATGTTATGACATTGAATTCAAATACATAGACTTCAATACGGACTTGGCCCCTCATTTCAGCTAGAACAGCTTCCCCTCTACTTCCACAAGATTCTGGAATTGCTGTGGTCCATTCATTCTGTGGTGCATTGATAAGGTCAGACAGGTCTGATGAGAAGGCCTGGCTCGCAATCTCCATTCCAGTTCATCCCAAAGGTGTTGGATGGGGTTGAGGTCAGGGCTATGTCTTTATGGATCTATAACCATGTCTTTACGGACCTTGCTTTGTGCACCGGGACACAGTGATGCTGGAATAGAAAAGGTTCTTCCCCAAACTGTGTCCTGTGCATGGTGTTGTCCAAAATGTCTTCTTATGCTTGATTTTATACACCCGTGGCAATTGATATGTTTGAAACACCAGAATTCATTCATTAAGAGGTGTGTGCCAATTCTTTTGTCTATATAGTGTATCAATCAGAGGCATTCTACTCTAAATTGTGGAACAATTGAACAAGAAGACAGAGCAACTAGTTACTCTAGCTGTGCTGCTAATAGGCTTCCTACAGTGAAACAAGCCGGCGGCTGAGTGATATATGCTAATTACTTAAACGCTTTCAGTTAAATATGCCAATGGCTATAGGAAAAATCCATTATGGTGAAGTTCTAATTGAGGGAGCGCTGAGGGGGTCACAGACCCCCCAGTTAAGAGAGACAAAACTGAAACTGTGGGTCCCATGTATTCTTCTTTTTTAAATGAATATCATTACATGTTTTAATTAGTTTAGTTTAAACTTCACCTCACCTCTTCGCTTTTCGTGGGTTTCATTACAATACACTGTTTTGATCACCCTCTTCTTGTAAACATTGACTGTTTTGTGCAATGTTGTGCTTTTATTTTGAATAGAAAAGAAAAATGAGGAGCAGCACAGGTGACTAATTGTTGTATACGAGCTTTTTATTTGCATTTTACTAAGTGCACTGATTTCACTCTGTCTTGTTGGAGACACATTTGAGAACCAAATCTAAACAAAAAAAAGGCTAAAAAATCTGATCTGCAGTCCAGATGCTATTCACATGAAATGACCTAGTGTAAACAGGGTCACTGCACTTAATCGTAACAGCAGCATGTTCAACACCCTGTATAAACTGTGAACTCACCCAGACGACAAAATCTATTGCACTGTGCCACATTAGTCATGTCTCAAGCATCTTGACAACATGCAGTGTTGTAATGTTCACACTACCCTACATGTTTTATTGTACAACAATCAACATACACCCACTAAACCTGACTAAGAGCCTCGTGGCAGCCCGGAGGGACCATAAGCAGAGTGGCGGGGGGGGCACTATCACAACAATGGCTTGATCAAGGATCAGAGATACTGATTACATTACAGATTCGTGCATGTCCACGTCCTGAAATGACTTGAGTGATCAAAGTGCATTTAGGGAGTATATTTTCATGCGGTTGAGACCCATACACATAATCCTGATAGTGTCCCTGTGTAAGCTGGGTTCATGTGTTTAGAGTAATAATGACAAAAAGCCTTAGTTTCTTGAATTACGCAGATACAGCGTCCTTGAAATCTGTCACTTGACACCATTAGTAAGCACTGCTTGTGAAGATCGTCAGCGCTCTACATGAGTCACCAGGCCAGATGGTGAAGAAAAATCATGCACAAGACTCCCTCCACTCTTTCTTACACAAAGCACAATAATTCATTCTTTGTGCAGTAGGTAGGAGCAGGCCGCGTTCTCCGCGGCGTTATTGGAGCGCGCCGCTGGGCGCCAGACTCCGTGATGGGGAATGATTTGTGGGAACGCGGGGACGGTCCTTTGTCCTGCCTTACAGGCTGCTGGCTGCTGGAGCTGGGCATAATGAGATTCAAGGCAGGGTGCAGCTAATCGTCTGTCTTAGAAGGTAAGCCGAGTGTAGGAGCAGCGGCTCCTGCTGAGGAGGCCTGTTCTGTCCTCTGTCTTGTGTGTGTGTGTGTGTGTGTGTGTGTGTTTAAGCAGCTGCTGAGGAGTTCTGCTCCTCCTATCTGTCAATGTGTCTGTTAAGAGCAAGGGATGTGCCTTGGGCAGGAAGCAGCAGAAGATGGAAAATCAGTGAAAGTAGAGTAGGTGCACTGCAGAATCCCATGCTGCACACTAGTTCCTGGCGGTGTATTGAGTGCTTTGCCAAAGCTGGATGAGATGAATGTGTGTATTAAAGTCAACACTAAAAGACATATTTCTCCTACCTACTCTGTGCCCCACTTACAATGTGAAGCACAGCTCTGTGTACATTACAGGAGTAGTTTGGAGGAGTTCAACAAATGTACAAAATAACCTGCCAGCAACTAAGTTCATATTTACTATGTGTAAAACACAGGCCCAAATCATCAAACATGACCTCTAGTACCTAGTATTGTTCGGCTTGGTGTGATAAATGATGTCACAGCATGATTTGTTGAGCATATTGTGCATGTAATCAAAACTTAAAGAACATGGCCCAGCCATATATATATATATAATTACAAACAGTGCATCACTACTCCTGTTTGTTTAGTACAGTGCAGAGTGTGAAAGATTGCATAAAATGTAAATGTGGTACTGCTGGTCCCTTTTTTGTGTGCTTTCAATTTAACAAACACCCCCAAAACTCCATATTGTGATGCTTGTAAAAAATGATCTTAATGAAAATGATCTGGAAAATGAAAATATGTTCATTCATTGTCGTTCCATTAGTATCATTAGGTCTTGAGCATTGTGGTCACTAGAGCTCTCATTTCAATGTGTAAATGTCGATTTGTAACAGTTATTTTTAGCAAGCTAACACAACAATCAGACCAAACCAGACCACATTTAGCAGAAATAACTACAACTTCCTATAACTGGAGATCACTCTTCGCAGAATTGTTTTAATTTAGCAATATTGGAGGTCTTCCGAGCATGATATACCCATTCAAGGTCATGCCACATCATTCAAGGTCCTGCCACCTCATCTTGATGGGCTTCAAGTCATGACACTGTAAAAAAAACCTCAATTTTGTTTCTTTGTATTTATTCAAAGGTGGTTTTGCTCTTGCACTTCATTTTATAGTTTCAAATCATGGACCAGATATTCGCCTGTAGGATTTTCTCATAATGAGCAAAATTCATGGTAAAGTCATTTATGGGAAGTCCTTCAGGCCCTGAAGCAACAAAGCCCACAACACAACCCTAGGTCCATCATATTTAACTGTTAGTATTTGTTCTTATTGTGGAAAGTGGTGTTAGATTTACATCAAATGTAGTTATTTGGTTATAAAGTGTGACTAAGGAGCTTTGTTGAAAGGTCTGAAGCTATAAAGTGTAAGAAATACACAAAAAGTAGAAGAAATCAGAGGAAACCCTATTCATGGTATAATTGCGAGTTAACTCCACACAGCCTCATGAGCCACTGGTGTATCATATTATAGAGCAGCTCAGTGGGTTATTCGCAGAAGGCCAGAAGGTCACATATTCATCACCCGCTGCTCCATTTATTGCTGAAGATGCACCATAATCCTCTCGTAACAAATCTTCTTTTGCATTAGTATGAAACTTTAATACAACCTGAGTGCCGTCTGAAAGCAGGAAGGTGTTTTTGAGGAATTTTAACATTATTAGTGTCCTGAGAAAGGAAAGTGTTGCTGGTTCAGAGGCTCGCCCTTAAAAAATGAATGCAGTGGGAGTTTTAGATTTCCGCAATGAGGGTGAAGCCATGAAAGTTTTAGCAGTGCTCTGACAAAGTCGAAGCGGAAGAGTCTCTCTCTCTGGTGCGTATCTGGGAGGAGGACACATGGGAGTGATCGCATGCTTAGAAAGAGGAATGAGCAGTGATGGCAGTGATAATTCAGAGTTGAAAGAAAAAAACTATAATTCAGTTACTCAAGTACAGACATATTCGAATAAGCTTAAGGGTTTTTCCGTGTTCTTAAGCTTGTTTGGGATTTGGTTCTCTCAAACAGTCCCACACAGACACGAAGAGGACATGCAAGCTCCAACACAGAAAGGACCGTCCCAGGTAGGAATAGGATCCCTGTGAAGCGACAGCACTTAAATATATATGTATATATATATATCATGTCAAAAAATGAAAAGAAATTCCTTATTTGTAATATGTTGTTAATTTTGTTCATGTGGAGCATTTCAATGTGTTTATTAATCTGAACAGCGTCACACAGTGCTTTAACAATACACAAGCCATTAAAAAAAACAAAAATGAAAAATAAATATTTTTTGACAGCAACAAAATATATAATAATAAATATCTATATATAAGATATACAAATATATACATTTACACTATCAGTCAAAAGTTTAAGAACACAATGGTATGAAGGACAGAGCTGAACTGCAAGAGGTTTAAAAATGGTAAGGTTACCCAGAAGTGGGAAATAATTCTGGAGCTCCATGCTGTACCCTCGGGGTGCCTAGTTGGTCGGGTTTGTCCTACAGCACAGTGACCCAAAACATAAGTCCAAGCTCTGCCAGAACTACCTTAGAAAAAAAGGACAAGATGGAAAACATGGAGTGGCCAGAAGTGTTCAGACTTAAACCCCATCAAGCTGCTTTAGGATGAACTGGAAGAGGGAAAGCAAAGCAACCTATAAGTGCCACACACTTATGGGAACTTCTGCAACATAGTTGGGAAGAACTTTCTGCAGAATGAACAATGAGACATTGAACAATACAAAAAAAACCAGGAAAATTTGTAAAAAATAGTATATAAAACTAATATGTATAGGTAGTGTATATACATGTGTATGTGTGTATGGGTGTGTGTGTGTGTATACACACCTATTGCAATGGCATTAAAGGCCAGTTACACTTGTTAACATAACCAGTTTCCGTGATGAGTCATATCACAGGCATATCCTCAGACAATGATTTACAGAGCGTACCAAAAACACCACAACTTTATTAAACAGACAAAGGTTGTCAGAGCCCATTAATACTACTGGATTAAGTAGTTTGAGTGTAATGTGCAGCCTTATATGTCTTTTATATGCCCTTATAAAAGATACTGAATGTGAATATGTATTTTTAACCCCAGAAAACATGCAGAGAACTACCCCAGTTTAATACAATGTTTATAACGCACCATATTTCCAAAAGTTTGTAGACGCAATGTTTCCTGTACAATCAAGGGCATTATAATAGACTTTCACCACTTTTTGCCACAGTAACTGTCTCTGCCCTTCTGGAAAGGATTTATTCTTTATGCTGGAACATTGCTGTGAGGATTTGCTTGAAACAGGTGCTCCTGTAAGTAAAGTAGCTCCTTATAGTCACGCATGAACAAACCACAGCACAAATTCTCCCTCCATTTAATCCATTCATAAAGTAAAGCATTGGGCTGCCACCAGCGAGGGGAGCAGTGTATGGGTACCTTGCTCAAAGGTATCTCAGAGGTGCCACTAGCAGTGTTGGGAATCAAACCCACAACCTTCTGATTGCAGGGGCAACACTCTAACCACAAGGCCACCAGCAGCTTTTGAATAAATAAACTTTTTAAGGGCTTCGCAGTATACATGAATACATTGAAGAAATGTGTGTTTCTGCAGCAAGCTGCTGTTTTCTTGGGCCTAAAACTCTCTACTTGATTCAAACGTGTTGGAAACTGCTTGACCTGGGCCACCGGCACCACACTTCCCAGAATTCTCATGAGTGCTTGAAGGGAAGCAGATGGGCATTTCACTGGGTCACCTAAGGCCTATGGTCCGTAGTGCTGGTAGAAGATGCCTTATGTTTGACTGAGTTTCTGTCTCAGAGCTTCAGCTAAGTGAGATCTTCTGCATGGAGCAGTTAGCTCACCATTATCATGGCCCACTGTCAGGTGTGCACCACAGTTTATGGTGCATTAGAAAAGACTCATCAGTTTCGTATGTACTTCATAAAGCATTTAAGAGCCATGTGGGGACCCCTCTTAAAATATACATGCATTAATTGACCACTGGCAAATACCAGTGTGTAGAAAGTCATTTGCAATGTCTGACTAAACATTTAGGACAATGATGTCATTCAGGATTCATGCGTGCACACACACACACATATAGACACACACACACACATAAGGTAAGTAAGTAAATGTTATTTCTATAGAGCTTTAAAACAACCCCAGCTGACCAAATTGCTTTACATTTAGACATAATACAGCAAAATATAGACAGATTACAATCAATCAGAGTTAAAAGCCAGAGTAAAAAGATGTGTTTTGAGAAATTTCTTTTAAAAAATCATAGTCATAGGTGTCATAGTAGGGACCAACAACCTACTATGTGTGCCAGGTGTATGGGGCACGGTCATGTTGGAGGTGACTAGTTTTATCAAAACTGAAATGTATTATCATAAGGTAAGGGTGATCCATCACAATAACATGGTATTGATTTGCAGTGACCCCTCTTTGTACAGGGACATGCTAGCAAGTTACCCTTACAGCCGCGGACCCTCACACTGTAACTGTCACGCATTAAGGCCTGTATTTTTTCTCTTGGTGTTTATAACAAATGCTCTCCCACCTTTGTGGAAAACATGGTGAAAGATGACTCATCTGATCATATCACATTTTCCACTTTAAATCAGTGTCTGGGGTTTTTGCCCCAGTTCATTCATAAATGAGGGCCCTGCTTTAAAACCCCTCTTTTTACAGTTATCTGATCATGTCCTGTACTGACATTATCAGTCGCCTGAGGAACAGCTGCTCTTTTATTTTTCCTCAAATTTCACACTAGTGTATCACGATGACTGTATGTGTGCTTTCCATCACAGTTTCCAGCCCTGTTTACCAGGCCTGGACTGCACACCAGGAGGACTGGGAGATTTCCTGCTGGCCTGGCTGTCAGTTGGTTGGCAAAACACATTCATTTGGACATAAACAACTCCCTACCCTGATCGTTCTGTTTCATAGTCTATCATATGATTGGTCTAAAATATGTTTTAAGGTAGTGCCTGTCCTGGTTGGTGGACTGGCTAGATCTATTAGTCAGCTTGCCTTAGAGTATCTTTACATAACGAATAATAAGAGGAGAGACGACTGGAACTAAGAGGAAATGAGAAAGACACAGTTTGAGAAAAATCCAGCTGTACTCACATGAGAATTCTAACACAGCTGCTCTAGGCTGCCCTTACTGTCTTTATTGTTGTGCAGAGTATTTGTATCATATGATACAGAAGACAAACAAAATCTATAAATAAATCAGTATCATTTCAAATGATGTTTTCACCACTTTTCACTTCTGTTATCACTTTTATTTCCTCTGTTAAGTTATTCCGCTTTCTCAAGGCCTCTTGCTAAATATTTCAACCTGTGAAGTTGCAGACTAGTATCATAAGAGAGTCATTGTCCCACATGATTTTTATTATGTGTGTGTGTGGGTGTGTGTGTGTGTGGCCTGGCTTGGACCAACATTTGCGGTTTGAACAATGGTCCCAGTCCAGCCCCACAGCTTGATGATGTCTTTTCCACAGATCTGGAGGCAGATGTCACTGTGTTCATGTTGAACTCGTTGTTGACTCGTTTGTGACTGAAGATGCCAAATGTGCCTCATTGATGAATTCTTTTTCTAAAGCCTATTTGTTTCTTGCTCTGTTGATCCAAATTCAAGGTTAACTAGGTCTGCTCAGCATTTTTATACATCCCTCAGAGTCTGATATGTTTTGCACTACACTGATCTGAAAGCATCTGCAATTTCTTCACTCGCCAGTCCATCACAGGGCAGACACAGACAAATACAGTGAAGCATACATTCACACATATTGGCAATTAAACACCTCCAATCCACTGGATGCGCTTGTCTTTGGACTGTGGGAGGAAACCGGAGCACCCAGCAGACACGGGGAGGACATGGGTCGTGATAGTCTTGGGTAGCAGAGAAGAGAAAAATAAATTTATCTCATACATTTCAAAATGGCAGGAATTGCAGCCCTGGCTCCTAATAGTCAGGAACAGCTCAGAGTTCAGAGAATCAATCACGAACCATGTGAAGAGTAGACAGTGTCTTTCACCCTACGAGGGAGACAAAATTTCCAGTCACCGGAGCTCAGAGTTGTGAAAGAGAAAGACACATCACACATACAGGTAATAGTAAGTGAAGCAGCCCTTATAGTCACACATGAACACACTTTCTTTCTTTGTATTCAGCCCATTCACCAAGTGAAGCAGTGGGCAGCCAGTGCCCAGGGAGCAGTGTGTGGGGAACTTGTTCAGTGGTGCCACTGGCAGCACAACCTTCAGATTAGAGGGCACCTCCCTAACCACGAGGCCACCAGCTGCCCCACATATTTTGATCACAGTTGTATTTAAACCCAGGGAGGCATGTTTCTAATCCTCAACACAAACAGCAGGCTTTAGAGACAAGATGGTCCAGTTGGGCTTTTGAAGGAAGCGGAAAACAAGGGGCAGGTGAAACTAATCGAGGTCATGGGAGAAACCCGAACACGGACGTATGAATGGGGTATGGCTTGGGGAGGGAAGGGGATGGCGAGTGCCGGCCCAGTATTTTGGAAACTAGGAGAATTGCCCAAAGTGCAGCCGTGAAAACATGCAAACTCCACACAGAAGGGATCCCTGGCCATCCCAGCCAAGAGTCAAATCTAGAAGCTTATGTGGTCTGCATAAAAGAACGCTAAATGGTTTTCTTTGTAAAGGAAAACTTCCACTGAGGTTTTAAAATAGACATAGTATACTAAACTGCAGTGGTTTTACAATAAGATCAGAGCGTTCCATCATACGAACAGAAAAAGAGACATAAAGCACAATTTAGTCCCTGCAAAGCCCAGCACATAAAGCCTGTTTGCAGATTTCACAGGAGCACTTATGTAGCGTAGATTCCTTTCAAGCTGAAGAGGAGAGAAACAGCAAGAAGATCCATGTGGTAATCTAATTTCTCCCGAGAGTCACTCTTGTGCGCATAATGCCACCTAATTTGCATGGTGTTATGAGAGTCATTACACTAAATGGAGCATTGTCACACTAAATTACACGTGTGAGTGTGCCTCATAGGCCTAAATAGAGAGGGAATTGTGCATATAGGGCATGGGTGCAAACAGGTTGCTTCAGTTAAAGCTGGGACAAAAAAATCCCCCTTAAACTAAATGTAGTAAATAAGCCAAAACATATTTAATGCCTAAAATGTTCTCCTTTAGCCCTGGAGTTATCAGGCTAACTGGGCTAACAAGTAATAGAAACTTGGATAAAAGCACATTGCATTGCAAAAAACAAACTCCAGCAAGAGACAAACTGTGTAAATTAGATTCCAGCCAATTTCTTTAAATATCGAAAGATTCTCATGAAAATTGCTTAGCAGAAATAGACAAAAAGGATAGACGAGAGACTTCAGGCCTGGGATGCAGCATGTGGGGGTGCTGAGGGGGCTTCAGGTATTTTTAATAAATAATGTTTTGAACACATTGCAATATGTTTTTATAGCAACCATTATACAGTTCCTCCCAGCTGGTGTGTGTTCTGTTCACTCTGCGACTATAATCATGCTGTAATCACACAGCCGGTTACCACACAATCTATCAACAATCCGATTGGTTGCCACTTGACTCATTTTAATAAAGCTGGGCCAGAATGAAATCAAGCAGAGCAATCAGGGCTTGCATCAGGGCTTCGAACTGCCATTTCTATGTGTACGCTGCCATCTGTCATTCAAATATTGGATATTTCAGGACCCCAAATTAAAACCCCTTGCCCAATCCCCGCTCGCATCTCAGATAAAACTGATAATATTCACAGCATCAAAACTGGGATGGCTTGTAGTCCCAGATGGGAAATGGTTGACTTCCTTTTTGAGGTTCCTGTTCATATGCAGATAAACATGAGTGTTATTATCTTCACAAATGTTCAAATCTATTATCTCTGTTGAGTCTCAGAAGAGAACACATATAAGATTAGAAATAAATATGTGAGCAGGAGAAGGATTCAAAAGTGTTCTTGTTTATTTATTGTGATCACATTGTCTAAGAGAAACAACAGTGTTATTAGGGAGATTTTTTCTGTTCCTATGTACGTCTATTTTCATTGTGTTTTTGTTCCCGGACTGAGTGACCATATGTTTCGACAACAAATTCAGCACTGATCACTTATCTGAGCGCTGTCTGTATCTTGTTGCAGCAGTAATTTGGTTTCTTGTATGTGATCAATATCAGCAGTTGCAAAGCAGACATATACGAGAGAGAGAGAGAGAGAGAGAGAGAGAGGGAGAGAGAAGGGGGGGCAGGGAGGAAAGAGAAAGCTTTGTCACTGAGAAATGCATTTTGTGGCATGGAGCCTACAGCAGAGCAGCTTTAATGGCATTTTCAGATTATTCTATCCCAGCATCCCCTCTATTCCCATATGAGGTTGCCCTGGCTAGACTGACAGGAGCATTCCGGGGAGCCAACATGCCTACTATCACTAGAAGCCTTTCCCCTTTCCAAAAAAAAAGATTTTTTTTTTACCAAGCACGAATATCAATAACGGCCCTTGCCTTAAAGCCTCTTGTGGAAGCCTTTTGTAGATAGAAAAGCTTTTGTCCTCTCTCAGAGCCTCCTAATGCAGGCTGACTGGCATTAACGGCGGATGTGTGCAGCTGAAAGGAGCCTTTTAGCCTGCTGCCTCGACCTCAGACAGACGTTATAAAAACCGAGCTGTGGCATGGCATGGCGTAGCATTCGCGTCTGCTGTTCAAAACGCTTTGCCCCAGGGCTTGGCTCTGCAGCGTGCCGAGTTCAGGATTAGGTTTTCATTCTGTTGGCTCATCTCCCATGGAAAAGAGAACGAGTGACACCATGAGCTATTAATGTGAGTCACCTGTTAAGACACATGGTGGAATCCGGAGGGCCTTGTCCCAAAGCCTTGAATCAGAGGTTTGATCCAAATCTCGTAGCACAGTCCCATTCAACTAACAGATACCAGAAATAGTAAAGTTAAATATGAGTTAGACTAGACTTTGAATGACCCCGGGAAAAAGCGTGGTAAGTGAAACTTGTGTCATTTTCCCCTTATAGGCCAAACATGGCCTAGTCAGTCAGTCAAGACAGGCTTGGTGACTGAAGATTGTGTTTAGAGTTTTAGAGCTATGAGGCTAAAAAGCAAGTTAACAGTCATAAGGTTCGCATGCAATGCAAACACTTGCCTCAAACCCGATCTGTGTAATCTCTAATAGACCAGCATGTGTGGTTTAGAGATATCACAACTCTCTGTGGTTTGGGGAATGCACAGATGATTTAGCTGAGCAGTTTGCATGATACCAAGTCAAAACACACCGGATGTACAGACATTTCTGATCAGTGTTGTACTGTAATGTCAAAATAGTGGTATTCTCCTTCAATGCAACCTATCTAACCATTATAGCAATATTGTGAACACAGCTCTTATTGCAAACACTGGATGCCAAGGATTGGAGTATAGAGTGAGGGCAACATTAGATTTTCAGGACCATTTCTTTAATAGTGTCATCTGTTTAATCTGAGGTTATCCGCCACCTCCAGTTGCTAGAGGTTAGAATGTGAACCCGGTGCCTCGCTTCTCAGGATGTGTGTGAAGAATGGATGGAGACGACGTCTCAGGAGAGCCAGAAGCACTCATTCAGCCAATGTGGCATGGCCTCAATAAAGCAGTCCATTTATCAGAGACCGCTGACAATAGGGGCTATGCCATTTCAACAGCCAATTATGGCAGAAAGAGACAGTGAAAGAGAGAGAGAGAGAGGGAGAGAGAGAGAGAGAGGGAGAGAAATAGAGGGGTGGGGGGGAGAAAGAGGGAGAGAGAGAGAGAGAGAGAGAAAGGGAGCAAGGCAAAGGGAGAGAGAGAGAGAGAGAGAGAGAGGGAGAGAGAGGGGGGGGCGAGAGAGAAAGAGGGAGAGAGAGAGAGAGAGAGAGAGAGAAAGGGAGCAAGGCAAAGTGAGAATGATGTCATCTGCTCACATATTAGCTGAGTTCATCGTATCCTCTTGCTGGTCAGGGGAAGTAAGGCCACCCTACCATCCCCACCTCCCAACCTTGCACACTCATATACACACACTCACCAAGCACACGTGCCAACACTGCCTCTCCCTTCAAACCTCCAGCCAGGGTGACACATGCGCTGCAATCTGTGTCTCTTCTCTTGCTTTTAAGGGCTCACTGGTTTATTCATGAGCTTCCTATGGTCGCTGTCAACTCCCATCAGGTGCACACCAAGCCAGAGTGTAAATAATAGAAACTCCCCAGAGATGCATTTGGAGCTTGCCTCCTCTCCCTGTGTGCTAATCTCTCCCCTGGAGTGAAGCAGCAGGCTAAGTCACTATCTGACAAGAGCAAGACTAACTGTAATTTAAAGAGTATGCTAACATTTAGGGGTGGGGTGGAATTAAAACAGATAATATATTAACCAAGCACAGAGACGTCATACTGTATCAGTATATTCTTTTACAAGAAACTGCAGATTCTTAGGCAGACTCAGTGATCCTGGGATCTCTGAGCATTGACTGATCTGCCTTTAAAAGATCATGCGATTAGCATTAGCAAGAGTGACTTGTGGAGGCAATCTATCAGAGTTTCAGAGGAGATTCAATAAGCCCCCTGATGAGATCGCTGGATCGATATGGCTCCATGAGAAAATCCATGCAGCAAAAAGACATAAATAGCCTGTTCAAAGAACCATTAGGGATGTATAGCTAGCCGAGGACAACTCTAAAAGAAATGCATCACCAGTATCTTGCCTATTTACTACTTTACTGGTTACCTTAGACCACATTATCTTGTCTGCTGAAATATGCTAACACATGGCATTCATAGGTAGCTTGTTTGCTAAGATGTTTCCCATGTTTGGAAGTTATCTTCATGGAAGTATATCTATGTTTGCAAGGCCTTAGGTTGCCAGATCAATGGTACAGTTATTTAAAGTCATGATCAGGGATTACCTAGGATAATACCCACATATCCACTCTAGCACTGACCATTTGAAAAGATGTAAGATCCTGGGAATATAGGGCTGTTCCCAGAACTACCGCAAGGGAGCAAAGGGCCTGGGGAACATGGGCCCATAGAAATATAGGACTGATTTCTAGACATTTCATTCAAAGGGAGAACGATGATAGCGATGATCACACCTTTACTCTAGACCAATATAGCTATAATGCTAGTGTAGTCCAGATGTCTAGATTAGTCCTGATGCAGTCTAGATTAGGCCTAACTGCTTTGTCCCATTGCCACTACGTTTTATTCATATTTTAATCTACTTTGCCTTTCTTTTGTATATAGCATTGATCCACTAAAACGTGTACAGCAAAATTCTAAGTCATTTTTGCTAATAGCCCATTCTGACCATACCCTATCACCACTGCTGGGTAAGATTCACATGACTTTGCTGCTTAATTCTGCTTCATCTGCCAGATCCCCAGAGGCAAACTGAGAAATTAGAGCATGTATTTCTGCTAAGGATGGAACAATGCAATTTTTTGTTAATGAATGGATACATGGATTCTGTCAGTCCAGTGCTCACACCTGAACACAAATCCTGCTTCTATGTGCAGAAAGTCGAATTATTTTTAAGATTTTCATTAAGATTCCACGAAATATTTAACCTGGAGCGGTTAACCTAGTTTTGGTTAATCAAAACTGAAATGCTCGCTGTTTTGATCATACTGACAGCACAAGAACGAGAGGAATTGTTTTACATTGCATAGCATTACTGTGTTATTGAGGCCAAGTTAATCTACTGACCTCACATGATGATTGGACGGATCTCAACATGACTGGAAGAAGCCGTGAGACCATGCAGCATTTCAGAAGACTACAAATTACTTTTCCCAGCGGCTCTTTTTGCCAGTTTTCTCTGATAACTGAAAGCAAAAAGGCCCATTTTTGCCTGGGGTGAAATTTACATGAGGATTAATTAGGACACACACGCTCTCTCTCTCTCTGTCTGCCCTCCCCCAACACGTGTCTGCCAAGAAGAAAAAAACAGCAGTGCGTGGATCAGCAGAAATAATTCAGTGCATCATGTATAAAACGCACTTCAAAAGGGGAGGAAAGGGCATTTCTAAACAGAATTCACAGATGTTAACAAGCAAGAGGGTCTATTGTGACCCAGTTAAAATCAGAAGATTCCTTACACGATTGCTTTTCATAGAAAGTCGTGCTGAAGAGCTATTATACAGTGTATTAATATATTATGGAAACTGTGCTGCTTCTTGCTCTCGTAAGTCAGTTCCAATTATTTGTGCTGAACTCACTCAGCAAAAAAAGCCTGTTATTGGTCTTGGCTTCTGCGTCTGAGAAAAGATTTCGGTTCGCCTGCGGATCAGTAGGCATGCTTTTGTCATTACTGGCAGGACTGACACTATTTTTATCCAGCCGTGCCCTGCTGGTCCGCAAAACACACTTGGAAATGTTCTCCATCACAAGCACAATTAAAAACACGGTGCAAAGCTCTGACCTTCTTTAAAAGACATAGAAGTAAGTTTTTATGTTTTTCCAGGTTTGAATTGCTTGGAAATTCGACGTAGAGCGTGCTTTTCTTGGAAAATGTCAGATTTATCTATTTATTGACCTACCTGTCTGTCTATCTCTCTATCTTTCTATCCGTCTATCTTTTGTTTGTTTATGATATTGTAGTTTATTGTCATCTATTATACTACCTGGATTCTTTTCCAATTCAAGAATATCCAGACACACACACACACACACACACGCACACACACATGCACACACATAATTAAATTTTCTTACAATTTATTTTTTTGTGTGATTTCCTGTCAACAGGACGATTTCCGTGTGAGAACTGAATTTAGAAAGAAAAAAACATGATATTAACCCGAGAACACATTCAATTTGATCAAAACAATACAATTCTGTATCACTCTTCTGATGCTTGTTGCTTGCAAGGACAACAAAACATGTATTTTAGTTCAACAGTGAATTATAAGTCATAGAAAACTCTCTGAATATTTTAGCCTGATAGTCCTGGAAGCATGCTTTCTTTCTGATTATAAAGAGGAACATCTTGCATTTGGTGCACCTCATGTATTTCTTGCCATTGCAGTCTTTGTTCCCAGCATGCAAACCCCTCACATGACACATCACTGGAAAGCCCAGGATGTCCACTACAGGACACTATAGGGCTTGATGGGGTATCTCCAAATACTTAAGGAAGATACAGGTGAACAAAATGTCCACTATAGAGGACATAAATGAATGGGTCGGGTCTCAGGAGGATACAGTGCATTTAGAGACTTAAGGGGGCATTATCCACAGCGACTTACAGTCATTAGTTACAGGAACAGTCCCCCTGGAGCAACTGAGGGTTTTAGTGTCTTGCTCAAGGAGACAATGCTATAAAATAGTTGTTGATAACCACATTGCTGCAGGTTCAAACAACCATTTTATAGCACTGTGTTCTTTAGCAAGACACTTAAGCAAAAAAATTCATAAACCAAACTGCTTGTAGAACTTGGCAAAATTAATTTTTTTATATTCATAGGGTTAAATTACATCACAAGAAATCTCAATATGCTTTTCAAAGTATGAGTCCTTACAGGCTTTGATATCATATATATTTTAGTCACTTCCAACTTATCACATCAATTAAATATTGCAATATATTTTTGCTGTGTTGCACATCCCTAATTTGGTGATTCAGGTCTTAGTCAGAGGTCGAATTGAATCTAAACACGGTGAATGAATAAACTGACACATAGTATTTTCAGTTGCTTTGCTAGGAAGTAACCTTCATTCTCTTAGAGCAGTCAGTAATTAATTGCCTGACTA
Source organism: Brachypetersius altus (assembly GCA_037974465.1). NCBI lineage: Eukaryota > Metazoa > Chordata > Actinopteri > Characiformes > Alestidae > Brachypetersius > Brachypetersius altus. Next base: position 8,070,434 of record JBBPDB010000040.1, read on the forward strand.
TCAGATTTCTCCTGTAAAGTGTAAGGGGCAGAGAGACCGCAGGTACATAACAAGGTTTAGTCATCTTGATAGTGCAAGTCTCGGCCTTTTTGTCTCAGTCATGTCGTTTTGTAATTATCTACCGGGCTTCAGGTCACAAAACCAGGCACTTTCGAATAGGGCTCTCAAGATTAATTAGTAAAATATTAACAAAATTCACGACCAAACTAATAAGCTGCTATTAGATGGCAATTTACTGTGTAAAACAATATATTTTGAATTAAGAAACAGAACCTGATGAACATCCGGAATATATGAAATATTTTAAGAGGTGTAGGTGTTTTCCAGTAAATGATTTTTTCCATACAGTATTTTAGAATCTTTGTATGGTCTGTGGCTTTTCAGATAAGCCCATTTTTATTGTTATGCCTTTGCAGACCCGTCGTCGTTATTCGATCACCACTATAATCGGTGGCGACGGCTCTATAATATTGAAGGTACAGGCAATGTTTTTATCCCGATTGCTGCGCAGTTTGGTTGACGGGTTATGTGACCTTGCAGCACTGTGCTGACGTATTGCTCGGAGTATCGTGTTTTAGATGCTGTTTGTATTGGAGTTGGAAGTGGGACTATTGTTGGATATTGTGAAGCCTCGGTCACGTCCAGCAGCAATCCTGAGGTCTTTCTATTTGTCATATGGTCTGCCACAACTGGGCCAGAGAGTTCACAAAAAAATTTTCATTTCCACTCACTCATCTTTGACCTTCCTGGAATCCGGTGGACACTTCTATGTACACACACATCTGTCCCATTCGATTTAGTCTGTCTCATTTCTTCCTCTCAGCATCTCACTTAATCTCAATCACATACAATGTGCTGTTCTTTTTCTCCTCCGTTTCTCCTTTGGTGTCTTAGTAGAACAGAAACCAGCCTCTCTTGTGGCCGGAATGTTAAGCTTCTGTTGAAGTGAAAACTCAACCTAAATAATCGATGAACCAAGACTTTTTCGGTATCCCTGACTCCCATCTTAGCCTTGGAGCTTTGAGAATAAGGTAAGGAGAAGAAACATATACCCATAAATAAGCCGTACACACACTGCACACCTATATGTCCAAAAATGGACATACACTATATGGAGTAAAGTATTGGGACACACCTGTTTTCCAGGGTTTGGGCTAGGCCACCAACTTCCATTGAAGGACAGTCTTAATGTTTTAGAAGACCAAGACACTTTGGACAACACCATGCTTCCAAATTTGATACAGTTTGGGGAAGAACCTTTGTTATTCCAACGTGACTGTGCCCCACAAAGCAAGCTCCATGGATGGATGAGTTTGCTGTAGAGTCCTGGCCCTCACAGAGCCCTGACCTCAACCCCATCCAACACCTTTGGGATGAACTGGAACAGAGATTGTGAGCCAGGACTTCTCGTCCAACATCAGTATCTGACCGCATAAATGCTCTACAGAACAAATGAGCACAAATTCACGCAGAAAGTCCAAAACTTGTGGAAAGGCTTCCAAGAAAAATGGAAGCTCTTAAAGCTGCAAAGGAGGACCATTTCAATAGTCCTAAGTCTATTTTCGGTGTAATGGTCAGGTGCCTTAATACTTTTTTCCATATAGTGTTAGTCCAAATAAAATTTAAAAGATATTCAGGACCATCAAAAATATAGAGCTTATAGTAGAATATTATATTAAATAGAATAATAGAATATAGAATAATATTAAGCTTATAAAGTGAATTTGCTCTGCTTTGTTTTTTCCCTGTTAATTATTATTAAACAGTGCTTAATCGCTTAAATGAGAAAGCTACTCCTTGTATGGAACATATGCTTGTCTTCAGACTCCAAACATGTTTTGGGTGGTCGACTGCATTTGGGCTCAGGAGCAAAACGGTAGATTTGTATCAGCCTTGAAGCCGTAATTTCACCATTTCTAAAATAACCTGAAACCTCTCCTTCGTTCTCTCCCTTTCTGTTCGTGGTTTTATAAAACAACTTTCATCTCAATAAACAGGCTTCATAGTATCTCCCCACAGTACTGAACTTGAACTATGACTTGTTCTTTTATCTCTTAAAGCCGGGGGCTGAAAACATCGAGGGTGAAAGAGAGCCGTGCCCTCGGTCGCTTGAATAGCCTGCAGGTTCTTCATGTGCCGCGTTCATTTTCTACTATTCAGCATTCAGTTATTTGCAACAGACACGCTGGGCTTCAATCCATACCACAAACTGTTCTGAAGATCTCTCTCGTACTTCTGGAAAGATAAATATTTTTTTTTCGCATTCTTTGGTACAAATGTCCAGAATGACTTTTGGTCATTGGAGGCCGCCAGAGGAATTTCTTCCAAAGCAAGAATTTAAATTTAAGATTAAATGTTAATCTTCTTGTCACTACTTGCTTTTGTTGTGCTCAACAATACGTGTGCAGATCCTCCACCTCAGGGTCTTCCATCCATTGTGACCAAGGCGGTCGGGAGGTCCCTTTCTTTAGGTAAACCTACAAAGGGTGGTCCACAAATGTATAGAGCCTTAACAACTGTATCCTCAATAGGTTTCCTATCTTAATTCCCTACTTCAGGGGAGAGAGCTCTTTCTCTGAAACCATCAAGCCTGGTAAGAGTTTCAGTGGGTACAGTGGAATCATCCATCTTCTAGGTTGTAGTGACATCTCCAGTGATCTGGAGATCTTCCTCAGTGTGGATGGAGAAGCAGTCATTAGTGAACCACAAAACTGAGACCATTATTGAGCACTTGGATTCTGCCTGCAACAGGTTGCTATCTCTTCTTCGTATATTTGTCCCCGGCTGTGTCCATTTCATGCACCGTTTCCTCTTTCCCTCTTTCTCCCTCTCTCTCTCTGCCTCTTTCTTCCTCCCACCACCAGCAAGGTTCCTTGCCATTGTGTTTTGTCATGGTGAAAGAATTTCTGAAGTGGTGGGAATTGAACTGAATCGGGGATCATGCAAAGACCTTCACTGACCAATGAATGCTGAATCTAGTGGTGCTGCTTCGTCTAACAAAAGCTAACAATGCCGAGTTAGTGGACGTCTATATCTATTGAAAGGGAAAGCTGAGGACGGCGCTCAGTCAAACTGAAGTACAAAACGCATAGTGGTGATTCAAAGAGGCATTGAAGAAGAGTTATACTTAATGCATTGTTGATGGAGGAGTTATCCTAGCCTCTGATTCTTGAGTCAGTTGAGTGAGCTTAGGGATTTTTTCCCCATCCTCAATCCAGCCATCTGTCCCAGCGCTGCCAAGCTCGGCAGATTGAAGAGGCCAGGACAGGAATTTCCCACATTGCTCCACCGCTAAAGGGGTCTTGGAGGGGGACACAGTGAGAGAAAGAGACCTATCTGTCTGAATGGGGGGTTTGATTTGGGCTGCTAGGAGGCCGGAGTTCTTGCGTGGAAAAAAAGGGAGTTTCGGATTGGAGGGTGGGGGTGGGGGCGGGGGGTG
>JBBPDB010000040.1:8073972-8096467 GCA_037974465.1 Brachypetersius altus
CACACACACACACACACACATATGCACACAGATAAACACAAACATACATACACCTTAACATAGATGCACACACAAACACACGCACACACACATTCGCACATGCACACACACTCATACACACACACACACACATGGTTTGTATTCCTGTCTTTGTGTGGTATACCTGTTGATGTCTGTATCAATGAAACTGTTATACCACACCCAACCCAACCCCAACCAAACTATTTTAATAGAAACATGTAGATAAAAAACAAGAATAAAGTTATTAACATTAAATTGGTCCAAACTTAAATACATGCACAAACATCTTTCTAATTATATTGTGTCAAGATGTGGTTCATATATTTGTTTGTACACAAAAGTAAAAACAGAATTCCTAATTTTTTGGAGCGATTGTATTGGAACTTTTTCGACACTATATAAAGGACACTTTTAAAAATAGAAAAATGTATTTTATATGTATACATGTATTATGTGGGCTGTTTATCAATGTGTTCATTTTTCCAGCTCCTCCTTCAGGAAGTCCAGCACTATTTGAAGTATCACCTGATTTGGCTGAACACTTCTTCATTCTTCATCAAATCAGGTGCTATGGATGGAATCTGGAACCAAACTTCTGTTGTTGTTCTTTCTTCTTTTTATTGTTAAACTGTATCGATGGCTGCATATATTGTAATGTAATCTAGTGATTTTACACACATATACAGAATTGTTCAAAAGTAAGTGTCTACATGTAAGAAGCACTGTCTAAGCCTAACCCTAAGCCTAAACTTAACCAGAGACCAAAAATAAATGCTTTTGCCCCTTGATCTGGTTTTACTATGAAGTTAGGACCTTTTGTTCTGAAAATGCACACACACACACACACACACACACAGTCTTTCTAGCTCCCTCACTCCCTTCATCTCATGCATACACACATTTGGACGGACGGATGGACACATGCATGGCCACACACCCACACACAAGCAGACAGATGGACAGACGTAGGCACACTCGTCACCCTCCCAACCCCCCACATCTCCACACACACACCCACACACACACACACACACACACACCAACGCAGACGGCAGAACTCGGGGACATACGCAGCAGTTGTTTTCAGCACATTTCTGGATTATTCTTCAAGTCCAGTTGCTTTAGTGGTACTGAAAGCCTCACGCTGCACTGCACACGGCATGTGGCCTCTGTCATTCTGTCTCTCGGCTCAGCCTGTAATACATGTTCCCTGGACTGAATCACTGTCATTTAGCTTTCTGGCCGACTATCATTCATTAGCTTTCTCTTCTGTCCGCCTCAGGCCGGCCTTGTCCAAGAGGTCCTTTATAAAGAACCAAAAGGAAGATAAAAAAAAAGTTAACACAAAAAAAGAAAAAGAAAATACACACATTTACCCAGAGGCCCTCAGTGAACTGTGGCATCTGTGGCAAGTCCTGACCTATTCAAAGGAGGGGACAACAACAAACAGCTTTTGCTGATCATTTCCAAATCAATTACATATATTACAAACCTCTGTGGACGTGATATATTTTATTCATAAAGAAATGTTTTTAAAACAAAGCAAAAACCTGAGAAATGTCATATGAATTCAGATGAGGGACTGTAAGTAAAATCTGAGCTATTTTTACATCTTCATTTTTGACTGAAAGCAATCAAAAGGAGATATTTCGTTGCAGGGTTGTCTCGGCAATCACATACCTGTGGCTGGACAGTCCACTAACTACTGACCACTCCACTCCATCACGCTATAATCACACTGATGAAAGTGCAAGAGAGAGAGACAGCAAAGACATGTGTTTGTGTTGCCCCCATCTGGCCAAGCATGGTATTGTGGATGTTAGCAGAGAGTTAAAGTCTTCTTAGAGGTCCCTGAAATTCTAAAACGTTTAAAATCCAGACAAGAGAACAGAACTAAATTCCTATATAGAAGTAAATGCAATCATTTTAAAGCGGGATTCTACAGAATGGCCTAAATGCCTTCATAATTCAATCATGCTCAGGGTGGTTTGATGTGAAATGAGCTATGAAGGGATGGAACGCCATTTTTTCACTGGCGTTAATGGAATCCAGATGTTGCGATGTTTACATTGCAAGTATGTCATTTGATTTGCTGCCCTAAATAACCAGTGAACCTACACATGTCCTATGGGTCCTGTTGATAATGGTATAATAGTAGTACATGTGTGAAAAAGTGCACCTTCTTTAGGAGCCATGACCTTGATTTAGTCCAAAAGATGATCTCAAAATGATCATACAGTGTTTTAGACTTCAGGCGCCATATCTGTAACCATTTTATGTAATCATTTTCTCAAACTGAGCTTTTAGAAACATTCAGATGTCTGATTCCTATCACTACTGCTGTGAACAAGTCTGACTCTGAGTGGAGCAGTTCACATACATTCACTCTGGATGACTTTCTCATTCTTACCATTTATGTACACAGGAAATGTCAAAAATCTATGGAATGTCGCTTTTCTGTGCTTCACCAGCTCAACAGAGGTTAACATCCCTGTGATAAACCTCACAGTCAGGATCATAAACATCAAAACTTAAAATTAGTTTAAAATTTTATACAAAAGGTGCCAAGACTGGAATATTTGTACTGATATATTACTTACAGTTCGTATTAGGATTTACATTACTGACATTAAAGGCTTTTTTGCTACATCTAATCAATCCCTCGTGAACCAAAAAACAATGTTTTGCACTTTTAAATGAAAGCTAAGCATTTTGGAAGTGTCTCTTAGCTGTTTCTTAATGCTCAAAAGTCCTTAGGATGATGAACAGTCTCACATTTAGAGGACATCTGCTGGTCATCAAGAAGAACCCAACCCATTTTCCCTAAACGCTTAGCTTTCATTAAATAGTTAAACAGCAAAACATTATTTTGTGAGAGATGGATTAGATGTAGCCAAAACCATTTAATGCCAGTAATGTAAATGCTTAGATCAACTGTCAGTAATGTGTCAGTAGAAATATTCCAGTCTTGGAACATTTTGACATAAAATCTTAGATTCAATGTTTGAAGCGAATCCATCGCACACGAACCAAAATAATGTTTTGCTCTTTAACTACAGCTCAACCGGTCAAAATCCTCAGAGATAGGTTTCTGTGAGTTTTGTGGTGGTTTTTAATGCTGATTTCAAATCTGTGTTTAGTTTTTTCCTGCACATACAGTGTTTGTGATGAAGCTAGTTCTATACTGCATGATAGTTGGTCTAATGATCATATAATAATCATATTCTAAGTGTTTTTGAAGAAACAGTGGTGTCTGACTGACACTGATCGTTATATCTATGCCACAGTGTGGCCTGTCTGACTTCACACTGAAAATATTAAAACAATTATTTGATTGGGTTTAATGAAAACCACATGCAAGTCTAATATTACTCATAATAATCTAATATTACTCAAAAAGTTGATGCGAAAAGTGTGTTGTGGTTGACCTGTGCTATTACATGAAAGCTAAGCGTTTGGGTTGGGTTCTTTTTGTTGACCAGCAGATGTCCTCTAAACGTGAAACTGTTCATCATCCTGAGGTCTTGTGGATTAAAGAAGATGCAAACACTGTATCATAAGGAATCTATGCAGTTCTCCAACAGGGGTCACTCTAAGCACATGAAGCAGGCTGCCGCAGCCTCACTGCTATATTTATAATCGCCATCTGTCTCACTATAAAGGGAGCAGCTATTCATTTATGTGAGGAGAGCCATATTCCCTCTGCAACCATAGATACTCAGCATTATGATGAGACTCTTCAGTATGATGGCACAATTATTTTATGACTAGTTTATTATGAAGGACAATAAGGTTGTCTGTTCTAATCCTTGGTGAGGAGCCCATTGAATGCGGTTCGAAGTTGGCCAGAATAGATTTGCCGTTAATAAACAAGCAAACAAACCCTGAGCCGCACCCACGGAATAGCCTGTCTGCCTCCTAATTCCTCCGAAGGCTTAAAAATTGGGTTGGAAAACTAGCAAGAATGTTCAGGGCCGACATCTATCTTGCAGTTGGAAGTGATGGTTCTTCACCTCACGGCTTGTGTCATTAAACTCCTCCAACTGTACAAAATTCTGGTTCGTTAATTACATGGATAATGAGCAAAGGAAGCTTTTAACATTGCATTTAACAGCTGGAATAGTGCTAACAGTTGAGTAGACTTAACTGTGTAAAGTGGCCCCTTATAGTCACCTGTGAACACACCGCAGCAGCAGCAGCAGAACAGCAGAAGAATGTGAAATCCTTTCTCTACATTTAACCCATTCACCAAGTGAAGCAGGGGGGCTGCCACCAACAAGGGGCACCCTGTGGGCACGATACCTTGTTCAAGGGTACCTCAGTGATGGCATGAACCCACAACCTTCTGATGGCAGAGGTAACTCCCTAACCACTAGGCCACCAGCTGTGGTTTCAGAAAAAAAAAAAGTTACCTACATAAGGACAGCTAACCTGATTCAGGATGGCTGTCGCTACTGATAGCAATGCAATGAAGCCTATCATATCCATTTATCCAAAAACGTAGATGCAAACGTTGTACACTGTGTCTTGGCTGATCAACTGTATTTGGCGTAAGGAGGGAAAAATGCATTCATTAGATTTAACCTGGAATTATGTGCACATGCTGCCTTCAAGTCATGTCAGAAATGTCACATTTACAGCATAAGCGCCACATTTAGGCTTATAATTAAAACTAGGGATCCTTTACAGCTTAAATTGTGAACAAAAGGCCCCTTTATTCTGCTGTAAACTTGGTGCAATGCAGGTATTCAGCCATTAATAACATGTGTTTTTAATGTTCACAGATACTGTATGTAAAGTGATACTTCTAACGGGATTAAAACATCCCTTCTCTAATATACATCCTCTTTATTTTCTTCTTTTTTTTAGCAGTAGTACAATAGTAAACTTATTCTGCTCCACAGCAGTTGAAACGCAGATCACCTTGGTCTAGTGGAGACTTCTGCCACTGAAATGCAGACTTGAATGCTGTTGATTTATGTTGATGTTCACTCTCTCCATCTTCCTCCCTCTCCCCCGCCCCCCTCTCTCCCTCCCTCTCTCTCCATATCCCTTTCTCTCTTTCTCTCTTTAATTACTTGATCCATAGCATTGATTACAACTGAAAATCGGAAAGCAGATCAATGGCTTTCCAGACGGAAATGCAAAGGGCCCAGCCAAGCATGGCATGTACGCTCATAAGGACTATGTTCTCGGACAATGAAAGCAATAGGAGGAGAATTACGAGTCCCCAGATGCTGAGGCCAGGCCGCCTGCCGCAGTCATAAATAACCCTAATTCTACAAATGCTTAATTAAATTACATAAATCCTGTTTACAATCGCAGGGCACCAGAAGCATTTTTTTCCAGCAGCCAGCAAAGAAAAGAAGGGTATTATACAAACCCCACAGATCCCCGCCCTGGTTCACTTCTCCTTCCCCCTCTCTCTCTCGCTCTCTCTCTCGCTCTCGCATGCCAGGGAGCACATCGCATTGTGCTGAGCTTAGTATCTGGGGAGACATGAGCGATGCTACACTGATCTCACTTTTCTGATACGCCTAAGGTGACCGTCCTGCCCTGGCCTTCAGCACTCCTCATCTCTGAGACCAATTGGATGCTGGTAGATGTTGATCTGAAACTGCTGTTGGCCTCGTTAGAATTAAAGTGACAGTTTGGCAGAAAAAACCCTCAGAGTTTCCACTTTTATGATCAGCCAAGTCTACTATTACTACTACTCTTTCTAGCTGTCAGTTTTTATAGATAGTATGTGTCCATTACATTAAGTAACAACATTAGTCTTGTAGCTGCAGAGCAAATGTAAAGAGGAAAACAGACACCAAACGCATGACAGCAAATTAGAGCTGGGAGAATAAGCAGTATTGAAAAACAGAGTTGGGATGAAAAGATAGATAATCATACACACACACACACACACACACACACACACATATATATATAAGCTGGTTAAAATGGCTGCTCATGTTTTGTTTGCTCCCTTTAATGTTTGGTGATCTAAGGTCCTCCACACAGAACTGCTGAAGAGTTTCGGCTGTGAGACAGTGCTGAACTTTTTATAGCAGTGTCCCTTTAAGTTGAAAAGAGTTCTTTGTGTTCTTTGTGCACAACTCTTTAGTAAAAGTCCATTTTTCAGCTTGTTAAAAATCTTTTTCCCTCCATAAAAATCACCTCACCGTGGAAAGACTTGACAATGTGTGAGAATAAAAATAAGACTTTGGATCACAGATTGGAGCCGATAATGCGCATGCTTGCACAAAACAATACAATAAAATGTTCTTATCAGTTTAATGGCCATAACTTCTAATTCTCTATTAACTGATAAGTAGTCCCAGCCCTACAGCTGATTGGCTATGCTTGGGGCATTTGGGGGCTTGTGTAAAACATTTCTTGCTGAACTAGAAACGGAAATAAAGGTGCAACTTCCAAATGCCCCACTGACCTCACCTAGTCCGAGCCAGGAGGGTCACACAAACACACTCCACACAATTTTATTCCAGCAGCGGCCTCAGAGAGGGTCAGCTCATATTTTGTTTGGAGTTATTTCTGCGTCATTAAGCATCCCTAATGTGATTAATAATGTACATCACGGGCGCCAAAACAGAGATTGATGAGCCATTATGTTCAAATCATAAAATAAATATAAAAATCTGCAGAGCCCCACAGCATTCACTCGTCCTGTTCTCTCTCTCTCCCTGTCTCTTGCTTTGGCAGTGATGGAGAGAGTCAGATATTTGTTCTTTAGCTCCCTCTCTTCTTTTCTGGCTCTTCCTCTTCTACACAGTGCAGTCACTAAACAGCAGTTTGACTGATTGATAATAAATTGCGTTGGCTGCAGTAGCAAACCCACCCCGGCCCTTCTGTGAGATTACATCTGTGATTGGGTTTCAAATTTTTTGAACAGAAGCCACCGAAATAAGAAAGGGACTCTGCCGGGTTGGCGTGCCGCGCTTCGTGCCATTAGTGGCATTCAAAAAGACAAATTGAGTGCATTACCGACAACCTAATGTTCATTTATTATCCTTATAACCAAATGGTTTTGTGCTTTTGCGTGCCACCGCAATTGATTAGGATGTAAGGATGGATGTTTTTCTCTGAGCCTCCTAAGTCATTTTTCATCACACTTTTATGAAGTGTGGCTAAAACAAATGTGACTGTCATCTTCCTACACTGCTGTGTGCTGTTGATGTGCTCAGCCCTTTAAGACGTCTCTGTCGGCTCACTTGGGGGCATCTCCTCGCTCCTTACACCAGAAGGTTTCAGCTCAAGACTCCTGGCTGTTAGCTGGCACGCATTTAGTGAAAAAACACATTTGCAGAATTGTCCTCCAACTTTAAATGTGCTCAATCATCTCTGAAAACTGCTTGACTGGAGGAGTGATGAGACTCATGTAGCTCAAGTAATGGAGACCATTGGCAGTTAACTTAAATCATCATGTACTTGATTCAAACTGTGTCAAGTCATTCATCAATCCTGTCTTGCTTATGTGGTTTCGAGAACTTAATGACACACTGTTATACTATAATGGACAAAAATATATTGCTCACCTAAAACCAATTGTAGCAACCAACCTGAAATCTGAATTTTGTCTGAAGGGATATCAAGAAAGCATCAGAAACCACCGCAGGTTTTTTCTTTAGATCATTCGCTAGACAGAAGCCATGTAGCTTGCATGTTTCCAGCTGGTTTATAGAAGCTTACATAGGTAATCAATTCAATTACTTTTTATTCAAATAGTGCTTTTTACAACAGTAGTTGTCACAAAGCAGAGGCCAGGTTCGAGTCCCTAGTGACCCTAAGGCGAGGTGAGGAAAACTCCCTCAGCTGGGGGAAGAAACCTCAGGAGGAACCAAGACTCAAAAAGGGAAACCATCCTCCTCTGGTCGACCTGGAGAGAAAGGAAAGAGAGCCCCTATGGAGATAACTAACAAGAGAAGGCCTTCATGAACAAACCTTTTGACAGATTTGCCATCTTTGGCTAACAGAATCCTTACAGTCAAGAGTGAATGGAGTAAATTCTGTTGAAAGTGTAATTGAGAGTCCATAAAAACAGGAACAGGAACAACAACCTACTTACGTAAAGCTATACTAAAATTAATGCCTGATTTTAACCAAGTTACCTGTCATAAGAAAAAAGTCAGAGGATAATACACAAATAAGGGAAAACATTTAAGAGGGTAAGTGCCTGAGGTTTTTTTTTAAATATATAGAAACATATATATATAAGAGATACGTGTACAATGAAATAAGAATCAGACTTTAAACACTTTGGCTGCTACTCAGTATATGAGTAGTAAAGATAGAATCATATCAGTTTCAGAATTTTGGGCCCAACTATTACTTTGTGTGATCTACGGAACAAGATGCTTTTTCCACTGTAAGTTCAAAGCGTGTCACGCCTGGAATCTTGGGAGTGAAGTGTCGATTCGTGCGCGCGAAAGCATTTGCCACGCGCCGATGATGACTCAACACAGCCTTCCACCATTCAAAATGTGCGGAATATGCCATGGCACACACTCATCTGGCACACAGGAATGGCTTTAGCATCAATGAGCCTCTCAGCTTAATTTACACAAGTCCAGGAGCAAGCTCGCTCAGGGCCACGTGCGAAGTTCGGCGAGACGGAAAACTTTGGCCTGCTTTTTAACTCCAGGGGTGTTAATTATTCAGAACAGGAAACTGCAGGCTTGAAAAAAAAAAATGTATATGACGAGCAGCTCACTTCCAGAGCGGTTAGAGCCTGTGATTGCTCAGAGCGCAGTGGTGTAGCGCGAGCCAGGAATAGAGCCTGTCAGCAGCTGGTGAGCACTGGGGGTGACAGGACAAGAACTGGGCCCGTCACGCCATCCCAAAAGCTTTTAAAGACATACTCACAGCACATCTTCTCATCCAGCCAGAGAAAGTCCATATGTTGCAGAAAGCCCATATGGTGCTGTGGGGGCTGTGGTTAGCTAATGCAAAACAAAGGGCCACTTACAGTAACCTACATAGAGGCAGATTATTAAACGAGGCTTTGAAAGGACAGTTATTTCATTTGGAGGAAGTATATGACTATAGTAGCTGTAAACTTTATTAGACTCACATTGCTTCTGTACTGTTCTGGATTGTCTAAACCTTTCTTAGGCCAGGGTTCTCAAACTACCAGACATTTATTCATCACTATTCATGTGCCACTATAACTAATTCTACTACTACACTGCAGGAACAAAACTATCAAGACGTCTGAACGTAACACCAATAGGGACATTGCATTCAAAGCAGTACATTCACATTAATATGGAATCATTGCATTCAAATACTTAACATAGAGATTAATATGGAATCAGCCCTCCTTCGTAGTTGTAACTTGCACTCTTCTTGGGAGGCTTTCCACAACATTTTGGAATGTTTATGTGGGAATTTGTGCTCATTTATTCTGTAGAGCATTTATGAGGTCCGTCCAGTTCATCCCAAAGGTGTTGGATGGGGTTGTGCGTGCAAGTCATGTTCCTCCACACCAAACGCATCCAACCATGTATTTATGGACCTTGCTTTGTGCACTGGGGCATAGTCATGCTGAAACAGAAAATGTCTTGGTATGCTGAAGCGTTAACATTGCCCTTCACTGGAAGTAAGGGGTCTAGTCCAAACCCTGAAACACAGGTGTGTCCCAATACTTTTGTACATATAGTGTATTACTACTATAAATATTAATAATAATAATGACAAGTAGCAGCAGTAACAGCTGTTGTTTCCGGTGAAGAATTGCTACTAAACAGTGACTAATGTATGCTTAAAGAAGTGTGTGTTATAGTTAAAATTCACACTTAATACGAAATACACACACTATTTTTAACAGGATGTCTTAGAGAAGGTGATCTGGCTAGTGGTCCTCAGGTAATTGAATTTGAGACACTGCTCTGGCACTTCGTTAGTGGTCAGTTTGGGACCAGAGAAATGCCCTTGGCTGGATATCTTTGGGTAGTGAACTACTTCTTGCGCTGCGCTGGTTTGTTTAAAGTCTCAGCTGCACAGCTGTGTCTGATACACTCGTTCCAGTGGCATACACACTGTCGTGCTGCTGCCATGTCAATGTCACTGCAATGCTGAGATGCTGGTCCACCACACAAATAATATCTGGCCAGCAGCAGTCCTGTAGACAGAACTCAACCACTGATAAATGCTGTACAGAGCAGCTGACAAGCTGTCCAAGGTGGGCGTTTCTAATAAAGTACCCTGCAAGTGAAACTGCCATGTAGGTGTTTCTAAAAGAGTGGCCAGTACAGGGTGAAAGTAAAAGGTGGGTATTTCTAATGTGGCCAGTGAGTGGGAATACTGTCTGGTTTTGTTGCTTAAAGTTTCTAGACGGACCTAGATACACTGCGCTCTCTGGAATAGAGGAACAGAAGGCAGGCTCTTCTCAGAGAACAAAAAAAAGTGTGACTTTCAGCAAGAACAGAGCTGACACCGAGCAAAACCGAATATCAGTGAAAGCAGGTAAAAGGCACTGTGCATTGACAGAGAGAGGGGAAAACAACGGTACATTTTCTGAGATCCCATCTCTCCTTTTTGGGGGGATGTGATAAATAGACTTTGATGTTTTTGCTGAACAGCAGTGCATAGTCCCAGAGCAGAAATCCAGGTATGAGCAGTCAGCAGTTCAGGAGCTGCAGAATCCTGCTGCTTACTGCAACACCACAGACGCGCACACACACTCACACCGCTCACTTGGCCTATTACGAAGGTATAAAACGAAGCGCTGATCTAAACAGCAAAATGCCTGAACATTGTGTGTGTCTTTGTGTCGGCGGAGTTCTAATTTGAGGATCTGAAGACATTTGTGGCGATGAGGGTCTGAATATAATAACTATAGTTAAATTAACCTCAGAAACTCCAAAGGCCCATTTGTGTGGACACACTTCAATTACACTGTCTAAAAATTACGTAACATATATTATCAGACACTCATTTACAATTTCGTACATATAAAGAATTATGTTTTGGGTGGCCTGTGTCGCGGGTCGGGCCGCGAAGCCCAAACCCGGAGCTACCTCGGAGCATGGAGCATGGGATGAGGACCAGGGATGGGGACATTGAGGCGATGGACACATGAGGATAAACATGAGGACCAGGGATGGGGACATTGAGGCGATGGACACATGAGGATAAACTAACAGAAACAAGCTTAAATACCAAACACAATCAGAACGTAAAACACAGGACAGGTGAAACACAAGGACACGTGACAAAAGCAAAACCCAGAACACATATCAACATAAAAGCCCCCCAGGCTACAGGACAGAAAACAGAACAAATCAGGGCAAAAACGTTAACCAAAAAGCAGTGGCCCTAACCGGCCACTGACCTAGCCATGACAGCCTGGTGGGTATAGAGTTGCCCCTGCAATTGGAAGGTCATGGGTTTGAATGCCAGGACTGCCAGTTGCACCACTGAGGTGCCCTTAAGCAAGGTACTGTCCCCCGCTGCTCCATGGCCAACCACTGATTACCTTGGTGAATGGGGTAAATACTGTGTGTCACACTGTGTGCTGTGGTGTGTTCATGCATGCATGTTACTTTACTTTAGTTTACTTTGATATTCATTAATTCCTTCTCTGAGCTGCTAATGCTCATCCAGGGTCAAAAGGCAGAGAAATATCCTGTCCATCACAGGGCAGGCCCACCAATAAACACATTTACACCTAGGAGCAATGTAGCATTTCCAGGTTACCTGACATGCTTGGCTTTGGACTATGGATGGAAAGCAGGAGCCCTGTTTGATCCTTTGTAATTCAGCAAAGATGCATGTAAAAGTATTTGAATAGCAGCACAAAGAATAAGGTTCACACCAGCCTATGGAGGTGAGCAGTGGATCTGGTGTGCACACCTCTGAACTGTCAGCGAAACCAGGCAAACTCTGGTAGGGTGTTTTGAGCAGGAAAGTGTTTGGAGTGGGGAAGAAAATCAACAAAAATCAAGAGCAAAACCGAAACCCTTTAATGGCCTTTATAAGTCCATTTCAAAAACATTCAAAAACAAGGTCACAATAAATTATTAGAGGGTGATTACTGTCATAATTACTGTTTACTTTGTCATTTAATACTAATCACATCTGACATTTCTCTTTCTCATGTAACCTTTGTTCCAGGTTGAAAAAGAATTGCCATTTTTATGTTCCTTCATTTTGCACCCCACACACTGTTACATTTCGTTGTGTTGGTAAACACACATGTGAATGAATGCACACAAATAGATTAGCATAAATGATCTTAGTCAGACAAATACAACAAAATTGCATCGCTAACAATATCTGCTAATATTGCAGTAACAGCAGTGGATGCAATTCATTATAAGCTGTGTTGTACACCATGTACATTATTGAGCACACTGACTCTAGTCTGTGTTCATAGACTCCGAAAATAGAAAATATACAAAAAAAGAAATACTGACAAATACAGTAAACGAGGTTATAACAGTAATATAGGTTCTAAATAGTCTCAAACCCAGACGCTCTGCATACATAGACCACCTACATACAGAACACCAAGTTGGCTACTACTGCTGTTAGTAACTTTATCCTTCTGATGGGAAACAAACATGCTAAATGCTGGCTAGCACTAGTAGCAAGCAGTGGTCTTTTCTTCAGCATGACAGACTATACTGGCATGCCATATTATTTGAAGTATTTATAATATTTTGCTGTGAATTACCCTTTCCCACTTTGCTTCCTCCAGTCTGTTTTTGTTATAGCGCCTTTGTGAAAATTTCCTATACAGCAGGAACAAAAAATAGTTTATGATTTATTTGTCAGTCAGAATTACATTAATATGTATATATTTTGTCATACGTGTATAATAATAGCAATTGATATTCAAATATTTCTATTTTTGTATTAGTTGTAAAGTGTTCTTTTTATTTTATATTGTTGTGTTTTATGGCTTTTATTGTTTTGCTGCTCTTATCTTTGTACTGTCCACTTTGGCAGTAGCAATGGAAATTTCCAACTTGTGGGACTAATTAAAGTTTATCTTATCTTATCTTATCAAGCAGTGAAATGCAACAAACGTTCTGCCCAAAGTCAGACCAGTTTCAGACTAGTTACCAAGTAACTATGATACTGAATAGTAGATACTGATAAATAAGTCAGCAGAGCATATGTTTGAAATGACAGAATAAAGGAGTGAGAATGAACAGTTGAGTCACAGCAAAAACTAGCTAGGTGCCCAAAATCCCCTGGAGAAGGAATTAGAATGTACTGCCTGCTAAAATAGTTCTCCACACAGAAGTGGAGACTGAATGTAGCCCTCCACAGCTGCCTGAACATGTATTCATCCCTCTGAAGTGCCTGCAATACATCTAAACTCAACCCTAATGAGTGCGGCTGAATCGAGTGGGCAACAACCACTGGTTACTATCAGCTATTTTCTTCTGAATATGAGATCATTCCAGATAGCAATTAGATTTTTTTCGGAGCGTTTGGAAACACTTTTTTTCTGCCTTGTGTAATACCAGTCCCACAAGTCAAGTGCCCTCTCTTCTAGTGCTCCTCGCTGTTTATCTGCGTCTCAATGGTGTACTCTCTCTCTCTCTCTTAGTTCTTCTATGTCCCCCCACCCCCTCTTTTTACAGGCAGCCGGGGCCTGCGAGAAGCACAGATAGAAACTCCAGTGGGACCTTGCGTTTCATCCGAGGCCTTTATCAAGCGAACACACTCTCGCACGCACGCATACACGGCCCATCATACACACGCTCGATTCCATGTATCTCTTTTTTGCAACGGGGAGCAGTGATTTGATTCAGTGCTTCAGAGAGATTGGGCTTCCCTGCTGTTCAGGCCGAGCGAGCCCTATCCCCTGAGCTCTCTCTCCTAGAGAGCCCTCGGGGACTTTAAATTGTGTACAGTACATTTTCTTCTTCAGCTCATGTATCTTTTGATGTCGCTTCGCTCACAGCCAGACACTCACACATGGCCGATAAAGCCTCTCCTTCCACACACGACCCGGCGCCAAAATAAAAGCCACAGTGCGTTAGGCTGGTAATAAGGAAACATGTTGCGTCATAGTCAACATGGCATCCACACGATAGGCAGTGCACAGAAGCAGTCACGGGTTAATAGAAGCCATGTATTATCCTATAAAAAAAGCGCAGTGTGTTCTCTTATGTTGCTTGACCATGTGTTTGAGGGTGATAAAGCACAGGCGCTAGCTATGCTAAGCAACTCCTTAGCGATATCTAATACAGTTTTCCATGCACGTGTTTGTAATTCCAACCTGGCTATACTAATTCATCTCACGGAGGTCAGAGGTTGGTTGCGTAGTGTTGGGGTAATGCAGCGCTTGAACCCGGCTCTAATTGCATCGCCTCCATGTCGAAAAGCTTGGGGTGTGGAGGTGGGATAGTAGTTGAGGGGGAGGCGGCAGAGGAGAAGTAGCCCGAAAATTTAATTAGCAAGCGGTTTAATGCAAATGATCAGGGCTGTTGGAACGCTCTCCTAAAGCTTTCTGTCTGGAATGATGAAAGAGCCGAGGAACTTTTTTATTGGACCAATATCTCAAGACCTCAGACAGCGAGAGAAGTTACTATGCGCTCTTTCAGACTGTGTCAAAACTCCTTGAACACGCCTTAAGAATCTAGATGAATCTGTTTAATAGAATGTTTTTTTTGCCACATATGCCAAGAGCGAACTGTTCGTTCTGACAGAAAGTGGTGGCCACACAGTGAAAAACACTCCAACTCTAATCTTCCATAAGAAAGCAATTAACGCATTATTTCTTTCTCATACTCTCCAACGAAATGGGGCATAAAGGAGAGGCTCATTACAATAGCCGATGCAAGAAATCACAATTGAGGAGCACTTAAAGAAGTATATTTCACTAAAGATATTACGTTTTCAAAACCATCCAAAGCCTTATTGACCTTTTAGGAAATCAATTTGCCTTTGGACAAAAAAATGGCGCTCACTTTGAGACACTAAAGCGAAGTTTTTTGAATAAAATTGATAAAAAGGTTTAATGAACTTGGTATGCAGTCATAAATGGCATTCAATGAAAAGGCCCAGTCGTGGGGAAGAACCGAGGATTACGGTGTACTGAAATATAAAAGTAACACTCAGAGCTGTCTGCCATTTACCTGACAAAGACTATTCGCAAGGACTTCCTGTGAAAAGCACACTTCTTACCACTCATTTCACTGAGAACAATGGGTTGATGGACAACATACACAATGCATTGCAAAAGCTCCAGTCTATTGTTAAATGAAAAAGTTTAGATATGAAAATCACCAGAGTTGAACTTTTGGGAAAATATATTCTGATGTTAGTCGATTTGAGAGCATCTAGTTTGAGGGCTACGAACGATCATGAACAAGGTGGATGAGGAATTCAATGCTGTTGTTGTTTTTTTAAATAATTTTGTCAAATGTGATCATTAATGCCACTCATTTTTTTAATGCCATCAACACATTTGATCTTTCAATCCATTCTAACTTCCCATCGGAAGTCTAGGACTAGCTGCGCTAGTAGTGGAATCAGAAACAGTGGAAATCAGTTTTGACTTCATAAGGGAATTACTTTTTCAAGTTTACAGAAGGTGAAATACAGACTATTGCCTGTTAACCTACTATTAGGAGTTAAAAATTTTATCTGGATGAGTTATGTTTTCAAGTTAAATCAGCAAATATTATAAACAACATTAGCTTTATAGTCCAGTTCTAAAGGTTGTCTTTTTCACTTCCTTCTTTTTTTCACATTTGTATGCGTTTCCTGGACACTTTCACCCATAAACCAGAAATTTACATTCATATTTCGTTCTTGTACTTTAGTTCTACGGAACAACAATCTGTAGGCAGGCAAAGCAAAAGAGTTCTGTATAGATGTGTCTTTCCTTTATTGACTTTAATGTAAATGCATTTTTCACTCCTCCATGTGTCACTTCAGTGTAAGGGACTGAACCTTCACTACCAATTAGTCTCCTAGTTCCTACTTTTTCTCCCACCACTGAAATGTATGGATGCCAGACAAAGCTCCCACACACCAATGCCATTTTCAGCCTTTTAAGAAGTTAAGACTTTTTGCTGCTCTGTGGGCATCCGGAGCATTAAGTCAAACTCGCAGGATGTGGCAAAAATAGCAGAGATGATCCCAGATACAAACGCCGAAGCCAGCGAAGGGATTTTCCTGGAGTGTTCTATATCGTTTTGTGAGTGTCTTCCCACGCAGAGCTGTCAGTGGTCTGATATCAATAACTGGGGATGTTTCATATCGCCACATCCTCTGAACTTTATTACTGCCACATCTATCAGCCTTGCGCCTTCCCTTTCTTGAAGAAATTGAAAAAGAAAAAGTCAAATGAGCAATGTCTTTGTAAAATAGCCCATGTGGGGAGAAAGAGAACAAGCCAGCATGGTATCAAACATTGCTTGCAATGTCCTTTTTTTTACAAGACGGAGGACCCATGCTGTGCAACAGATTGGGTTGTTTCTTTATGGACGACAGTGACTGTGACAATACAAAGCCATTTTAACCACACAACAAAGCTGCTCATATAGTGGAAGACCAAAGAATGTAACGCACGAAAAGTCTTTATAGAGTATGACAGAATTAAAAGACGTGAATCCGTCTGATTAAAGCCTGGATCAAATAAGACGTTTTTATGATAAAATATAATCTGTTAAATAGATTCTTCCTTTGATCAAGTTTGATATTGCTGTAATGGTCAATTTCTCTCAAAGCAACAAAATTTCTTAATGGTTTTAGCAAAGAAGAACTAGCCCAACACTTTCAAAGAGCTTGATTTTAGTGTTTTTTGTGAAATATGTTCTTTAAAAGTAAGATGTGGTGCAGAAATGATCCTACACAGAATTCCACAAGGCACAGCATTAGACAAAAGCTCTAATATACCAGTAATGGAGTGCTTCCAGCTGTTTATCACATTCCTCACAACCTGCTGGCCACGCTAATAAAATTAGCTGTCCAGCGTACAAGTATATATAAGAGTTATATAAAGTGGCCACAGCACATAGTGTGAAATTCTTTCTTTGCATTTAACCCAATCACCAAGTGAAGCAGTGAGCAACCATCGACGCAGCACCTGGGTTGTAGTGTGTGGAGACGGTGCCTTGCTCAAGGGTACCTCAGTGGTGCCACTGGCAGTGCTGGAACTCCTTACGCACTACCACCAGGACACCAGCCACTCCAGCGAAAGTTTGAGGGTTACTTCAGTGTTCTGATGAAAACACAGGTAAGAAAACGTAAGAAAATACTAGTTTTTACATTTTTAACTAATGTAACTAATCTAATAATCTAATGCTAACTTCTCTTCTATCATCTCAACACTACTTGTGCCTCAAAGCAACAACTGCAGCCAAAGCAGAACAGACTTTGCTAGTGCTGGTATGTCAAGGCTCCTCTTCAGCTTGGTCACACACTATTGAAACAGCCTTATTACTTTCTCAGGCATGTCTGTTGTGATTGTTGTCCTTAGAGCAATGTGCACCATGACTGAAAAGCACTGAAGGGAGACCTAGCTAGTGGGTAGGACTTGGCTATGACTAAGCTAGAGGGAAAAAATGGGGCAAAAATAAAAAAATTATTAAAAAAACCTCCTGGCTGTTTCTGCCAATTTCAGATGTGATTCAAGGTCTCAAAGGATACATCAGTGGCCTATTTTGCTCCCTTTTCTGATTAAATTTGCAGAAATACAGGGCCCAAATGGGGACCAACTTCAGGAACATAAGAGACAATAAAGTAATCTACCAAACTGCATCCTCAGATTTGAGACACGATCCCTGGTTTCAGTGTGTAGCTTAAGTATGGATATAGTGCATGATCTGATTAGCTGCCTGCCTTTAAATCAATGTCTTTAAAAAGAAGCATAGAGACAGCAAAACTATTTTTGAGGTAGAATGATAGAACAAGTCTTTTAACCACCACAATAAGGACAAAAATAGCTTAATATGCATGTGGTTATGGTTAAATTAACTTTAAGCACAATCATGATTTGCAACAATATGGGATCTAAGGTGATTCACTAAATAGCTGTCAGAGACAAAAGAAAACTGTCAAACGTCAGGCATGTTCACAGTATCTTCTTCCTTGTTTCATAGCGCTGTAAAAATCCCACCCATATTTTGTTTTGGCAGCAATGAATGTCTGCGACTTCATAATTCATCGGCGGGGTTATTCACGTTTCATACATAATGCAGTTTTACTCGACTGCTGGGTCACGTTCCTATCACTCCCTGTTTTGGCAGTGTGCACAGCGCAAGCATGAGGCTTTATGATTGCTCCGTTTTCTCCATTAGCGATTCGGTAAATGTTCTCCATTCTCCCAGTTGCTCGTTTGCCCGGCCAAACAGAATGAGCAGGGCTTGCGCTCCTCCTTCAGCCTTCATCTTGCTCATTTCCCCGTTTTACATTTCCCTTGATCCGCTGCCACGGCCCATTTTCGGAAGAAACACTCAAAGGAGCAGAATCTCTATCTGCTGCATCAGTATCGTATCTTGGATTTCTACAGACAGCAGCTACTATGACTTGGAAAAGAACAGTCAGAACTTATTCGATAGAAGCCAGTGGGCACTTAATGGGCACATAATACCACGTCAATAAAGATTTACACGATTTCCTTTGTGAAATTAGGCCCATCTCTGAAAGAATAAACTTTCCAACTTATATTACAAGTGACTTGAAATTAAGAATTCATGAGTGTGGTCTAAAAGTACTGGGACATCTGACCAATATACCTACAGGACTTAGACTTTAATATAGAGATGGTCCCCATTTGCAGCTATAACAGCTTCCATTCTGCTTAGAAGGCTTTTGACAAAATTTTAGTTTCTGTGGAAATTTGTGCCTATTCATTCTGTAGAGAATTTAAGAGGTCAGGCAGTGATGCTGGATGAGAAGACCAGGCTCGCAATCTCTGTTCCAGTTCATTCCAAAAATGTCGGATTGGGTTGAGGACAAGGCTCTGTATGGGCAGGTTACGTTTTGTCTTGATTGGCCCTTTTCTATTCCACACAGTCATGCTGTGTCCACAAAGTTGGAAGGTAATCCACCCTATGCTATGAATAAGAGTGAAAAAGATGGAAAAAGGTTGGAATATTCCATGAAAGTATTATTATGGCACTCACACATACACACATACTTTGAGCCTTCTCAAGTACCTTCTGGCTGGCAGGAAGTGATTAGTGGTTAGGTTGGTACTTCTTTTGTTTGTAACCTTTCCCTGCCTTTCTCCAGTTCCTCTCCAATTACAGTGAAAGTCAAGGAGACCCACATGATGTGTGCCAATGGGCTGCTTTTCTGAATGAGATGACAAGTTGAGGAAAACAGGAAAGGGGTGAAGGGCTTGAGGCTTGTGTATATAGGATGATGAAGAGGAGCTCAAGTGGGAGAAAGCCTTTCATCTTCTGGTACAATGGTTGCTCTGGTTTTTCGGCTTCACTGGAGAGTCGGGTTCACCATTGTAGGCATACAATGGCTGAACGCTAATGCAAAGCTGGCAGTTCGGAAAAAAAAAAATGCTGTTCTTCCCTCCAGCAGGAGAACAGACATTGAATGCTCTAGGCTAGGTCTGATTTTGGTTTTGAACACTATTTACAAGGCAAAAAACCAAAAGCGAAAACCAACATCTGAAAGAAAAGTACTTTTATACAAGTACTTGTAGAGATGATTTGTAGGGATCTTCCACATGTGGCTGTTGCTGAAGATGGTTATTTTACGTAGAAGACTTCCTTCAGCTCTTTTAAACCGCGTCTAAAGCCTCGTCTACAATAAAAAGCATACATTTTTCATTTTGACCGTCCATTGAATGTGCCAATTTGAAAAACAAAACAATTTTTAAATGGTCTCTAGGGTGAACAAACATGACAATTTTTCATGTGGTAGTGTCAATAGAAAAGATGCATGAAAATGTTGATTATTCATCCTGTGATAGGACCCAGATGGTGGCTTGATCACATCTCTTTGAAACAACCAAAAATGCTTTGTTTTCAACAGACTCGCAGGCAGAATTTCCTACGGCTTTGTCTTCTCTATGGTTGTTTATTGGGTTTAAAGCAGTTCTACTTCATCATGTGTCCAAACACTTTACTTTGTCACTTAGCTTAGCTGTCTTTGCTGGCGAGCACCACAGCAAACAACATGGCACAAACTTCATAGACATATTTTTTCTATTGAAATCATTGGAAGACAGAGAATAAGTCGGATCCTCTACAAAATTCCATCCGTAGCTGGGAGTCCAAGAAAGCATAACTGGCCAGACTCTCTCTGGGTAGGTGATCCTTCCTCCCCTGCCCCAGTCATTTGTAGCAGTGATAGCAATGCAGAACTGGGGGCTCATTCTTTAATGAGTATGTTATGCAGCAGTTCAAAAATACATGCTGGCACTTCATTTGACTCACCCTCCAGTTTAGCCCTGGGATGGGCAGCTGGTGAGTTACTCCTGTAATCAGAAGGTTGTGGGTTCGAATCCCAGGACTGCCAGTAGTACCACTGAGGTACTATTCAGCAAGGTACCCACCTCACACTGCTTTATTGCAGGCTGCCCACTGCTTCACTTGGTGAATGGGTTAAATGCAAATAATAATAGCACACTGTGTACTGTGGGATGTTTACATGTGACATGGCACCTTGCTAACCAGACAAAACAACCATTGATAATGGTGGGAAATAAGAGCAAATGTTGTGGACAGAAAATGAAATGAATGAAAAAGATGCTAAAAACATGAAGGTAATGACAATCCAGTAAAAGGTGTTTTTAAATTATTCTTTTTTTCGCAGTACTCAAGAAGCCCTTCTGGCACCTTTACAGATAGGAATGCAAGTTAAGTTACTGTAGGTAAAGCTTAAAACTTTCAGACTTCTCATTTTCAGAAGTGAGTTACTTCTAGATAAAGAAAGTGGCAAATATTTGCAAACTGAGCTGAGTTTGCACTGAAAGGTCAGAGTTAGCCAATAAATACTGCGTGTCCCCAGAGTTCGCTTTCACCTCGGTGCCTCCGCGGACGATAGCATCATTACAAAGACAAGTGTCTGTCTATCTGCAGCCTCACCACAGGCTCACAAATTGCATCTGAGCACTGGCGACTTCCTGTGCGAGGGCATTTTTTCCTCCCCTTTCTCCGTTAGGCGTATGATGTTTGTCATGGTTTGAAACACCACAGGTAGAAACCAACAGGTGGAAACACAGCGGCAGTGTCTCTGCACAGGATTTTAAAAGTCAAGTCTTTCTGTCTGTGGGAGGAAAAAGATTGCAACATGGTGAAAAACAAGTAATGATCCACGAACAGCGCAACAGCACTGGAGCCCTAGAGCATTGGAGCAAGCAATAACAGAAGCACACATACATAAGGTTGTATATAAAACTATTGCCTCTATCCCATCTCAGTGTCATTCTAAACTACAGATATAGTATAGATGTAGATTGTTTAAACCTTTGCTGTATAGACAGTGGGTGCATATATAGAATAAATATCTACCATTACAGCATTTAGTCGGAACAGTTTAGGATAACCTACACTGATCATAAATATAAACGCAACACTTTTGTTTTTGCAGTTCTGGTGTGGCCACCATTTGCCTCACGCAGCTCAACACATCTTCGTTGCATAGAGTTGATCAGGTTGTTGATCGTGGGCTGTGGAATGTTGGTCCACTCCTCTTCAATAGCTGTGCAAAGTTGCTGAATATTGGCAGGAACTGGAACACGCTGTCGTATACGCCGATCCAGAGCATCCCAAATGCTCGATGGGTGACGTGTCCGGTGAGTATGCTGGCCATGCAGGAAAGCATTATTTTTTCTGAGAACCTAACTGTTTTACCACCACCAGTCCAGCGGTGGCAGTAATACACTGAAAAGTTGTCAACCGACATAAGAAGAAGAAGAAGAAGCCTGCTGCAGCATGTAGCATGACTGCTCTGTGTCCTGTCCTCATATTTTAGTGTTTTAATCCCCCCATTTTCAACAGTTATCTCAGTTTATTGAGTATTAGTAAGCTGTTCCCTGTCTAAACATGTGGGTAGAGAGTTATTTCAACGTTTCTTTTGTGTACGAGCCTTTACTTTGGCTAGCTACACTGCTAAAGGTAATTGTTTTTTAAGCAATACTGTTTTCTGATTCTGAATATTAATTTACCTTTACATTTTCTTTAAGGAGAATGCATTAAATTTTAAAGCATATGTGGGGGCATTAGGGTTCTGTCATGATGGTGGGGGATAAGCCCCCACGATCGAGAGCTTTCCTGGAAAGAGCAGGCTTGCAACCAGGGCTCCATGTTTACTTGAGTTTTATTCATAAAAACAGAAAGAAACAGAGGCTCGGGGGCCAAAACAAGGAACAGGGCTTCAAGACCAAAAGTAGACAGAAGCACAACTAGACCTACATGAAAAGACGCTCACAACTGACGATGGACAGACAGGGAAACACCGACAGACACAGACCTTAAATACACAACACCAGAATAACAGAAACACAAGACAGCTGAACTCAGGAGAACATGACCAA
>JBBPDB010000040.1:8102667-8113502 GCA_037974465.1 Brachypetersius altus
AGTGTTCCGTTTAGGACAGCACTGACCCACAGCAGTGCACACTACAGAAGGCAGTGCGCACTACGCACTAAATCTCAGTGCACTGACGGTAGTGCACGATTTCGGACACACCGATAGTGTACTACAGAGGAAATAGTAAGCCATTTTGGAAGAAAAGTGCATCAAGACAAATATATTATTAAGAGATTAGTTGTTGAAGAGAGTGAAACAGACAATATCAGACTGGAATCAGCTGAAAATTGGGGTATCAGTGTCGGTATCAAGCATAAAAAGTGGTCTCGTCCCTCCCCTAATCTGTATACAACACACAATTCCATTTGTGATTCAAATGACTCTTAGCTTCTGGTCATGCAGGTGGCAGGTGACAGATTTTGAATTTTGACTAAACTGTGTTGAAACTGCAGTCTTTGGATTTCTCTGTGCCTCTCTTAGCACTGCATATCCATCGAGGCAGTGGTCTCTTGCGTCCTCCAAACATTTTTCAAACATTTTTTGTAACATTTTATTATCACCCTGATGGTAATTTAGACTGACTTCTAATTTGTATAACCTTTTTCTAATCTGTGCAGGTCTGCAACATTCAGTCTTATTTGAGCTGACAGCTCTTTTTAACCCATGTTGATGAGTGACAACGAGATTTTACATATTCATATTCAAACCCCGGGGAAACAAAACATGATTGTATACAACAATAGGAGTTCCACAGGACTAGAAGCAATAATGCATTTTTTTGGTTTCTTTTTATATGGGTGCCAATCATTTTGCCATTATGGGGGGAAAAAGTACAAGACATTTTTACATTGTATTATTATTTCATAATAAATGTTAGTTTTTCCGGTGTCTTGAGGGGTGTATTGTCTGTATGTAAATGACCTTTGTTCTGCTTGGCAGACCTGTATTATGCTTCAAAAAGCAGTCAAAGCCGAGACACTCCTTGTAACAATGTAAACAACTGGCCTGACTTGCTGAAGGCTGAAAAGTGGTTATATGTAAATGCAATGGTTTTCTTGACATCACAAAAACAACGTATCCAAAAATAGACTGATTTTGCTGCTATATATTAACTGAGGAATGAATGGCAAATAACACATAAAATTCCGTTTTCCATGATATGACCCCTTTTAAAGAGGCCTCAGCCCTCTAAGTATTAGGTTTGGTCTGAAAATGAGAGTATAAACACCAAATGGCCAAGCCTGTTTATTGTTACATTTGCTTCTATTGCTTTGGGGGAATTTAATGGTACATTAACTTTATTGAGCTGCATCATAGTTCAGAATCATTAAATGCTCGAATGTAATTATGATATCGATTTTTAATGGCTGTGCTTTATTTTTAAGCAGCGCCTACATCCATGAGCGGAGTTACGGAAAAGAGCCCACAAACTTTGGACTTGTTCAGTGTGATTGCTTTTAATAGGTCTCATTTGTGACCTTAATGTACTGGCCACCAGTCTAGATTGTGTGTTTCCGTTCATAATTTGGGATCTGCAACAAGAACGAAAATGCCCATATTTCCTAGCAACATCTGTGAATGAAATTAAAAGTGTTTACATGGAAAACTACATGAAGTGCAAAACATACAGAATCAGAATCAGAAAACCCAGAGGAAATTTGCTTAAGTGTTGCAGAAGTGTTCGCAGTGTGCATCTTATCCGTGCATCTGTGCAAATCTGCAAAAAAAAAAAAGTCAGAATAAAACATTTTTTTTTACTATTTAAACTCAAGCTCAAGGCTGTGCAGTTCATATACGAAACTAAGCTCATAAAAACAGCCTTTTGTGGAATTTCCCCAAATGTACTCTTCAACTCCAGTCAAGTCCAGTTGCACCTGCTAGCTAGAATACCCCCAATAACACAATACTGCCAATGATAGGAGAACGAAGGCTAAAACTTTCTACCACATACACACAGTGCATAATAAAAACAAAACATCGTTCCTCCAGGACCATGGTGCAACACAAGAACAGAACACAACACAAGACCACACGTACAAACAGGACAGAACATAAGAGCAACAAAACTTACCCAGACAAGGCAAGACAACGTTCAGTGCAATTGACAATGACTACATTGAGGATACATACTGGTACTGTATTCAAGCAGCAGAGATGTGCAAAGAGGCAGAACAGAGTTTACAGAGATGCAGAAATGCAGAGCATCAATAAATGTGATTTTAGAATGCAATTTTAGAACAGTAATAAATATAGTTGTGCAGTTCGTAGTAGCATAAAAACAGCAAACTGCACAACTATATTTAATTCTGTTTACAACAGTTTAGCCACGCCCATTTACACTGAAGTCATAAAGAGTGTTTCGGCCTGGACTAATTTGCACAACACACATCAGAGGCCAGCTGATCATTTTCATATATCAGTCCTAACAGGAACAGTAGCAAAACAGCCTGTTTAATTCTAATGGCTGTAGACAGCCTGGGACACTGTCAAACAAATGATGGGCATTTTTACTATGTAAACGCACAAAAGCATTATAAGTGGACCTCAGGGAGAAAAATACACAAAGAATGTAGAATAGGGCCCCTTTAATATTCTTCTTTTCTTTCCTGCTAGGATGCCTCCAGGCCTACATAAGACTAGTGTGTCAGCCACAACTCTGACATGATGTGTTTTGGTAATCCATTCAAAAGGCGTGCATAGTAGACAGCCCTGAAATGAGGCGAGGCTCATGCACTTTTCATAAGTTGTCGCTGCGGCATTGTACCTTGGTCGCATTCCAAAAGGAACACCGTTGTGCCTAATTGGTTTTCGCGTACCAGGAGACAAGTTGAAATCTGGGCTGTTTGTGTCCCTTTAGAAAAGTCCAGGATGGAGACTACATAATTGGGGCAATTTTGTCTCAATAACTGGTTTGGTATTCTTTCTCCTCGCCCACTAGTCTTTGATGTGACTTGTGTGATCGGGGCTTCTGAGCAGGAAATTATGCTCCAGTCATTTTCTCGCCATGAGTCTTCTGGCGCATAGAAGAGAATGATGTTATTTCCAAATGAAATGTTCTTCAGAAAAAATATGAGTCCAATTTCCTATGCTACAGTAATGAAAGGCAGATCCAGGCAGGCTTAATGAAAGACAGCAACTCAATCAAATGTAATCCAGGTGGAACGGAAATTCTTGAGAGAGGGCTGTTCTCCTCGAGCAAACCTACACCCTGACTAACCATGGTGCAAAGCTACACGTGTACGTACTCCGTTTAAATGTGATTACTGTATTCACTGCGAGGAGGGACAGAAGGAAAGGAAAAGAACAAATTACAGAAGCTGCATTACATGTTAAATTGAGATTTGAATTGTGTTTACAGTCTCAGACACAAAGGTATCAAGAGATACAGTTACATTCAATTATTCTGAGTCAATTACACTGTCATAAAGCTGTTTATGTACTTAACAACAGCTTGTACTGTACCTGAATAGGTGCGTCCTAGTTGTTTTACTGGAGGCCCAGTGATTTGCACACTTTAGCATTTGCCCAGCGCCCCTCACACCAACAGATAACCTCTTAATCAACCCCTTTCTGCATTGAATCGGTTGTGTTAAAGCAGCTAAAGTCCTAAATTATGCCTGGACCAGGTTTGGGAAGCGCTGGAATAAGCCATGTTAAAAACAAACACTTACATATTACAGTAATTGGGCATACAAACACAAATGCAGGACATATTCTTCTGGGCAAGAGGGGGTGTCTAAAATGTATACTGTAGAAGAGATACAAAATCTGATTGGCTGAGCTGTGTTCAGAAATTAGCCATGTTCAAAAATGAGGAGGAAGTTGACGCCTTCTTAACAACTGAGGGTGTCATAGGAAATGAAGCATATAAGAAATGAATGGAATAATATTTGACTATTAAACTGGCAGAACTTGAATTTTACACATGGGGTGGTCAGGTTGTGAGCAAGGCTACACCTCTCTCTCGCTTAGACACACACACTCATACACACACTGTACTGTGCTCACATATTGGTGACATATGGATCAGTACATGCTCTGACCCAGGAGGTGGACTCAGACACACACACACACACACACTGGAGACACTTGGGTCACTAGATGCTCTGGCCCAGGGGGTGGACGACTCGTTTCTTGTGAAGTCTGACCACACCAGCTCAGGCTGGCCTCCATTAGGAAGCTGCTCTGGGGTCCTGTGGTGATGCAAAGCTGTGGCCTGTTTGTTTGATCTGCTGGTTTGTTCCTGTTTAAAATGAAACTGAACATCTCTCATTTTCTATTCATGACTGTTTAAATTGACCTGATGTAATAAAAAGACAGCGGTTGCATCTAAGAATCCAGTATCCCAATTTTTGAATCTCTTAATCTTAATGACTAATTCTCACAACTGTCATCAGTGTATCTTCAAATCAATTAGCAGCTTAAGATACTAGTTAGATGTCAAGCTCTTAATTGCACTTTGTAGCTACAATTTCTTACATCTTTATGATGCAGGCTATCTCCAAATTGCTGGTAGCGTGAACAGCATAATATTTGTGGTCTAATTTAAACCCATTCACCAAAAGAAGCAGTGGGCAGTCAGGAACACAACACCCGGGGAGAGTGTGGGGACGGTACCTTACTCAAGGTGGTGCCACTAGCAGACCTGGGATTCAAACCCATGACCTTCTGATCACAGAGGCATCACCCTAACCACCAGGGAACCAACTGCCCCTATAACTCACATAATCCCAAACTGCATACTCCCATCCTAGTAGTGTGTAAACAGCAGCACACAACCATTAGAAATACATTCAGTAAAGTAGTATGTGTATAAAGTATAGAACTGAATGGCATGGGAAGCAGACTTTCTTCCTAATCCTTGATTTGAAAAAGCATGGATATCAAAATATACACTTCTTTAAACAAGAGCTAAAATGATGGTCAATCAGCATCAAACTGTCAGTGACTGTAAATGGAGGAACCCTGGAAACCATTCTGGCTCCACCACTGTCAAGTACGCTGATTTAAACTGAGGTGCTTGCAGCTTATTTTCTTTACCAGGATTGGGACAATCAGCTAGTTAGCAAGCTAAAAGCTAGTCAACAGATTAGATAAGTTTCTCCATTAATATAACTTAGACTTTGAATCAAAGTACTTACTTTATGACTCTGACTTAAATCCAGTCTGGAGTGGTTCCTTATTTTTCATAACGTATGCCGTATACGCTATATGGCCAAAAGTACTGGGACACTGTTTTTCAGGGTTTGGGCTAGGTCGCTTCCTTCCAGCGAAGGGGAATCTTAATCCTTCAGACATATCGGACGTGGTTGGATGAGTTCGGTGTGAAAGAACTTGACTGGCCCTCACAGAATCCTGACCCCAACCCCATCCAACACCTTCGGGATGAACTGGAACAGAGATCGTGAACCAGGTTTTCTCATCCAACATCAGGGTCTGACCTCATAAATGCTCTACAGACTGAATGGCCACAAATTTCTCAAGGAAACTCTAAAATACTGTTGCAGTGTAACTTCAATTTACACTGTGACCTTGACACCCGTGATCATGATATAATCACAGTAACCCAAAGCCTGGCTCTGTTGTGTTAGTAAATAGTTTTGGTTATTAATCCAAAAATGAATTTTAATGAGGGTATAAGAATGAATTATTGATCAGATTCCACAGGCATGATAAGCGCTCCACCTGAATGCCTGCGTACATGTTTGTGTAGACCATCTGCTCAGGGTTGCTCTTTCATTGAGGTTTTTCCAGATGCCATTTCGCTGCGGAGCAACCTGTCATACCACAGCTGATGTATCCCCTGCCAAACCGATGACTGACTGAGAGCTGAGCTGCAGAATTTTAAGCCTGGTGTCAGCCCATCAGGGCCACATTCATCAGTAACTGCAGATACAACAATGGAAGGCCCACTCCAAGTCCAACAGCAAGTTGATTCAGTGACATTTCAATTAAGTAACAGCTCACAGAAGCATACCAGCCAGTGGGAAACTGTGCCCTTGCGCCTAGAAGGGAATACTGACAGCTCCTCTTTTTATCCATCAAATGTTTTTCTCTTCAAGTTCCCAGATGCAGCAGTGATGTACATTCTTACAAATAAAAGGCGCCACAGATGCACTTTTAGTAATGGATTTTCAAATCCAGCCCTAGAGACCCCCTGCTCAGCCCACTTTCAGCGACTTTCTTCTCCAAAACACCCGACTTAGCGCATTAAGCAATTATCAAGCCTTCCCTGAGCTGGATCTGATCTGGATCAAATGTGTTTAGGAAGATGATCCTCAAACCTGTCCTCAGGGACATTTATGTTCAAATCCAGCTTCCTGTCCACCTACAGACAGGTATTTAGTGTCCTTAGCGGCTTGGTTCAGGTGCACTGTGAGAGAACCCTAAAGAACTTTTCAGTGGTTCATTAAAGCAGTGTTTCTCAAATCAGTCTTTAGAGACCCCTGGCATGGTCCATAGATTTGCTCCAGCTCTATGTGTCAAGTGCATCATTGGGTCTCTGCGGACCAGAAACACGGCCCCAAAAATCCTTAAAGAATATGTGAAGGACCTTTTTAAGGTTTGAAGAACCTCCATGATGCAAAAATGCTATACAGAACCTTTGCATAGAATCACACATTTAAGCTGTCCAGTCTTATCTCCAACGCTCCGGTGCGGTTCCAGGAGAACTAGTGATATTTTTTATTTTTTACTTGGTCTGATTTTTCAAACAAATGATGTGTGTTGCCCTGCATTATTAGAAAACCTGACCACACTGCTTAAAGCTATGCCCATAAAATTTAAATTGTAAAACGTTTTTTGCTCATTAAGTTGACTTTTTGAGCACTGATAACTCTGCCAGGAAGTAAAGTGAAGTTCCATAAAAAGTTGTAACAACATCCCACCTGTCTGTGGTTGTAATGTTGTATAATAAGGACAGAATCAAATGTTCTTTAGATACTAACACTATCAGCAAACCCTTCATTAGATGTAATCCGGTCTTTAAACAGCTGGCTCAGGCTTAATCTGCATATTTTATACAAGGCCTTCAGGACATGCCAAAACAGGAACACCATGAGATGCTTTCTTTCAGCCGACACTAGTAACAGAGTAGTTTATCAGACTGACGTTCAATATTCATCAGTCCATAACAACCCAGGGCATCAAAACGCTCTTGAGTCTGACTCGAGTCAGTTTTACAAGGTCCCACAGGCCTAGATAATTACCTTTTTGCCACCTCATTTCTTATTTTTATGACCTGCATGCTCTTGTCCTTTAACAAGCAGGGAAAAAGAAAT
The DNA here is from genome assembly GCA_037974465.1 of Brachypetersius altus. Lineage (NCBI taxonomy): Eukaryota > Metazoa > Chordata > Actinopteri > Characiformes > Alestidae > Brachypetersius > Brachypetersius altus. Next base: position 8,109,900 of record JBBPDB010000040.1, read on the forward strand.
CCTTGTTACCTCAGGTATGGATGGCCTGAACAAACAGGCAGGGAGCTATACACAACATGGCAGGCCTTAACTTTCCAAATATTACCCTGCCACTTTCATCGGCTCCCTCCTTGCTGTTTTGTTCTTGGATATTTATAGCTTCTGGCAGTGGAAGGTTAATTGAACTGAAATGGGTTGTTCACAGAAAATTCGACAGCGGAGCCCCAGCTCGTGCAGAGGGGAAACAATACCCATGTGAAAGGCCTTCAGGCTCACAACTGGATTTCTCTCAATGCATGCGCAGAATTCAAATTGACAGGGCCATTTAAACACCCTGTGTAATAATGGCATCTTTTTAAGGAACGTCATGTTTCATTTACATTACACACAAGCTCAGCTGGAGGTGTCAGATACATGTGTGTCAAACTTGTCATAATCTAGTGTAAAAATCATCACCCTAAAACACATCCATCTACAAAAAGCTCACAATAGCATAACATGTGAAAACTCATTATGATCTCCAGCCTCTGCAAATAATTAAAACGGCAATTATTTTCTATGTCTGTGTGTTAAAAGGAAAGATGTTAATGAGACAAATACATAAATTCACAAGTCTCCACAACTAGCTTCCCGTTTTTGTTTCAACCCTTTAATTAAAACCTGTTGTGGTGGGCGAAAACAGGAGCACACAATGTGTAATGTGTCATTTTATTTACAAATAACAATAAGGGAACCACATCTGAAGAGTGAAGAGAGCTGTTCTGGGCGAAGATTCACAATGACCTGCAAAACAAATCACAAAAATAAGATGGCTATAAAAGTTACAGGCGACACAAACCCTGATTCTGGAGGTCATATCTCCTGCAATCTTGTTCCAACCACAATCTAGCTGACCTGCTCCACATACTTAACTTGCATGAGTGTGGAGAAACGCAAGATGTAATTTAAGCCACTTTAAAAGATGCACTTCTATGCCAAGGACTCAAACAGGACACTGCTAATGGTTTTGTCCGAGACAGTCGTCTGTACACTTTTCTTGTTCTATGTCTTAATTTGTGAGTTTGAGAAAGATACAATATAAATAAACACTATTAAGTGTGAATGCATGCCTGAGTCAAAATTCCTGTAATGATGACGCAGCAAATTGGCCACACAAGACTAGGAAGAAATGACAGAGGGCTCATATTTGAACAGAAGCTGATTACTGGAACATGCAGTGTCCAGCTCCCATCTAGCAGAGCGTTTTTTGAAGTTAAATGTGCTTTTATGTAATTTAATGAAGAAAAAAAAAAAACGTTATGGGAGTGATTTGTACAAGATTATGGAAAAAAACACATTTACAGTTGAGTTTGCAGTTCCTAGAAAAGACGACAGCAGTGAATGTCATACCTTATTAAAAAATTACATATAAATGTGCATATTACTATAAAATACTGTTTAGGGACCCAGTGCATGAAAAGGTCTGAATAAAAGAACTATTGCAATACAGTTAGGGGTTGTTCATCTAGGCTGAAACTACAGTCTGCAGGAAAGGAGATATGTAGGAGGGCTGGTGATGACTGGACCACACAATGGCATAATTTACACTTGAGATACTGAACAGTACCACTAATATAGTAATATGACTTGCTGACCAACAGGTAAATATGCATTTCTTGCATTCGGAAAGAAACTTCACGACTGACTGGCGGAGTTTACTCATTATTAGGTGGTTATTATGAGGTGTATGCAAGGATTAAGTCTTGTACTGTGTCATGAATCACACTCAAAACACAATGTCTGGTCTTGTAAATGTATCTCAAAGTATCAGAAACACCTGCAATTACAAATAGCACTTCATGGCAACATTGCAATGTATGGCTATGGCTATTTGTATAGAAATAAATTTACCGTGCAGGACAGGTAAAGTCTTCACTTCTTCAGGATCTGGTGCCTAACAACAATGAAGGGGAAGGCAAAGCCACTGCCGAAGAACAGCACCATCATACCCAGCAGTCTCCACTTGTTTTCCACTGAGAATGGCAGATTCTGAAAGAAAACACAGCTGTGCTTTCAGTGGAGAAGGGGGCAACAGAGGGCAAAACCTAGTCCTTTAATAGGAATATCTGGATAACGTATAACTGCAATATCACTGCATAATCTGCAGAACATTACTGAAATCAAAGGAAACAAGTTACACTATATGGACAAATATATTTGGACGTATGACCATTAAAACAAAAAGGGGACTGTAATGACACTGCATTCAAATGCATATATTTTAATATGGGGTATCCCCCCTTTGCAGATTCCACTCTTCTTAGAAAACTTTCCACAAGAGGATTGGCATTTCTGTGGTAAAATTTGTGCCCATTCATTCTGTAGAGCATTTATGATGTCAGGCACTGTTGTTGGACAAAAAGTCCTGGCTCATAATCTCCATTCCAGTTCATCCCAAAGGTGTTGGATGGGGTTGAGGTCAGGGCTCTGTGTGGACCAGTCAAGTTATTCCACAACAAACATGTCTTAATGGACTTTGCTTTGTGGGCTGTGAGCAATGTCATGCTGAAATAGACAAGGTTTTCCTCCGCAAAAAACAGTGTCCACTAAGTTGGAAGAATGCCATTGTCCAAAATGTCTTGGTATGCCGAAGCATTTAGATTACACTTCACTGAAAGCAAAGCTGTCCCAATATTTTTTTTCCATATAGTGCACATCTGAAATAACCTAGTAACCTTGACACCCTTAGAGATCCAGTTCAACACAATTAATATTTTCACTATTACAGTAAATATTCAAAGCAGGGTCATTCATTTAGCTTCTGTATAAGATCATTTTAAAGATGTGACAAAGTAGTTTGAGCACTTTGAGGCTAGGTGGTTGATCATTTGGCTAGCTAAAGCAAAGCAGTTCGGGTCCAATTTAACTAGGGTGATTTGCAATGAGAGTAGCAGAGCCATTTTTAACGAATGTCTACACCTTTTAACTAAAAATAGCAAATATTGATTATTTGGTAAGTATGTAATAAGTTGTTAGAACAAGAAGCCCCAGCAGTTAGCCAGTTAGCCATCCATTTCCTTTTTAACATTCTAAACAGATAACACTGTTGTCTTTGCTCACATAAAGGTCCCATTAAATATACGTTAATATTAGGCTATATAAAATATTGTTCACCATTTCAGCACTGCTTTTTAAGGTTAATTTTAAATATTCAACCCAAAGTGACCTCCACAGAGGCTTCGGCTCGGAGAGAGGCCTAGCAGCCAAAAGCTAACCAGCTAATGCTAACCAGCTAGCTAAACGGTTGAAAACAAAACTTTAGATTCGTTTAAAGTAAACCAGTTACATTTCCTGGTCCCTCGGCGTAGTGAGAAGACCGCACAGCAGACGTGGCGAAGCGGCGAACGGCCTGTCCGAGCATGGTTTCTGTCCAGGAGAAACGGAGGATCGTCCACTTAGCGACCTTGCCGGAGAAACGTTAAAGAGGATACAGAGCAGTCACGTGGGCAAAGTAGTGTTGACGTGAGGGGTTGTGGGAAATGAAGTGTACTAACAGTGTCACGTATCAATGAAAGGGTCAATAAAGGGGTATCTTTTCTTATCAACAGCCCAGTATGCGTAGTTCAAATTTAATAGCCGGTTTAA
>JBBPDB010000040.1:8114985-8138572 GCA_037974465.1 Brachypetersius altus
GACAACACCATGCTTCCAACTTTGTGGACACAGTTTGGGGAAGAACCTTTTCTATTCCAGCATGACTGTGTCCCAGTAGCCTCAACCCCAGAGATTGTGAGACAGGCCTTCTCATCCAACGTCAGTGCCTGATGAACAGATGAACAGTACAGAATCTTGTTAAAGAGTGGAAGCTGTAATAGCTGCAAAGGGGGACCAACTCCATATTAATGTATTTGAATGTAATGTCATTAAAGTCCCTGTTGGTGTACTTCAGAGGTGGCATGCTACCACCAGTAATCAACCTACAAAAAATGTCATTTGAGTTCAACTGTATATGTGTCCAATTGCAGGGTCTGTGAGAAACTGATCATTGTTTTGGCTAAAGATTCACCAGGTGTTAGAACTCTTGAGCAATTAAATGACTAAAAGTCAGCTTTCAGCTGTGCAAAAGAACACAAGAGAGACACGGCTTTCTTGCAAGAGCGGAACACAATGTCACCATCAAAACCCAATTTATAATCCATTGGCGACTGAAAGTGGTGCAAAATTGCCCATTTACAGTGCTTCCAGGTTTGATGTTAAAATCAGCAGTTCAGGTGCGCTGGCCCGTAAGTGCTGGGGTCAATGGGTTTGGAATTAAATCCCGGGCACAGCAGTTGTAAACGTGCCAGGCTCTGTCTACTGCAGCTCTCAGTGCTGTGTTGATGAATAGGCAGAATCGAGAAGGGAGTGTATGGTCGCCAGGTTTTGGTTTTTTTTCCCATGCAAAGCTTGTTTTCATACCCATTATGAAGAGAGAACAAGACCACATATCTCCCTTAGTTAGCAGGGCATACTGCAGTATAAACCCCACTCACAAGCAATATATATATATATATATGTGTGTGTGTGTGTGTGTGTGTGTGTGTGTGTGTGTGTGTGTGTGCATGTAGAATAAGCATAGACATAACTTCAAAAAGGAGCTTCTGTCATATCCAAGCCCTGACGAAACGGTTAAGCATATTTACTGCAGCAGCTGCCGAACTTGGCCTCCCCTGTACTCATTTGCATGGCATGAGTCAAATTTACAGCAGAGTAAATAATTGAGGAGTGCAGCAGTCTAAAGACCTGGGTCGGCAATGTTTAATTTATCTTTGGGTAATTCACAATCAAAACAAATGAGATTAGTTCAGTAAATGCTAAGCTCTCAAACAACCCAGGCACACAAATATTGGGAAGGCACTCAGACATTTTTGCAGACCACGCATGCTTACACTCTAAAAAATGAAGGTGGCATGAATGAATCTTGTGGTGGATGGTTCTTAAAGGGCCTTTGCATATTTCTTGTATTTTAAATGATTTTTTCCCTCGAGGTGTGCTTGTGATTTTTTTTCACTTTCATATTTCAGTCATATTTCTCTTTATATGCTCATTTTTCAAATTCCCTTTCCATTAGAATTTAACAAGCTGAATGTATTTCTGTCTTTTAAGTTTGAAAATAATGAAAATGATTTCTGTTCTGCTCTGTTGTTCCTCAAGGCTCCTGGAGGCTGACTAGGCTTAATGCATAGTTTTTATGACATCACAAAAACAATACATTCAAAATAGGCTGTTTTTACAGTTAATCTTTTGGATATGAATTGTATGGACTGGAACGAGGTATTTACACAAAGCATCATTTTTCTTAAAAAATGATGATGAGGGCTCTTTAAAGAACTCAGGGAAACAAAAGTCATCCATTAACAATTAAAGAACCCTTTTTGGAAATATTATAGAAGACCAATTTTAATCTTGTTTAGAGCCTTTATCTTGTGCAGAGGTGCTTTAAAAAATTCTTTAAAGTTCCATGTCTTAACTTTTGGAATTACCATTAAAAAGCCATCAAACAAGCAAAAGAATCATCCCTTAGAATGCTGTAAAAGACTACAAGCTGGGTCAAGCCTACATATGCAAACCCAAGATTCTGGCTCGTTTTTGGGTGATTTTAGGTGCGCTATTAAGAATTTATTATAGCAGGTCCCGAAATGAATTGGGAACTTAGGCTAAATCCAGCTCTTGTTCAATACATCTCTCGCACTATGATGGAGAAGAGGATTAAAAATTGATGTTTCATTTCTTTTATGTCAAGGAGCGCAGCTCCCCGAGTCCTCCAATTAGATTGGAGAGCTATCACAGATTTCACAGATGAAAAAGTATTTCCCCACTCGATTTGATGCATATGAGCTCAGCTGACTGATCCACTCAGAAGATTATATGTGGGCTAAGTTTCTCGGAACTAGATAAAAGCACATTCCAACAGGGTTTTTTTTTTTACATTTGCTGCTGATCTTAGAACCAAGTGAAGGGATGTAACTGTGTTATACAGTATACGTTTACTGATAAAATGTAGCATCACTGCTTGTTTTATCACTGCTAAGGTCTCCACCACATAGTCAGTTTTAAGATAAATGTTGTGGTTTTACCAGAAATCTAATTTGCACACTTTTTACCTTTCGCCAAATGTGATTCATTAGCTAACACCTGTTTGGTAAGTTTGCATTTGTAGTATTTTACCACTAAAACAAACAATGAACCATGGGATCATTTGGACTAGACACAAGCCCTATTAGGCTTCTTCCTGCCCATCTCTTATGGAACCACAAGGTGAGTCACTTTGGAATCACTACAAAGTGACTCAGGAAGCAAAATAGAACTTTTCCAGCAAAGTGCAACTGTCCCTTTGTGAAAAAAGTAAAAGTAATTTAGTGAATAAGCAAGGTATATTAGACTGTGCACCCAGGCTTGGAATGGGTTTCCCAAATGGAGAAAAAAATGAAACAAAGGAAAATCTTCCCAGGGGTGGTCAGCCTCAATGAATTTTACAAATCCCATTCAACCTACTGAGAGTACACAACTCCCATCTACATTAAGAATTCAATATTTAATTGATCATTTGTATGAAAAATCATGTGCTAGCAAATATCCTAGGGTAGTTCTTTTGCCTTGTTAATTAATGTTAACTAATGTTAATTAACTGGAAAACTGGTCATTGTCCCTCCCAGCCTGTCTAGTTTTAGTAATCAGAGTACAAGCTTGTAACATTGCATTTTAAACTGGAAGCACAATATTGTGTTGCAAATATAAACGAAACTATTCAGGCGGACAAAGATTTTGCCAATGATTGTCTGCCTCCATAACAATCAGTATGAAAAAATATAGACAAGAAGCTGTTTGCTAAATCAAACCAGTGTTAGAAAAAATCACAATGTGAAGTGTCTGTATTTTCTTTCAAGGCAATGAGTTTGGGCTCTTTATGAGGTACACTGTGGCCAACGCTGAGAGTGACAGCTTTATCTTCTGTTCCCCAAGGTTAGCCGTTGGTGATAATAATGTAGCTACTAAGCAACATAATCTCAAAGCTAGCTGTTAGCATTGTGTGAACTGCATGCCCACATGATCATAAACTTGCCTCAAACTATTTCAGGTAGCCACGGCAACATAATTGTTTGTGTTCAGCCTGTTTTATAGCTTTGCAACCAAGAGGGAAGTCTATTTGTCTGAAGCAAATGCAGTTTGCTGAGCTGGTGACTGTAAGCTATTACTTGTTAGCTAGGCCTTAGTCATATAGTCAGCCATGTAGTTCTAATGGGGTGAGTGGAATCTTGTGAAAATTTGCTTATTGAACTCTCTCTCTCATTAATAGGTATAACGAGTCTGCGGTTTGAAGATTTCAACTGCTTTGCTTTTTTCTTCCTCAGAAGAAGATCTATGAAATTCTTCTAAAAAGGACAAATGAACATCTGCCCATGGCTCAGTGCAGGGCAACACACTGCAGGCGGAGTGTGTGCGTATGTGTGTGTGTGTGTGACAGGTAGCGGTAGTAGCTGCTTACCCTCTTCAGTGATGGCACATCCATCACCGTGGGGGTCATGACCCGGGCAGCCGCCACCTGCCTGGGCTGTCATTTGGCTGATTAGGAAAATGAAGGGCTCAGGCACAGCTTCCGCCACTACTGCCATAACCCGTCAGCATACTTTCTGGCAAATCTCTGCACATTGTTCCACTACTGGCATAAAAAAAAGCCATAATTTTCATGATTTTCATTTTTAACTTCAGGTTGACAGCCTTTACTGCGGCTCAAGAATGCAACCATGCAGTCCAATGTAGGCCCAAAGGAGCATTCACAAATATATTTTTGCATATTTCTTATATTTATTCATTTTACAATAAACAAAAAGATATATAAATGTAACCCAAATAAACACAATGTCGTTTTTAAATCATTATTTCATTTACTGAAGGACTAAGACCAACTGGCTCTGTATGAAAAATATATATTTGCACCCTTCATTACCCAGATTTAGTTAATTAGACGAGACACACCCACACTTGGTAACTACCAGTCTGGTCGTGTCTACTATCGTTACAGAACTGCAATAAGTGACAGAAGCACCCTAGAATCTTTCCAGCAATATGAAGGTTGGTTAAAGGTCTAAATCAAAAGTTATGGGAGTTATATCAGTCTGGAAAGAGTTCTAAAACTATTTCTAAGGCTTTGTGACTCCATAGTTAGAGTCATTATCTTCAAACAGAGAAAACTTGAAACAGTGGCGAACCTTCCCAGAAGTGGCCAGTCTAAATGACTTTCAGAAAACCCATTTAGCCTAATGAAAGCTTACACCTCTGAACTTCAGAAAGATCATTCTATGTTTTTTTTCCCTGTCATTAAACTAGCATGGTGTCAAATTGTTCCTTGTTTCTCCCCGTCCAGTTCTCAGAGTCCAGCCTTGTAGAAGAAACAGTGTTGTATGACCTCGCACCAAAAGCTATGAAAAAATGCATAATGGAGAGGGGCATGGATAGATCAATTCTCCATTCCGCAGCTGTCACAGATTAGTAACAGTGGTTACATGCGTGCAAATGGCATTTTGCCTGTAATATTATATTTATACTTGATAAACTCCAGCAGCTGTCAGCCACTTCAGCACCTGTCAAGGTGTTCTGCAGCTCACACTTTCAAATCAGTCAGCAGGTTTATTCAGAGAAAATTGAAGGAAAATAATGACACAGTACAGTCTGTCTGCACTGCCAGCCATTAGCAGGCTGTTAGTTAAATAAAACCAGCAGCAAAATATCAGAATGGGAGGGATCCAAGTGCTTGCAATAGGTCTTAACACAATCTTTTCTGTGTTTTCTTTCTAGGCAACAGGCAGTGAGTTCCAGCTCTTCATCAGGTGCCCTGCCCCTCGGCCAGCGCCGAGAGTGACAGCTTTATCTGCTGTCTCCCAAGGTTAGGGAGGAGGAGAGTGATGAAGCAAGAATTGGGGCTGTCTGTGTTAGGGGGGGAGGTTGGTGGTGGTGGCTCTCTAGCCCAAGGCCAAGGATTATAGAGTTATGAATCCACTCACAGCTGTGCGACACCTCCTACAAAACACACATAAACATGTTCCTGAGCACACTTTCATTTTAGGGCAAATTTATTGATGGGACAGGGTGTAAATTACAGGGAGGTTGGGAGAGGGTCTGATCCACTTAATTAAGACTTTAACACATGAACGTTTATTCATAAAAACGACATGCAACTGATCATTTTAATCGTAAGCACTACAATGGTTCGCATCCCGTGACAGAAAGACACACACACTTCATGTTCACACACCCCTTTAATAAGACATACATCTCTTTCATCTCTATATGCACTATCTAAGGCTCAAAAAGTGAGAGCAGTAAAACATGTTTTTGTTAGCTAGCATTGCTAGCTAAGTTTCGGAAAGTTTCAGAAAACTTTATTGATCCCAGAGGAAACTGATTATACACAGAGACACAACACAAAAACAATATCAAAAATATTGTCTAAATAAATCCAATAAAAGAATCTGTAGAAAAAAGTCAATATGAAATACACTATGATATCTACTCAAATGCTACATAATACTATAGATACATAACTTACAGTTAAGTGAATTACTATTAAAACAGATGGCGGTTAGGAATATGTTATTGCACGTGGTCAGGATTAGTAGTATATACGAATTTTGGCATAAGAACAATGTTCATGACTACAGGACATGATTTATTTTGTAAACTAGCTCTTCTTACAGGCTAAATGGTAACAAATGCTAAAAGTAGGCAATCCTTACCCATTTTGACTGTGTATGCCTCTATACTGCAACCAGGTGACGTATTTAACAGCAGCACTGTTGATTGTCTCTTTAATGGGTTTGTATTCTAGATTCCATTGCATTACATTCTGCTCTCATTAGAAGAGGCTGACCAAGTCAGTAAATTACTGACAATAAAAGAAGAGTGTTGTCATTTTACAAGTAATACAGAAAATGACTGTCTAATGATCAAATACATGGATAATGTATAAATCTTTCACATTGTGAGTCTTTAACCTTTCCCTATCATTCTGTCCTATTCCACTTCCTCCCCCATGCCTTGAAGAAACACCTACTCTCCTGTTGTCTTGAAAGTTCACAATCTTGTGTCATCAATCTTTAAAGTGACAGCGGCTGAAGTGCTTGTGCTTTTTTGCTACTGACCAGATTACAGTGAGCTGGTAGGCCTTGGTACATTATACATGAATTGGAATGTGGAATTTAGCATTGGGAATATCTCAGAGGCAGGCTGTGACCTTCCAGCTTCATTCAGCATGAATCAAACATACGCGAGGACTGATGTAATAGTAAATAGGACTGTCAATATTTTTAGCCGCGATTGATTGATGTATACCTGTCTTTGTGACTAATCATCTACCATCATGACCTGAACTAGTAGTTAAACGCAATCAAATCTTGGCAGCAAGGTTCCAGCATGTAGTGTAAAGGCTTCTCTGAAGAGTAAAGACTATGATTACAGCAATTAATACCCTATCAGTACCCTTAATCTCAGAAGTGACACTGGCCTAAACCATAACAAGGAGACTATAATTCATTCTATTTGAAAATTGTCAAAATGATTTACATTTGTTTTTTGGACTGCTTCTTGTTTCAGTGGTACAAGTCATGGCCAGTATTATGCACAGAATTGGACCAAAATACAACTAAGAGACCACAGAATGGGTTTTCTGAAAATATCTTTATTTATGATGCTGCTGATTTCCAATCTACACGAAACCTTCATGCTAGAGCTCCCTGAAAGGGGTAGGCACAGCATGTTTTTTGGACAATAGCAATAACAGGAATTACAGTTGGTACGGCAAGTTGGCCTCTAGGATGCAAGGCTCCTACCTCATTATGATCCACCTATGTAGGCTATGCAGATAACATCAGCACAAAAACTAGGGCTTCACTATAACATTCTTTGGGCACGCACTAAATTCTAAAATTTTTACATTTTGCATGTTTGCTCACATCTCCTACAATTCCATTTGAATCACTCAACAAAATGGCCATCAACAGCCAATCAAAAGTCAGCAGTCAATACGGAAAGGTTACTCTTAATGAAATTTGTAATCTCATACAGATGCTGTTTATCAAATTTCAAACAATTCAGCCAGATGTCACTTCAACAAGCTACAACATGTTCTCCTCTGTTTAGCTGAAATTCAAGTGGTCTTTAAAAGCTTAATTTACATTTACAAAATTCAGATGGTCATCTTTACTGAAGCAGTTAAATCATTCAGCCTCTCACTACTTGGGCCAGTTTGCACATTCTGCTTGCAGCTCACTGATTGACTTCTACTGTGGTAGTATTAACCCCTGCCATGTGGTACATCTAGTTTAATGTGCTTTTAACATGCGATCTCAAGTCCCTTTTGCTTTTAACATAATGCAACATGGGTGCATGCTAAAGGAAGACATTTATCATACTACTTACCTCTACTTTGTGCAATAACAGTAATTCGCTTAACTGTAATTTATCCAGTACTTACACCCAGCATTTTTTTGTTGGCTTTATATTTTATATTGTCCCTGTCTCTATGTCTCGGTGTGTCTGTGCAGATATAACACAAGCAATTTCCTCTAGGATCAATAAAGTGTTCTGATTCTGATAACTTTATTTTCTGTGTTTTCTTTTACTTCTTTCTTTAAATATGTAGTCTAAATCTTAGGTGTCCTGGCCGTTCTAGCAAAGTTTGGTGATTTCCTTCCTCTACACAATTAAGGTGCCAAAATGATTGATGAGAGCAATACAAGAAGCTTAAAAACTCCTCTGTGTTTTAAAAGTAATAAGTTCATGTAATATGTGTTTTACAACATACTGGTGCAGTTACATATGATCAATAGAAATTAAACTTCCAAATTAGACTGCTGAAATGAATTGCTTTTGTGATGTCACAAAAAAATCCGCTTATTTACACCTATTTAGTCTTATGTAGCCTCTCCTCACATTGAAGAGTAGAGAGTTTTAGCCTGGATTTCTTTAGGAATGAGACACAATATGGGCAGCCAATCAGAAGAGTGATGATTTGCCTGCATCTTAAAGACCTAGTCTTTCAAAGAGCTTCTCTCAGGAATATAGAAACTGGAAAATATTCACTTTAAAATGAATTATGGTTTTGGTACAACCCCCACCCCCACCCCCACCCAAAAATAGGATCTGGGCCAGTTTAAGAATTCAATTATAAACGCACACCTGAGAGGTTCTTTAATGGCATCGTGCCAAAGAATTCCTGTATTTGAAAAGTGGTGCTGATTAACTAATAGGCTGTATAAGGCGTAGTTGACCTTATTCAGTTCTTTTTCTAGCTCTTTTGTCCGGTGGTCTTGTGTTCAGATCTGTTCTGCTCTGACACGTTGTTCCATTTCACTGTGTGTAGATGGTAGAAATGACAACAAAACCTTCTTGACTTGACTGTGCTGGGCCCCGTCCCCCCAGGCCTGTATTTGAATACACCTGACCTCCAGGAGTAGCCTGTTTTTGACCTTCTGTCCTGTAGGGAGCAGCATTGCTCAGTTGCTGCTTGGCCAAACATATTGGCAAGCAAAGCCGAATCCAGATCAACGCATCCTTCAGCAAAGGCCGATGCCCAGTCAGGCTCAAATCATGCTGCTCCTGTCTCCGCTTAGCCGCCCCAGCTGATGCGGCATGACACTTCGACGCAGAAATCACGCAATGGTTTCAGACAAGTGTGCCGAAACAACAATGCATAACCAACCATGACAGGCGCTGTGTGTACCGTCTTTAAACACACACCCCCAGGCGCCTCATGACTGTCAATCTCTTCCGCTTTTCCTTTGGTACCCACCCACACCGCTTCCTCCATTGTTCATAAAAGTAATATAGGGGGAGGGGAGGTTTTAAGGTGGGTAGGGAGAAGGCCAGAGGGAGATAATGTCCGTTAGATGTGGGACAGTTTGCCCTTCAGCGTCTTGTGAGGCATCAAGTCGAGCCTGACATCCGAGTTAAGGTGTTCCATGCAGCAATTAAATCTGAACTGGGGAAAGAAAACATCTCGTGGACCACCTTGAGTGGCATGTTTGATCTTTTCAGCCAGTGGGCTCGCGCAAAACATGACAGAACATTTGAATTCTTCTCCTCCGCTCCGCTTCCAGGTGAATACGCAAACAGCTCCATCAGATTAAATATGCCTAATGTTATTAAGCAGTCTAATTGGAGCGCTATCGGAGCCAAAGTGAGTTGGAAATGCAGGCTAGATAGGCCTGTGTTTAAAGGATAATTAATAAATAATGGAAGTTTGCTTTGATGGTGTGTGGTGATATGTCATTGCAATAAGGCCCGATATGACTCAAAGTCAGAAATCCTAATATGGAAAAAAGAAAAAAAAACAACGTTTGATATGCATGACTATACTCATCTTGTGTAGGCAGAAAGCATTTGATGTGATCCCTCAACCTTGCGCTTGATCTCGGCGCATGCACGGAGCCTATGATAATGCTGTTGACTGCGAAAACATTGGACTGCTGTATGTGATGGAGCATAAAATAGTCTTTTTAATGTACTGCCTGAAAGTAAATGAAGTCAAGACACATGTTTGTATTAGTTTACTACAAATTTGTTTTCAGGATATATCAAGCTCTTTTAACATGGTATGCTTGTAGGCCTGCAGGGCAGAAATGACCAGCTAGTCTCTTTTCCCTCATATCTATCATTTCACCAGATTTTTCCATTCCTCATAAGGCAGACTTATATGTTATTAATTTTAAAAGGGCCATACCTAATGTTTTTCTGTATTGGAGTTTGTCTCCCCTTTGCAGCTACATGGCTTTCTCCAAAATGTCTTGGCATGCAGAAGCAGTAAGATTACTCTCCCTGGAAGTACGGGGTCACCTAAATGCAATGGATAAGAGGTGTGTCCCAAAACTTTTGTCCATATAGACCCCTGACTGGTATGCACACTCCCTAAACAATGCTACAATTTTTTCATTCTTCATATGGCAGATTTATATGTTATTAATTTTAAAAGGGCCGTACCTTATGTTTTTCTGTATTTATTTCCCCCCTGAGATCCATGTGTGGGTTTTTGGTCATAATTCTTGTTTTGTGCCTCTTTCAACAATCAGTTTGGTCTTCATATTTTCAGTGTAAACATATGCATGACAATAACCAACAAAAGCAATAAATAAACAAAGGATATTTTAAAACCTCATTTCGTATACACTTTATGGCTAGAAGTGCACTATGTGGACAAAAGTATTGGGACCATTACACCAACAGGGAGTTTCATGACATTGCATCCAAATTCATAGACTTTAAAATGGAGTTTGTCTCCCCTTTGCAGCTACATGGCTTTCTCCAAAATGTCTTGGCATGCAGAAGCATTAAAATTACTCTTCGTTGGAAATAAAGGGTCAACTGAATGCAACAATTAAGAGGTGTGTCCCAAAACTTTTGACCATATAGACCCCTCACTGGCATGCACACTCCCTAAACAATGCTACAATTCATCCCCCAAAAAACAGAGTGCTTCTGTTTCAAAATAATAGCACTTACAGTTTAACTGTGGCAAGTCTAGGGCGCTCCTTGATAATACCTAAGATTGAATGACAATGTGCTTGATTTTATACACCTGTTAGCACTGGCTGTGGCTGAAGCACTTGAACTCAACAGTTCCACATACTTTTGGTCATACATGGGTCCAAATTGGGCTCCTTCCAGGACACAGTGAGTGTTTTCTTCAGTTCTTGACTGCTTTACTAATTAGCTAAGTTGAATCAGGTGTATTTAATGAGGCTGAATTCTCAGATGAAAGAGTGAATAGTGTATTTTGAAACATTAAACATTTTGTTTTAATAAAATTAACAAATTGTATTTTAACAGGAGAGTCTTCAATGCTAAGGAAAATGTTAGTCATAAGGGCCACCTATAGACTATCATGGACAAAAATGTTGACACACTTAGAAAAGAAAACTCACCAACAATAAGAGCCTTTGTAATGGAAACTATTGTGCTGGAGCTGAACCAGCTGCCTACTCAGTAAATTAGTGTGTACAGTATTATATATGATTAAGCGGGTATTTAACTGAGCTTAATTGCTTGAAGAGTTAAAAATATTTCGCCCAAATCTGCATGTTTTATTTTTTTGTAATGACACCACATAGTGAAAACTTTTCACAGGATGTGCAGCAATTGTTCAGTGTACCAAATAAATCTCCTCCTCTGAAAGGATCCAGCAAGAGGTCTCGACCCAAAAATAGAGAGACAGCACTGAGCCACTATAAGATAAGAAGAACAAAAGAATGAGGAACAACACAAGAACAATAGGCAATCAATGTCGCAGAGACAAATTGCGGTCTACTGTATGGAAGGAAATTGTAAGACCAATTGCAGCAAATGATATTAACCCATTAGACAACAATGTCATGCTCTGACAGGAATGTCTGTCTGTCTGTCTGTCTGTTTATCTCTCTATTTATGTAATAGTGTACACTATAAATATGCTCTCAAAACACTTTCATTTTATTTTAAACTCAGCTTAATATATTATCCTGAATGATAATGTAAAGGTAAACCCGTATCCATACTGTACAGTTTACACTAAACTCGAGCAGTGCTAGATTGTAAATATCGATGATACCCCTTTCCAGACTGTTCTGTAATTCATGCATGGGCGTTTTCTTTAGTATGCGCTGTTGTTTCCTTAAGTATAAACAGGGTAAATACAGTAACACATTCATTTAATTTACAGTAATATAAATACAGGGCTTTTAGAAGAACAAAACAAAAAACATAAGAACACTCAAGGCGCTCCACGGAGGAAATTCTGGACTGCAGCATCACAGGACCGCAGTCAATAAACAGCAAGGAGAAATAAATAATGTTCTCAGATTAGCTACTTTGAAACTCCCGTCTCTCCCAGTACATCTGACTGTGACATCAGGCCATCGTGCACCACTTCCACTCATCCTCATGCTGGCTGTTTATGCTCAGGTGGTCTGGTGGCCTTGGTAACCGCTGAGTGGTGCACGAAGCCCGGACATCACAGTCAGCTGCCATCAGAGGCAGGAGGTTCGAAAGTCCATGATGGACTGAAAACTGTGACTGCTGATACACACACATTATATGGACGATTACCATTACACCAGCATACACTTTAATATAGAGTTGGTCCCCCTATTGCAGCTTTAACAGCTTTCACTCTTCTTGGAAGGTTTTCCAAGATTTAGCAGTTTCTGTAGGTATTTGTGACACGGGGCTCTCCCGTTTGTGGTACAATCAACAAATGGGCTTCGTTTTCGTTTTTTTTGCTTAAGGTGATTTTCAAAGCCAAGTGTGTGACTGTGTGTGTGTGTCCCTATACTTTTGTCCACATATTGTGACTGTCTGTGTGTGTGTGTGTGTGTGTGTGTGCGCGTGTGTGTGTGTGCGCGTGCGTGTGTGTCCCTATACTTTTGTCCACATATTGTGACTGTCTGTGTGTGTGTGTATGTGTGTGTGTGTGTGTGTGTGTGTGTGTGTGTGTGTGTGTGTGTGTCCCTATACTTTTTACCAAATAGTGTGTGGAACCAGGAAACTCAAGTCAATTTTAGAAGACTATGACCACATTTATGTTTTTGTACCATTAACGATTTCTCTATTTAGTTTGTAGCTGCAAATATATAGGATTTGTAATGAAGTTGAACAGAGCAGTGCTTAGCGGTTTTCAGACCGAAGCCTGGGGACATGTTTTTTTCTGCAATTCTCCTGCCCTGCACATCCAATTCCACTCAGTAGGTAATTATGTAGCCTTTCAGAAGCAGAGTTAGGTGTGCTGGAGGGAAAATGCATAAATGGGTAGTGCATTGGGTCGATAGATGGGAACTGAGAATCAATGAAAATCTTATGGCACACGGATAAGGTATTCAGGGTGATCTGTCTGGGTCCAGCTGGATAAATGTTAAAGGGCTTGTATTCTACATTAACGGACATGTATCCGACATTTTAGGGATTTTATTTTTCCCTCACTTATGACATGGACTAATGTGCCAAAAACTGTAACACAGCCATTTTCCACCTTTTTCCCTTAAGATCATGGTCGCCTATATCTGGCCCTTGTGATTTATAGCACTCAACATGAAAGCATTGGCCTAAAGGAATGACATATGATAGAGTGGGCACTAAACTCTCTCACCAAAACTTACAGTTTTTTTTCCTGGAGGAAAAACTATGGAACCCCTCCTTTTAACTTCAGTGAACTTTAAGCCAAAAAGGCAGATACATTATATGGTCACTATATTGGGACACACCTCTTAATTATTGAATTCAAATGTCTCTTTATTTCCAATATAGGGCAAATGCAATGCTTCAGCATACCAAGACATTTTAGAAAATACCAACTTGTGGACACAGTTTGGATAAGAACCTTTTCTGCGTCCCCATGTTTAAGGCAAGGTACATAAAGACACGGGTGGATGAGTTCAGTGACTGGCCGACACAGAGCTCCGACCTCAGCATCTTTGGGATGAGCTGAAACAGAGATTGTGATCCAGACGTTCTCGTCCAAGATCAGTGTCTGATCTCATAAATGCTCTACAGACTGAATGGGCACAAAATTCCATAGTCTTATGGAAAGCCTTCTAAAAAGACTGGAAGCTGTTATAGATGCAAAGGAGGGACCAACTCTATATTAAAGTCTATGGAGTTAAATGCAATCTTATTAAAATGCCTTTTGGTGGAAGAGTCAGTAATTTTGTTCATGTAGTGTGTATATAATCGCAAAACAAAGAATTCACAATTCCCATAGGTTGTTCATTCACTGATTTTGATGAAGATTTACTCCAACTGTTTTGAGGAATGGGTGTAAACGGCTGACAAGGTCACTCTGGGCATGAAAAGCCACTTGACTTTAGGGACAAGGGACGTGGGGAACATTATTTTGTTGGCTTATGCTTTTCAGACTTAGCTCCTGTTGCTGCTGCGGTCTTGTTGACCGTATACAGCCCAGCACTTTTGCATGTGGAGGAGGGTCTAGCCAAATTTCTCCCAGGAATCAGTGCTAATTGCCAAATTCCTTTAGAGATGTCTTTAAAGTGACATCAAAACATTTCTTTTGACCCTTTTGATGACTTCTCACTTTCCATAGCTCACACTTTAATTTTGATTGCTAGTGCTCTGACATGCGAGCTACATGTCCTCATATCTAGGGCTGCATCCAAATAGTGTAGGTCCTGGTGAAGATCTTGTGCGAGTACTGAGTGTCTGGAGTTCTGTCCTACCATTTGAAGCTAATTGTGTAGAAGTGATGTAGCTTCACTGTCCATTTCACAGGCATAAAGTGGTGTGAGGAATACATTTACACTTTTAGTCGGTAATCTAAAGCCTCTTCTTTTCCAGTCATTAATCTAATCCAAGTATCACAAAATTAAAGTAACATTACTGGACTGCATTATGACAACATTTTTTATATGTATTCTACAAAATAACTGTGAAAACACAATTTCCTTGACAGCTGTGTTCATGGCATTGTCCAAAATGTATTGGTCTTCATGATTTTATACACCTGTGGCAATAGGTATGACTGGAACACCTGAATTTTATAATAAAGAGGTGTTTTTCCAATACTTGTGTCCATATAGCGTATCTGTTCTCTACACATTATTTGTATTGAATGACAATATACTGCAATTTTCTGTGAACGTACTGTACATAGGAATATAGTATTGCTACAGTGGAGGCCACAGCATACATTTTTTCAGTTTATTATAAGCCTTTAATGGTAGATAGAAAATCCAGTCAGCTCAACCTCAACAGCTGGCGACCCAAGATACTGTTTATTAGCGCTCCGTGATAAAGGTTTACTCTAGTTTCACATCAGGCATGCAAGGAGGCATATTCCAGGCCCTGCTCACTTGACTCTGCTGGTCGGTTCCTGCCTGCTGTCTTTACGAGTGGGTTGCATGCTAATAATCCCTGTTTTTAATAAATGTATTAGAAATCGGATTACATCATTTTTCCTATAAAGGAAAAATGATATCCTAATTACGTAACACCGTTCCATGTGTCTCTCCCCTAGTCTGTATATAATTTACTGAATTCAGTCTCGCCACATGCAATGCATGCCCTCAGTGGTGACATTCTGAGACAATATTCTTTTGTTGACTATGGTGTTTGACTCAATTTAGAGTCAAGTCAAACAATTTGATGAAACAAATGAATGGATAATATGTTCCAATGCAGTTTATGCAGTTACTATACACTGTCTGTTTACAGGCTCTCTATAAATGGAATAAAATCATCTTCAGCTGTCTGCTGTCCCCCCTTGTGGACCACCAGGGTGTAGATTAAATTTGCTCAGGGTCCTAGCGAGATCTGATGTTCTGCAGACTCATTGCTTTTTACTGGTGCTGCATTAGAAAATAGGTTACACACACATACTCTCTCTCTCTCTCTCTCTCTCTCTCACACCCACACACACACACACACACACACACACACACACACACACACACACACACACACACACACACACACACACACACACACAGTGGCTGGTGAACTGATAGATGATTTTATTTGCTGGGGACAAAACTTTAGGGCACCTGAGAGAACCTTCAGAATGTAGAGGAGGGCTGCTGCTACAAAGAATCGCTCCAACTGACTGCATATATTTGTCTAAGTAGTGTTTGGGGTGCAGGCCAAACAAATCGAAGACAAGATGTACTTTAGTGAGGCCGGCTGATCTTCAATTCATATGCATGAGAGCAAATTCAAGCCCATTCGCCATCGGGATAACTCAAGGTTAATACGATTTCAGACACGGACACATATGGCAGGGCCCTAATATTCCATACGTGACTTCCTCTAAATAGCAAAAGCAATATCTGCAATTAATGACAGAAGGTGAGCTAGTTATTTGTAGTTAATCGAATTAAGTCCATTCAAAGGAATTTTAATAACCTGTAACATACAATAATCTAACCAACACAATGTTCCCCTTAAGCCAAATGTCGTTCATCAGACAAGCCATGTTTTGTGTGTGATGGTTCTTATTTTGCATATGAAGCTAATGCAGCTAACTGAAGACTGGCCTTGTGTGGTTTCTGACACTGTTTGATATAAAACTGGACAAAAGCAAAACAAAATTTGGACCTCAATATGACTACAACTACTGTTTTTAGCTATATTATGTATTTTTGTCCATGTCTGTTGATGGACAGTAGGCCCAGAAACCTCTTAAGCAAATCTGCTAAAAATGACTTAGTGACCTATACAACATCTATCAAATAATAATTAGCCAACACCTGCCAAACAATACCGGGGCAACACAAGCCATAGAAAAGTCAAAAGAAGAGAAAGAAAAGTTGGGTTTTTTTGAGTAAGCAGTATAATTCGAGACGTAGTTAGTTGCCAAGGTGCTCCTTAAAGAGGTGGGTCTTCAGGTGATGCTTGAAGACAGCAAAGGACTGGAAGACAGCAGATCTGATTGGAAGATGGAGTTCATTCCAAAACAAGCAAAAAAACAGGGCTAGTGCATTTTAACCTTTTAGGATTTGCTGGGCTATGATCAGACACACTATATGGACAAAGGTATCAGGATCCCTGACCATTACACCAATGGGAAGTTTGATGAAATTGCATTCAGATACATAGACTTTAATGTGCACTTGGTCCCCCCTTTGACGCTATGAGATCAGGCACTAATGTTGAACTCGCATTCTTTGTTCCAGTTCATCCCAAAGGTGCTGGATGGGGTTGAGGTCAGGGCTCTGTGAGGGCCATTCAAGTTCTTCCACACCGAACTCATCCAGCCATGTCTTTATGGAGCTTGCTTTGTGCACTGGGGCACAGTCATGCTGGAATAGAAAAGGGCTTTTCTCAAACTGTGTCCACAAAGTTGGAAGCATGGCCTTGTCAAAAATGTCTTGGTCTGCTGAAGCATTAAGATTCACTGGAAGTAAGTGGCCTAGCCCAAAAACCCTTAAAAACAGCGATCCCAATACTTTTGTCCACATAGTGTATCTGCTACTGATGACTCACATTGGAAAAGAATATCAAACGCTAGTTTATTAATAGATATTTTTGTGCCAAGAAATAACCTATGTGACAGTTACATAGTGTGGAAATATAAATTATATGACCAAGATCATAGTAGTGTTACCTGCTATGGGCCACCTGGGCTAACAACAGCCTAGAATGCTCTGTGAAGGTTGTCTGTTTCTTGCTTTGTTTGTTGTTTTAAAAACCCTCACGTAGTTAAAGTCTAATGTCTGTTTATTATAGCATTACTTATTGACCAAATTAGCTTCGTAGCTTCAATGGAAAACTACAAAAAATCACTCCTCAGACATTTAACTGAAAAAAATGACTGACAACATTTGGGTTAAAGGGAAGTCTATGTAGTTCAGTGCATGTCATTGAAGTCCCTTTTGTTGCAAAGGTCAGGTGGCCCAATACTTTTATCCAAATAGTGTACATAGCTCCTTGTACAAATCTGTATCAAATGTTTCAGTGCGTTTAATGCATCTCTGCAACTCAAGGAGGAAACCGTTCCAGAGCACAGATATCTCCACCCCAGTTTTATGTTTAAATGATTCCTGATCTTTTTATGAAGCTACTTCAATATGAGATAAAGTGCTGTAAAGCTTAGCGGGTCTATAGATGGCCTTGGAATACTTAAGCCTTCTGACATACCCTTCCCACGAGGGAAATACACAGCGAGGCAAAGGCGCTTCATTCCAGCAGACCGTGCTGTTGACACCACTTCCTCTCTCGAGCTGCTCGGGGCATCAGGGCACTCGGCGTGACGGGGCTTCGCTTGGTCTCCGGAAGAGGCGCTGGGGCTAAAGGATGACCTTCGGATGAGTCCCTCCAGTCCGTTTGCCTGGGCTGTCACTTCCTCTGAGCATCCTCTGTCTCGGTAAAGGCAGTAAGAGATGGCAAGGAGAGAGCGCCGTGCTCTAAGACCTGTCTGCAGCTGTCACAAAAATGCAACGCCACCTAACCGCCGCCATCAGGAATATTTCATGAGTCCCACTGTAGCGACACATCAATGATGCAGCACTGTGACCAGAAGTCAATCTCAATAGCATAATAGCAAAGTTTACTTGGGGATAAGGTGGACTGAAGGAGGCTCTACAAGAGCTTATAAAGTTAGGGCTTACAGTGAAGATGGGGTGTTTATGTTTGAGTTTTGTGTAGACAATAATCTGATAGCTGTGGAAGCATATGCAAACACTCATTAATTCCTATAACCTCAGCCGTAGATTGCCCATCTGTCAATAAACTTGTTCACAAAGGCCTTCTCTTGTTATTTATCCCCATAACTCTTTTCTTTCTCTCCAGGTCGACCTGAGGAAGATGGGTTCCCCTTTTGAGTCTTGGTTCCTCCTGAGGTTTCTTCCTCCAGCTGAGGGAGTTTTTCCTCGCCTCTTTCACTAGGGCCTCGGACCTGGACCCTGTAAAGCTGCTTTGTGACAACTTGGTTGTAAAAAGCGCTATATCAATAAATTGAATTGAATCGAATAAATAAAACTAACATTGAATGTTGATAGCAAATGATATGAAGAACCTGTTTATAGCAGATCGGAAGAACCAACCTTTATAGCAATGGATCTGAAGAACCACAATATATGACCTTAATGTTTTTAGTGATACATATAACAGTAAATCTAATTATTGAAGAAATTAACAAGTAAACTTGGAAAGGAGATTCTTTAAAATAGAAAAGAAATGGCGAATGTTCTCGGATGTCATTTAGGTGTTTAAATAAGTATATTATTGAGTTGTAATACAAAAAACGTCCTTTTGACAATATCTTTTGTAAGAATATAATATTTTTTTACTGGTTCATTCATTCATTCATTCATTCATTCATTCATTTTCTGTAACCATTTAAACCTTATTAGCGGAGTGGGTACCCAGAACCTGGATGGCACTCCCCCTGCAGAATTACATTTATTTAATTACAATTAAATTGTCATTTAATTTAGTTCAATTCTAAGTTAAATTATTGTTAAAAAACAAGACATGGTTTTGACTAATGTGTTACTGTTTTACAGTGCAAAAATGGCATCTTGGCAAGTGAATTTCGCTGCATGTAAAAGTGTATGTGACAAATAAAGGACTTACTTACTTACTTACTACTTACTGAAATCATCCAGTAAATAAATAAATTTTTTTAACTGTATGATTTCCAAGCTGCTTTAAATATGTATATACTGCTTATTGGTAGACTATTTTACTTGTTTTAAGTAGTTTTACAATTCGTGTTTTTGGAATTATTTCACAGCCGTAGATACCATTTCACAGGATAAATTTGCTTAAAACAAACAAAGAATGTTTATAGTATAAAGAATGAGTTAAAAATCTCATCTAGCATCAGCCGTTCATGGATAATGCTGTAGTAGCAAAACATGATTACCGTCCCCTGTTGATATCACCTGTTTGAAATCACATCATTATTTATTTATTTGTTTGTTTATTTCATTATTTACCTCATTACTAGACCTTAATTACCCCGTGCCAGCTTTTTTTGGAATGTGTTGCAGGCTTGAAGTGCAGGAATGGATGTAAAGCAACAAGGTGAAATGAAGATGACCCAACAAAATATGGAATATCGTGGGTTCATACTGTCTGTGGTGAAAAAAAAAAGTCAAAGTACATTTAAGAATAACTACATTCTTATTTAAGATGATATATCAAGATACATTATGTATTTGAGATAGCCACACAGGTGGGAAATTTGCAAGATTTGCATTTTCCATACTGCTTCATTTTTTAAAAATTTAAAATAGTCTTAAAATTATCTTAACAACGAATATTAGACACATTGACTAGATGAGTTTAGTGGGGCCTCGCCACTGTAGCGTTATTGCTACACACCTCCAGGGTGGGGGTTTGAAGCCAGGTCCTAGTCTTGTGTGTGTGGAGTTCTCCCTGTGGTGTGGGTTTCCTCTGAGGTCTTCTGGTTTCTCCCACAGTCCAAAGACAAAGACATGTCAGGTGAATTGGGGATTCTTAAGTGACAGTAGGCATGAGTGAATAGTATCTGCGCCCTGTGGTGGGCTGGAGTCTAGATCCTTGCGCTCCTAGATCCCGGGATAGGATCCGGGTACCCGCAACACTAGTAAGGATTAAGCGGTTACATGAATGAACGAGTTTAGCAATTGTTTTACATTCATATTGGAATTTCATGATAAACATAACAATAACTGGTCCAGAACTGTATAGAATGAATGGAACCTTACACAGCACTGAAAAAATATATTAATGTAATGCTTTGGTAATGCTATGTTACAAAAACAGAGATATAGTATCCAGTCGTTCAGTGATGATCATTGCACAGCAGTTTTCCTGTCATGTCCTTCAGAAATGACTGCTTGAGGCTATTGCTTTGATAGAACAGGTAAATGCTCCAATTATGGTTTAATTGGTTTCAGGCGGGTTTTTTCTTTCAACCCAAGGTCCATGGCAAGCTGTCTTTTGTAATATTGAAGACAGGCATGTTAGCAGTGACCTTTAGGTAGCCCTGAAAAACAGTAAGTGTTAAGTGAACGACAGGGGAGCCCACAAAAACCCTGATGGGCCTTTAAATCTGCACTTGTTTATGCTCTTTGAAAGACCATTTACTACATGTGGGCTGACCACAAACTGACAGGCGAGCATGTTCACAACCCCCCAGACTCGCACAAACGGTGTGTGATCACTAAGTGATTCCTTTCTTGTGTGCCCTTAAAGGGGCCATACCCTACATTTCTCTATTTTTCTTGTCATGGCGTGAGTTTCTGACTATTCCTTTTTACATAACCATTATTCAACCTTTATTATCATTTAAACAACCAAACAAGCCGCAGCAATAAGACTGATAAATGTAAATGATCTTTAGTTTGATTGCCTTGTGTCTCATTCAGAAAGCAGTCGGGGCTTGCTTTTCTGCTATAGACCGAAAAGACAGATACATGTATTGTATAATATATGGACAAAAGTATTGAGACACACATTCAGGTGAACCCTTATTTCCAGTGAATTACAATCTTAATGCCTCACAGACCAAGACATTTGTGGAGACAGTTTGGGGAAGAACCTTTTCTATTCCAGCATGACTGTGTCCCAGTGCAGCTCCACGAAGACATGGTTAGATGAGCCTGGTGTGAAAGAATTTCCATTTAGTGCACATGTGTTTTTGTGACTTCTTCATTCTACATGAAAATCTTATCTAAAGAGATCTAAAAGAAAAAATCAAAATTTTCTTGCTTTAATTCAGGTGAGTTATATGCCATTAAACAAGCAAATGTACAGGAAATCCTCGAGCACAGGCTTAAAAAAATCTTATCTTTCATGCAATTACAACCTGCCACTTGGCCACAGTTAGAGTCCCTGAAAATCCACCCCTGCATGAATGGAATTATAATGATGTATGGTGCAGTGTGGGTGCGTAATAAAACCGAATGGATTCAGGTTGTCTCCTGGCTTTGGGCTCAGGCCACCTAAGGGGACCGGGTGTCATTTCTTCACTCTCTGACTAAGCTGCAGGGAGGGATTAGGTAGAGAGGCAGGGGCAAAGATCTGTCTCAGAGGGAGTGAGCCTGGGATCGATGGGGCCAAGACAGACTGATAGATTACAGAATGAGCCAAAGTTGACTGCCGCTCCATGCCAAGTCAGCATCTTTCGGCGAGTTTTGCGGAAAATGCTGCTGGCTTTCCTCAGGCCTTCGCTGCTCACTCATAAATTGAAGCCTCATCAAAGTTTTGCAGCATGAAATGTGTTGTTATATCATTTCCTTTAGGGGATATTGCTTAAACCCTTTTTTGGAACCAGTATGGGTTCAGTGTAAAGCACTAAGAAGTTCTTAGAAGTCACAGCATGCCACAATGACATAAACCCCCTGAAATTTCATCCAGTAGATCCAAGGTCCTGTTCTTGTAATTATGGTCCTTGTTCATTTAACGGGTTCATTATTTTTCAGTTAGAAATCTTTGAAAATCCAAGATATTTTGTCAGAAGTGCTGTGCTTTCTACTGGTAATTCATTGGTATCAGTGAGTAAAAGTCTTGTTTAGTGGAAGAAAACAATATTTCAGATTTGTACCAAATTCTTCTCATTTTTTGATGTCTAAGAAAACAGACAAAAGCTGTCTATATAACATCATGCTATTAAATATGTCAGTATGTGATTGCATTTGAAAAGTATAGCAATGTATAGTCACTTAACTCCTAATATATTTAATAAACACATTTTATGCAATATAGATAAGGCATATGCAAAGTTTGGTACCATGTCATGTTTTTTTTTTTTTTTTTTTTTTTTTACAGAGAACCTCTGCACAGAGGGGCGATTACTGTTTGCTTCCTGTAGAAGATGTGCACTTTCCTTCTAAAGTCATTTTTTAATGCAAAATGTACATTGCTTGAGCAAAGCTTTGCACAATATGAGGGCAACAAGATTACTGGATTTTTTCTTAATGCACTGCTCATCGATTTGCAGGACAAACCGAATATACTCTCATGCCGGGAGTACCCTTTCACAGATTTCCTTGCACTTCGAGAATGATAAAGTGCCTTGAATTAAAGAGGCAGCCTGAGTGCCCTTGATCTGTTCTTTCTGAAGCGGCAACTTCACTCAGTGCATAGTCCCGGCCTGCCACTGAGGATGCTGTTCATTTTCTCAGTGAATAAAGCTGTATGAGTTCGAATTCATAACAGCTCCCGTTAAAATGAATTCTGTTTGCTCACCCAAGGGGAAGATGAACTTCTGCGTTTGTGGAGTAAGGAGGCATTTGTGAAAGTTAAGTCAGATTTGACTGCAGAAGTTAAACTTCTTTTAGGACAAAACTTTTAGGTTGGCAAAAGAGACACGAAGTTTGGATGAAAGTACAGATGCTCTGTTAAAGTCTGGAGCTACAGAGCTAAAAATGTACTTGATTAAAAGTCAAAAAGCATTCACACTGAATGTTTTAGCAAATAGAATAAAAAGTTAGCCTTGTTGAGTGAGGTGTGATGCATTGGTGGGTCATGCATAATTGACAGTCGCAATGATCCCTCAAAGACAAAGACAATGCCCTTTCTGAAAATAGCACAATGCCTTTTCTAACATAATGTCCTTTCTAAAACACACACAATGCCATATATGTGTTAAGTGCACAGGTCAGGTGATCACAACAAGTGGAAAGGTGCAGTTGGTGGCCTAGTGGTTAAGGCATTCTCCCTGTGATAAGAAAGTCTGGGCTCGATTCCCAAGTTAGGCAACTCTGAGGTACCCTGAGCAAGGTACCGTCCCCACACACTGTTCCCCGGGCGCTGTGTTCGTAGCTGCCCCCTGCTTCAC
>JBBPDB010000040.1:8138672-8153747 GCA_037974465.1 Brachypetersius altus
ACACACTCAGACTCTCTCCTCAGCATCCTCCTCCCAACACACTCAGAGTCTCTCCTCAACATCCTCCTCCCAACACATTCAGTCGCTCTTCAGCACATGCTCAAACCAATGCAGCCTTGCCTCTCGAGCATAATAAACTCATTCCTGATCCTATCCATCCTCATCACTACCAGTACCAGACTGCAGCTGCAAACAGTGAAAACAAGATACATCAAGTTTTTATTTCTTATTTTTAATTAATGCCAATGAACCAGAGTTGCTGTGCAGCAATTGGTGTGTGTTCAGATGTGTTGATTGGAACATATTTGGTACAGCTTGCAATTCCCTCGAGGGCTCAAAGATGAATTTTTTCAGACCAGTTGCTGGAACATCTGTAGCCATGAAGCACTTGAACACATCATTCTGTCGTACTTCCTGCAACTCCCCACTGATGGACCCATATCAGGCCAACTGGTCTGATGAGGATGCAGTCAGTCAGCACTCCACCTACACCTGGAATCAGCAAACCCCTGTACATGCATCCTGTTCATAGACATCAGTCCTGTCTTAAACCCACTCAATCTCTTTACTTTTCTCTTGGATACAGCCACATGCCAATGTATTGGGAGCTTCCTGTTGAACACACTTTAGAGGGTGAAGGTAAACAACCTCACTTTACACCCTCTTACCCTCAGTAGAGGAGCTCCTCAGGATGATGTTCTTTCCTCCTGCCTCACCACTTTACACCATGCACTTTTACTGCCATTGACAATTCTGTGAAAATAATAATGCATGTAGATGACCTAATTTTACAACCTCTTCTACAATAATGATGAGTCTCACTAACTGTCTCAGAAGAACACACTTGCAGGAGGGTTTCATGTGTTACCGTTTTATTATGATCAGGCAGTGGATGCCAACAAAAAGGAGAAAACACAGTTCAAACAAACTCTAATACATTTTTACAGAGTCTCAAACACTGGATATACTGGAATGATGCAAGACAGAATGGAGAATAGCGTGCACAGTCTGAGCTCGAAGACAGGGGTGAACACTGACGGGCTGGAATGATGGAGAGTGGACACTGACTGCCAGGTAGGGCTGGCTTTTATACACTGAAGGTTATAATGAGACAAGTGAATGTACTGAGGAAAGGACAGTCCTAAGGTGGAGTTGGAAACCAAAATGAAAGGCCACATGACACACAAATAACCAACGGCAACAAGAGGCAATAAGATTGCTTAAACCGGCCAAAACCCAGGAACTCATTATTGACTTCTAATGTAAACTGAATCCCAAAGTACCCATTCAAATAAATGGAAACTCTATCACCCCTCTGTGACTCTTTTAAATTCCGTGGAACTTACATTAGCAATATCCTTTGGAAAATTAACTCTGAACATATCACCGGCAAATTACTTTGCATTCTTAGGTAGGTTAAAATATATCAGATCAAGCATCAACATCTCATCCTGTTTTACTCCGTCATAATAGAGACTGTAGTTATGTCTTCTGTTACAGGATGGTACGGCAGTGTGGACAGTCAAACACAGAAAAACCAACAGCAAACTGTTAACAAGGCATCCAAAATCACAGGCATCTGACTCCAGTTGCATCTCTACATACTCTCTACAGACTCTAATTTGTAAGCAAAGAAGATGAAGGATGGATGGATAGGTAGGTAGGTAGGTAGGTAGGTAGGTAGGTAGGTACATATATAGACCCTTTATTTATCCCTAAGGGAAAATTAAGTAGGATAACAAAAAAGTGGTCAAACAGCATTAAAGAGTCTAATAAGAGTGGGCACGAATGACCTTCTGAACCGCTCAGTGAGTGGAGCCGCAGGCCTCTGCTTCTCCTCTGCCCAACCAGGTGGCTGTGGAGAGGGTGTGGAAAATGATCTCCAACCCTTCACATCCTGCTCATCATCTCATTCAGCTGCTTCCCTAGGGAAAGCACTACAGGTCACTGTCCATCAAACTATCCACAAACAGCTTTTTTAATACTCCTGCAACTATCAGTATGAAATCACACACTACTGGCCTGTACGCTATCCACAGCATATTTAATATACACTATATGGCCAAAATATTGGGATGCCTGACCGTTACACCAACATGACATTGAATTGAAATACGTAGACTTTAATATGGAGCTGATCTCCCTTTGCAGCTGTAACAGCTTCCTCCTAGAGGGTTTTCTGAAAAACAATATAGTTTTGTCCATATAGTGCATCACAGTGTATGTATATAATATCCACTGCTGTCCATGTGCTACTGCTGACCAGAGCCAGTATTCTAATTACTGCAAATTGTCTCCATGGTCATTTGTGAAGTAAGTACTACTTTAAAATAAATGTCTGTATTAAAGATCGTATATTATATTACTATATTCATCACTATATAGTGATGTGTTCATTATTTTAAGCACACAATGATGACCATCTTGGTGTTGTTTGTTCCCTCTTCTTGCAGCCCATGCTTACTTGGCAACACTAGAATTACCAGGAAAATGTGTCTCTCTGGAAACCTCCTACCTATTCCCAAGCACACAGGGAAACTCTCTTCCCTTTTCTTGCAGTCCTGGCTTGCTTGGCAACAATAACACCCTCTAAACAAGCTACAGTTTTGGAGAGGGGATTGGTTAAATGCATCTTTTCTTACCCAGGAATCATATCTCTCCTAATTAGACAGATATAAACAGTGGGGTGAGACCTCAGTGACAGTGACACCTGGCTTCCCCTGAGGAGATTTTCTGCCATTGTGGGCAGAGTGTGGCGGGAGAGACAGCAGGTGGTCTTCAGGGAGCTTGACAGGGGGCATATGGAGGCAGCTAGCTGCCAGCCAGGGCTTCTGTCGGACCATGTGGCTGACACTGAAAAGGTGTTCGAAAAATGAAGGCAATGAGCGACTGTCTTTTACAGTCACATTACAAAACTACTGGATCAGGAAACATAAAGTTACTGTTGTGGTAACTAACTGTAACAAAAACAGTTTTTCCATTTTATTCCATGTAATTGTGGAACATTTTATCAGTCCATTTCCACGAATTGCTCGTATGATGGAAAATAATGAGGAAATTAAAAAAAAAGCTAGGTTTTGTAATAATTGCAACTTCAGTTGAATTTTTTACTATTAGAAGTGTACAAATAGTTTTCTGTTGATCCGGGTCTGTTATCGATTGTCTAAATTATTGGGGGAATCAAAAGACTAGAAGCTACACCCTTTTATTTAAGGCAATGTTTGTAATTATCAGTGCCTGCTGATGGATTTTTCACCATACACCTATTAGACCTGCATGTCCTGCAAGCACTCTCTCTGACCGGCGCCGGTCCAAATGTGTAGGCCTTAATAGGGCTGTAATTGGACCATAACTCAGGACAATGTAATAATGCTAACAGGAGGCATTAAAATGGTGCACAGCTCACAAATAAGGAGGACCTGCTGCTGAAAAAGTGTCGCTATTCATCACGCGGATCATAGTGTTTAATGGAGCATGTTTAATTTCCGTTTTATTGTTTTACAGAGCTCAGACATTTGTCAAGACATTTGACATTTTTTTCAAATAAAACAAAGCCTTTTTTATACAAAAATATGTCATTTCATATAACATCACTTGGTTGTATCTCTTTTTTGTGAGCCATTTGTGAAGCTGGGCAGGATTAGGATTAGAATAAGGCGTGCAACACCCTGCCCTGTTTTGTCCTGTTTTATTTATTTATTTGATTTTGACAATCCATTATGGGCCCTTCTTTTGGGTTTGCCCCATGTATGATTTGTTTCATGAAAGAAATGAGATTGACCTGGCACTTGTTTGTCCTTCTTTATATAAGCCACCTCAACTATGAGGCTTGTGTGCATCCAGCTGCTTTGACAGTTACTATAATGATTGATGACTTTAAAGTCGCATGTGATAAATTGTCATGACATCAAGTGTAGCATATGTCACAGTTACCAGTACTAACTTGGTTATGTCAGTGATATGCAGCAATGCTATTGCTTTGCTAATTGTTTTTTTCTATAATATTTTATTACATTTTTTTATTGTTTAAAAACTTTTCTTTTGACATTTCTAGTTGACTTCATTCAACAGCGACTAGAAAGAAGTCGGTCTTGATACTGACTGATCAGCTGTGATGACATATGGTGGTTGTACATGGTGCTCAGAAGAATTGGTGCCCAGCAAAAAAAAAAACCCAAAGTGGGAGCACTTTTCAGTCACACTGCCCCTTGCATTGCACCATAGACTAATAAAAAAGTAACACATTTCAGAGTGTTTCAAAAGGTGTCAGCTGAACGCACCCCCTGCAGTTCACATTATGTACTTTACTCTCTGGTGTCTGGATTTTTGTAGGCTGGTATTATCTCAAACTGAACACTTGTTTTGCATCAAAAAGCGTCCAGTGAGTCCAACTGGCTCGCATCTGTGAATGTATTCGTAATAAGAAACACAGCAATCCCTTGCTTTTTGCAGGGCTTACGTTCCAAGAGCACCCGCATATAGTGAAAACACGCGTTGTTGTGTTTTGGTAAAAGAAATGCCTAAAATACCTATTTTTATAGTGTAAACTCTAAATATGCCCCTAAATAAAACCTGATCTACTCTGGCTAAAAATACAAATAAGAGCTCGTTGGAGTTTGAAGTGTCTGAGTGCTTTCCCTGTTAAGATATGCAGCTCGGAATGTCGCGGGACAAAAGTATTGGGACACCGCAGCGAGGTGAAGGGGGTCCCTTGTGTGAAAACATCCAGAAAAAATATATTTATTGCAACAGAAAGCCAAAAAAAAAAAGGCGGCGGTTATTTGCAGTTTCCGTGGGGATTTCCGCATAAAACTATAAATTTGGTTCCCCAAAAAATCTGTGTGTCTGAAAGGATAACTTTATATCTATTTTTAATTAAAAATTGTTAATCCAGACCTTTTTTTGCTCATAAATCAAAACTGTTTTTTGCTCAAACAGGTTCAGCAATTTTGTCAATGTCAAAATTGCACCTTGCTCTGATGACTTTCCCTTTCATCTGTGTGAGGCAGCCTCTGACCGCTGATCACGAACAGTGGGTAACTTTCCACATTTCTTAATACTGTATTTCTCAGTGTGAGCGCAGCACTAGGCTGCAGAATAAGCCACTCAAACAAATAAAAGTTTGAACTATAATTCTGGAAAACCTTCTGAAAACTTCAGAGAGGTTCAAACATCTCATTTACAGAAGTGGTTCTTTTAAAAAAGACCTTTGAAAGGTTTTTAGAGAATAAAAGCCTCCGCCATACCTCACAGCTTGAAAAAAAATGCATGTGACTGCTCAGACTGTGAGAGAATATCACAGTTAGCGTGAGAATTTAATGAGGGTAGAAAAAAGTTCTCAAACTTCTCTGACTGACCTCATGTTGCATGAGGCTTAACAGAGAGAAAATCAATCCTCAGCAGTCCATCTTGAATTTATATTTATACAGTATATTTGTATGGTGCCTTTTCCCATAGCAGCTGTGATAGGCTACAGCCAACCCCCCCCCCCCCCCCCCTTCCGACCCAGAGTGCAGGACAAAGGGGTAGAAGATGGATGGATGGATATTTATATGGTAATATTTCATGAAAGCCAATGTAGTGTGTCTTCTTAATCTAGAATAAAACTATGGCTCCAGACTTGCGACCAGTTAAAGAGAGCTAATAAAACAGCTTGCTTTCTGGACAAGAGAATATTAATGACAGGTCTGGTCGGGAAGTAACTCACTATGGCTGTATGACAAATGAGTCAGATCAGGGTATTAGCCTGTCACAGGCATCCCAGATCCTCTGGGCGCAGTGGGTGTGTAAGTGAAGGCATGCGTGTGTGTATGTATGTGTATCTGGCCGTTTTGTGCTTTGCCCCAGACTTTGTACTAAATCCCCATGAGATATCAACAGGAAATTGCTTTTCTGCTCTGAAGCCACTTAGCCGCATTAGAAGGCATAATGGACTTTGCCAAGGAGAAGGCGGCGGCGCCCTTATTGATTGTGCCTACTGGACGCAGTTGAAACCAATTCATGTTCTGAATAATTCATGTCTCCATTAAAATCACTGTCCTAATTGTAAAAATGTTTTGACTGGAAATTGCAGTGGAAAAACTTTTTTTATTCTCCTATTCTCGTCATTAACGGACTGCTAACGCGGAGAGACCACGCAACAGATGGCACTGTGTTAAACGTGGGGTCGCTGTGCCTATAGGGCGAGCCAAGCTCTCTGATGAATTTTCCATTTTGTGGTAAAATTAAAAATCATAAACGGCTCAGTTCTTTCGGGCCGGGCTCGATCTTGGACCGTGCTGACCTCTGTGGGTATTTTTTTTTCTTTTTTACTCTCGTGGTTTCTTTTGCAGCCCAGAGATCAGCAAGCATGAAATAGGCAATGAGACTGGAGCTCTTTCGAGTAAGGAGGCGGTGATACAGCCTGCAGCAACATCTGGCTAGCATTTACTTTACCGAGGGCCAGATTTATGTAAGTTTCGACTGAAATTGACGAAGACTGCAGCTTATTTAGCTATGCTATGTGTTGCCACGCCCTCTATAATTGCTTGTGAGGTGAAGAGAGTTCTATGGGTGTGTACTTTTACCTCATTTAAGTTAGGAGACGATAAGATAAGTGCAATATTGTTGCCATATTAAGGCACATTTTGCATTGCATCTCTTCACACGTGTACATCTGGTTCCAAGAGTTAAAAGAATGTTGTTCTTGTGGTGTTGATTTGTTCGGCACATGTTTAAGAATTGTGGCTTCATCTGACAACTGCTGGTGCCATTGTTATAAAAACAGCTGATGTGAGCAGAATGTGTAGTTGCGTGTGTGATCTGTCCATCGACTTTTTGTGATACGTTTATCATAGAGCTCCCTCAAACATTTCTTCATGAGGAACAGAAGCATATTTTTGCATTTTTTTCTGCGCTCGCGGTCCATTAACTAGCCGTTTAGGATCATGCTCTGGAGTTAATGTTCAGTGTTGTATAGCACTGAAAAACTTGCTCCAGTGGCCAAATTCATTAAGACCTTTCAGCATGGCTTAAAATATTGGCCCGCGTAATTACTGGGACCCGTTCACATGCCGGACCTTGTGCAGTATCTCATTTTGTCAATTGAAAGTTACAAGGATCAAACTTTTAGAAGGATTCTTGCTTTGTCACTCAATGTAAAGGCTGTTAAAATGTAAATAATGCAATTACAGTCTATTGGATCTCCTCTAAGAAAACACTTTGGTAAACTAATTCAAACTTTCGAAGGTAGTCCCTCAGCAAATTGATCAATTGAGGCTTGGCAAGAAAACCCACGGTGAATAATAGCACTTGTCTTTTAGGTATCTTTCCACTATACAGGCTGTGGAATTTACATGAGAGAACGAAGCACTTTTCAGACTTTTAATGCGAGTTTGATTTGCACACAGCATAAACTCTGTTGTCTTGTGGTATAGATGTCAAGGAGGCCTTTAAACAGAAGGGTTTTTATTTGCTCGCGTTGAAGGTTATTTACAATAGCTTCTTTGTCCTTTAAACTATGAGGTTTTGTTACACCAGCAGTGATAAGAATGCTACAGTAAAACGCGATGCATTGAACAGACTTGATTTAAGTGCTCATCATTTCCACATGAATAAAATATACCAATCAGGCACCAGCTTAACACCACTGACAGATGAAGTGAATAACATTGATTATTTCACTACAGTGGCATCTGTCAAGGGGTGGGATATACTGGGCAGAATGTGAATAGTCAGTAATTGAAGTTGTTTGAACCGGAAAATGTGCTTGACTGGGTCAGAGTAGCTCTAAAATGGTCTTATAGAGTGTTTCTAGCAAGTTAGTACTTATTAAAAGTGGTCCTGGCATTCATGTTGATGTTAGTTTGCCATGTACCATCTACCTGAACATTGCTGCAGACCAAGTACGCCCCTTCAAAGCAAAAGAATGCACTAATGGCAAGGGTCTCTTTCTTTAGGATAATGTTACCAGGCAAAAATCAACCAGTAATGGTTTGAGGGCAAAGAGGTTAAGGTGTGGACTTTGCCTGAGCATCTGTGATTGAGCATCTGTGAGACATGTTGGATTATGGAGACCCCTCCACAAAACTTACAATTAGGGAGTAGCCCCTGCTATCAGAAGGCCATGGGTTTGTATCCCAGGACTGCAAGTGACACCAATGAGATACCCTTGAGCAAAGCACGCTGCTCTCTGGGCGCCCTCTGTTGGAGGCAGCCCACTGCTTCACCTGGTGAATGAGTAAAATGCAGAGAAACAATCTCACATTGTTCACACTGTGTGCTGTGCTGTTCGGTTTTCATGCGTGACTATAAGAGGCCTCTTTAAAGCATCTGCTGTTAATGTCTTATTAGCACACAGGTCCCATGGAGTCCATGCCTCAACAGGTCAGAACTAACTTGGCAACACTAGGCGCATAGTTTTAATGTCATGTGTCACCCACTAGGCCACCACCATCCCTCAGATCAAAGTGCGTGGACTCTCTCGTGTTATTCCATGATTGGTTTCATCCTCCACACGACACTGGTGTAACGGAAGGTCTCTCAATCTGTGATAATATGGTGCTGCATATTGCTATTGATGTCTACTGCTAAAAGTAAGTAAACCAAAAGACAAAGTTGTGTTACTGTAATGTGTCTTATTTATATAGAAATACACATGCATTTAAATCAAGCAAATTCAATATGCAGTTTTCAGTGTAAGGTTAAACAGGCCACATATTTAAACACAAAGGGTAGGCTTGCCAGATGAAGTCTAGGCCTGAAGGTTTTCCTTTTAATGGAGAATTGTCATTTAGAATGTGTAGGAAAGGACTAGATGTAATTTTTGTCCAGGAAACTGACCTAACCTCATCTCCAGAAAACCTTAATTAGCACCTTCACATTTGTAAACTAAGTAAAACTTGTTATTGTACAGCAAGCAGAATTTTGTAGTATTACTTACAGAGCTGTAGCAGAGTCCTGAAAAACAAAACCTCGAATTTGGAAACAAAATGGTATGTCAAATATTCCTGGTTAGCCATACTTGAGTTTTCTCCTTTTATTTGAACCCGTGGTTGCAGTTATTTCAAGTGCCAACAAGGGGTGAACCAGGAACGCAGAGAAATGTTGGTACATTATGGGGAATCCAGTTCTTCCAGTGTGTTTTAAGATTTGCTTAACCTGCTTAAAGACTGTACGCACATCAATAGTTCCCATAAAATTTTACTCATTAGAAAATACACAAATGGTGGCAAATACACAAATCAAGTTTCAGCCCCACTTTACTTGGATAGACCCCCTATATACTTTACACACAAGGTATAGAAATCACATGGAGGTTCCACACTCTTATCTACAAGAACAAAAAATGTACCTTCTGTGCCGAGGCATCAAACAAAAAATCTTGCTTGTCATCTCAATTTTAAAGAGTGTGGCATTAAAGCCTACTTTAGTCTGTAGTGGAGGAGAAACTAATTCAGATTATTTCACAGCACCCCAAGTCATTTAGCAGGAACATTACAAAATGTACCATAACATTGAGAGAAGAAGTATTTGTTCTTTCTAAAATATGTGTGGAATCGCTGGCCATGGCTTTCTGATGAGATTGTGCTTGCCATTTGATCGTCAGGAAAGTTAAAGTTTAATGTACTTACTGTCTTTAATTTTGCACAGTCATGGCAAAACATGCAGAGGCAGAACTGAGATACATTTGGGATCCATCCTACACCAACCTGTACAATAAGTGCAGCAATTCCAGTGTCAAAGCAGGTCACTGTCAATGACTAGGCTAGTAAGGAACTACAAGGGCTATTAAGTTGCACAGTGCCGTGTTAGCATGTTTGATTAGCATACTGAGTGCTTTAGGTTGTTTTAGGTTGCCGCAAGAAAAGCAACTCCATAACCATTTCCAGGGCAACATGAATCAAAAAAGTTGGCAAAACATAATCATAAAAAGCAATAATCACATCCATCTTTTTCCATTTGCATTCATTGCCTCAAGGGACTTTTTGGCTTGCACAATGATGTATGAATGGATAAAGGAGAAAATGTAAATATAATAAACAATAATGAAAAGCCTGGCTCATTGCCCACAAGAGGCTGATTGTGCATTTTTAGATATTTGATGACTGAGAAACACTCTGTTAAATTCAAAAAGATTAAGCGTGCTTTACTATAATTTAAAACTTTAAACTACTTTATATATATTTCCACTGTATGAACAAAAGTATAGGGACACACCTGTTGTTCAGTATCAATGCCTGACCTCATAGAGGCTCAACAGAATGAATGTGCACAAATTCTCGGAGAAACTCCAAAATCTTATGGAAAGCCTTCAAGAAGATTATTGTTCTTGAATACTTGAGTTTTTGAAAACTTGAGAATATTTTCAAATATTTAGGCAGCTGGT
This sequence comes from Brachypetersius altus, assembly GCA_037974465.1. Taxonomy (NCBI): domain Eukaryota; kingdom Metazoa; phylum Chordata; class Actinopteri; order Characiformes; family Alestidae; genus Brachypetersius; species Brachypetersius altus. Next base: position 8,149,039 of record JBBPDB010000040.1, read on the forward strand.
GGCCTAGTGGTTAGGGCTACTAGGGCTGCAGAGGAAGAGTTTCAAGCTGTTCACTGTGTGCTGTGGTGTGTTTATGTATGACAGAATGGTCACTTTCACTCATGTCAGGTGTCCCAATACTTTTTTCCCATTTACTGTGTACATGTATGTATGGAGAACATTGGGAGAAGCAAACTTAGACGTATGTATTTTAGTATATACAGAATATGCTGTATGGTCTCATAATATTAAATGAGCTTAATTTTCTGTACGTTTAATAAGCCTGTATGTTTTTGTTCACGCAGACTGTCTCCCATTTGATCATACAGACTGTTTGTGACCACATTCAGTTCCAGTCTGGTCAAAGATAATTTTTTATTGCAAATCTGGTAAAATGAGTTTCTCTTCTGAGAGAAAAAGACATTTGAGGCAGGGCCAGACGTACGCATTCCAGCTCCTACGGAATGATACGATTTGGCTCATGATGTTCGTGATAAAGTCTATCTGAGGCTTCAAATGGTAATAGAAAGATGTCCAAGACAGATAGCAGAAATGGCATGTATAGTCAAATTAAATTTCCTTTGGTTTTATCTATTTTGCTGCCAAAGCCATTGAGTGACAAACCCCATGTCAAACTGCTACTGAGCAGCATAATGGAGGAATGAAGATGCTGATAATGAAAATGACTTTTTGTTGTTGTTGTTTTCTGATGCAGATTCATTTGTAGTTTGTTTTTATTGAATATAACCATGGTGTTTGTATCTAAACACAGCAAGGTGTTGTAGTTTGGATCGCAAAGAAAAGTGTTAAATACTTGAAATGCCCCCAGAAAATGGTGCAGTCAGGATTGTCTTTCTCTGAAGTATGTAAGCAGATATAGGCGAACTGGGTTTCTATTTGTTAGGCCTTCAGGAGCTGAACTTAAGACCTAATACATCCAATTAACTATTAGCATAATCAGCAAATGACTGGGATCAAGCATTTTTACTAATTTGTTAGAAAACAACATCACTCCAGTAGCACCAGGGGATCTAGTACAAAATAGCTTTATCATACATATGTTTTGCATATAGTTTATGTTTGACTGAGACATTTATGGTAAGAAAAATGTACGGGTCATCACTTGGCTCAAATTTTGTAATCCTTGGTACCAGGACTTGTTGGAACCTGTCCCAGTGGTCTAAGTCTAAAGGTGGAGAAACATGTACGCCATTTAGCAGACTCTTTTATGACTTCCATTCCCTAACTACAGGAGTCTCCGTGGAGCAACTTGGGGTTAAGGGCTTGCTCAGTGGTGGTGTGCTGAAGGTAGGGTTCAAACCTATGACCTCTTGGTCCAGCACAAGTATTCGACCCACTAGGCTGTCACCACCTCGTCTAAGAAACGTTGGACAGGTCAACAGTCCGTCACAGAGCAGACACACACATTTCACACCTAGGAGCAAGTCAGCATCTGTCAGTTCATCTGATGTGCTCTGACCAGGAACCCAAGACCTTGCTTGCATGTAACAGCAGGGTGGAGTTACAGACGTCTCCCCAGACGGGGCGCTGTAGAGTACTGGATAGTTGGTCCCTAGGCCAGAGGGACAAAAGGGCTCTGGATCAGGAAAGGATGCTACTTGTCGCAACAAGGACTGTGTATACCACCAACCTTTCTGGAACTGAGAGCTACTTCACGGGTACTGATCCTTACGAAGGGCTCCCAGTTTGATACACTAGAACAGAGTTGACCTAAACTTATCTATTTTTTTTTTTAGATGTCATTTTCAAATCTATAGAAATGCAAATGTGATTAAAGAAATGTTAGACGCCGCTCACTAGTGAGCTGTGCTACAGGGGCTCGGGCTACTCGAGTGGTCTTTGGGGGCATCATGTTGGTGACCCCTGGTATATACAGACTGTGGGTGTCATATGCATTTGTATAATACACATATGTGTATTTAAGAATTTTGGTGGTTTGTTTCCTACCCTACAGATCTATTAGCAGCCTTACATTTTTCATTAAGTGGAGGTCTGTTACAAATGTGAGCGGTAAAGTCAAAGTCAAAAGTCAAAGTGAACTTTATTGTCATCTCAGTTATATGCACGTACACAGTGAGACGAGGTGGCATGGCTCCAGATTTCACAGAGTACAAAGCCAGAGTAAACATGTAGAAATAAACTATGAACTCCAAACTAGATATAAAAATGTGCAGTTTGGTCCTAGGATGTGTACAAGGTCATTTTAACATTCAAAAGATGTGTGCATATGTTGCATCAGCAGTCAGGTGGAAAGCACTACTGGAATGTAACTGTGTGCTTTATATGTGCAGAAGATCAGCAGCACTTCAAAATAAATTAATATACCATCAATGTACAACCATGGTGCCAGTGCCACTATTATTAAAAATCAAATAATATATAGATTATGAAGGACCTTCATTATATCAAGTTCACAATAAGTAACACAAACAAGCACTAAATGTAACTGCACCTTTCCTACCTCCACCAAGCTCCATCTTCCCTGAATTCACGACTGTTCCACACACAGACTATAAATACCGCCTTTCACAGCAGCTCTCGCAAACATCTGTAATCACATCTCTGAGCATTGTTCTACACATGCTTCTGCTGCTCTCCTTGGACTCTTGAGCCTTGTTTCTTGAATTCCCTGGTATTGTCAGTAAACCTCTCCATGTAAGGTTTTGCTCCTGGCTCTCTAGAGGCAAGCGGTTGATGGAGCAGCCTCGTTACCGGAGGGGGGTGGGGGGCTGTTAAAAACTGTTCCACTTATTTGTCCCATTTTAGATCATCCTGTTTCACACGGTGGGGGTTTTGGACAACAAAGGGTGTTTAAAAAATCATGGCTGCAACCTGAATTTTTCTCTCAAAGCAGCAGAGTGCGCAGGCCGTGAAGGGAGGCGGTTTGGGTGGAAGCTTTGAGTTGTCAGCGTCAGGATTAATAAAGAATGAAGTTCTTTAATGTCTTGCTTGAGTGATCTCATAAAAGCTGTCCTGTAGCGGAGTGAAAGACAGAATACAAATAAACTCCAGACTAATAAACGGTGCCGCTTTCTTTCCACGGTAGAGGGGCATGCAAAACAGGAAAGCACGAGTTAGGAGGACATGAGGGGGAAAGAGGGAGGACGCTTTGCAAAACTGACATTCTAATTGAACTGTGATGATGCTTTTCTGATTTTATTTGTCCACTGACCTGAAGCCTGCTGACATCAGGTGCCAAACCAAGTGAGTAAATGGAAAAGAGTCTTTGTTTGATTCCATAGGAGAACCACTTTTGCTTCACTAAAAATCAGAGAAGTTTTTTAGAGACACTTTGCTTTGAAATGTCTGTTTGAAAAAACATTAATGGGCATGAAGGCATGAATCTTTCAGAACCTCGAACAGAAAGGTACTGGAGAATTAAGATGCCTTTAATGGAACTTTAGGAAGATTATTTTATCACGAAGTTCTTTTATCATTTAAAGGTCCTTTACACTAATTGATCTTTTCCAGAAATGGTTCTTTAGGTAACTAATAGTGGTCCTTTTTTGCATCTCTCAAGAAACCTTTTGTGCCACATTTTTTAATGGTTTTTGTCCATTTATACACAGTAATTTCTTTAGATTTAGATATTATGATCTTTACCTTTTATTTAGTTTGGATGTTTTTACATTTTACGCACATTTTACATTACATAAATCTTAAAGGTCAGCATGTAAATATATATATTTTTTTATTTGAACATTCCAGAGCACCCTCCTATTTGATACATATGAATGTAGCAGGATATACACTGTGTGCACAATTATTAGGCAAGTGAGTATTTTGAGAATCAAGTTTAATATAGAACAAATTCAGTACTAACATTCAATCCAAAATGTTATTACACCTAAAATACTTTTTGTGCAAAGGAACTGTGAGTGTGCACATTCTCAGGGGAGTACATATGTGTGCACAATTATTAGGCGACTATTAGTGTGCAGAATTATTATGCGACTAAATGAAATAATGCAATTTTACCATTCAGCTTTTTCATTTGCATCTGTTAAAGTGAAAATGATTATCAAACAACTCAAATATAACAGATACAAGAATTTAAGCAAAAATCAGTGACCATTATAGCCACCCTTCATTTCAATAACAGTAATAATTCTGCCATTCATGGAATCTGTCAGTTTCTTGATCTTGTCACGGTCTGGACTGGCATGTGCCGAATATCCGTACTCTGTTTTTGGTTTTCCTGTTTATGTTTTTCTATCTGTCATTGTTTCAGGTTTTTCAGATTCCAGCGTTCGCTGAGGAATTTCAGTTCTGGTTATAATATGGATTCTGTTTGTTGGCTTTTGTGTTATATTGGGGTTTTTGTCTGTGTTCTGTTCTACGTTTGCCCTCATGCATGATTCCTGCCTGTGTTCTGTGTCCCTGCCTGTGTTCTGTGTCCCTGCCTGTGTTCTGTGACTCTACTGTCTTTGTCCCTGTCGTCCCTCCATGTCCCCAGCCCCATGATCCTCCTCAGTCTGTGTTCCTGCCTGTCCTCCATGTTCCGGTCCCATGCCCCTGCTTGGTGTGTGTGCTCCCTGATCCTATCCTGTTTTCATGAGTACCTGTTATGTTGGTGTGTCTGTCCTGTTCGTGTTGTGTCTAGTTTCCTGTTCATGCCTGTGTCGTGTTTACCCTGTCCTTGTGTGGTTCTATGTTTCCCTAGTAGCTCTGTCCCTGTTCTCGTCATGCCCCTGTTTCTGGTTAGGCCT
>JBBPDB010000040.1:8157191-8174820 GCA_037974465.1 Brachypetersius altus
CAGTGACCCCTCACTGAACCCCAAAACACCCCTAACAGGCTCACAGAAGCAGTTTTGCCCGCCAGCTCGCCACAATAATATGAACCCTCTGGATTCTTCAGAGGCTTAAATGAAGGAACTAAAAAAATAATTTATGCTCATTCATACATCTAAGCACTTCACTCATTTGCAAGCCATGTTGTCTTTACAGGCAATAGTGGTCTCTCACACATAGCACTGACAGTTGGTGGAGCTCATTGTTTTAGACCCACCCCCTAACCTTTCCCCCTATGATGACATACGGGGCTAAATGTAATGAATTTTTTTAGATGATTTCACATGTTTCTATTACCTGCAGAAACAGCTGCAGCAACTCTTTAATAAACTCCAAAAGAAAAACATGCTTTTCAGCACTAGGACAGTTTTCAGTCTCTCTGAGTTGAGTTTTCACAGCTTGTTTCTGTCAGTCTCTGTGTAGGATTCGCGCTCTCTCTCTTTCTGTTCCATTGAAGGGGAAAACAAATTTAAGTAGGCTGCCATCAGTGACACACAGGTGCAGATCTTTGTTGTTTACCCACTCAGCAAGACCGCCTCTCCGTCCCGCGGCTGATGCATGACCACGCCCCCCTCCGCTGCCACAAACTGGTTTTTGATTAAATTTTCATTCGTCTTCATTCATTTGCATATCCTTTTAGGATTTTGGTTATTGTAGTTGAAATAGAATGTGAATGGTGTGTGTGTGTGTATGTGTAAGGGGTGTGTGTGGGAGGGGGTGTGTCTGGCCGCTAGTCATTTTAAACTAAATCTCTTAACATTTGCAATTCCAGCTTGCTTTGGAGGTTCTTAAGATGTTTCATTACATGATTCCATATCAACATATTTTATTTCAATTTAAATTATAAGCAAATTCATTTTCTCAGAACATCAACAAAACATTTCAAGTCTACATAATATTCTGTGACTAATTCACAACCCGGTTCATAAACTATATGAATGAATAATTACCAAACTGGACGTCCTCTCCCGAGCGATATAGTGCAGACGTGTACCCCAAGCTTACACCATGCATATTATATGCCCTAATAGTCAAGTGAAACATTAATTAATTAAGAGACTTCTCTCCAGTCCTATAACTTAGAAACCGAAGTAGTCAATGTTCAGTGATGCAGCCTTGTGAGAATGATGACCACAACGGCCCGACTCAGTTCAGCTTGCCATGAGTCACGTCATATTCCAGCACTTTAAATTAAATTAGATAATATTTCAGCTTTTCTATCATGACCAGAGTCATCTTCATGAGTTGGGTTCAGTGCATAATTGTTAGCTAGCCAGATTTACGTCTTTGTATTTTCCTGTTTCTGAAGTCCCTTGTTAAAAGCAGCCAGTCAGAGCCATATACTTTAGTACAGTACCAATGACTGTAAAAGACTAATTATTTTTTGAGAACTATAGGGCAACAAAATGTGGGTCACCAGAGAGCTGTACCCTTGACCAGTAGCCTTCTTTCAGGTTTGATAGCTATAAAAACTTTGATTTCATTTTGTTCACGTTTACTTTATTTATTTGGCAAAGGTGTTTTATTGTAATTGATTACATTTCTTTCCCTGGGCAAGTGTAAGATCTTTTAGCATGTCAAAACATACATAGTGTCACGGGAGGGGGGGCTAACCCCCAACCCGGAGCTACCTCGGAGTAAGGAGTGACCAGACCAGGATCCATACTCGATGCGTTTATTAAACAAAAGGGGGAAAAACCAAAACCAGGCACGGTGGCCGTAATAATACCAGGAACAGCAGAACAATCAGGACTAAGAAACAACAGGGTAGGTGAGGCGATGGACACATGAGGAATCACAAACAGAAACAGGCTTAAATACACGGAGACATCAGGATCTGAACACAAAACAGATGCAACTAAACACATGACCCAGGAACACCAAACCACATGACAAGACACATGACCAAACCAGAACAGAACACACATCAAAATAAAACACCCTAAACACACAGAACAGAGAATAGGGCAAAATCAGAACAGCAACAAAAAAGCAGTGGCTCTAACTGGCCACTGGCCCGACCGTGACACATAGAAACACATGAATAGAATGTTTCACCATTCAGATGAATATCTATTACTTTAGAAACCCATGTTTAAGTGGACTACATTTGGAATTAAATGAAGTTTGTATAAATTAGATTTTGTTCTTTTCATTTTCTCTAAATTAAGGTATTGGTACTGTAGAGCTAGAATGTGCTCTAGAAATCTAGAATCAGGCAATTTCAAAGTTAATTCAGCTTAATTAAGCAATAAGCCAGCTACTGTCCCCAAAACTGAATTATTCCATATTTTTGTATTTTTGACACCCTTGATTCAGTTTTTGAATGTGTTTTGAACGCCCTTTTGTAGTTAATCCATGTTTTAGCTTCTCTGCAGTCAGGTTTGTCAAATCATTTTGTGCTGAGGAATGAAAAGGTAAATCATCACACATGCATATCTGACATGCTGTCGAATGTGTTTGTCAAAGTGGAATCCATTATCCCTGACCTCCTTCATCTTAATGCAATCTTGTCAGGTCTCATCAACATGAGCACAACTTCAGGGGAGTCCATTTTCTGGGATGGAAAGCTTGCTCAGTGGGGAATTCATGGCACTCATTCAACCCTTCCTTTAAAATGCTCCCCAAGCGAGCACACGAAGTTCCCTATCAGCAGGAAGAGAGTGTTCCACCCACAAAGACTACATACACAACAGTCACATCATTCATAGCTGTTACAGACTATATGGATGGTTTTCTTATATCTCTCTGTCACATAAATGGTAAATGGGCCACATATGCAGGAGTCTGGGATCTGGTTTTATTGTGAAAAACAGGAAGACAGGTAGCAAACACACAGGGATGGAGCACTGGCTCGTGCAGAAAGGGGTAACAGGACATGGACTAGACACAAGGCTCAGGTTAGCAGAGACCATCATAGAATCACATGCAGGGTCAGACAGACAAAGGGCCTTACAGAAAATGTAGGAGGAACACAGGTCTGACAAAGGTACATCCAATGTCCACACCAGTGGAGCCTACTCAGTAACAGGACCCAGCTGCACACACACCTGAGGAGAGGGTCTTACACAAACATTCACACAAGGCAACTGGATTTGCTGATGGGCAAGGACATTGGGTCTTGAAGGCCAACTACACACTTAATGAGGAGGCCCAGCAGCCACATGAGGCTCTAAGCAAGGCCCCATCACAGAGGTCGCAGTGGGGGCAGGTCACATTCTCCTGACAAGAGATGCCTGCAGGACAAACACACAAGCTCCAGGGAAGCAGACACAGGAGATACCCACAAGCAGCAGGGGCAGACCACATGGTCCTGAAAGGCAAAGCCAGCATGAACCTAACAAGGCCCCAGTGACTTCCACAGCACAGGGACCCTGACACACATGGGAAGCATGAGCCAAGCATAATGGAAGCCTGATCTGGAAAGGAAACATAAACAGATAAACACAACACAAAGAGGAAGAGGAGAGAGGGTAATCATGAGGGTGGATGGACACCGGCTTCATAGTAGAGGTAACTTAAATAAAGACCGAAAAAGGATGATTGTAATATTATTTGCTATATACAATATAGTTTGGAGGCATAGGGCCCTAGTAGTGCCAAGCATTTTCCATTTCTTAGTTTTAGCTACTGGAGATTGATAAAGCCTTTGGGTTCTTTGGCTTGACCTCCTGACTAATACAGCTTTATTCTTGAGGTCTTTTGACCGTGCCTTGCCACCTGTTGTTGATCGTTTGTTGGGGTGGTGGTGGCCTAGTGGGTAGAATACTCACCTCTGGCCCAAGAGGTCATGAATTTAAATCCTACCTTCAGCAAACCACCGCTGCGTTCCTGAGCAAGACCCTTAACCTCCAGGGAGACTGTCCCCTGTAGTTAGGGAATGGAAGCTGCTTTGGATGAAAGCTAAATGCTGTAAACATTTGCTTTCAGCTGCACTAGCAAGTCCTGGAATCCTCCATGAATAGCTGTTTTTATGCTGGGCTAATCAAAAAGATTACAATATTGATCACAGGTTAGCTTGGTGTGTAATGGAGAAGGTGAGTCCTTACAACTGTTGCTATGATATCTTTTACTCAGATGTTAAAAGTTACATTGAGAGAATACAGCTCAATGTAACTTTTAATGTAACAATGTAACAATGTAACATACACATAGTCATGAAATTCTAATAGAATAAAATATCTCTTCTTTCATGAAACTCATTATTGTGAAACATTTCATTTAAAAAATCTTTCACATTCACTCTTTCACCTCTAGAGAACCCTTCTGTCACAGTCGGCGGCCACTAGAGGCCGCTGCCTGTCTGTTTTCTGTTCTCTGTTTTGCTTTGAGGCCTTTTATTTTGACATTCTGTTCTTGTGTCACTTGTACCCTTTGTTTTCACCTGTCCTGTGTTTTACGTCCTGATTGTGTGTGTATATATGGTTGTATTGGTTATTTTTATCCTCATGTGTCCATCGCCTCATATTCCTGCCTGTTGATCCTATTTAAACTCTTGGAGGCCATCGTGCCTGTTTGGTTTCTCTTATTTTGTTTTGTTTAATAAACTCATGTGCATGGATTCCAGCCTGCCTGCGTGTTTCATGCCCCGAGGTAGCTCCGGGTCTGGGCTTCACCTTTATTCATTTTTTAATTTATTTTGCAAGCATGTGTGCACATTGTCTTTAATTCATTTGACAATGCATGCCTCTGTATCCTTAAAACAGTTTATTGTTGCATCAGTAAAGCTTTCCTCATGATTTCTCTTTCATTTGTACACCAGACTGCTCGCAATAGCAACAAAGAAAAATTCATAATATGGCACTAATGGTGAGTAATATTCTTCTATTTTGACTGCATAGTGAAAGTTCAGCATATTGTAAATGCCCCTAATATAATAGCCTTATTATAAATAGTACTTTTTTTCCACCAGACTCAAGTGTTCTATCTGATATTGGTGAAAACATTAAGTACACAATTACAGCCACTCTTTTATTCTGAGCGGCCACATTTTTATTTCGCACAGTATAATTGCTTCCTGTGGGATAATTTGTAATCATTAAGAAATGTTTGATAGGGCATTTATGCACAATGCGGCAGAGCATACACCTCAGCAACAAGCTGGATAGGTCAATGGAAAAAGGTAAAACAACCATTGCAGAGTGAAATGCAGGGAATAACAATTTAGCACAAGACCTTCACTAGTTGTGCTTTCATTGGGCCACTTTTGGTAGGTATGAACCATTGTAAGTGCTGTAAACCCCCCACAAGACTTTTCATTTTTCTGCTTCTAACACATCGACTTCAAGATCTCTCGCTCTCTCTCTCTCTCTCTCTCTCTCTCTCTCTGTCATTCTACACCTCTTTTCATAAGGACACTTTGTAATCTATAGCCCATATTTTGTATGATATTTACAAAGTATTAGCATTCAAATTTGCTTTAACAACACAGGTGCAGGTTGCTTGAGGCACATTGAAAATTCTGCATTATTATGGTGCTGATCTTTGATCCAGGGGGCCATCCTCGGAGCCATGGCAGTGTGACAGATTTGATATATGCTGGCTCAAACCAGCAGCTACATGTCCCCCCTTCTGTCATACACCTGCTGTCAAACACAGTAGAGCAAGACTGGAGGTCGAGAGCATAAGTAAAGTAAAGTTACACAAAAGACTGCTTTCAGTACACAGCACAAAAACTGATGTGATAAAGCAGAAGATCACATTTAAATGAAGAAAAAAGCTGTAATAGCATATTGAACTGCATGAATTAAATGGCCAAAATGTGTATCAAAATGTTGTCACTCTATATAAAAATTATTGTTTTAACACTCATGGTTTGATATCTCCAAAATGTTAGACAGAGCTTTAGAAAACTGGTCAGTGAGGGATTCTGACCCATGTCTTTATGGACCTCACTAGAACAAGAGTGGGTCTGGAAGAGGAGAGCGTCTTCTGCATCTGTCACATATCCGGAAGCATACACTTGCCTAAAATGTCTTTGTATGCTATAGAATTAGCATTACCCTTTGCTTGAACTAAGTGGCCTAGTTCAGATTATGAAAAACAAACCCAGTCCATTATTCCTCCTCCACCAAACTTTACTGTATGCATTATACATTGGGGTAAATTGTGTTTCTCCTGGTGTCCATTGAACACAGGTATGTCCATCAGACTGTCAGATAGTGAAGCATGATTTATCACACCACAGGACATGTTTATACAGCTGCTGTGCTTTACACCACTCAAACCAGTTCTTAGCATTCTGCACGTTGATCTCTGGCTTGTGTAGATGCTCTGTTTTAGAAACCTATTTTAAGCACTTCAGCACTAGGCAGCCCCACTTGTGGGTCTTCATGGTCTACTGCTTTGTGACTGAGCTGTTTTTGCTCCCAGATGCTTTCATTTCACAATAATAGTATTTCAGCTGATCAGGACGGATGTAGCAAGGGCAGACATTTCACAAACTAACTTGTATCAACTCTGCTGGGGTCTTATACAGTATCCACTGAGGTCTTATAAAGTATAAGTCGTAATCAGTGTTTGTCTTTAGAAGTTAGTTTGGCATGTTACTTGATTTCATACACTTTTTAGCAATGGCTTTGAACTCCAAATGTAGATAGTAACCACTTGTCATATGTGAACACACCACAGCAAACAGTGTGAACAGCATGAAATTCTGTATTTCACCAGGCAGCCAGGAACACAGAGCCAGAGGAACAGTACCTTGCTCATGGGTACCTCGGAGGTGCCACTAGTAGTCCTGGGATTCAAACCCATGACCTTCTGGTTACAGGGCCAACTCCCTAACCACTAGGTCACCAGTGGAATCCACAAACTTTTTGCCATATAGTGTAAACTGCTTTTTATTGGTATCTGCTACTTTACTGCTTACCAGTGATGGAAAATGAAGAATCTGCAGAAACGGCAACTTCTAGGATGACAGTGAATTCGTGAATAAAGGATTCAGAAGACCAGAAAATACCAGACAAATCCCAGAAACCCATGGCTTTTAGATTTAATAAATATGACTAAAAAGGTACTTCAAGTTTTTTTTTTCTTCTTTATTACATAACATAATGTAATGCACTTATGTAACTTAGGCAAATGGATAGGTGATACAGTGAAACTGCTCATTAGAAACCACGAATGTTCTCTATATAGATGCATGATACAGTCACTAATGTGAATTTAAGTTTCAACTGGCACTAGAAGCTTATGGCTTGGTAATTACTATGAAGCTTTTTAAAGTGCCCAGTGGATCTGTCAGGTCTCAAGTGATGTGAATTTAAAATACTTTTTTTTCTCTTCAACTCCATATCTCTGAAATAACAGTAAAATAACTGCAAAAGCAATTTTCACTGCTGTCTCTGTAGATACTGCTATCGTTCCTTTCAAGTTCAGAGAATGTCAACGTTTCATCAGTCAGACGATTACCTCTGTAAGCATTTAGGGCTTGGCTACTTTTCTTGAATCTTCCATATTTTTTATTTATTTATTTATTTGCATTAAAGCGAAGCTAGCCAGGGGAGAACGTCACTGACAGATGCACCGTGTGTAGATCTGTGTACTGTTAAGCTCACTCACTAAATCTTTCACAGATATATTCCTCAAACGGAACCATAATCCATTATCTGTGTACATAAGTACTGAGTGAGCACTTTATCTTCATATACTGCTATTCATTTGCTATTCGAATCGAGGATGAAGGTGGATGTATGTGCAGGGGAGTATAAACATCTGGGGAAGGCGTGCGGGAAGACAGACAAACTGTGGGGCGAGACTAGAGACTAGAGAAGGACTTAAAATTGATGCAGAACAGCAATGCAGTTTTTTGGCAGTTTGGTATTGTTTTACAGTTCATTGGAAACTATTCAAATTTTATTAAAGTAAATGAATAAGACATTAATATCAACAGGAGAACAAAAAGACCATTTTTCCATCCTGTTGGTTTTCTTGTCAGCAGTACCAAACCAGCACCAGACAAAGGAGCACTCTCTGGTCCAAAATTGGACATAAGGCAGCCTAGACATATATTGCATATCCAAAATTACTTGCAATATTTGTTACATTTGTTATCTTAAGGAAGCTTTATGTAATTTCTGAAGTTTCAGAAATACAAGGTTTTGCACCATCAGCTGCATCTACAGGAACAGACCAAGCCTTTGTAGTGTTAGTGCTTTAAAATGACGTGTGAAATATCTTTGAAACTTGCATCTCAACCTCACAAACATGTATCAACATAACAGCAAACAGTCATTGTGACCACGAGTCCCATTCTCCAGACTATTTCATATGAAGGTATTACCTTACAGTGGCTACAGCGGCAGCCGCCTGAGCCATTATTATCAAAGCATTAGCCTGGGGCGGGGGTACTCCTGCAGCTTTGGTCCTCTCTAAACCATGAATAGAGCTGATGCTAATGTACAGGCAAGGGGTCCAGAGCGTGGCTGATCCTGCTCTGTGTGTCCCCGGCTGGGGCTTGGGGAAACACTTGAAAAGCCCCGGTTTCCTCACCCCCTCCCCTCACTGGTGGCTTCACCTTGAGATGACCTGCCGCTGTGAGCAGTGGGATATTTTCCTTTTTCATACACACAAAAAGTGCTGCCAAAGCGAATGTGTAAGTAAGTTAGAACCTGGGGGCTTACCCAGCGATCAAATGAGGAATACCTCTGCTCCACAAATTTTGCAGATTGTGGCATTTAGACAGGCTGGCCACAAACCACTAAACAGAGCCTGTCATAACCTCTTCATTTAGCCTACGGCAAGGGTGCCGACCTAACTGAGCTGAATATGTTTTGTGGCATGCAGTGGTGACCTACAGTATGCTAATAGCTCACAGCTTAGAAGGACCTGAATCCACTCTGTGATTAGGGCCACATGTTGAACAGAAAAGCGTCACAATAGCACCACAGTCATCTCTTTAGCTGCAGTAAAACCTGCAGTACTGTTTTTATACCCTCTGACTACTCTAAAGTACACACCAGGATTTTGATGTTATCACACAGACAGCACGGTGCTAATAAGCGCTTAGTCAACCTACATTTCGCTCTAACAAAATTTAGCATTACTGTTGGCTATCTGTTGACTATTCATGATAGATTTGACACGTAAACACTCGCATCACTTCATTTTAAAAGTTCCACAAATTTAGCCGATTTCATTTTACAGATGCGAGGTGTGTCTTCAATGTTCCAAAGATCACTCACAGCACACCTTTACTAAGGACCCTTCACTGGCTCCCTGTGGCTGCTCGCATTAGGTTCAAGTAATTGCTTGCAAGGCCAAGAATGGACTTGCCTCCCATACATATCAGCATTAATCAAACAGTGTGTCACTTCTCGTCCTCTCAGGACCTCAAGCATGGCTCTTCTCGATCCTCCGCTGCTCAAAAGAAGAGGGTGACAAGCGTCAAGACTCTTCTCAGTCTTGCCCCCCCAGTGGTTGAACGAACTCCCTCTTCTGATCAGATCAGTACCACGGAATTCCTCACTGTCTTTAAGCGTCATCTGAAGACCCACCTCCTAAAGGAGGCCTCTCGTTTCTGCTTGCTTATTTCTCATTAATAAACCCTCTCATCCCCATCCCTTCTTGTCTTTAACAGGTGTTGATTAGGTCTACCAAGAGTGCACTAACTTGTCTGAATAGTGGGCAATGATTTACGTTTAGCTTTACAGGTTTAAGAAACAGATGTGGACTATTTGAGCACTGATGTACTTTGCTCCGGATAAGAGTGTCAGCTAAATGCTGTAAATGTAAATGTACAAAGTCACGGTCCAGAGTTTGTGGTTTCAGTTGGTCTCAGATTTTTTTTAGAATTTAAATAACAGTTGAAAAAAGTAATGATTGCTTGTGGAAACCCCTGCGAATTCACAGAAAGCACAAATATCCTCTGCATTTTTTTCCCTCTGCAGTATTCTTATCATGTGCAATATAATATCATTTTTCATGCATTGTTGTGCAAAATTATTAGGAAAAATGTTATCTACTAATTTTGTAACATAAATATGAACATAAATTCAGCTAAATGTACAATAAAATATAACTGTATTCATTTTTCAGTACTATCTAGAGAACACAAATCAGCTGTATGAAAAGTGCGTCTTGGGATGGTGAAATACCCCTGTTTTTTAATGAAATTTTAAATGAATTTAAATGAATTTTAAATGAAAAAATTGTTTTGGGGGCATATTCAGGGGCATATTTAGGATTTAGACTATTCAAATAGGCATTTTTAGACTTTTTTACCACATCACAAACGTAACCCCTGCGAATTTCGGGGTTGACTGTATTCCAGAAAAACTGAGTTTCATCACAGACATACGAATCATAATATAAGACACAGTACTTATCACAGTAATTATTGCCAGATGGCAGTGGCAATGCTAAATGAGAGCAAAAACGAACATCAGCAAAGCACCACCACTATCCATCTGAGCTTTACCAGTCCTCACACATTCACCTCCACAGCAAGAAAACCACACACTATAATAGATTCCACTCACACAACCACAAAAATCAAGTTCACCATGTGAAAACTCCCCACACATGAGGTATTATGCTCTTCAGCTTGGAAATTCACATTTACTGATGTTTATTAGGGTGTCAATTTAATAAAGTTATTCCTTATTCCTGGGATAGATCTGGTTCACCTGTGCTAAGGCTAATTTGTACCTCATCATTTACTAACCATGTGTTAAACAACACAATTTCTGACCAAAAAATAACATCATTCTGCGTGCAGCACTTCAAGGGAAATCAACACGTGAAACATCAGAATGTAGACCCAAGCAAAGAATCAATACCTGGCAGCACATGTGGAAAGAAGAAATACTGGAAAGCAAAAGTAATTTGACACCTCAACAGAACTCTAGAACACATTTGTACCTGACAGTGTTAAGGGCCAGAGGTTTATGGATCACTATTGGAAAACAACATCAAATCCCCAGAAAACCAGCAAAAATGTCAGTTACATCTGATTTAATTTGCGCACTGCTGAATTCTTTCAATTAAAGCGTATGATTTACATTCACGGCATTTTGCAGAGGCTTTTATCCAAAGCAACTTCCATTCCCTAACTACAGGGAGCAACTTAAAGGTCTTACTCAGGAACCCAGTGGTGTGTTGAAGGTAGAAATCTATCCCTTGACCTTTTGGTCCAGAGGCAAGTATCATACCACTAGAGGGGCTGAGAATTACTTGGAAAGTGTCAAACCTAAAGATAAGGTTTCTCTGCCTTATCATTAGAAAAAGGGATAGATAAATTAATAAAACTATCTGATTAAAATGAAAAACAATCTACAATGTGATTTAAAAAAAAATTGTTTTCTGCTGAAATTCATTGCAGTAAATTACTGCTATGTGTTGCTGTTTTATTGCAATGCAGAGCATCATTATATAAGAAGGAGTTGATTACAGAGTGTACTTCTAAAACTGACACTACCCTTGTTCCCACGCTGTATCCTGTCTGTGAGGATATCATTGTGCAAAGTCTTCTGGCACACCCTAAGGGTCCACTTCATACTTGAAGGAACTACCAGAGCGCTGAGTCTCACTCTCAGTTAATTACAGTGAGCTGCGAGAGAGACAGAGCGAGAACAAGGTACGTTGGAGGAATGAAACAATATGACAGTTGACAACACATTTTATCATTCAAGCCAAATGCCATGTAAATCAAGTTTACAATTCCTTGAGTTATATTTGATGGGGTTTACGGATTCGTATTTCTTATGCTGCGGCTATTAAATCTTGGTTTATTGTACTCTCTACTTTCAGATAAAGGTCATATTTTGGGCAGTTTATGTTTTATAAAGGCAGTACGTTATAAGACTCTCACTCTCAGTTTTATTCAACTTGGAAAAAGAATTATATCTGGCTTGTGGTCACCTTTCCATTTTGACCACAGAAGTCTTATCTTGAAAGAAAAAGTGGACATATTGATGCAATAAAGTGAAACACCGTTTAATTCCATTTTCAATACAGTGACAGCTCAAAGTGTGTAATTCAGCCTGCTGAGAAATAGATTTAATTTCCTCCAGTATCCATTAACGGTTATTGTTCTTCCCCCTCACCCGGAGCTGGTGAAAAAAGACGAGCAAAAAAAAGCACTTTTCATTTCACTGACCCACTAGCCCCAGGACTGCAGTGGAGAGACTTTGCCTCTTAAAAATCCTTGCGTCAGATGAAGTTGCGTTTTATAAGTTTGTCGGGGAAGAAATCGATTTCTCTTCGCACAATGGCAGAGACAAGCTTAGATGGTCTCTTCTGGATGAGGTTACATGATGGCGGGTCTAGTAGCACGAAGCAATGTGCGAAGAAAAAGAGGTAATCATAAACATTAAGCTGTCAGTTACGGCTCAGGGTAGACCCAACAAACAAGACACGGATGAAAGACTGTACCAGGATCATGGGTAACCTTAGGTACCCTCATCCAGTCCTGTTATGTGCTCTTAGCTTTGGTAAATTGTCAGACTGCATCAGATACACTGTCCAAAAGTATCCAAACACACTTTTTTCAGCTACTTTAAGGTGAAGTCTTCAGACACAGCTTGTATACATTTCCAAGAAATGTAATTTTTATACATTGGGATGCACTACAGCAGCCAGTCATGGGCCTAAGGTCACCATGTCCAGCATCAGGCATCGGCTGAAGGGACATTTCCAGGGTGTTTCTTCTCAAACTTTTGCTGGGATCAGCTCCAGATCCCCCCCCCCCCCCCAACCCTAGTAAGATAGATAGCTTGTCCCTGGAACACAATAGAATTTCAACTAAGAACAAATAAGAAGAGAGAGAGAGATAAACTTTGTAAATGATCCCTGGAATACATTTCTAGTCAATCATTTATTTAACTAGATTAGTTTTATTAGTACATAATTTGTAATATACACTTATGACTAATATCATGACAGTATACAGTATACAGTTTGTTGCTTTGACTTTTGTTTTTATTTTTTCCGGTTCCTCACAGAAACCATGAACACATGGCCAACGTTATGCATGAAGCCTAAAGTTACTCCCAGTTCTGATAACCCATTACATCCAATTGGCCTTTAAGGTTAGCGAGCCATTCTTAACAGCACCGTAGTTAAAATCCAGTCTACATTATGGGGTTCTGGGCCGAAAGACAGGCTACCATTTAACCCTGATTTTCCAGCTCTAATTGTAGGGTTGGACAGTGGAACACGGATGTGCATGTAATGAACGGCTCTGCTCTCTAAGGGGTAGCCATTATTCTAGGTTGGGGACGTGTGTTGCTGTAGCCTGACACCTAGCTTATTGGCAATCTGTTAGGGCTGCCTCGGGAGAAAAACGCGAATTAAAGAGGATGAAAACAGTGATGTGATGTGGACAGAGAGACAGAGGACGTGTCCCACCTGCCTCACGATGAGGTGAAAAGCAGGCTATATTTTGCTGATGGTGAGAGGGGTGGAATAATAGAATAAGTGAAAGTCTCATAAGTTAAAGAGCATGTAAGAGCACATCTGAGCATTATGCGCAAGTCAGAGCAAAAAATGAGCTCCAAGAGCTCCTGCAATGGCAGGAAAGCATAATCATCTGAATGTATAATTATGCTGGTTATTAAAGCCAGTCTTGGATAAGAAGGTGGCCACACATCTGTGTTTTGTGAAAAGTAATTGGCTTAATTAACTATGCAGGGATGTCACAAGCTGCGTGATTAGAAATGCACACCAAGTAGGAAAGCAAAGAAATTACATGCTTCCTTGTAAGAGGTGGAAAGTGCATTCTCAGAAAACTGTAATTGTAACTGGACAAGAGACAATTATCATTTTTATCTATAATGAGATAACTCTAGGATGAGGCTGGCCATAGTCCATCACGGATCCATATAACGTTCTATTCTGCTACATTGTTACAGAACATTTTCCCGGGGGACAAATAAGTAGCGCGTCGCAGGTCAATTCAATTTACCCATCGGATAATCAAATTAAGTGATCACTGGGATTGGAATTTATGAAACCTTAAGCAACATGTCCTGACAACTGCTGTGAAATCATTTCCCCCTGACGAATTTCAATTAAGTCAAACTCTGAGAAATGCATATTAGTCAGAAATAATGTACAACTGGGTGGTTATTACAATGATTGTGGCAGTAAATGGAAAATGAAAGGATGCGTGTGCCAGTTCTATTGGCAAAAACATTGTAAAAGGAACATTATTTGCAATGTTTTGGCACCGAGCAACTTGAGTACCGCTGTGCACTCGAACCAGCGGAAGCTTCTTTTATTTATTTTGTGCAACGTAACAGAACCAGATGCCATACATCTTCTGAGGTCTTTGCCAGAGATGATCAGGTGAAGCTGATTTCCCCTGTCAGTTACTATCTTCCCTGGGATCTTGTCGTAGGCTTTGCATAAGCAGTGTAAGATATCGCCCTGGCTCCGGCTTTCAATTCAGTTCACATATGTTTTGACATTTCCTGATGGAAAGAAACTGATCATCTGTGACGGCTAGCATGCCACCTATCTTTTGATACAGATGGATTTAGAATGCGGCAGTCAATTATACAGTGTTGGCGGAATACCAAAGTGCATTTTGTTTTGCTGCTAAGCTCATTTTCTGGCACATGCAAAGCTTCCGTGTTCGTAACCTGAAGGAAATCTTGAGAGAACTGACCTTTTAAAAATCAGAGCAAATGTGAGCAATAACACAAGGACACTGGAATTTGATTGTATTCACCTTTTAACTCATAACGTTTTAAAGCTAAAATATTTAAAGAAGACTCAGTCTAGTATTGTGAAAATGCCTCAAACAACAGACCACAGAATGAGTCCTCATATTAACTTGTGGAGAAAAGCTGTCATGGTTCGCCAGTGGTTTTTAGTTGTTTTTTCTGGTTCTGTTCTGTTTTGTTCACGTTTTCTCCATTGTGTTTGTTCTGTGTTCTGTTCAGTGCGTGCCATGTGTTATGATTTGGGTTTGTTAGGGTTCTGTTCTGTGTCTGGGAGGGGGGACTCTTATGTTGACATGTGGTTCTGGGTTTTGGGTTAGTCATGTGTTCTGTTCTGGTTTGGTCATGTGTTCTTATGTCATGTGGTTTTCTGTTCCTGTGTTGTGATTCCCCAGCTGTCTGTAATGTATTCCTGATGTCGTGTGTTCATTGAGTTCCACCTGTGTCATGTTTAGTGCCCTGATGTGTCTGTGTATTTAAGGTCTGTGTCTGTCAGTGTTTCCCCATCTGTCCATCACTTTAGAGCTCCTGATGTGTCTCTGTACATTTAGTGTCCTGGTTTTTGGTTTTTATTCCTGGCCCTCGTGCCTGTTTTCTTTCTGTTAATTAAAGTTGAACTCTGGTTATGGATTCCTGGTGTCCTGCCTGTTCTGGCTCATTTCCGGGTAGCTCTGGGGCGAAGCTTAAACGCTTCCCCCGTGACAAAAGCATTGATATTAATAGTTAATAATAATAGTTAAATAGTTAAACGTGGGTATTTCCAGACAATCGACTTTCACAGTTTTTAAGGTTATAGGACTAGTGGTGTCTTCTCACTTGACCTAAAAAAATTATATTGCTTTGTACTCATGTAATTGAGTTGCTATGAAATTTCATATTCATCTTTTTTTTCTCATAACTCTTTGAAACAAACTTGGAAATTCTGTTGCAAGTACAGATTCTGGACTTTCAATCTATTCCACATTTATGTTGTAGAAGTAGAAGAGGATACTTTGTAGGATACTTTGTAATTATTTTAATTCAATTCAATTCAATTTTCTTTGTATAGCGCTTTTAATGGTCATTGTCACAAAGCAGCTTTACAAAATGAAATAAATGTGTGCATATGAATATGTGTGAATGAAATGCCTCTGATGAGCAAGCCAAGATTGACGGTGACAGTGGCAAGGAAAAACTCCCTAAGATGGCGATAGGAAGAAACCTTGAGAGGAACCAGACTCAATCAGGGAACCCATCCTCATTTGGGTGATAACAGATAAGTGAGGGGTGATTCATATAGCATTTGATGCACGTGTGTGATAATGGGTACAAGCTTCTCTGAGTTCCAGTGCAACATTCTTTGGTCATCAAATACATGTCTGATTGAAATTAGATATTTTTTGTCACGCTATTGCTTTGAGATAGAGGCGGATTGTGTTGCCAGAGTGAGTATCTCAGGGTGTGTGTAAAATGTTCTGAACTGTAAGGAAGGAGGTGTGTGATGAGAAATGTTAGAGTTTAAAAGCATTTACCTGGAAAGGCAGTAGACAGCAATTCAGTAATGACACTTCTCAGATCATTGTTCTCTCTTAATATCACTTTACCTAACTCACTTAAGGGGGGCGTAGAGATTTGATATCTGTCAGGATGGAAAAGCTAGGCCGATGCATCTGTAATACAAGATAGAGTGGGGGGCAGGGGGTGCAGAATGTGAGTGAGCAAGCAAGGCAAAGAGCAAGTGCAAGTGTGAGTAGGTTGCTGGACTGAGCTTGTATATGCGAGCGCAGCTCTGTGATGCTCAAAGGAGGGAGGTTTGAGCAACATGGCAAGCTGCCAATGCTTAAAAACGGATATAGACTCAAAAAACACAAGCAGACAAGCTTCATGTGGTAGCATGAATACTACTATTACCCTGCCAAAGACAGATAGCCCAGAGGATTATGAAGTTTAGTGTGGATTTGGGTTTGATTAAGTCTAATTACTTATGTCAAATGAGACTACTGTACAATAGAAGTGTGCCTTTACTTTTCTCCAGTTGTTCAAACTTGGGCTGCATTTTTCTGCTTAATCTCTACCTGGCAAATCTTGCATTTCCCTATATATTAGTGGTGCCAAGTGTTTTCCTAGTTTGAGTTTGAGATTTTGTTACTCCTATGTACACAATAGCACTTAATTGACAATGTTGAAAACACACTGCTAATTCCAGCATTGTTGTTAATATCAATAAAAATAGCACTGAAGCAATTCTTCAGCAGTGTTCGTGGGAGACTTATTGAAGACTGAAGGGGGCTACAGGAAAGAAGAGTTGTAACCATTGATTCCATATATGATATAAACACTCATTCGCAGGGAAAAATTTGAGCAAATAAGATCAATGCAGTTAATCATGATTAGTTATTTTGTGTGTTTGCCAACCCAACCATACTTAGAACAGAACTGATCGCTACCTGATGGACCCTAGTGCTGTTATGAAAAGACAACATGCTCACTGATTAATAAATGTAAACCAAAAATGTAGAACATGCCCTAAAAGAAGCAGCCTCAGTTCGCTCATTTAACAAAAAAAAACATCTCCTCAACACCCCAACCTCCTTCATCAAGAAACAAGTATCATCAAACCTGGTGTCCCCAGGAATTTGAAAAACAAACAGAAGCCTGTGCTCTGAAGTATATGCGTGTTTCACCATTCCTGTATTGCAGTATAACTGTATTTCACTGCAAACCACGTTTTAAATTGACCATGTTTTAAGGTCATTAGTTCTTCTCATCTGTGATAATGATAGTATAATACAGATGTGGCAGAAAAGGTTTCTGGCTAACAGGGAAATTCTGCACTGATAAATATCCCTTAGGAGAGAATAACTATAAACCAGAGTATACACACACACACACACACACACACACACACACACACACACACACACACACACACACACACACACACACACAC